>LR738713.1:218281377-218400231 GCA_902687465.1 Secale cereale
GCCTCCTCGAGCTTCTTCAGTGACCTCCAGTGCCAAGGTGGACCCCGGTCACGCGTTCGAGTTTGCGCGCAAGCGGGGCGTTGTCCATCACTAGCTTCTTTAGGAGGAGATGAGTGTGCTGAATTGACTCGAGGAAGAGCTTGTGGATGTTGATGCCCATCCTGAGACCGAGGGCCTCCGGCTGATGGACGAATGTCATCGACTGAAGGTGGCCATCAACCTCGGGCGTCTCCAGCACGAGCGTGCCAACACGGAGGCCGAGGCATCCCTTGCAGCCTCGCGTGAGGCCAGCGCCCGAGCCCTCGAGGAGGCTAGGGAGGCTGACCACCGCTGCGAGGTTGTAGAGAAGCGCATGTAGGAGCTTCAGGCCCTAAATGCCTACCTGGAACAATGAGCCGAGACGCACAGGACCACCTTGGCGTCGATGAAAGGAACACCTTCCGAAGAGGTGGAGATCTTGAGCCATGAGGAAGCGTTGAGGTCGGAGGCCATGGAGCGAAGCCTCGAGCTCGAGCGGCTGCAGACGAGGGAGCGCCACGTGACCCTGGCCAAGGATGATGTCTATGCTCGCGAGGCCAAGGTTCAGGAGGAGATCGACCAGAGGGTGGCGAAGGCTAGCATAGATCTTGCCAAGGAGTATGGCCTGAAGTTGGAGCTCCTGCGGGCGGAAGCTGATGGGAGAACTACTGCCCTTAGGATAAAGATCAAGGAGGTAGAGCAGCGCGAGAGGGCCGCCACGGTGGCTCAGTCTTCTCCTCAGGCCAAACTGGAATCTGCGTAGGCCGACCTAGCCTTGCTCCAGCGACAAGTTGATGACGCCGCGGTTCTCGCGCGGCAAAACAGGGATGAGGCTTGCCGTTGACTGTTGTTGCAGCACGAGCACACCCCCATGCTCCAGGCTCTCTGGGTGAAGGCTAACCGGGCGCTGGGGGCCATCTGCGAGAAGAACGCCCCTCACCCCCATGTGGAGGATTACGCTGGCCATCTTGGCTTCTTCACTGAGGTTGTGGCGCGCTTGGAGAGCCGGGCCACGAGGGCCCGCCAGCTTGTTGAAGAAAAGAGCCAAGGCCTCCTAGGGTGGGCGTTCTCCCGGGTCTTCAGTCATCTCCAGATCATCGGTCCCCACTTTGCTTTTGATGCCGCCATCGCCCCAGTGCCCGGGGCCATCCGAGACAACCTGGCGCGCTGCGTGGACGACAATGTGGATGCTCTGGTCAGGGCCTTTGCTACTGAGGACGACGAGGCCGTAGTCGTAGCAGACGAAGGCGGCGCGGTTCACGATGCTGAAGATGATGCCAGCGACAATGCCGGTAGTGTGCACGAGAGCAACTCGGACGGTGTGGCGAGGGACATGTCCGATTGAGCTCGTGCTCCTCCGCTTCGATCCTACACGCAAGGACTTGGACACGGCCCAGTAGGGTATGAGAGCACTTTGATGGGGGAGCCCCCTATGTGTGTAAACTAATGTTCTACTCTTCTTTTTCTCTTCTTAAAGACGAACCTGGGATGCGCGTCCACGAGTCTTCTGAGCAAGATTGTAATTGTAACTCACCTTGATCCTACCTGACCTCATGTGGGTTGCGAGCCCGTTGGCACGCCACTCTTCTGGAATAGATCACTAGGGGTACGTGGCCCTGAGCTTCCTGCACAACATGCGGACCTGCTCTGCGGAGCGGGGCCAAGGGCGTCCTGCGGACCGCGGCAGGATGCCTACGCGGCAATTTTGGTGACGCGTATGCTATTTCCCCGAGAGGGTCCTACCGAGGTTTCAGAGATCCGCCAGGTGGGATAGGCCATCTGGTCCCCGAGCCGGAGGGCTCGAGGTGCGAGCCTTAAAAACGACCAGAAAGCGATAGAATCCAGCAGAAATCAACGGAAAATTCCCCCACTTTTGGCAACGAGAAAGACTTCAAATTCTGTTTGAAAAGGCGGTGAACCAAGTTACAAAGAAAAGGAGAGGAAAGCAAATAGCCGCGTCCGGCACCTAGCTAGTCTTCAAGTCTTCCACCTGCGCTGAGCTAAGTGCTACCACCAGGACATGGGAGGGAGCCCCCGAGGCCCGAGGGCGGCACTCCAGAGACTTCGGGGCGTGTACAGCCCCACTCATTATTACGTGAGAGTGTCACGAGCGAAGACCTTCATAGGCGTGACCCTTACTTCATATCACCAGACGAGGGCCCCGCCTTGCGCCGCCCCTGACCAACGTTGGGGCGTCCGGAAACCAGGACGAGACCAAGGGGCAAGGGGGACGCTAGCGGCACCCATGGCGACCACGGGCCCTCTATCGAGGGGAAGAGCTCGTTGATGCCCCCCGGTAGAGGACCTACCTCCGCAGAGTACCTTGCTCCATGTGGCGCGGGGGAGGCCGTGGCTCCAGCCCCTCCACGCGTAGCCCCCAGCGTTCTCCTCTGGTCGAGGGCGGAACCGCCGCTCTTGGGTCTCCGACCATCGCCGTGGTCTGGTTCACCTGGAGCTCATTGTTAGTACATGCCTGCTGCTGCGATACCTGTTGCACCCTATCATTGTCGCTGAAGGGGTCGGCGGAGCCCCCAGTTGACTCGCGGTAATCTCCTGGTTCAAGCGTCCCGTCGTTCCATCCCGACCTGAGGAAAGCATTGGGGCCCTCCCCGAACGCGTACTCCAGGTTCACCATGCGGGGCACATACGCATCATCGGTTGCCCCATCGAGGACACCACCCAAGTGCCCGCTCCTTGAGCTTCCAGCTGCGGCACGTGGCCTCGGCGGCTGCTGGGTTGCACTCTAGCGCGCCCTCGTAGGCTGCTGCCAGCGCTTGCTGCTTCCTGTGACAAAGTCGCAGCGGTAGGACGGATGGCGCCAGTGCCCATGTTGGTGTTGTCAGGCCCCCCCATCGTCCCAGGGGGTGCGCAAGCTTGTCAGGACCTCACGCACGCCTCAGCCACAACCTGAGGCCTAGGCAAGGAGCAGAACGGCGGCGCGCCCCTGCAGGCGCAGTCCAACAGTTCGACGACGCGTTCCAATAGCACGTCCCAGCCGCCCTCGGGCAGCCTGCACCGTAACAGCTCTCGCGCCACAATGAGCGCGGCCCGCATGTTCGCCTGCTCCCGTCGGTTGTGCAACGTTGTTGTCGCGGCGTAGTTCGAAGATCGCGCGTGCGAGGGCGGAGATTGCAGGTCCGCGCTGCCCGTGGCCGGTGGCGTTAGGCGGTACGTGGGCCGCCTGAAGTACGGAGTTGAGGCCTTCTTGAGCGGACGGCGTCGCCCGCGTGGGCCAGGCTGCCCAGCGGTCAACATAAACCCCCTGATCATCAGCCATCGGGAAAGCGGAGCGGTGACAAACCGAATGACGGAAGAGAGGATTCGACACACCCCTAACTGGCACGCCAAATGTTGTATTGTGGGTTCCGGCAAACCCTTGAGGTTCAAACACTGGGGTGCGCACGAAGATCTCTCCTTTTTGCCTTAGTTCGCTCTCGCACCAATTCCTAGGCCTAGCTCGTCGAACCCGAAGAACAAGAGACACAAGGGTTTATACTGGTTCGAGCCACCATTGTGGTTTAATACCCTAATCCAGTGTGGTGTGATGTATTGCCTTGTAGGCTGATGATGAATAGGTACACGAGAAGGACAGGCTCCTGAGGAGAGGTGTTCTTGTGCTCGGCGATCTAGTGTGTGTAAGGGTGGTCTGAATGATCTGATCAGATGCCCTCTGATGCCCCCCTCTGTGGTGGTGGCTAGTCCTATTTATAGAGGCCCGAGTCCTCTTCCCAAATATTGAGCGGGAAGGGATCCCACAACGGCCAAGCTTGAAGGGGGACAACTAGTACAAGCTATCCTCACAAAAGGTGGTCTTCGCCTGCTAAAGACTCTGGCGGTGATGCCTTTGTGGGCTCCATGGTGACCTTTGTCCTGCTGGTCTTGGTCTTGTTGCACCGGTATGGAAACCTTTGCTTGACGCCTCGGGACTCATCGCCTGCGCTTGCCCCTTTAGCACCAAAGAGGAAACTGGCATCCTGCGCCCACTGGCGCCTGCCTAGCCTTGGTCGTCATGGCTCACGTCACGAGGACCTCGTGAGGTGTCCCTTGCCTTGATATCTCCGCTCCTCAGGAGCCAGCCTAGTGAGGCTGCCCCAGGGGAGGTCTTGCGTCGTCCACCTCGCGAGGCTTGGCCTCTCGCGAGGGTCTTGAGAGGTTTTCTGATAAAGATGGGCCGTACCAGGCCGCCAAACGAGCCATGCTTTGGGCCGCAGGCGGGCAAGTCTGGGTACCCCCATTCCCAGAACGCCGACACCTGCCTTGAGGTGGGGCCCCATGAATCCCGCACTGGCTCACGGATTCCCAGATACACCTCATCTAGCCCTATCGTGCAAGCCACGTGTCAGGGCGGGGATGTACACGCCCCAGGGGCTCTCCGCAGTAGGGAGTCCCCTCCCACGTGCAAGTGGAAGCACCATGCTCCACGCTGGCAGTCGACACGGTTGAGGAGCGGCTATGCCCGTGCAAGAGCGGTAGCGCCATGCTCTGCACTAGTGATAAACAACTGGGGGTGGCCTCACGGCTGCTTTAACCTCAGGAAGCCACCAGGCTCGATGACTAGCCCCACCGCGCTACTTTCCCCTCGGGAAAGTATTGTGAGGGGGCTGGGCACGGGGGCTATGCTCAGGTCACGCCTGGCGTACACCCCGCCTGGTCCCCCGGACCTGGTCATCGCGCAACCCTCCCGAGCGAAAGCCCGTCGAGGACAGGTATGAGGTATGTTCGTATGTCAAGGGGGGCCCTTGGGCACTACGATACAAGGGCCTAACTGGTCACATAGCCCCTCACCCCTTTGTCTTGTCCTAGCAATCCGGACGACCCAACGGTGGCTGAGGTACACGCGGGGCCGGGCCCTGCCGACGCAGAACACTAAGGCCTGCTCTTGCATTTCCTTCCCAAAGGTTGTTCGTACGTCAAGGGGGACTCCTAAGCATCACGACTAAGGAGCCTAACTGGCCACGTAGCCCCTCACCCCTGGCCTCATCCTGACGATCCGGACGAGTCAACAACAGCTGAGGTACGGGCGGGGCCGGGCCCTACCGACTGAAAGTGCAACTATCCCCGGGTGGTTTTGGTAATTACTAACAACATATAGCTCATTGAACTAATGCTATATCAAGATAATATTTCAGGAAATTTCAATATTTGGCATGGCATGGATTAGGATTGTGGATCCCTGAAAATGCTAAGGAAAAAAGTATTGGCTCAAGCTCAAAGCTCAGGACGCTACATTTTTTCCATTCAAGTGATCCAAGATCACATTGATTCCATAGGAAAGCCAATACTATTAAAAGGGGATGAGGTGTTGCTAAATGGGTTGCTCTCTTAAAATGCTTAATGATATGCTCCAAACCCTCAACCACTTTCCCACATCCACATATGTCCCAAACCAAAAGTCAAACTCGGCCCCACCGAAAACATCTATCCGGCGCCACCGAGTTCATTTGACATAACCACTGCCAGAAACCCTAATCATTTTGGTCTCATTGAAAGGGATCTCGGTCTCACCGAGATCGGATTGCAAACTCTCTGTTTCCCTTCGTAACATTTCGGTTTCACCGAGATGAGCGATCGGTCCGACCGAGTCTGTAATGCAAACTCTCTGTTGCCTCTTCGTAACATTTCGGTCTCACCGAAATGAGCGAATCGGTCCCACCGAGTTTACCTAACCAAATCTCTGTGTGCTCATTACCAAAATCATTCTCGCCGAGTTTGTGTCATTGGTCCAACCAAGATTACATTATGCCCTAACCCAAATGAAATCGGTCCCACCGAGTTGATCACATCGGTCCCGTCGAAATACCTAACGGTCACATTATGAACTAAATCGGTCTGACCGAGTTCTTTGAATCGGTCCCACCGAGTTTGGTAAATTGTGTGTAACGGTTAGATTTTGTGTGGAGGCTATATATACCCCTCCACCCACTCTTCACTCGTGGAGAGAACTATCAGAACATACCTACACTTCCATCATTCATGTTCTGAGAGAGAACCACCTACTCAAGTGTTGAGATCAAGATATTCGATTCCTACCATATGAATCTTGTTCTCTAGCCTTCCCCAAGTTGCTTTCCACTCAAATCCTTTCTTCCACGATATCCAAATCTATGAGGAGCTGTTTGAGTGTTGGGGAGACTATCATTTGAAGCATTTGAGCAAGGAGTTCATCATCAACACACCGTTTATTACCTTTTAGAGAGTGGTGTCTCCTAGATTGGTTAGGTGTCACTTGGGAGCCTCCGACAAGGTTGTGGAGTTGAACCAAGGAGTTTGTAAGGCCAAGGAGATCGCCTACTTCGTGAAGATCTACCGCTAGTGACGCAAGTCCTTCGTGGGTGATGGCCATGGTGGGATAAACAAGGTTGCTTCTTCGTGTACCCTTCATGGGTGGAGCCATCCGTGGACTCGCGCAGCCGTTACCCTTCATGGGTTGAAGTCTCCATCAACTTGGATGTACGATAGCACCACCTATCGGAACCAAGACAAAACACATCGTTGTCTTCACTTGCATTTGCTCCCTCCAAACTCCTCCCTTTACCTTCATATGCAATTGTTTACTTTCCGCTGCTATACTCTCAGAATTGCATGTGTAGGTTGATTGCTTGACTTGTGCTAAGTTGCTAAAATCTGCCAAGAATTAAAATTGGGAAAAGGCTAGATTTTTATTGGGTCAAGTAGTCTAATCCCCCCTCTAGACATACTTTCAATCCTACAAGTGGTATCAGAGCTTTGGTCTCCATTTGCCGGGATTTCCATAGCATTGGTGATCACAGCCTTGGTTTCACAACCTAGGAGAGTATGGCGTCTAGTGAGGGAAGTTACCACCGTAGAGGTCCTTATTTTGATGGTACTAATTTTGCTAGTTGGAAGCATAAGATGAAAATGCATATTCTTGGACATAACCCCGGCGTTTGGGCTATTGTGTGTGTTGGTTTGTAAGGTGAATTCTTCGATGGGAAGGAACCGAACCGTGAAGCTACCGCGGAGAGTTGAAGATGCTGTAATACAATGCTCAAGCTTGCGATATCCTCTTCAACAGATTGTGCCCCGAAGAATTCAACAAAATCAGCCGTCTTCAGAATGCAAAGGGAATTTGGGATACTTTGACTGATATGCACAAAGGTACCGACTCTGTCAAGGAATCCAAGTTGGATGTGCTCCAAACTCAATTTGACAAGTTCAAGATGAAGGATGGTGAAGGTGTCGCTGAAATGTACTACAGGATTGCTCTCATCACAAATGAGATTCGCAGCTTAGGAAGTGAAGAGAAGACGGACGGATTCATCATCAATAAGATCCTAAGAGCCTTGGATGGAAAATACGATATCGTGTGTACATTGATCCAAATGATGCCAAATTACAAAGATCTCAAGCCAACGGAAGTCATTGGAAGAATTGTTGCTCATGAGATGTCACTCAAAGATAAAGAAGAGCTTCACAACAAGTCTAGTGGTGCTTACAAAGCTTCATGTGACGCTCATACATCATCAAGTGAGAAACAAGACTTCAATGAAGGATTGAGCTTAATGGTGAAGAACTTCAACAAGTTCTACAAGAGTAGAAGCAAAGAGAGAAGTTCCAAGTCAAGGTCCTACAATGATAAGAGATCTTCAAGTCGTGATCGGAATTGCTACAATTGTGGAAGACCCGGACACTACTCCAACGAGTGTACGACTCCCCACAAGAGAAGAGAAGACTCACCTAAAAGGAGAAGTAGAAGGGAAGATTCACCACCAAGAGAGAGAAGGAGTAGAGATGATCGTTATGAACGAAGACCTTCTCAGAGAAGCAAAGATTCGGAAAGGAAGGACAAATCATCAAGGAGCTATACAAGACGAAGACATCAAGCTCATGTTGGTGAATGGGCAAACGGTTCCGACTCTGATAACCACTCCGAGAGAAGCTACTACTCCAATTCCGAAGGTACTCAAGATGAAGGTGTTGCCGGAATTGCTCTTGTGTCAACCAACTCCTACGACATATTTGACTCGCCAAATGAAGGAATTGGAAGATGCTTCATGGATAAAGGCCCTAAGGTATCACACCCCGAGTATCTTGATTTCAATAGTGACAAAGATGACTTGCTAGGAGATGATGATTTACTTGTTGGTAGCAATAGTGATGAAACTTTTGATGAAAACTATGATGAAATTGCTATTAATCATGCTAATCAAGATAAAACGAATGACAATGATAAGGAGAAGATTGAGCGTCTAACTAAAGAACTAAACACTCTTAAGTTAGCTCATGAAACTACCTTGGAAGATCATCGAGAACTTTTAAAGACTCATGAGAAGTTACGGTTTGAAAAGCTCAACCTTGACCAAGAGCATGAGTTCTTAAAGGCAATCAATGATGATCTTCGCCTGAAAAGTTCTTCTTACATTGCCAAGCATTTACTCTTGTCTACCTACATGCCACAAGTAAAATCTAGCAACAATAACAAGAAAGATTCTTCCTCTAGTAGTAACAATAATCATGCTAAATCCAATGATGTTGCTTCTAGTAGTTCTCTTGATTCCACTAATGACTCTCTTAGCCAAGTTACACTTGAGCAAGAAAATAGCTTATTGAAGGGAATTATAGAGAAAGGTGTTTACAAGAGTCTTGCCGGGAGTAAGCAATTTGAGGAGATTGTACGCAAGCAAGGAAGACACCGGAAGAATCAAGGTGTTGGTTTTGAACAAAAGTTCAATGCCAATGGAGTTGAGTGGCAGGAAGATCAATACCCCAAGACGAAGTTTGTTCCTCAACGAGAGAAGTATGATCCTACTTCTTTACAAGGGACACAAGCACAAGATGATCTTCCACCACAAGACCACAAGCTAAAGGGCAAGGATAAGCTTCAAGAAGAGATTGGTGCATTTGAAGAAGCTCCTAAGGCATTGGTCAAGTGGGTCCCCAAGACTACATCAAGTTCTACCTCATCAACTATGTCGGCGTCCTAGGAACCAGGGTACCCAGACTTGCCTGTCTGCAGGCCGCGACGCGCTCCTACTACGGCCTGTTACGGCCCAGCTGGTCGACCAGCTATCCAAGGCCCTCGCGAGGGGGCTAAGCCTCACGAGGAGAACGACGTCAAGACCTCCTCAGGAGCGGCCTCAGCAAGGAGCTCTGGAGGGGCGGAGAATTCAAGGCCAAGCCTGCCTCAGGAGCAGGCAGTGATGTCAGCAGTGACGCACAGCACCAGCGGGTACCAGTGCTCGCCAGCGGCGCAGTTAACATTTCGGTGCACGGGGGACAGCGCAGTCGCAGGTTCCTGAGGAGCGGGGCAAATGTTTCCCCATTGGTGCAACAAGACCAAATACCGCAAGGACGACAAGGAGGATGTCACCGTCGAGCCCACCACGGCGTCACCGCCTGGTCCATTTGCAGGCGAAGACTGCTTTTGACAAGGTAGGAACATCCTTTTGTTCCTGCTCAAAAATGGCCGTTGTGGGATCCCTTTCCGCCTAAACATTTCGGGGGAAGAGGACCGTGGCCGCCTATATAAGTAGCTAGGATTCCCACTGTGGAGGGGGGTCGATCCGTACACTCTGCCACCACGCAAGGGGCAAGAACACTTGCCTCCTGACCCTCCTGAGCTCGCCTCCCGAGCTCAGGAACCACTGTACTAGCTCATATTCTAGCCCTCCCGAGGCTAATCCACCAAAGCAGGAAGTACGGTCTTACACCACACGGTGGCCCGAACCTGGGTAAACTCTTGCTTGTTCTATTTGTTGTTTGCTTGAATCTCTTCACCGACGAGGGTGAGGCTCTAGGTAGACGCGAGCGGGAGAGATCTTCGTTCACGCCCCTGTGTTCGAACTTCTTGGGTTTTGCGAAGCCCTAAATCCGACATTTGGCGCGCCAGGTAGGGGGCGCGTCAAGATCTCGCCTCTCCGATGACCTCGTCCCGCTCTCGTCCATCGACCCCGCGTCGCCCAGCTTCAACAAACCGCGACCACGCTGGCAGAGGCGCATCAGACGTGTGCGGAAGCCCGTGGCGTCCGCGCCGCTTAGGCATCGCCCTTCGGCCGCGGGACTCGCTGCCACCCGGCCTTGATCGGGGCCGACGGCATGATGAGCACCACCGACCCGCCGCCGGGGGATCGGCAGCACCCACCACCCACTCGACGCCAAGGCCGCGCGGCGGTGCGGGCCGCCGAGCACGTAGCAGCGACCTCACGGGACAGGGGCGAAATGGCGAACATGAGGGCCACACTGCTGGTGGCAAGGGAACTTCCAAGGTGCCGGTTGCTCGATAGCGGCTATGTCGCGCTACTCCTCAGGGTGGCCGAGCTACTCGATGCCGCCAGCACAGGAGCCGAGCCATTTTGCTTCCACACGACGACGTCGGGGACCGGGTGCCGCTCCAGCCACACCCGGTCGCCCGTATGGTCAAGACCCGCGGCGACCTACGAGGGCGACATGGGGTATGATTCGCTGAATCCTGCGTATGACGCCGCCCCTCTGCCTCGAAGCCCTTTGTACTCAGGTACCGCTCCCGTCAAGGAGCCATCAGGAGGCGACCCCAGGACTACGCCGAACGTCGGGTGCAATCAGGCACCGGCACCGGGGGGCTCAGGAGCGGAAGGTCGGGAGGCAGATCCCCCACTCTTAGCCCTCAACCCTTCGTCATCATCGCCGACGGCCATGGAGCCCGAATGAAACGCGCGCTGGTGCCTGCGGAGGCCGGCACTCGCGGCACTAGCCGTAGGCCTCGGGCCAACGATGTCTCTGCCCCCGAGCCTCGGCAGGCCAAGGAAGTACTATGGTTGCCGCGTCAAGATAAAAAGGGAAGGGAAGGCCCGGGTCAGGCCCTCGTCCCCCCGCGCGTGACCCGTCGTGCATGAGCCTGCCCTGGATTTCACCAGGGGCTCGCTGGCGGCGAGTATGATGCAAGCGGGGAGGGTCCTTCTCCCCCTCCGTTCAGCCTCAAGATGCTGCGCCTCCCGGTGTACCATCCCCCGGGCTGCAGAGGGTGTGTTTGGAGGCGGTACGGCAGACGATCGTACGCGCACTAGGAGGGCCCAGGACCACGGCTCCGTCCCCTTGCCCTCGAAATCCAGTACCCACTGGGCCCGACCCTGATCAGGAAGCGCACATGGGCCATTAGGAGTGTGGGTAGGGCGGGGTCCCCCTCGCACTTCAGGATGCTGCGTCTCTGGACGATGTTAGCCCCCAGGGGCGAAGCGCGCTCGGAGATCGCGTGAGCGGTGCGCCTGGTGCTCGGTAGGGGGGCCTATGGCCAAGGTCCCATCCTCCCATCATGCGCAGTGTCCCACCTCATGAATGCCGCCTTCGGGTGAGTTCATGAGGGAGCGGACTAGTGCGGGGCGGGGCCCTCAAAGCGAAGGGGCGGGCATGTCAGAAGATCTCCGCTTGTGACACTCTCACATAATAATGAGTGGGGCTGTACACGCCCAAGAGTCTCCGGAGCGTCACCCTAGGACCTCGGAGGCTCCCTCCCACGCTGAGTGGATGCACCATGCTCCGCGCTGGCCGTCGACACTGCCCTCCAATGGCTATGCCCACACCAGCCGGTGGTAGCCCTATGCTCCGCGCTGGGGAGAAGACCGAAGACCTGCTCAGGGGCTGGACGCGGCCCCTCCTTTTTGCCATTCGCATTTTCCCCCTCTGTATCTGCTTTTTCAAGCCGATCCCGCAACCGAGCGACTCATTTCTTGAATAAAGGGGAGAATTTTTGTCAGTGTTTTGCGATTTCCGCCGTGTTTCCTTCGCCAGTCTGTTTTTGTCTTGCTCGGCCGAGCTGGGCTACGTCCGCGACCCCGCCCTGTCACTCCTCGCGAGAAGGGGCCGAGGCATGGGCGCACATTCTGTCTGATACGCGGCCGGACCGCCAACCACTCTTGCGCTCACAACAGGTACTCACGAGGCGTGCCTAGACGAGGTCGGCAGACGCTCCTTCCTGACATGCAACAAGGGCTTGAGGCCACAGCCTCAGGGACAAGCAAGGGAGTGCCTAAAAACCTATCCTTACTGTGTTCAATTACATCATCAAGAGTTTAAGCCTTATTACACCCATCTCACCTGGCTCTGGAGCCACAACCAAAAACAAATTTACAGCAGGAACTAGACTAAGCATCGACGCCTTCGCCGGAACTGTCAGTGTCGCCCCCCTCAAGCACCGGCGCGTCATCGATGGCTGGAACGACCTCCGTCACCAACGCGTCCATGTGGTCGCTCACCCAATCCTCCGAGGGGCCGCCGACCGCCTCAGGCGCAGGCTCCAGCAGGGCCTCGAAGTCCGTATGAGGGTCAAGACGGTGCAAGTTGCCGAAGATGCGGGAGACCGCGCTCCTCAGGACGCTGCGGCTCTGCTCCTCGACGAGCTGCCGAGCCTTCCTAACCCCGCCTTCAAGACACTACACCACCCTGGTAAAGAACCAGAGATACCCAGCGTCATCATTAACCAGAGGGCCGACGACCCCCGAGCCAAGAAGTTCTCCTAGGGCCAGGCCGGCCTGCTGCCGCAGGGCCTCAAACATCTCCGAGCGGGTGTGCTACATCCCACGGACTCGTGCGGCCTCCTCAGAATTTCGAGCCGCGAGGGCGGAAATGTCTTCCACTTGCTTGTGAAAGCAGGACAGTTACGCCCTGGCAGTGGCGCGAGCCTCCTCCGACGCCCGCTCGTGGCGTTCCACCGCGGCACAGGCCTTCTTCGACACCCGTTCGCGATGCTCGGCTGCAGCGCGAGCCTTCTCCAACACCTGCAGACGACGCTCGACATCCGCAGTTTGCTCTTAAGAGCCGTGACCTCCTTCTCAAGCTCCTTGCGCTTGTCAGCGAAGCGAGTCTCGTGAAGCCCCAGCTTCTCGAGGTAATCCTTCTGAGATGCTCCGACTCCTTGCCAACCTTCTACGCGACAACCTCGCGATCATCAAGGTTACCCTCGGCTTCGGCTATCCGGTGCTCCATCGTCTCCAGGCGTTCGCGCTCCATGTTCAGCTCCATCGCCTCGAGTGCCAGCGCCTCTTCCCGTGCCGAGAGGCCCGCTGGGCTATCATCATCAACCATAGGTGCGGCAAGGGCAGCCCTTCATGCCCGAACCTGGCACTCGAGCATGGCGTTCGAGGCTTCAAGCTCGCGCTCACGCTCCTCGGCGGCCACGCGGCGGCGCTCGGTGTCTCGGGCCTCCTCCAGGGCACGGTCGCAAGCCTCCTGAGCCGCGGCAGCCGACGCTTCCGCCTTCCTTAGGGCGGTTTTGTGTTGCAACTAGCTCAGGTTGACGGCGATCCTCAGCTGACGCCAACCCTTTGCTAGAAGCAGACCCTCGGCCTCAACACGCCCATCCACTTCAGCAACCTCGACTTCGAGATGCTTCAGGGCGTCCGACGCCTCCCACACAAGATCATGATGGACCGCATTCCTGCGCAGTGCAAGTTCCAGAAGGCGACCGTGCTCGTCCCCGACATCCGCGCCCCCCAAAGGGGGTTCCCCCTCTCCCTCACGTTCAGCGTGCGCCTCGAGGCCAGCCCCAGGGGAGCGCGGTGCTTCCGGCACGAGGAGCGGGCGTGGTCCTGACGGGCGACAGCCGCTCGGAACGCCTCAAGAGCTTGCTGACCCACAATGAAGGAAAGACACAGGGCACGGGGCGGGCTCCCGACATCCCAAGAGATGCCTTGCCCGAGAAGTGCTCGGGGGCTGGGAGCACGATCTGTACAATAAGACCCGGGCGCGGCTATAAGAGCCCACGCGAGGCCTCCCGAAGGCCCGGCATGGTCCGGAGGAGGGATGCAGGCGGAGGCTCCTGCGGGCCTCATCGAGCGGCTCGAGGACAAATCGGAAGAGACCTTGCGGAGCAAGGGGTCAGTAGAACCATATTGGGAAAGACATGAAGAGCCGAAGAACACGCACCTGCTTGGTACAACCAGCTTCATCCTCTTCAGAGCCCTCGGGGCAGGGCCATAGATGCTTCTCAACCACCGCCTCCGGCCTAGCGCCGTGAAGGATGGCTGGAGGCCGCTTGAGGCAGATGTGCCTAGACCGGGGGCAAGGTCGCGGCAGGCGCCCGCGGCCGGCACCCCGCTCCCTGATGCGGTGCTCCCCGGACTCGCCTCGACCGAAGGCCGCTGCGCCTCCCCTTCAGTTGCTTCAGGAGCCAGTGGCGTCTCGGCACCTTCCGCCACCTCCGTCAACACCGACGCCCGTGCTTCATCCGCTTGCCCCAAGGACGGAGTCGACCCCAGGCCAGGGGCTCCGCTAGGTGCGTCCGCCCCGGAACGGAAGGACGGGCTCGCAAGCCCTGATACCACCACCAAGGGATCATCATGAGGATCTGGGGTGCCCCCCGGCAATAGTCCCCATGCATCGAAGCGGGGCATCCTTTCAGCAAGTGACCTTCCGGCTACAGGAGCCAAGTACAAGGGAGTCGCGGAGCCAGGGTGAGCTTCAGGCACTCTACCGACGAGCAGCCACAACAGCCCCTGGAGCGTATCGGGAGGGAGCTACTTCCGCTAGAGACGCGCGCGATCATCAAGAACCCACATTGGGCTAGAATGGCGCTGGAGTGGGGCGACACGGAGGACAAGGAAGTCTCTCACCACCATCGCCAGGGTCAATCCGATTCTCCTTAGGTTGGCCAGTCGGTGCATCACTGGCTCCGCCCGTGGATCTGAAAGGACCTCGTGCCCCCAGCCCAAGTTCGGCACTGCCGGTGCATCAGGAAGATGGAATTGGGGGCTGTACGCAATAGCATCAATGAACACCCATTGCCGGCGAAACCCTTCTGTGGTTGGGTGAAGCGAGAAGTCGATTCCGGAGGCAACAGTCGCTTCTACCGCGTGCAACGACACGCACCCCGAGCGCTGCCCCCTGTCAACCAAGGAGAGGGCGAAGAAGTTGCGAAGCAAGGCCACAGACGGGGAAATGCCAACAAAAGCTTCACACAGGAACGCGAAGCTGGAAAGAAGGATGATGGACCCGGGGTCCAGGTGTAACGCCCGAATCGGGTAAAGTGTGAGCACTGCATAGAAGAAGGCCGATAAAGGAGGGACGAGACCCCTGAAGATGGCGTCGAGATGAAGCTGGATGTTGATGGTGCCGAGCTCTGCCACCGGCAGGGAAGCAAGCCAGACCCGAGTCGGCCCCCATTCGTTAGATGCATCGGCCAAGGCGCGACGCACCTTGTCCAGACCCTCCTGGTTCACTATGAGGGAGCGGCCCAGCGCCGCCTCGAGCACTGGCGGCGACATGGCAGGATCGCCGTCCCCCTCTTCTATGCCCTACGCAGCATGACGGCAAGGAGGAAGGGGCAAAGAAGGCAAGTGAAGAAATGGAGCGATTGGAAGGCAGAAAGCAGAGGCGGCAGCAAGAAGCCCTACCGGTCGTGCGATTGGCAAGGCGCGCAACTACCAAGACTCTGTGGGAGGCGGGGCCGCCCACGTCCCATCCAACCGTCGCACGCCAGCCTGACCCGCAGCCTTTGGGGCCCGCGGCGCTTCGTCCTCGACTAAGGCTTCGCCCCGAAGCCAAGTCTGCGCGCGCCTTGATCCCGGGGGCTACTGTCGGCGTCCTGGGAACCAGGGTACCCAGACTTGCCTATTTGCGGGCTGCGATGCGCTCCTACTACGGCCTGGTATGGCCCAGCTGGTCGACCAGCTAATCAAGGCCCTCGCAAGGGGGCTAAGCCTCGTGAGGAGAACGACGTCAAGACCTCCTCAGGAGCGGCCTCAACAAGGAGCTCCGGAGGGGCGGAGAATTCAAGGCCAAGCCTACCTCAGGAGGAGGCAGTGATGTCAGTAGTAACACACCGCGCCAGCGGGTGCCAGCGCTCGCCAGCAGCGTAGTTACTAATTTGGTGAGAGGGGGACAGCGCAGCCGCAGGTTCCCGAGGAGCGGGGCAAAGGTTTCCCCATTGGTGCAACAAGACCGAAGACCACATGGACGACAAGGAGGATGTCACCGTCGAGCCCACCACCGCGTCACCGCCTGGTCCTTTTGCAGGCGAAGACTGCTTTTGTCGGGGTAGGAACGTCCTTGTGTTCCCGCTCAAAAATGACCGTTGTGGGATCCCTTCCCGCCTAAACATTTCGGGGGAAGAGGACTGTAGCCACCTATATAAGTAGGTAGGATTCCCACTGTGGAAGGGGAACAATCCATACACTCTGCCACCACGCAAGGAGAAAGAACACTTGCCTACTGACCCTCCTGAGCTCGCCTCCCGAGCTCAGGAACCACTGTACTAGCTCATATTCCAGCCCTCCCGAGGCTAATCCACTAAAGAAGGAAGTAGGGTCTTACACCACATGGTGGCCCGAACCTGGGTAAACTCTTACGTGTTCTATCTGTTGTTTGCTTGAATCTCTTCACCGACGAGGGCGAGGCGCTAGGTAGACGCGAGCGGGAGAGATCTTCGTTCACGCGCCTGTGTTCGAATTTGGGTTTTGCGGAGCCCTAAATCCGACAAAGTACGACTACAACTCCAAGGATCCCCATCAAGATGGTGTGGATCACGAAGAAGAAGAACTAGAAAGTTCTTGAGGGTGACTTCGCCAATACACTTCACTCATATCATTTTGGCAAAGGACAAGTGCAAACAACCTTCACATCTTGCACTAGTTCAAGGCGTCACAAACCCTCTTGTTGGTAAGACAAGGGACAAGGTAACCTAGTGCTCTCATGGACATCATCTTGTGTGCAATTCACTCTATGTCTATGGATATCCTTGTTTGTTCCTTGTGGGACTAACCCGTGAAGCTATTGAAAGTGCAACTCGCTCCAATGGATTGCTCCAAATGATCTACATCAACATTGAGCGTCTACATCTTCAACACCTACATGAAGTCATCATCGACAAAACCCAAGGTTAGTTCATCCCTTTTAGGGGGGATATCACATCTAGGGGGAGCTTTACTCTAACAATTGAGCTAAAGCAACTCTAATGATGTGAACACAACAATGCTTTATGTAAAAGTGGTAACCCCACTTGCGCTTAAACGATGAGTATGACATATGATCAAATGTTCTCATTTGACTCCTAAGTCAATATACTCATATATAGATGACCTAGTCATCGCTAATTTCTTGATAGATGCTAGAATGGTTGTGCATGCTTTGCCACATGTTTCATTTGCTATCTTATTGTGTGAGCATGTTGAATGCATATTTTTCTCATTCGAGGACAATCAATTGTTGCTTTGATTGCTTGGCTCTTTTTCTTTTGCCAAGCGGATGGACAAGAATGCCTAGGAACCCCCTCTAGCTATCTATGCTTTTCTCGTCTCAAATTCTATTCATGCTACATCACAAAGCTTGATCAAGTTAGAATCGAACCACTCTGTGTGAGGAGCACTCAGAGTCCCCAATTCATCATAGCTTAAATATCCAAAACCTCTTTGTGCATTTCGGTATGACCGAGTCATCCACCATGGTCACACCGAGTTCACTAAGTTAATCTAAGTTTTCAATCTTGGTGCAACTGATTTCAACATTTCGGTCCCACCGAGTTGCAGCAACTGCTAGCAGTTTTGCCTCTCGGTGCCACCGAGTTCTTCGACTCGGTCACACCGACAGTGTCAGGTTATCTATACTCACGGGCCAAATTTTAGAGAACTTTCCAAACCCCTCAGCCCACGCGTGACCTGCTCTGGCTCTTTGGGTCTCCAGAACGTCTTCTCGCCGCCACTGGACTCTGCCGCCGCCAACGGATATCTTCACCGCTGTTGCCGCTGTAGCAAGTTGTCACACCCTGCATTTTGTAACATGTTATTTGTATCTTTGAAGCATGAAAATTTGGACCAGCAAATTTTTTTAGCATCATTTGGAATTTTATTTGGAATTGAGTTTTCTTCATTTGCTTTTTCATGTGCTCATTAAAGTCAACTATGACCTCTTGTAGAATTCATCTCCATACCCAAAACTTCTGCCCAATGATCCTGCCAAGTGTTATATAGCAGTATAGTATTTTCTTACAAAATTATTTTGGCAAAAAGTATTTTATAAATTTAGTTTTCCAAAAACCCTTGAATTGAGATTTGCACTGCAAGTACTTGATTTAGGGTGAGAAAATTATTTCAAAAGGTTTATTTGAGACCTAGTAGTCATAGGACTCCCAGAAACCACAAAGGTATAATTTTAAAAGTTATTTTCCTATTTTATTTAAAAGCTTTTTCTTAAGGCCAGAAATGGACTTTAATAGGGAAAAATTATTTAACTATTTCAAAAATATTTGCCAAAATTCAGAGAGACTCAGAGGACATATATTGTCCATATATAAGAGTTTCAACACTTGGTCATGTTCAAAATAATGGGCTAAACCCTCTAAAACCCTTTCTGGATATTTCAAGCTTTTGAAATATTTACAAAGGAAATATTCTCCAAAAATTCCAGGGAAATTCTATCATGTCATATATGACATATTTGATGATCTTGCCAAGTCCCATGCCTTGGGAAGCAAGAAAACATCCTCAAACCCCTTCATAACCATTATGTCCATATTTGAAGTTTGAGCAACTTTACATTGCCAAACTTGTCCAAATGCTTTCAAACTTGGTGCACATGCTAGAATGACCTAATAAGGCATCTAGACCAAATGGCACAAGATTTGGAATAGAGCAACTTGATCAGATCACCTCAAAACCCTTTCTGTTCAAATGCAAATTTGAACAACTTTACATTACCAACTTTTTATCTGGAGCTTCAAACTTTGTGGGCATGATCAATACCCCAAATGATGATGCTACACCAAGTGGTGCATCAAGGAGATATGATTAGATTGACTCAATCAAGATGAAACTGTTTCTGTTGATTTCTAGGGTTCACCAAAGTTACATTGGCTAGTTTCTCCAGATGAGCCCAAATTTGGTGAAGCACCCTATTTTCTCATGTCTTTCAACCCTGTTACGTGCCATGTCAAGTGGAGGTCATTAACTTGACCAAACACAGATCAAACACCTTCTGCAGAATTGCTAAAACCTCCAACTTGATCACTTTTACTTTTCTCCATGGCCTCAACTTCTTACCACATGCTCATTGAGTTACCAGCTACCTCCAGTAACTCCCCCAGCACCCCAGCTCCATGATTGAGGGGTGAAAGCCCTGATTTACCTTGCTGTACAGCAAGCTTTCACCATTTCACCAACACTCTCACTCTCTCTCTGCATCTCCAGGGCATCCAAGGCCTCGGGCCATTTCTTTCCTCCTCCCTCTACGTGCTGGACACTGTTGGACACGCTGGTTTGGACCAAACCGGCGAGAGCGCGCTGATGCCAGCAATACGCACGCTCTGGAGCGCGCAACAGTGCACCTCCGCACGCTGGCTCCGGCCAATCAACCTCCCCCGACAGCCTCGGGCCTCCCCCTCGCGCAAGTCGAGGCCCCTCGACGTCCGCGACCTCCCCGGCGCTGTCCCCCCTCCTCCTGCGCCCTCCAGTGGCCGTCGTCGCACGCGCGCTGGCCGCCCGCGGCGGCCACTCCTCTGCCTCGCACGCACGCACGCTTCTAACGCTCCCCCGCTTCTCTTTCTCCCTCAGCTGGACGTGGAGCTTGTCCAGGAACTCCACGGACCCATTCCCCTGGCCTCCCGTGCGCTGTAGCCTCGAGCCGGAGCTCGCCGGCGCACTGGACCGCGGGCCTCCGTCGAGCCCCTATTTATAGCCCCTCCCGAGCCTCTCCAGCACCATCACCAGCCTCACTCCTCTCCACTGATCCCCCCAGCACCTCCAGTTCGACCCCAAGAGGTCCCAGTGCTCGGGATCGACCGGAGCGCCGCCGCGTCGGGCCGCCGGCGATCTCGTGGTACGGGCCTCCCCTGCCTCTCCTTCCACCCGTTTCGGAACCGCCGTGCTCCACTGACCCTTTTCCCCCTGTTTCCCCCTCCGTTTGCAGTCGGAAACGACCGGAGCATCAACCCTCCGACGAGCCTCCGCCGTCCCACCTCGCCGCCGGTGAACCGGACCTCCCCGCCGTGCCGCACCACCACCACAGCAACCGCGACACGACGCTGGTCACGTTCCTGCCCTCCGTTGCCGTCGCCGTGGCCGGGAACCTCGCCGGTGAGCTCGCCGTCGCCGTCGCCGTGGGGTTAGAGATCACAGGCGGGCCCCGCCTGTCATCCCCTCACCTCTCTCCCCCTCCTCTGTGCCACTGACCCACGGGCCCCGCCCATCAGGTTTAAAATCCTGACGTGCGCGCGCCAGCTCCCGTGCGGCTGGGCCGATTCGTCTGGGCCGTGCACTGTGGCCTCCTCTAGCCCAGTGCACAGGACCTTTTTTCCTTTTTCTTTTCTGTTAATGTTTTAAATATTTCTACAGAAAAGAATAATGGTCCAAATTAAATAATTCCAACTCCTAAAATCTTGTAATATTCCAACCTATTTAATGGTACCTCTTTCATTCAAATCCATAAAACTTTCATGTACTGTTCAAATTTAAATTCAAATTTGAGCAGTATAACTCCTGTTCAAAAATCAATATATTCCATTCTGTTATTCCAAAACTCTAACTAAGATTTTTTTCCCATCTTAGAAATCCCTCTAGTATTTTACAAAAATGAGTTGACATTTTTCTGATTACTTTGATTTTTCTGTTTTATTTGTATTCTTATTTTTCCCGTGGTTATTATGCGACGTATAGATCCCGTATTTGATGAAGTTGCTATGGAAGAAGAAGGAGAAGGGTTTGAAGACTTTGAAGACCAAGCCAATCCAGGCAAGCAGCCCTTCGACCATGATACACTTGTTCCTTGGAACCCGTTTGTTTCCGATGCATGATATTAGGGTTACGACGGTAACCTAGTTGATTCCACCATATGATGCATGCCATGATCTTGATCTTGCTATGTGCTAGATGACTTGCATATGGTTAGTGGTTATGGATAGTGATGCATGTGTGACATGAACCTTCATGGTTGAAGTCTTTGCATAAAACCCCGTCGGGTGCCATTTATGCCCGAGGGAGATGGTGATGATGAGTTGGGTGACCACTTGATGACGAAGTGGTGTGCCAAGGCAAGTGTGTGTGTTTTCCAAATGGATTGGTTTAAGTTGCGACCGTTATTCCAACCAAACATGTGCAACCATACTACCCCTTATGGGACGGGGCTTTATTGATTACTTAGGTCGATACTAGCATGGTGCCCGCACTACTAGTGACGGGAAGACTTGAGGTCTTTCCCGGGACGGGGTCGTGCTTGGATAGGCGGCCATGACTGTTTTTACAGGGCACCGGACACACCGTTGGTCCCTTCGGGTATGCGTGACATTGAATTTAGGGCAAGTCCCATGATCTATTGTTTGTACCCGAGGGTCGTGTACCAACGAGTGGACTCTATGTTAGTGTCGTCTAAGGAAAGGTAATGACCGGGTGCTTATCCCGGGTACTTGAGGTACCGCGGATCGTGGATGACACGGAAGTTCCCCGGATCTTGTGGGTAAAGTGTACAACCTCTGCAGAGTGTCAAACTATTCGAATAGCCGTGTCCACGGTCATGGACAGTTGGGTAACCGCTCTTGGGCTACGTCCAATGTTTGTGAAACCATGAGTGTGTATGTGAGTCAAGGTGGTGACTTGACTCGATGAGCTGAATCATATTCATGTTGATATCGGTAACTTGTCTTCGAGGTTACGCGAGGTTATTGATGCATAAACTTGATGATAGCATATTGTTCTAGCTTTCTGCTAGATTGTTCATTATTGTTCCATTGCATTGTTACCACATCATGGGTTGCTTGCGAGTACATTCAAAGTACTCATTGGCTTGCCACTGGTTATTTAATTGGCCAGGCATGGAAGAACAGGAATATGAGGAAGAGTTCTTTGGAGACGAACATGCGAACTAGGATGCTATCCCAGTCAGAATGCCTGTAGGGTTAAGGCAGATGGCATGGGTTCTACCCGTTTATCGAAGACTTCCGCTACTTGAGTTATTTCCTATTTAGCCCGTGAGGCTCTATCTATGTAAGACTTGGCCATAATGGCCTTAATTCGTGTAAGACTATTTGTATGGATGTAAGACTCTTGTTATTTCAGCTTCTGTGTGTTCAGTGAGCATTGATCTCTGGGATCACTGTACATGTGCATTCGGTGATCTCGACTTCTAAGTCGGGGTCCCCACAGAGCTGGTATCAGAGCCATCCTGACTGTAGGAAGCCTTAGTTAGCATGGGCGTTAGTTAGTTGAGACCCCTTTTCAAAAGCCTTCTGAACCTCTCTTCTTTTCTAAACCTGAGATTTCATCAGCTTATTAACCCCTCCTATTCCACCTTTGTAGATGGCCGCTGTACCCGAAGAGCACCTGACCACTAGGTTTCCCTTACTTCTCGAGGATAGCCTCCAGGAGTGTCAGATCCACCGAGCACCCATCCTCACCTACCTTGAGCATTGGGTGAGCGACACTGAGGTGGAGTACCATGTGGAAGTGATTGTGAAGGCAAACGATCCTCCCACAAGTTGGTTCTTCGAGGGACCCCAGAAGGCAACACTACCACTAGCTGTCGAGGCTGCTGCACTCAAGGCACTAACCCGTCTCTGCGAGCTTCTTCCGGAGATGGCAGCCAAGATGGAAACTCGTTTCTTACCTTACCGGAAGGAAGGTAACGAAGAAAGCAGTGCACTAGCCCCTCCACCGAAGGAAGGACTCTCGCTTCGATTCCAGACCTACTTCAGTCTGTGTGCCGACAGCCTGGCACAAGACTTGGCCTCGGAATCAATGAAGCTTCGAGAAGAACTTCACAAGACCAAGGCACTTCTTCGTCGAGCTCAAGAGAAGACAAGCTGGATCAAGGAGGAAGGAGCCCCTTCTGGACAATCCGCTATCGCATATCGAGGCGGAAGGCCCTCTGAGGACATATCTTCCAAGGGTGAAGAACCACCTCGGCGACGCCGGATGACGGCAAGGGAATATCGCAAGCTTTTCCCTGCACCACCGTCAAAGCACCGTCGTATCCAACTCCTCCACTCCCCCACTCCCTCAAGTGACAAGGGAGCCCAGACAGGTGAAGACAAGGAGGAAGACCCAGAAGAGCCGGAATACGCGACCGAGCATTCCGCCGCTTAGGCATTATTCGCTACTCGGATATGCCAGTTGTAACCCCTATGGCAGGATAGGTCGTGTAACCCCTATGCGCAGTCGAGTCCTTGTATGGTTCATATGAAACCATCTAGTGTTTGCTTTTGTTGTGTCTGGATGTATGTCGTATTCTTCCTTCGGGAATATGTAAACGACTACATCACCCATTTGGATTTTAATGGATGTGTTTTGGCCTTTCGGCCCTTGCATGATTTGATTTAGTGTCACACCCACCCCCTTAATAGGCACCCATCTATCTTGCTTTCCCTCTTCCGAGTCATGAGACCTTTTACCACTCCAACAGGATGCCTGTTGTAACTCGTACTGGTACCTCTACCCAGCAGCCCGAAGCCGGAGCATCCTCTCAGCCAGAGGCAGGCCACGACCAAACCAACGACCAAGCTCCACCACCACCTCCTCCAAGCATGGACATGGCTCAGCTTCTCCAAGCTTTCCGAGAGGAACGCCAAGCCAACACTGCAGCTCTTCAGCTGATTGCTCAAGCTGTCACCAACAACCGCCAGCCGGCGGGGAATGGCAATGGACGTTCCACATTGGCAGAGTTCAAGAAGCATGCACCGCCAACCTTCATCGAGACTGCTGAACCCCTGGATGCAGACGACTGGGTCCGTTCCATTGAGGAAATTCTGGAACTAGTCGGATGCACCGAAGATCGCGAGAAGGTGGCTTATGCAGCCCACTGCCTCGGGGGAACTGCTAGAGCTTGGTGGGATGGATTCAAGGTCATGCATGCTGAACAAGATATCACTTGGGTGAACTTCAAGGCAGAATTCCGCAAGGCCCACATTCCTTCCGGAATCATGGCTATCAAAAAGCGTGAGTTCCGAGCCCTGAAGCAAGGAAATGGCACTGTCAAGGAGTACATGCAGAAGTTCAGTATTTTGTCAAGGTATGCCCCTGAGGATGTCAGCACTGATGCTGCCAAAAGGGAGCGCTTCATGGAAGGCCTTAATCAGACTCTGCAATATTCGCTTGTCGTGTGCGACTGCCCATCTTTCCCTGACCTAGTGAACAAGGAACTTATGCTTGAAGACAAGCGGCGTGCTTTGGAAGACACTCGCAAGCGCAAGTTGGTCAGTAAGGGAAGTTCCAGCAAACAGAAGCCTCGTCCGTGGCAGTCAGCCCCGGCCAAGCCAACCTATCAGCAACCAAGAGCTCCTGCACCTCGTGCCAATCCTCAGCCTCAGCAGTATGCCAACCCCAGGCCAGCTTTCAACCCCAATATCAGTGGTGGCAACAAGATCAATCCAAACCAAGTCACTTGCTTTGGATGTGGTCAGCCCGGACACATCTCAAGGGTGTGCCCCAACAAGAAGCCTGATGCCCCGCGCCCCAATGCGCAGAACCAGGGACAAGGCCGAGGAATGCCACCAAGGAACCCAGCTCCTCGCAATCCACCAAACTATGGGAAGGGGCGTGTGAATCACGTCACTGCTGAAGAATCCCAGGAAGACCCGGACGTCGTGCTGGGTACGTTCCTTGTCAACTCAGCACCTGCAACTGTCTTGTTTGATTCTGGAGCAACGCATTCATTTGTCACTCAAAGATTTGCATTAAAAAGTGGCATGACCCCTACACCCCTGAATAACCCTATGGTGGTACAAACCCCCGGAGCCGAGCTGAGAGCCAAGATAGGCTGTAAAGGAGTCAGTATTACCATTAACGGTGTAGACTTCCTAGCAGACCTTATCGTCCTGAGATCGCAAGGCTTGGATGTGATCCTAGGCATGAATTGGCTCAGCAAGCACCAAGGCTTGTTAGACTTTGCCAATCGGACAGTCACTGTGACCAATGACCAAGGCGTCGAAGTCAAGTTTGCTCCCAACTCCTCT
This sequence comes from Secale cereale, assembly GCA_902687465.1. Classification (NCBI taxonomy): domain Eukaryota; kingdom Viridiplantae; phylum Streptophyta; class Magnoliopsida; order Poales; family Poaceae; genus Secale; species Secale cereale. The sequence goes on from LR738713.1 coordinate 218,306,255, forward strand.
TCCGCTCAAGCCGCTAAAGTCAACTGTCTGTCTGAAGTTGGGCTAGATCAAGTACCGGTGGTATGTGAGTATCCTGATGTCTTTCCGGATGAACTACCGGGAATGCCCCCTGACCGTGACATTGAGTTCATCATCGAGCTCGTGCCCGGAGCAGGACCCATCTATAAGAAGCCTTATAGAATGGGGACGGAAGAATTAGCCGAGTTGAAGAAGCATCTAGAAGAGCAGCTAAGGAAGGGATTTATCCGCCCAAGTGCCTCCCCTTGGGGATCTCCTGTTCTGTTTGTGGCCAAGAGGGACGGTACCATCCGCTTATGCATTGACTATCGTTCCCTCAATGAAGTTACAATCAAGAACAAGTATCCACTTCCCAAGATCGAAGATCTGTTTGATCAACTCAGCGGAGCCAAGGTATTCTCCAAGATCGACCTCAGATCTGGGTATTACCAGCTGAATATCAGACCCCAAGATATTCCGAAGACGGCATTCGTAACCAGATATGGCCTGTACGAGTGCACGGTCATGTCTTTTGGGTTAACCAATGCCCCAGCTTACTTCATGTATCTCATGAATAAAGTCTTCATGGAATATTTGGACAAGTTTGCTGTTGTCTTCATTGATGACATTCTTGTGTTCTCGAAGTCGGAGGAAGAGCATGAGCAGCATCTGAGGATGGTCCTAGACAAGCTTCGTGAGCACCAACTGTATGCCAAATTCAGGAAGTGTGAGTTCTGGCTGCATAAAGTTGGATTCTTAGGTCATGTCTTGACCGAGGAAGGATTATCTGTTGATCCTGCAAAGATCGAAGCTGTGACCCAATGGCAATCTCCAACGACCGTCATGGAAGTCGGAAGCTTCCTCGGACTAGCGGGCTATTACCGCAAGTTCGTGGAAGGGTTCTCTAGCATTGCACGACCAATGACTCAGCTCCTCAAGAAGGACAAGAAGTTCGAGTGGACGCCAAAATGCGAAGAGAGCTTCCAAGAGCTCAAGAAGAGATTGACCACCGCCCCAATTCTGGCAACACCTGATATTCACAAGGAGTTCGTGATATATTGTGATGCCTCTCGAACCGGATTGGGAAGTGTTCTGATGCAAGAAGGCCGCGTCATAGCTTACCTCTCCAGGCAGCTACGACCCCATGAGGAGAACTATGCTACTCACGATCTTGAGCTAGCGGTAGTAGTTCATGCCTTCAAGACATGGCGGCATTACCTCCTAGGGAAACGGTGTGAGATTTACACAGACCACAAAAGTCTGAAGTATATTTTCACCCAAAAGGAATTGAACATGAGGCAGCGGAGATGGTTGGAACTCATCAAAGATTATGACCTCAGTGTTCAGTATCACCCTGGGAAGGCTAACGTGGTGGCCGATGCCTTAAGCAGGAAGGCTTGCTCTTTGAATGCCGTTATTCAAGAAAGGCAGCCAGCCTTGTTTAAGGAGATCGAACAATTCAGTTTGGAATTGGTCATCCCTGGATTTCTGGATCATTTGGAAGTCAGACCAACCCTGATGGACGACGTCAAGAAGGCTCAAGATGGACACGCAAGCATCGAAGGCATCAAGAGGAAGATGAAGCTAGGCAAGGCCCCAGGATTCTCCGAAGACGAGCACGGGATTGTTTGGTACAAAGGTCGCCTCTGCGTACCAAACGACACCGAGCTGAAGACGCTGATTCTGCAAGAAGCCCACGACACTCCGTATTCCATCCACCCCGGAGGAACCAAGATGTACCAAGACTTGAAGGCACGATTCTGGTGGCACGGTATGAAAAGAGAGATTGCGACCTATGTTGCAAAGTGTGATGTGTGCCAAAGGGTCAAGGCTGAATATCAGCGACCTGCTGGATTGCTTCAACCACTCAAGGTTCCTGAGTGGAAGTGGGATAAAGTCGGAATGGACTTCATCACTGGATTACCAAGGTCGAATAGAGGGCATGACTCCATCTGGGTCATAGTTGATCATTTGACCAAGTTGGCCCATTTCATTCCTGTCAAGACTACCTACTCCGGCAACCAGCTGGCAACTCTCTATATCAACCGAATCGTAAGTCTTCACGGTGTTCCCAAGGAGATTGTGTCAGATCGAGGCACCCAGTTCACTTCAAGGTTCTGGAAGAGATTCCAAGAAGCCTTGGGAACCAAATTGTCTTTCAGCACAGCTTTCCACCCACAGACCGGAGGACAGACTGAGCGAGTCAATCAGATTCTCGAAGACATGCTCCGAGCTTGTGTCCTGGCATATGGAGCCAAGTGGGAAGACTGTCTCCCTTTTGCTGAGTTCTCCTATAACAACAATTACCAGTCAAGCCTTCAGATGGCACCATTTGAGGTGTTGTACGGGCGCAGATGCCGCACACCCCTCAATTGGTCGGAGACTGGAGAAGGACTAGTCTTTGGACCGGATATTCTCCACGCAGCAGAAGAGCAAGTCCAACTAGTCAGAGAGCGATTAAAGGCAGCCAAGTCAAGGCAGAAGAGTTATGCTGACACTCGATGCCGAGACATGAGTTTCCGTGTCGGAGATCATGTGTACCTGCGGGTAACTCCTCTGAAGGGAACCAAGCGTTTCCATGTCAAGGGGAAGCTCGCGCCAAGGTTCGTTGGCCCTTTCAAGATCACCGACCGGCGAGGAGAAGTGGCTTATCAGTTGGAACTACCACCTAAGCTATCCGATGTGCACAATGTGTTCCATGTGTCACAACTCCGGAAATGTCTCCAAGTTCTAGACAAGCCCAATCTCTACAAGGATGTGGATCACCAAGCCATCGATCTGCAGCCTGATTTGACCTACCGCGAGAAGCCCATTCGCATTCTGGACGAAGCAGAACGACGTACGCGGAGCCGTACCATCAAGTATTTCAAGGTCCAGTGGAGCAACCACACCGAAGCAGAAGCAACCTGGGAACGAGAAGACTATCTTAGATCCGAGTTTCCCGACCTCTTTTAAGCCCTAGTTTAGGAATCTCGGGGACGAGATTCTTGTAAGGGGGGTAGGTCTGTCACACCCTGCATTTTGTAACATGTTATTTGTATCTTTGCAGCATGAAAATTTGGACCAGCAAAAAAATTTAGCATCATTTGGCTTTTATTTGGAATTGAGTTTTCTTCATTTGCTTTTTCATGTGCTCATTAAAGTCAACTATGACCTCTTGTAGAATTCATCTCCATACCCAAAACTTCTGCCCAATGATCATGCCAAGTGTTATATAGCAGTATAGTATTTTCTTACAAAATTATTTTGGCCAAAAAGTATTTTATAAATTTAGTTTTCCAAAAACCCCTGTATTGAGATTTGCACTGCAAGTACTTGATTTAGGGTGAGAAAATTATTTCAAAAGGTTTATTTGAGACCTAGTAGTCATAGGACTCCCAGAAACCACAAAGGTATAATTTTAAAAGTTATTTTCCTATTTTATTTAAAAGCTTTTTCTTAAGGCCAGAAATGGTCTTTAATAGGGAAAAATTATTTAACTATTTCAAAAATATTTGCCAAAATTCAGAGAGACTCAGAGGACATATATTGTCCATATATAAGAGTTTCAACACTTGGTCATGTTCAAAATAATGGGCTAAACCCTCTAAAACCCTTTCTGGATATTTCAAGCTTTTGAAATATTTACAAAGGAAATATTCTCCAAAAATTCCAGGGAAATTCTATCATGTCATATATGACATATTTGATGATCTTGCCAAGTCCCATGCCTTGGGAAGCAAGAAAACATCCTCAAACCCCTTCATAACCATTATGTCCATATTTGAAGTTTGAGCAACTTTACATTGCCAAACTTGTCCAAATGCTCTCAAACTTGGTGCACATGCTAGAATGACCTAATAAGGCATCTAGACCAAATGGCACAAGATTTGGAATAGAGCAACTTGATCAGATCACCTCAAAACCCTTTCTGTTCAAATGCAAATTTGAACAACTTTACATTACCAACTTTTTATCTGGAGCTTCAAACTTTGTGGGCATGATCAATACCCCAAATGATGATGCTACACCAAGTGGTCCATCAAGGGGAGATGATTAGATTGACTCAATCAAGATGAAACTGTTTCTGTTGATTTCTAAGGTTCACCAAAGTTACATTGGCTAGTTTCTCCAAATGAGCCCAAATTTGGTGAAGCACCCTATTTTCTCATGTCTTTCAACCCTGTTAAGTGCCATGTCAAGTGGAGGTCATTTACTTGACAAACACAGATCAAACACCTTCTGCAGAATTGCTAAAACCTCCAACTTGATCACTTTTACTTTTCTCCATGGCCTCAACTTCTTACCACATGCTCATTGAGTTACCAGCTACCTCCAGTAACTCCCCCAGCACCCCAGCTCCATGATTGAGGGGTGAAAGCCCTGATTTACCTTGCTGTACAGCAAGCTTTCACCATTTCACCAACACTCTCACTCTCTCTCTGCATCTCCAGGGCATCCAAGGCCTCACGCCATTTCTTTACTCCTCCCTCTACGTGCTGGACACTGTTGGACACGCTGGATTGGACCAAACCGGCGAGAGCGCGCTGATGCCAGCAATACGCACGCTCTGGAGCGCGCAACAGTGCACCTCCGCACGCTGGCTCCGGCCAATCAACCTCCCCCGACAGCCTCGGGCCTCCCCCTCGCGCCAGTCGAGGCCCCTCGACGTCCGCGACCTCCCCGGCGCTGTCCCCCCTCCTCGTGCGCCCTCTAGTGGCCGTCGCCGCACGCGCGCTGGCCGCCCGCGGCGGCCACTCCTCTGCCTCGCACGCGCGCACGCTTCTGACGCTCCCCCGCTTCTCTTTCTCCCTCAGCTGGACGTGGAGCTCGTCCAGGAACTCCACGGACCCATTCCCCTGGCCTCCCGTGCGCTGTAGCCTCGAGCCGGAGCTCGTCGGCGCACTGGACCGCGGGCCTCCGTCGAGCCCCTATTTATAGCCCCTCCCGAGCCTCTCCAGCACCATCACCAGCCTCACTCCTCTCCACTGATCCCCCAGCACCTCTAGTTCGACCCCAAGAGGTCCCAGTGCTCGGGATCGACCGGAGCGCCGCTGCGTCGGGCCGCTGGCGATCTCGTGGTACGGGCCTCCCCTGCCTCTCCTTCCACCCGTTTCGGAACCGCCGTGCTCCACTGACCCTTTTCCCCCTGTTTCCCCCTCCGTTTGCAGTCGGAAACGACCGGAGCATCAACCCTCTGACAAGCCTCCGCCATCCCACCTCGCCGCCGGTGAACCGGACCTCCCCGCCGTGCCGCACCACCACCACAGCAACCGCGACACGACGCTGGTCACGTTCCTGCCCTCCGTTGCCGTCGCCGTGGCCGGGAACCTCGCCGGTGAGCTCGCCGTCGCCGTGGCCGTGGGGTTAGAGATGACAGGCGGGCCCCGCCTGTCATCCCCTCACCTCTCTCCCCCTCCTCTGTGCCACTGACCCACGGGCCCCGCCCGTCAGGTTTAAAAACCTGACGTGCGCGCGCCGGCTCCTGTGCGGCTGGGCCGATTCGTCTGGGCCGTGCACTGTGGCCTCCTCTGGCCCAGTGCACAGGACCTTTTTTCCTTTTTCTTTTCTGCTAATGTTTTAAACATTTCTACAGAAAAGAATAATGGTCCAAATTAAATAATTCCAACTCCTAAAATCATGTAATATTCCAACCTATTTAATGGTACCTCTTTCATTCAAATCCATAAAACTTTCCTGTACTGCTCAAATTTAAATTCAAATTTGAGCAGTATAACTCATGTTCAAAAATCAATATATTCCATTATGTTATTCCAAAACTCCAACTAAGATTTTCCCCATCTTAGAAATCCCTCTAGTATTTTACAAAAATGAGTTGACATTTTTCTGAGCACTTTGATTTTTCTGTTTTATTTGTATTCTTATTTTTCCCGTGGTTATTATGCGACGTATAGATCCCGTATTTGATGAAGTTGCTGTGGAAGAAGAAGGAGAAGAATTTGAAGACTTTGAAGACTAAGCCAATCCAGGCAAGCAGCCCTTTGACCATGATACACTTGTTCCTCGGAACCCGTTTGTTTCCGATGCATGATATTAGGGTTACGATGGTAACCTAGTTGATTCCACCATATGATGCATGCCATGATCTTGATCTTGCTATGTGCTAGATGACTTGCATATGGTTAGTGGTTATGGATAGTGATGCATGTGTGACATGAACCTTCATGGTTGAAGTCTTTGCATAAAACCCCGTCGGGTGCTATTTATGCCCGAGGGAGATGGTGCTGATGAGTTGGGTGACCACTTGATGACGAAGTGGTGTGCCAAGGCAAGTGTGTGTGTTTTCCAAACGGATTGGTTTAAGTTGCGACCGTTATTCCAACCAAACATGTGCAACCACACTACCCCTTATGGGACGGGGCTTTATTGATTACTTAGGTCGATACTAGCATGGTGCCCGCATTACTAGTGACGGGAAGACTTGAGGTCTTTCCCGGGACGGGGTCGTGCTTGGATAGGCAGCCATGACTGTTTTTACAGGGCACCGGACACACCGTTGGTCCCTTCGGGTATGCGTGACATTGAATTTAGGGCAAGTCCCGTGATCTATTGTTTGTACCCGAGGGCCGTGTACCAACGAGTGGACTCTATGTTAGTGTCGTCTAAGGAAAGGTAATGACCGGGTGCTTATCCCGGGTACTTGAGGTACCGTGGATCGTGGATGACACGGAAGTTCCCCGGATCTTGTGGGTAAAGTGTACAACCTCTGCAGAGTGTCAAACTATTCGAATAGCCGTGTCCACGGTCATGGACAGTTGGGTAACCGCTGTTGGGCTACGTCCAATGTTTGTGAAACCATGAGTGTGTATGTGAGTCAAGGTGGTGACTTGACTCGATGAGTTGAATCATATTCATGTTGATATCGGTAACCTGTCTTCGAGGTTACGCGAGGTTATTGATGCATAAACTTGATGATAGCATATTGTTCTAGCTTTCTGCTAGATTGTTCATTATTGTTCCATTGCATTGTTACCACATCATGGGTTGCTTGCGAGTACATTCAAAGTACTCATTGGCTTGCCACTGGTTATTTAATTGGCCAGGCATGGAAGAACATGAATATGAGGAAGAGTTCTTTGGAGACGAACATGCGAACTAGGACGCTATCCCAGTCAGAATGCATGTAGGGTTAAGGCAGATGGCATGGGTTCTACCCGTTTATCGAAGACTTCCGCTACTTGAGTTATTTCCTATTTAGCCCGTGAGGCTCTATCTATGTAAGACTTGGCCATAATGGCCTTAATTCGTGTAAGACTATTTGTATGGATGTAAGACTCTTGTTATTTCAGCTTCTGTGTGTTCAGTGAGCATTGATCTCTGGTATCACTGTACACGTGCATTCGGTGATCTCGACTTCTAAGTCGGGGTCCCCACACAAGTCCACCGCCGAGTTAGGGTATGAACTTGATTCTGTGTGCTATGCCTTAACTCCGATTCGTAGCACAATGCATTGCCATGTTCTCTTCCACGTATGAGATCTTCCTATCCAGCAAAAAACTCTGTAGAAAGTAGGTTTGATTCGAAAAATTTAGGGTTAGGTCTATGTTGAACTCATCTCCGACTGACCGAGTTGTAGAAATCGGTACCACCGATTTGGCTTAGGCCATTGCACAAGTGATTTTCGGTCTGACCGGAAGTTGCAAATCGGTGTGACCGGGTTCAACTCTCAGTGAAACCCTAGCAATATCGGTGCCACCCAACTGTGACTCGGTGTGACCGAGTTTATTAGTTCAGGCTCTAGAATTACTTCGGTGTCACTGAGTTTAACAAATCGGTAGCTCCGAAATGCTTTCTGTAGAGAACTAAAACTAAGTTTATCTTATCATCTATTTTGCAAAAATTACGTGCTTTGTGATGCTCATCCACTCTACCTCATCTACATCTATTCACAAGGTCTGCTTTTAGTGCCAAGATGTCAGATCAAAGTGATAGCCAGAATGTATCTTAGGAGCAGGTGCACCTGAGTGAGGGCACTAGTCCCTCTAGCAGCTTTGATGAGGGTAGCAGGAGCACACCTAGTGATCTCCCCAAGGCTGCTACCAAGGCAAGAAAGAAGAAAACTTCAGATACTGAGGATGAGGACTTTGTGGCAGATGAGGCCACTTCCAAGAAGAAAGTGCTCAGGAAAGAGTATGGCATAGCTGAGGCATCTAAGCCATGGCAGAAAAGGAAAATCCCTGCCAAGAGGATTCCCATGTCTAAAGCCAGAGCCTCTACTCAAGAGACTATGGTGTTCACACTTGAATCCAGGGATGATGAGCCAAGAGGTACAAAGAAGAGACCTAGAAAGACAACAGCTAGAGTGATTGGCAAGCCATCCATGAGGGCCGATAATGAAGCTGAAGCAGAAGAGGAAGAGGTTGCTGCACCAGCACCCAAAGCTCAAAAGCTTATGGGAGATGCTATCAAGTCTGGGGTTGCCCCTTCTAAGCCCAAGACTGCTCCCAAACCTACTCAAGCCACCAAGTCTACACCCAAGAGGATCACAAGGAACACTCCATCTTCAGAAAAGAACAAGGCCCCAGTGCCTGAAGTTGTTGAGGAAGCTGAGGCTCAAGTGCTCAGAAAGCTGAAGCCCAAGATCCCTGATCATAATGATGCTCATTTAGTTGTTGAGGATATGAAGCCGAGAAAGGATGCAGGTCTCAGGTTGTGGAGAAAGTCTGATCCATATGCCATAAGGAGAAGGACTGATGTGGACTACAGGTTTCACACAAAGGAACAGCAAGACTTCTATGAGACAGTCCTACTTGATAAGAAGCCCATTGTCTGTGATATGAGAAGAGTGGACTGGGATTTCATTGATGATAATGCAGATTATTTCCCCAATGTGCATGAGAGCTTCAAAGCATGTGGAGTTGACAAGTTTGTGGCTCAAAAGTTGACTAAGTGTAATGATGAAGTCATCATGCAATTCTACTCCACAGCTCACTTCTATCCTGATGGTAGGATTGTATGAATGTCTGAAGGTACAAGGTACCAGTCAATTGTTGCTGAGTGGGCCAAGCTAATCAATGCCCCTGAAGAGCATGAGGATGATCTAGATGTCTATGCCAAGATGAAACAAGACCACAACTCCACGGCAAATATGTACAAGGTGATCCCTGATGATGATCTGGAAACACACAAGTTTGGATCTGTACATCATTTGCAGGCTGGTCTAGCCACCATCAACACAATCTTGAGGCATACACTGCTGCCAAAATTTGGAGATGCAAAGATGATCAGAGGCCATTCTATTAACATGCTGCATATTTTTGATGTGCCACAGAAATTCAAAGTTATGAGCTTGATTGTAGAGACAATTAAGAGGGCTGCTGCAGATCAGAAGTGATCATGTGGGTATGCTTCACACATCCACATGCTTATCAACTCTAAAATGGGCATAGGCACTTACTTGTTGGACAAGGAATATCTACCCTTGGTGCCTGACTTTGAGGACAACACAGTTGTCATTGATGAGAATGAACCATCTTCAGTACAAGCTCGTGAAAGGAGAGAGAAGGCTAAAGCATAGAAAGCTACCAAGATGCCAAGTGTAGAAGAAGCATCTCAGATGAATCTCAAATCCAAGCAAGATCAAATGGCATATCTGATTCAAGCTACCATATGGATTGAGAAGGGCTTGGCCACCCTGAATCAGAATCAAGAGAGCTTAGAGAGGATCATCGAGACTAAGTTTTATGATCTTGATCTGAAAGTGACAGAGATCCAATCTGCAGTTGAGAAGCTTCAGGAGGAAGCAAAGGAGGGAGGAGGACAGGCTACCATAGATGCATTTTAGCGAGTGCCTCGAGGTCATAGATCTGCTGCAGTGCCAGTTCCAGGCACCAAAGCTACTACATCTGCACCAGCATCCATAGCCTAAGTGCCACCTCCAGCAGCCACTCCACCAGCTCCAGCTACTTCGTCGGAAGCCTTCGTCCTTGGAGTTCTCTCGATACCGCCTCCCGAAGACCAAGCCTGAGAGATGCATAACACTATGCATTTTTGAACATTTTGGTAACTTGTTGCCAAAGGGGGAGAAATATGTATAGATCATAGGCTTCGAGAGAGAGTGTTTTGCGTCTTTGTTCTCTCTTGCTTTTGGTTGAACTTTATTGTGCCTTTGTTTCATACTCTTTATCCATGTGTGAGATACTTGTGTGATCATGTGTTTGATCATATGTTACCTTAATGTTTGCTTGAATGATACTATCTCTATATTTCAATATGATCATTCACTTTGCTTGGTGCTGAGTGCATGCTTTAGTGTATATCATTTTGAGCACTCCACCAAGATGTATGTGACATGGAAGATTAACCCATGATCCTAATCGATTGTGCATTTGCATTCAAACGCAAATTTTAAATATTGCACAAATTTAGGGGGAGCTCTTGTCTATCACATACTTCTCAAAGCAATGATATAATTAAATCTTATTATCATTTGTCGAAGCTTTGATCTATATGTTGTCAACAATTACCAAAAAGGGGGAGATTGAAAGTGCAACTATCCCCGGGTGGTTTTAGTACTTACTAACAGCATATAGCTCATTGAACTAATGCTATATCATGATAATATTTCAGGAAAGTTCAATATTAGGCATGGCATGGATTAGGATTGTGGACCCCTCAAAATGCTAAGGACAAAAGGACTGGCTCAAGCTCAAAGCACAGGACTCTATATTTTTTCCATTCTAGTGATCCAAGATCAAATTGAGTCCATAGGAAAGCCAATACTATTAAAAGGGGATGAGGTGTTGCTTAATGGGTTGCTTGCTCAAAATGCTTACTCATATGCTCCAAACCCTCAACCACTTTCCCACATCCACATATGTCCCAAACCAAAAGTCAAACTGGTCCCCACCGAAAACATCTATCCGGCGCCACCGAGTTCATTTGACATAGCCACTGCCAGAAACCCTAATCATTTCGGTCTCACCGAAAGGGATCTTGGTCTCACCGAGATGGGATTACAAACTCTCTGTTTCCCATCGTAACATTTTCGTTTCACCGAGATGAGCGATCGGTCCCATCGAGTCTGTAATGCAAACTCTCTGTTGCCTCTTCGTAACATTTCGGCCTCACCAAAATGAGCGAATCGGTCCCACCGAGTTTTCCTGACCAACTCTCTGTGTGCATATTACCAAAATTGGTCTCACCGAGTTTGTGTAATCGGTCCCACCGAGATTATGTTATGCCCTAACCCAAATGAAATCGGTCCCACCGAGTTGATCACATCGGTCCCACCAAAATACCTAACAGACACATTATGAACTATATCGGTCCGACCGAGTTCTTTGAATCGGTCTCACTGAGTTCAGTAAATTGTGTGTAACGGTTAGATTTTGTGTGGAGGCTATATATACCCCTCCACCTACTCTTCACTCATGGAGAGAGCTATCAGAACATACCTACACTTCCATCATTCTTGTTCTAGGAGAGAACCACCTACTCAAGTGTTGAGATCAAGATATTATATTCCTACCATATGAATCGTGTTCTCTATCCTTCCCCAAGTTGCTTTCCACTCAAATCCTTTCCTCCACCATATCCAAATCTGTGAGGAGCTGTTTGAGTGTTGGGGAGACTATCATTTGAAGCATTTGAGCAAGGAGTTCATCATCAACACACTGTTTATTACCTTTTGGAGTATGGTGTCTCCTAGATTGGTTAGGTGTCACTTGGGAGCCTCCGACAAGATTGTGGAGTTGAACCAAAGAGTTTGTAAGGGCAAGGAGATTGCCTACTTCGTGAAGATCTATCGCTTGTGAGGCAAGTCTTTTGTGGGCGATGGCCTTGGTGGGATAGACAAGGTTGCTTCTTCGTGGACCCTTCGTGGGTGGAGCCCTCCGTGGACTCGCGCAGCCGTTACCAGTCGTGGGTTGAAGTATCCATCAACTTGGATGTGCGATGGCACCACCTATCGGAGCCAAGACAAGAAACATCATTGTCTTCACTTGCGTTTGCTCCCTCCAAACTCCTCCCTTTACCTTCATATGCAATTGTTTACTTTTTGCTGCTATACTCTTAGAATTGCATGTGTAGGTTGATTGCTTGACTTGTGCTAAGTTGCTAAAATCTGCTAAGAATTAAAATTGGGAAAAGGCTAGATTTTTATTGGGTCAAGCAGTTTCCCCCCCCCCCCTCTAGACATACTTTAGATCCTACACCAACGCAGAACGTAAAGCCTGGTTTCACGCTTCCTTCCTAGAGGATGTTTGCACGTCAAGGAGGACTCCTGAGCATCGCGACTCAGGAGCCTAACTGGCCGCGTAGCCCCTCACCCCCTGACCTCGTCCTGGCGATCCGGACGAGACAGCGGCGGCTGAGGTATGCGCGGGACCGGGCTCTGTCGACGTAGAACAACAAAGCAAATAGGGAGGGAACCGCGAATAGCTAACAATTATTACAAGCTAAATTGTTCTTCAAACACCAAACAGAAGTTTAAACACCTCCACGGGGCACGTCGCATGTCGCAGGCAAGTTCGCAGGAAAGTAAAAATGGGGAGGAGCACCGTTGTCCACCAGCAAGCCCCCTCTTCAGCCTTAGGCACCGTCGCTAGGAAGCGCCTTTCCATCGGCGACATTGCCATGGCCTGCGTCGTCGGCCTTGGCTATGGGATCAGCGACACCGTCGGCTGGAGGTACAGGGTCGATGGTGAGGAACTTCTTCAACAAGGCCTCCACCTGGCCCTTCACGGCTTCAGCGGCAGCCTCGTAGCGCTCTTCATCCACTGGCTCGAACAGTGCACCAAGATCGGCGTTGGGATCGCGAAGATGCAGGTGGCTGAAGACGTGCATTAGGGCTGAGGAGGAAAGCGCGAGAGCTTCCCCCTCCACCATGGGGCCGATCTCGTTGATGACACCCTCGAGCACCATAAAAAGATAAGGAAGCAGCTGGGCGGGGCCTTCGTCGTTCGTCGCCAGCGGTTTCTCCAAACCCTTCTCGTAGAGTGCCCCCAACGCTTGGCGGGACCTCTCCTCAAGGGACTTGAAGGCCGCGCGATCCTCGGCCAGAACCTTCGCCTTGGTTTTCAATTGGGCCTTCTCTGCTTCCACCTCCTGCTCCAGCTGCTCCAGGCGGCTGCGCTTTGCAGCCTGCGCCCCCGCCAACTGCTCCAACTCGGCGTCACGACTGGCTACGGTGTCTTCTCGGGCTTTCATCTTCTCCTCCGCCGTCGCGCGCTCGTTGCGCATGGTCTCCAGCTCGGCCTCCACCGATCGGCAGTGCTCCTTGGCAGCCTGTGCATCCTTCAACGCCGCCTCGCGGGCGGCTGCGGCTTGGTCGGTGGCCTGCTTGTCCTCTTCAGAAGCCGCCACGGCCCGGCTCAGCACTGCCCTGACAGATGCGTCGGAGTAAAGCTAGCCTGAGATCAACTCCAAGCCCCCTGCCACCAGACGACGGTCAACGCCTTGGAGGTCATTTCGGAGCCATGTCAGCACGGAAAAGGCCTCCTCCAGGGCGTCGGACAAGGCGGAAGGGCCGCAAGCTAGCGGCGTGACCAGAGGAGGAGGCTGCGGCGTGTTTATGACCTCCTGAGCCCTGGCGACACTCGGAAGCGAGCTGGAGATGGGCGCCTCCGGAGCCAGCTTGACCAAGGAGGTCATCCTCTCCTGAGGTTGGCCCACTGGGCCTCGCGAGGACGACCGAGCAGGATAAGTGGGGGCGCCTCCACCGCCTGTCTGCGTGAGAGAGCGTGTAGCCACGCCAGGCCGTTGGGCCTCTGGTGCGGCCGCCCCCTCCTTCTTCTTCTTCGCTGACAGCGTGGCCTGGCAGTGCAGGGGGGAAACATCAGGAATAGCAATGAAATCAAGAGCGAAGACAAAATCAGGCCAAAGTACTTACTGGTCCACTACAGCGTAACCGCGCGCCCTCTTCGTAACCACGGAGCCCAGGGGCCTCACAGCCTGTAGCGCAGGTGCGCGAGCCCCCAGAATAGATGAGGCCATGGCAGCTGGCCCAGCGGCAGCACCAGGCAGTGTCGGAGCCGGAGCGTCGCCTCGGGAGATCACCGCCGACCTGCTCTTCGTCGGGACCCCAGCTGGCGATTATTTATTCTTATTTAAGTTGAAATTGTTAATAACTTAACTTGAATAAATTGTTGACCGGTTCATGGTGCCACTGAATCGAGTCTTTTCCCAGTGCAGCCACATTTACCTTCATGGGAAGGTCTTTATTCGGTCCATTGTCATGCCTCCTGTCGGTACCTCCAGATAGGTAAGGTTATGGGCAAGCAGTACCCTGGCCCGGTAAGCAGACATAACCTTGTGTGCCCGTTGTAAATTTTTGGTACCGAGTCCCCGTTTGGGACAATTTCTGTTTGGCCACGACGGTGGTTGGTGTGCCTTTGGTAGGCATAGGGCCACCTAGGACTGTTCAAGTGGGAAATGACTCGGAGTGGCCGGGAGTGTGTCATGGCAATTGAAGGGTTTTGTCGGAACGCTGTTGGTCCACCCGAATGGGAGAACGAGGCCATGGGTTCCGTGGTGTGGGTACAGGGCACTACCTCTGCAGAGTGTAATTAATCTATCGATAGCCGAGTCCACGGTGACGGACACGCTCGAAAGTAAGTCACACCATGGGTCAACATATAATAAAATTTTGCTCACTAAGTTCTAAAATTTGGTACTGTAATAAATTGGTGGAAGAGCCACCGAGATGGTTTGAGACCAAGTATGGTCAGGTTGGTGATCGCCGGAAAGGTCACGATTTATGTCTTGTTGAAATGAATAAGTTTGTAGTTTAATAGTAATCACCATGAGTAAGTCAGACCGAGGTTTTATTTCTATAAAGGCATGAGCACATCATGTTAGTTAATATATATCTAAGTTTGTTGATGCATATTTATTAATTGAATAATTATCATGATATTGTTTGTCATTATGATTTTGTTTGCTGTAAGCTTGCAAGTACATTCAACGTACTGACCTGGCATGTCATGCCAGATTTCAGGAAAGTTTCGCTGGAAAGGAGTGCCGTCTGAGTCTAGACCGTGTCCATATCGGTGTCCCTGTGAGATGGAGTTCCGCTACGACGTTGTTCCGCTGCTGCGTTGTGACGCCCGAAGACCGACGTCCCAGAAGATTCCAGATGTTCCGGGTTCTCCCATGTGTTTCATTTTGTGCTTGTGTTATGTACTTTTGCATTGCATCATGTCATCATGCCATCATGACTTTAATTCTGCATCTCAACTAAATAAATTGTGTGGATCTTCGATCCATTTAAATTGAGGGAAGAGTGACTTCTCTTTATAACATATCCTCCTAATAATTATGGAGCTATTATAAATAAATATTCCATTTGTTTGGAATTAACCCAAACACACTTGCATATATTCCCCATGCCTTTCCTACTTCATGTTTCACCGTCAAAACCTTGTCTATAATTCTTATCCGTTTTATCGAGGTTCCTCCAAAAATTCGAACATTTTTGGACACTTCGAACCATGTCCTAGTTCAAACCATTCGAATTAAATTCAAATGGGTTTGAATTTATATCTTTTGATCATGCCACTTCTTATTTTCTGGGATCAGACTCATTTTTGCGAGTCCCGAGAAACTACCCGCTTGCGAAAAATCTTTCTCTAAACCTCTCTTTCTTTTCATCATTCTTCTTCTTTTCTGTTAAAGAAATATGTAGTAGATAGGAGGCAGAGAGGCCCAGCCGCCGGCCTCTAAGGCCCATCAGCAGCAGGCCCAGCCGCCCCAGCTTCTAACCCTAGCCCGTTGCCGTCTTCTCGATCTCTCCCGTCTCTTTCCCTCTGTCGCCGCCACTCATCGCTCCCCAGGTCGCACCGCTCGATCTCTTCCTCACGCCCTCTTCCTCACCTCGCGCCGCCAGGAAGGGCAGAAGCCCGATGCGCCCCTCACCTCTCCTCCGTTGCGCTGCCCTGCAGTGCTCGCCGCCGGGTCCCCCGCGCCTCTCCGCGGCCAGCCTCGCCGCCAGGAGAAGCCGCGCCGCCCTTTCCTTCCTGACGCCATGGCACCCGCTCCGTCCCCTCCTCTGCAATTGCCGCCCACGCGCCGAGCGTCGGCCACGCCTCCTCCATGGACCGAGCTCGAGCCCCTGCCTCAGCTCCCCTGGCCGGCCTACCGTCCCGCGCCGTTCCTCTAGCAGACCGGCCCCGCCTCCAAGCGCCTCTGCCGCCCCGCGCCGCGTCGGCCACTTCCTCACCACGGCCGCGCCTCCTCCTTCCGGTGGCCTCGACGCCTAGTGCGGGCGACCACCTGGAGCTCCGCAGCGCCCCGAGCTCCTCGTCGCTGCCGCCAAGTCCGCTGCGGTCGTGCTGCTCATCGAGGATGCCGAGCCCTGCTCCTCCTTGCCGCAGCCTCGCGCCGTCCCCATCGCCCGAAGCCGCTGGAGCTGCTCCGTCGCGCCATCTTCCCAAGCCGCGTCGCTTCCGTGACCGAGACCTCCCTTTGTTGCTGTTGTTGTTTCGCCAAGGCCGCAGCTACTCTACCGTGTTGCCGTCTCCTTGTTGCTGCTGTTATTTTTTCGCCAAGATACCAAGTACCATGACGCCCGAAGGCATCGGATCAAGATCATCTTCGCCAACGTGTGCGACTACACGATGTGACGCGTCAAGTACCACTACGTCCGATGCCGCGACAAGTACCTCTACGGAAACATGAACATCTACAGAACGTGTACGACGACCGTGAACGAAGACGCCACCGTGTACCACTACCGTCGCCCCGGAAACGATGGATTTGTCAAGTACCTCTACGAAACGGAACGAGTACCTCTACGTCAACGACGAACTCCGACGCCCCGTGTATGACTACGAATGGAACAACTACTTCCCTCTACGAACGTGTACCACGACCCGCGAGTACCACTACTTCCTCTACGACCTCGAACCACCCCAAAACGAACGCTTCGAAGGTATAACCCCGAGACGATGACCCGTGGACGAACGCTTGTGTTGTATGAGATGAATCGGATGTTTGCATCGTGTCCGTTGTGCCCTCGTTTGCCTTGGCGGCAACCCGTGGGAACCCGGTGACGGGATCACCCCACCTTTCATCTTGTTCGACTCGCTCACGCCACCTTTTCTTTTGCTCCGGTCTCTCAACGAGTTACCGGAACCGAGATGTTGCCGTTGGATCATTTTTGGATCGTTGTCGTGGCACCCTTTCCTTCCACCACGGTGACAATACTTCATATCTCTTCATGTTAACTTTTACTAAAATTGCATAAAACTTGATCATGTCATCCGCATCATGTTAACAACTTTAAAATGTGTGAATTGTTGTTGCTTTAATAATTGCTAAACATGCGTATGGGGATTTTCCGGAATTGTTGTTGTAGTTTCCGGCCTCATTTAAAATGCCTAAATATTGTAGTTTTATTACGCTTCACCTCTTGCCATGTTAAAAAACATTTAATCTTGTCTTGCATCATACCTTGCCTCATTTAAACTTATTTCTTGTGTTGTTTCTCTGTGCTTCCTACCTTGCAATGTATTGCTTCCTGTATAGACTTGTCATGCATCATACCTTGCCATGTATTGCATCATATAGACTTGTGTTGTTTTTTTGTGCTTCCTACCTTGCCATGTATTGCTTCCTGTATAGACTTGTCATGCATCATACCTTGCCATGTATTGCATCATATAGACTTGTGTTGTTTTTCTGTGCTTCCTACCTTGCCATGTTTTGCTTCCTGTATAGACTTGTAGTGCATCCTATATAGAACTGTCTTGCATCATACTTGGTTGAGCATATTGTCATGTCTCGTGTGGTGTGTTTACCGTGTTGCTTGTTTCTTTACGGTTTCCTTCTCTCGTTAGCTCCGGGTTCGTTCCAGAGTTGTGAGGATTGTTCGACTACTTCTTGGACCCGTTCTTCTCCCTTGCGGAATCCCAGGCCAGATGACCGTAACCTTGGATACCTTTACTATCATTGCCATTGCTTAGTTGTCTCGATGCTATCGTTATATGTCGTGCTACCCATCTTATTGTCAGCCCCTCTCCTTGTTGCCATGAAACCTCTAACCTTTGAAACCTTCCTAGCAAAACCATTGTTTGGATATGTTACCCGCTTGCTCAGCCCCTCTTATAGCATTGTTAGTTGCAGGTGAAGATAAAGATCGTTCCAGGTGGGAACTTGTTGTTGGAATATCACAATATCTATTATTATTATTAACACAACTATATATTGGGCATGGGTGGAAGGCTTGGCCTTTTGCTCGGTGTTTTGTTCCACTCATGCCACCTTAGGCGCCGATAAATCGGCATTATGTTCCTTGATTTTGCGTTCCTTACACTATGGGTATATGGGGACCCCTTGACACTTCGTCTTTGAATAAAACTCCTCCAGCAAGGCCCAACATTGGTTTTAATTTGCTCATAATAATAACTTAATTAATTAATTAAATTGCATAAGGGGGACGCTGCTTGGAGATTCTATTCTACATAGCAGGGGGGCCAGTGCTGATGGTGTTGGTCCCAAACGGGGGTCCTGCGGGGCCACCACGGGGAAACTCGAGGTTTGGTTTTACCTGTAGCATCGCCCATTCGGTGGTGGCCTGAGACGAGATACGCGCAGCTACTATCAGGGTGTCGGCACGCCGGGAGGTCTTGCTGGACTTGTTTTACCATTGTCGAAATGTCTTGTGCACCGGGATGCCGAGCCTGATCGGATTTCCCTAAGATAAGGGGTGATGATATTATATTTATCACTTCAGCTGATCATGAGAGCTTGTGATGGGCTAAGTTGGGACACCCCTGCAGGGTTATGATCTTTCGAAAGCCGTGCCCACGGTTATGTGGCAGATTGGAATTTGTTAATGTCCGGTTGTAGTAAACTTAACAGAGGATCCGAAGTAAAACACACCACCGCGTGAGTAACCGTGACTGTCTCTTTTCATTTTGAGAAGAGAACACGGTAGGGTTATGTTTGACTCGTTGGTAGTTCAGGATCTTTAACGATCACTACTAGTTACGACCGTTTGCGTAGATGCTCATCTTATTCTTGTACTCGTAAGCTAGCCACCATATTATGCTTAGCCACTGCTGCAACCTCACCACTTTACATCTTCCTACCCATAAAGCTTTGTTAGTCTTGATACCCATGGTTATGGGATTGCTGAGTCCTCGTGGCTCACAGTTACTACAACACCAGATGCAGGTTCTGCCGAGTTTGACTCAGGAGCTGGATCAGAACTTCAATGGGAGTTCGATGAAGAGCTTAGCCGTATGTGTGTGACGTTTTCGACGCTCAGTAGTGGTTTCTACTAGGGGCCATTCGGACCTGTGGCTTTATGTATTTGGTATCTTTCTTTTGGATCTTCACCCGTAGATGGGTTGTGATGTTTTGGATGTTGTTTTGCTTATGTAATGTATTGTGTGAAGTGGCGAGTGTAAGCCAACTATCTCCTTTTGCAATTTCATCCCTATTTTTACATGAGTCGTGCAAAGATACCAAAATTGAGATCATTCCAGAATGGGCTTATACCTTTAAGTCGTGCCTCAACATGTAGGAGGTATAGTCCCAACCTGGGCATTACAAGTTGGTATCAGAGCCTTCTCCGACCTAGAAGCCCGCACTGATTGATTGAATCGTTGACGGTTGAGTCTAGGCACACACTTGAAAATGTTTTGAGTCCTATATATATATATATATATATATATCGGAGAGTAGGATTTGTTTTGCTTCTCATCTCTTTTCACTCTGGTGAGGACTCCTGATGATTACTTTTATCTCTTCTACTCTCAAAATTTCACCAATTTTTTTTAGGATCACGCGAGTATTGTTTGGATTGTTTCGATGTCTTTGTGACGAGAACATTGTTCTCGATGCCTCATGTCATTTAGGGGTTCTGGCAGTGTCCCGGGGAGTTGAGCTCCGAGGTGTTGTCGTCACAAATATATCGCAGCAGTTCTGGAATACTTAAGATGGCCGACATCGAAAACTCTCCTATGCGGTTAGTGGCAAGATAACCCCGACATCACCCAGTACTGGGGAGGTAGTTCGGGAGTATTGACATAGCTTGTATAGTAGATGCGTTTCGAAGGTCGGAGGTAAACGGTTTCCGGAAATAACTGGTTATGTATTGAAGGATGGATACAGCTGGATGTAGGATTAGAGTTGAGTGCACGGTGCTTCCCCTGTATCCCCAACACCTGATTGCATAACTGGAAACTTTCGGAAATTAATAGGTGGGTTATTCTAGTAGGTCGTAGGCATTCTTCCAACGAATGCATGATATGAAGTTCGGGGTTCTACATTGAGTGAAGTAGTTTTATGTACGTTGTTCCGATCGGGAGTTGCATCTTAAAGGGTCATTGGCTATGCTGATCCGGGGATTGCAAAACCCTTTTGTAACACGTTCCATGAGCTTTCAGCACGAATATGTGGAATGAAGCTTCTATCTTGTATTTGTTCTATCTGCTCCTTGTTGTTTTTATTTACCTTTTGTTCTCCCAAGTGGCTTCTTGACAAGTTGATGTACCTACAGAATTCATTCGTTCAATTCTCTGTTCGGATGATATTGTGGAGATTATGTTGCAACATATCTATCCTTTGTTTTTGTTTTGATTCTGGTATTCGAGTTGCTTCGATGTCAAATGCTGATTCCATACCTTTCCTAATCGGTGTTCTCATATTTCTATGGGAGTGCTAATTCTTTTTGACCATCGAGATTTTCATGTTAATTCTTTTTCAACCGGTGTCCATTTTGTTTGTCTCAAGTTGTCTTTGTTTTCCCCACCCTCCCACCCTTTTTTTATGGAGCCAGAAATTCTCAAATGAAATACCCAATTATTCATGTGATGTTTCTTCATTCATTTCCTTCAATGTTCTTATCCGGTGATTTATCGTGAAGATGCTCAAGAGTTTCAAGTTCATCCTTCTTAATTCCAATATTCTTCTCCGGTGGACTAAATCCAAGCTTCGGTCATGATCATATCTATTCCTTTTGTTTCACATGTTTTCGCATGTTGAAATTTCTTATCCAAAGTCTCTCCTGGTTATTCAACTCTCCTATTCTTATCCGGAGTGTACAAGACAAATCAGATGGTTCATAATTCCATTCTTAATCCATTCAAACTATTTTGAGTTTGCTATCTTATTCAAGTCATTTAATTTAACCGGTGCAATATCTCTTCAGCAATCTTTTTCAACGGCGATTTCTTTAGTGGGCCCTAACCCACAGGTATTTTCCCAGGATCTTACCTGACTCTTCTTTTTCCGGAGAATTCTTTTGAAATGTGACGTAAGAATGGATTACATCAGTCACAGTCCTTCTCCAGGACCGCTTTCAATTTTTTTTTCACCATTGTTTCAACCTTTTTAATTCTTCATTCTGGAGTGCCTCATCAATTCATGGTGGTGTATCCCATCGTCATTCTCAACATTTGAAGACCGAAGAAGAGTTTCTCTTAAATCTTGGCCCGTTCTCTTGAAGATTCGGGGTTCTAGCTTCATGCCATCCTCATTATTGTTCAGATTGTGAGGAATTCTTTTATACCATCCGAAGTATTTCATAAATTCTTTACATTGTGATCCTCCGAAGGCCATCATTTCAGAAGATTCTTCGTTCTCAGTTTTCAACTTCGTCCTCCAACTATTCTTAATTGATGTCTCTTCGTCCGTCTCCATATTCTTACGGTGGTTCTTTCAAGATTACTCTTCCGTTGTTATCGTATTAATTCATTTGTTCTTTTCATAATCCTACCGGTGAGTCGTTCAAGATTATTCTCAAGTTTGGCTATATCTCTCTCCAATCCTTTTCAAGAAGAATAAGTAGTAGGCCAAATCCGTTGCTGGTCATCAAGTTATTTTGATCAAGGATAAGCATACAGTAAATCTTATTCTTATTTCCTTGAAGTGATTAATCTCTTTTTTCCGGAGCTTGTTCATCATATCATATTCTCGGTTCTAAGTTGTTCATATTGTTTTCCGGAGCTTCAAGTTATTTCAATTATATCATTTCAAACCTCCATCTAATTCATCTCAGGCCTTGAATCTTATTATTTTCATCTTTCACTTCTCATGCTTTCATTACCGGAGTTCTTCATGGTGGTTCATCATGATTTAATTCAACCTCGAAGTCTTCATGAAGATTAATGTTGGAGCTCAAGCACTCTTCATCATGCTTTCCAATTGCAATTCTTTCTACCTTATTGTTTGAGAGGGTGGTATGCCATTTTTGACAATTTCCCTTCATGTTTCATGATTCACAAATTGTCAGGAATGAGATATTTAAAACCATCTTATTCTTCGTTCATGAAATCTTTCAACCCTTCAATTTATTCGTTGAAGTAATCTTAGGTTGTATCTAACCTAAAAGCTTTCCCTAAGGATTGTTGCTATTATGGTGCCTATAAATGACCCAAGTCCTTCATCTATCATTCTGGTGAAATAAGTTTTTCGTCTACTTGTCGATCTCAATCCAATCAAATGTTTTCGTCAGGGCCGGTTATCACCTCTTAACTTTGCGATGTTTTCCATAAGTCCACAACGAGCTTATTCTTTTCGTTGTTGATTTTCCAACAACTCCGTTCAACCCTTCTTCGTAAGGATGCTCTTTCAAATTCAATTTTGAGAGAAGTTGTCATATCTTTCTCCGTTCAATTCTTTCATTGATCTATATTCTATTCTTTCATTCCGGGGGCATTGTGATATTGCTCTCTTTGACCATCATCTCTTTTTATCAAGATCATCCTATTGTCCTTTCTAGTCCATTTAACTGGAGTGTTGTGTCCTCCATTCTAATTCTCTCATTTTATCAAGTTTTGCCTCTCTTTGCAACTGGAGTGCTGTCTAAAATCCTTCTTACCCCTTGTGCCATCCTTTAAATTGTTTCAGAGGATGTGTGTTGTTGATTTCATCAAGTATCATTCCTTCTCCTCAAGTTCATGTTAATTCTTTCCATTTTTTAGATGGAGTGATGTCCAAATCATGTCATTCTTATTCCTTGGCTATACTGTTGAAGTTTCATATTCTTTTGGTTCGTAAGCTCTTGTTTCATGTCTTTCAACCTACAAGGTTCTCATAATGCTCCTTGTTACTCTTTCTAACGGAGTGTTTTCATATTCATTCATCTCCGTTGTATTCTTCTTTCAATTTGGTCAACCTCTCAGGTTCGTGGTTTCACTCGTTTGTCGAAGAAGCAACTTTGTTTTACCTCTTCCTCTTCCGTTTTTTAGCCGGTGTCATCTCTAGGATCTCGGGTCGAGATCCTCTGTTAGTGTGGGAGAGTTGTGACGCCCGAAGACTGACGTCCCAGAAGATTCCAGATGTTCCGGGTTCTCCCGTGTGTTTCATTTTGTGCTTGTGTTATTTACTTTTGCATTGCATCATGTCATCGTGCCATCATGACTTTAATTCTGCATCTCAACTAAATAAATTGTGTGGATCTTTGATCCATTTAAATTGAGGGAAGAGTGACTTCTCTTTATAACATATCCACCTAATAATTATGGAGCTATTATAAATAAATATTCCATTTGTTTGGAATTAACCCAAACACACTTGCATATATTCCCCATGCCTTTCCTACTTCAAGTTTCACCGTCAAAACCTTGTCTATAATTCTTATCCGTTTTATCGAGGTTCCTCCAATAATTCGAACATTTTTCGACACTTCGAACCATGTCCTAGTTCAAACCATTTGAATTAAATTCAAACGGGTTTGAATTTATATCTTTTGATCATGCCACTTCTTATTTTCTGGGATCAGACTCATTTTTGCGAGTCCCGAGAAACTACCCGCTTACGAAAAATCTTTCTCTAAACCTCTCTTTCTTTTCATCATTCTTCTTCTTTTCTGTTAAAGAAATATGTTGTAGATAGGAGGCAGAGAGGCCCAGCCGCCGGCCTCTAAGGCCCATCAGCAGCAGGCCCAGCCGCCCCAGCTTCTAACTCTAGCCCGTTGCCGTCCTCTCGATCTCTCCCGTCTCTTTCCCTCTGTCGCCGCCACTCATCGCTCCCTAGGACGCACCGCTCGATCTCTTCCTCGCCCCCTCTTCCTCACCTCGCGCCGCCAGGAAGGGCAGAAGCCCGATGCGCCCCTCACCTCTCCTCCGTCGCGCTGCCCTGCAGTGCTCGCCGCCGGGTCCCCCGCGCCTCTCCGC
Source organism: Secale cereale (assembly GCA_902687465.1). Taxonomy (NCBI): domain Eukaryota; kingdom Viridiplantae; phylum Streptophyta; class Magnoliopsida; order Poales; family Poaceae; genus Secale; species Secale cereale. The sequence continues at coordinate 218,330,317 of LR738713.1, forward strand.
GGCCAGCCTCGCCGCCAGGAGAAGCAGCGCCTCCCTTTCCTTCCCGACGCCACGGCGCCCGCTCCGTCCCCTCCTCTGCAACTGCCGCCCACACGCCGAGCGTCGGCCTCGCCTCCTCCATGGACCGAGCTCGAGCCCCTGCCTCAGCTCCCCTGGCCGGCCTGCCATCCCGCGCCGTTCCTCCAGCAGACCGGCCCCGCCTCCGAGCGCCTCTGCCGCCCCGCGCCGCGTCGGCCACTTCCTCACCACGGCCGCACCTCCTCCTTTCGGTGGCCTCGACGCCTAGTGCCGGCGACCACCAGGAGCTCCGCAGTGCTTCGAGCTCCTCGTCGCTGCCGCCAACTCCGCCGCGGTCGTGCTGCTCATCGAGGATGCCCAGCCCTGCTCCTCCTTCCCGTAGCCTCGCGCCGTCCCCATCGACCGAAGCCGCTGGAGCTGCTCCGTCGCGCCATCTTCCCAAGCCGCGTCGCTTCCGTGACCGAGACCTCCCTTTGTTGCTGTTGTTGTTTCGCCAAGGCCACAGCTACTCTGCCGTGTTGCCATCTCCTTGTTGCTGCTGTTATTTTTTTCGCCAAGATACCAAGTACCATGACGCCCGAAGGCATCGGATCAAGATCATCTTCGCCAACGTGTACGACTACACGATGTGACGCGTCAAGTGCCACTATGTCCGATGCCGCGACAAGTACCTCTACGGAAACATGAACATCTACGGAACGTGTACGACGACCATGAACGAAGACGCCACCGTGTACCACTACCGTCGCCCCGGAAACGATGAATTCGTCAAGTACCTCTCCGAAACGTAACGAGTACCTCTACGACAATGACGAACCCCGACGCCCCGTGTACGACTACGAACGGAACGACTACTTCCCTCTACGAACGTGTACCATGACCCGCGAGTACCACTACTTCCTCTACGACCTCGAACCGCCTCGAAATGAACGCTTCGAAGGTATAACCCCGAGACGATGACCCGTGGACGAATTCTTGTGTTGTATGAGATGAATCGGATGTTTGCATCGTGTCCGTTGTGCCCTCGTTTGCCTTGGCGGCAACCCGTGGGAACCCGGTGACGGGATCACCCCACCTTTCATCTTGTTCGACTCGCTCATGCCACCTTTTCTTTTGCTCCGGTCTCTCAACGAGTTACCGGAACCGAGATGTTGCCGTTGCATCATTTTCGGATCGTTGCCGTGGCACCCTTTCCTTCCACCACGGTGACAATACTTCATATCTCTTCATGTTAACTTTTACTAAAATTGCATAAAACTTGATCATGTCATCCGCATCATGTTAACAACTTTAAAATGTGTGAATTGTTGTTGCTTTAATAATTGCTAAACATGCATATGGGGATTTTCCAGAATTGTTGTTGTAGTTTCCGGCCTCATTTAAAATGCCTAAATATTGTAGTTTTATTATGCTTCACCTCTTGCCATGTTAACAAACATTTAATCTTGTCTTGCATCATACCTTGCCTCATTTAAACTTGTTTCTTGTGTTGTTTCTCTGTGCTTCCTACCTTTCCATGTATTGCTTCCTGTATAGACTTGTCACGCATCATACCTTGCCATGTATTGCATCATATAGACTTGTGTTGTTTTTCTGTGCTTCCTACCTTGCCATGTATTGCTTCCTGTATAGACTTGTCATGCATCATACCTTGCCATGTATTGCATCATATAGACTTGTGTTGTTTTTCTGTGCTTCCTACCTTGCCATGTTTTGCTTCCTGTATAGACTTGTAGTGCATCCTATATAGAACTGTCTTGCATCATACTTGGTTGAGCATATTGTCATGTCTCGTGTGGTGTGTTTACCGTGTTGCTTGTTTCTTTCCGGTTTCCTTCTCTCGTTAGCTCCGGGTTCGTTCCGGAGTTGTGAGGATTCTTCGACTACTTCTTGGACCCGTTCTTCTCCCTTGCGGAATCCCAAGCAAGATGACCGTAACCTTGAATACCTTTACTATCATAGCCATTGCTTAGTTGTCTCGATGCTATCGTTATATGTCGCGCTACCCATCTTATTGTCAGCCCCTCTCCTTGTTGCCATGAAACCTCTAACCTTTGAAACCTTCCTAGCAAAACCATTGTTTGGCTATGTTACCCGCTTGCTCAGCCCCTCTTATAGCATTGTTAGTTGCAGGTGAAGATGAAGATCGTTCCAGGTGGGAACTTGTTGTTGGAATATCACAATATCTATTATTATTATTAACACACCTATATACTGCGCATGGGTGGAAGGCTTGGCCTTTTGCTCGGTGTTTTGTTCCACTCATGCCACCTTAGGCGCCGATAAACCGGCATTATGTTCCTTGATTTTGCGTTCCTTACACGATGGGTATATGGGGACCCCTTGACACTTCGTCTTTGAATAAAACTCCTCCAGCAAGGCCCAACATTGGTTTTAATTTGCTCATAATAATAACTTAATTAATTAAATAAATTGCATAAGGGGGACGCTCCTTGGAGATTCTTTTCTACATAGCAGGGGGGGCCAGTGCTGATGGTGTTGGTCCCAAACGGGGGTCCTGCGGGGCCACCACGGGGAAACTCGAGGTTTGGTTTTACCTGTAGCATCGCCCATCCGGTTGTGGCCTGAGACGAGATACGCGCGGCTACTATCAGGGTGTCGGCACGCCGGGAGGTCTTGCTGGACTTGTTTTACCATTGTCGAAATGTCTTATGCACCGGGATGCCGAGCCTGATCGGATTTCCCTAAGATAAGGGGTGATGATATTATATTTATCACTTCAGCTGATCGTGAGAGCTTGTGATGGGCTAAGTTGGGACACCCCTGCAGGGTTATGATCTTTCGAAAGTCGTGCCCGCGGTTATGTGGCAGATTGGAATTTGTTAATGTCCGATTGTAGAAAACTTGACAGAGGATTCGAAGTAAAACACACCACCGCGTGAGTAACCGTGACTGTCTCTTTTCATTTTGAGAAGAGAACACGGTGGGGTTATGTTTGACTCGTAGGTAGTTCAGGATCTTTAGCGATCACTACTAGTTACGACCGTTTGCGTAGATGCTCATCTTATTCTTGTACTCGTAAGCTAGCCACCATATTATGCTTAGCCGCTGCTACAACCTCACCACTTTACCTCTTCCTACCCATAAAGCTTTGTTAGTCTTGATACCCATGGTTATGGGATTGGTGAGTCCTCGTGGCTCACAGTTACTACAACACCAGATGCAGGTTCTGCCGAGTTTGACGCAGGAGCTGGATCAGAACTTCAGTGGGAGTTCGATGAAGAGCTTAGTCGTATGTGTGTGACGTTTTCGACAATCAGTAGTGGTTTGTACTAGGGGCAATTCGGACCTGTGGCTTTATGTATTTGGTATCTTTCTTTTGGATCTTCGCCCGTAGATGGGTTGTGATGTTTTGGATGTTGTTTTGCTTATGTAATGTATTATGTGAAGTGGCAAGTGTAAGCCAACTATCTCCTTTTGCAATTTCATCCCTATTTTTACATGAGTCGTGCAAAGATACCAAACTTGAGATCATTCCAGAATGGGCTTGTACCTTTAAGTCGTGCCTCGACACGTAGGAGGTATAGTCCCATCCTAGGCATTACATGCGTAGTTTATGCCCGGGGCCTTTTATGTTCATTAAATAATGTACATATTATCCAGCCGCACCGTGTGTGCCGCTTGGCCTCGCTACCTGTTGTAATGTAAAACTATGGTCCACGAGTATCAATAAAGCAGATATTTTCTGTACCATGATGTTGTGTGTTGCCAGAAGACAAGGTCTCTGGGCTAGCAATGCAAGGTAAACCGGTCGCTCTGATCCGGGGTGCCACAAGAACACAGAGTCCGACTACGGACGAAATCAAACAAAGATAAAGATACCACACGCGCTAATCCCGATCGGCCCTAATAGGAACCACTACTGATCATCGGGGTATGTCACGTACATACTCCCATACTCTTCATCGAACTCCCACTGGAGCTCTTGGCCATCGCCTGCATCGAACTCGGTTGTACATGCACCTGTTTGTGTACTAAATTGTGAGTCATGAGGACTCAGCAATCTTGTTCCCAGGTATCAAAACTACCAAAGCTTTTAGGTGGGGAGAAGGTATAAAGTGGGGTTGCAGCAAGCACTAAGCATATATGAGGCGGCTAGCTTATGAACTTTCAGAGTGAGATGAGAAGATGTGCCAACGATCATAAACTAGTTATCATCACTAAGTGATCATGTCTACTTACGAACATAACCCCACCGTGTTCACTTTACAAACCCCTTTGAAAGGATACCATCACGGTAACTCACACAGGTAGTGTAATTTATTTGAGTTTTTGTGTCAAGTTATCTACAACCATATATTAACAACTCCAATCTGCCACATAACCACAGGCACGGCATTCGAAAGATCATAACCCTGCATGGGTGTCCCAACTTAGCCCATCACAAGCTCTCACGATCAGCGGAGGTACAACCCCAAATTGGGAAGACCCGGGTGTTCTTTGAATCCTATGATCAAGATATTTCGATAAAGGTAAAACTAATCCAGCAAGACCTCCCGACCTGCCGTTACCCTGATATGAGTCGTGCGTATCTCGTCTCAGGCCACGATCGGATAAGCTACGCGTATAGGTGCCAAAGACCCCAAGTTGCCAAGGGGTGCCCCGCACTGTGCTCTGGGTTGGACCAACACTCATGAGGAGCACTGGCCCGGGGTTGATTAAGAATCCGCGGGTTAATTTCTCCCTATGCAGTTTTTAGTTATTAGGCAAATGGTAAAACCAAAGTTGGGCCTTGCTGGAAAAGCTTTAAAGAGAGCGAATTATCAAGGGGGGCCATAAACCCCAACCGTGTTAGGAACGCAATATCAAGGAACATAACACCGGTTTATCATATCCTAAGGCGGCATGAGTGGAAAAAACACCAAGCAAAAGGCCGAGCCTTCCACCCATTACCAAGTATATATGTGCATTAATTAAATAAGATATATATTGTGTTATCCCAAAGAATCCATGTTCCAACACGGAACACCTTCCCTCTTCACCTGCAACTAACAACGCTATAAGAAGGGCTGAGGAAAAGCGTAACTTAGCCAATCAACAGTTTCCTAGGAAGGTGGTTAGGGGGTTTCATGGCAACATGGGAGGCTGACAAAACAAGAACGGATAGCGCGACACAGCTATAGAGCGAGACATCGAGCAAAGAAAATATAGAGGTGATATCGAGGAATCCTGAGATGCCGCAAGGAAGAAGAACAAGTCCATAAAGAAGACAAACAGACGTAGTCGAATGAGTCCTCACAACTCTGGAACGAAACCGAAGCTAATGAGAGAAGCAAGCCAGAAAGAAGCAAACAACATGGTAAACACACAAGCATAAACATGACATATGCTACACAAACAAGTATGATGCGGTCCGACTTAAATAGGCATGGCATGGCAAAGTGCACAACAAAACTACAAGTTAAGTGGAGCTCAATATGCAACAAGTTGCTTATTGACGAAACACCACATTCTATTTATTTAGTTGACTCTCATTTATGTAGACAACAATACTAAATGTTAATTAACATGGCAAGAGGTGCAACACAAGTAAACTAACTATTTAAGCAAGTTAAAAGGGGTCGGAAACAACAAACAACAATTCCCGAAAATCCCCACATGTCATTTAGCAATTTTTAATGCAACTATCAATTTTAAACATTTTAGATGTTGTTATCATGATGCAGATGACATATACAAGTTTTATGCAATTTTTGTTCAAATTTGACATGAAGAAGATATGGAGTATTTTGTCACTATGGTGGGCAGGAAAGGGGTGCCACGGCGGCGAATCCGAAAATGATGCCGCAACAACATTTTGGTTCCGACAACTCGTCGAGATGTCGGTGCAAAATAAGGGTGGCATGAGTGAGTCATGCAAAGATGGTGGGGTGCTCCCGGATACCAGGTTCCCACGAGACGGTGCTAAAAGGCACACGAGGGTCAACGTGCAACGATAATTCGGACACGATACAAACACGAGCATGGCATACAACACAAGCATCCGTCCATGGGCGGTCATCTTGGTGGTATACCTTCAAAGCGTGCATTCGGGATGGATCGAGTCATCGAGGTAAGTAACCGTTCATGTTTCGTAGTCGTTCACATGGCGGCGGTAGTGGAAGTAGTGGTACACGGCGACGGTACTTGTACACGGCGACGGTAGTCGAACTTGAGGGTCATCGACATCGTGGTACTTAGGGTCTTCGGACTTGCCGGTCTCGGTTCTTGTGATGGTAGTGGTACAAGGTCGTTCTCCGATCGTGTAGTTGGACTAGGTGGACATCCAAGTCTCGTCGAGATCTCGTCGAGAAGGGTTCTTGCATCTGCGGTCTTGGCACGCAGCAAACAACAACGCGTGCATAACAAACATGAAAGGAAGCAGGGTTGGTCGGTGAGGGGACAAGCGAGCTCTTGCTCGTGAAGAGGAGGCAGAGGCCATGTCGCAGCTGGCGATGATGCTCAACGAAGTAGGGGAGGCAGAGGAGCGGGACTCCGGCGACGAGGTGCAGCAGGACGGAGCAAGGGCAGAGTGGCGCAGAGCAGCATCATCTTGGCGCGGAAGAAGGAGAGGCTGGCACGGACGATGCATAGGCGAGGTTGCCTAAGCGGGTGGCTCGGGAGGTCGTTAGGGCGGATGATGGGGAGGTGCGGGCGAGGAGGTCGACGTCGCGGCGTCGGTGGTGCTTCTGCGCAGCGGCAGAGTGGCAGGCGCTGCGGGGTGGTTGGCTTGCGGGGGCGAGCAAGGGTGCTCGGGGTGGTTGTGCAGAGGCTTCGACGGCACTGGGGAAGACCAGGACGGCGGGGAAGAGGGGTGTGAGGGGAGCGGCGCTCGCTTCCTCTCTGACAGCGAGCAAGGGAAGGAGGGAGAGTCCATGGGGGTCGAGAGGAGTTGTGCGAGGTGGTTGGGACAAAGGCTCTGCCCTCTCTCTGCGTGAGTGTGGCGGCGCAGGAGGGAAGAAAGGATCGAGAGGGAGAGGGTTGGGCGAGGCTAGGTTTAGCGAGGGAGAGAGAGGCTGGGCCAGATGGGCTCGGGGTTCAGGCTCTCTCTCTTAACCCCTCTTCTTTTCTTATAAGCAAAAAAAATGAGCAAGGGAAAAGAGAGAGGAAGAATAGAGTAGAGAAGGAAATGTGAAGAGATAACAACAGTTATGGAGTACTTCAATTATGCTCAATTTTAGTAAAATGATTTGGCTATTTTTATAGATTGAAAAATAATTCAAGTTTGAATTAAATTTGAACTTGAACCATTTTGAACCCAACCAGTCAATTCCAAATGAGCTGAAATTTCAAGAGATGACCCTACACATTAGATGTGATTTATGGGAAATTTTGGGACATTAAATGAGCACTAAACATCATGACTCAAAATAATTCTCCTCAAATACATGAAAGGTGAAATCTGGAAATTGGGGATTTAGAATCTTGCCTGGCTTGAAGCAAAGATGATCACTGGTTTTGAGAGAAGTTGAAGTTGAGCAAAAACTATTTGCAAGAAGGTATGAAGTGGAGTGACAAGGAGAAGAGAGCATGGAAGTATTTCCAAGTGTGTTTTGGTGATTCCAAACTAATTGAATATTTATAATAGCTCCATAATTATTAGGAGGATATGTTATAAAGAGAAATCACCTAGTGAATTCCCTCGATTTAAATGGATCGAAGATCCATGCAATTTATTTACTTGATTAGGAAAGATTAATGACATGATGGCATGATGACATGATGCAAGGCAAAAAATAAAATAGAGCAAGCAAATAAAACACACGGTGATCACGACATATATGGAAGTCCTCTGAAGCGTCGGTCTTGGGGCGTCACACGATTCTAGTAGGCAGGCTTGAATAGGGAAAAGCCTACACTCTAACAATGTTTTTGTGCTACTTCTACTACTTTGTACCCAGGCCACTGCCCTACTAGCTCAACTCCCATGCCCATCTAGAAATGCATAGCTCAAATGCACAGAAATAAATAATGATGGCTTTCAAGAGAGTCCACCATGGATAGCTAGGTTGCCTGGTACCTCACTGCTTGTTATATAGGATAAACTTATCGTATTCAACGTTACAACGTGTGCTTAGTGGACAATATATATAACATGCAGAGTAGAAAAAGCGATGCAGCAAGTGTACAACCTCTTTGGCGAAGCCATGGCGATCTCAACATCATTGGGTTGGTGAGGATGCTGCAGTTGATGTGGCAGTCGGTGGAGGGGAAGAAGATCTTAGGCGCCTAGAGATGGATCTAAGGGTACTGCTCGGCTATGATAGAGGGTTTCATCGTTGGAGCAGCTCCGGTGAATTGTACGATGGCGGGGCTGAAGCAGGACAAGAGAGACAATGTTAACCTGAGTGGACTTCTAATAGCATTTCCAATAGACGATGTAAAATACATAACCACAAAGTGCTAGATGTAAAATACATTAGCCGCTAACCTTTGAACTTAACTATCGAAACTGAATTTAACTGTCGAAACTGAATTTAACTGTCAAAACTGAATTTTACTGTCGAAATAGAACGCACTAGTACTAGAAAAGCAGTAGCAGCAGCAGCAGCACCCGGAGCAGCAGTGCATGCAAGAGCTGGGGCAGCTGGTCGTGTAGTAGCATCTCGAGTACCAGCTACAGGGGATCGAGCCATCGAGCGAGAGCATGATCTGCTGCTCGTGCAACAGCAGCACGAGGAAGACTAGAGCAGCAGCACGAGCAAGAGCAAGAGCAGACCAGGCAGGGAACTCGAGAGCAAGAGCAGAGCGGCAGCGCGAGCGAGAGCCAAAGCAGCAGCAGCTCCAAATGATGTGGACGTCACCGCTAATGGAGCGACGCCGTAAAGGAAGTGCCCGTCGATGCCACAGTAGATGGAATTGCGCCATGGCGGCTCGGGACCGAGCGCCGATAGCACCGTGAGATCGAACCAAGAAGAAAATGCAGCAATTACAGTAGAACCTCTTTGGTGGCGCCGATTAGGCCTCAACTTCATCCGAGGAATCGGTGATGATGCTGCTCTTCCAGGGGTGCAGGTGAAGACAGCGGTGTGGGAATGGAGGTGGCGCTAAAGATGAGGGAAACATCGGGGCAGCTCCTTGGAGGTGGAGGATGGGTTGGCTCAACCGGCGGGACGACAAGATCGACGATGGATCCTCATCCAGTGCAGTGGATGAGGGAGGTCGAGGTGTTGCGGTGGACGACGTCGTCGGGGAAGAGGCTCCGACTGGGTGGCGGGCGGAGGAGGGTGTGGGGCTTCGCTGGTTTTCGCGGCCTCGGTGTTCGAATGGGCCGGTGGAGGGTATGGGAGGGGGAACCATGGCTTAGGGACACGCTTGTCCGAAATGTGGGGTAAGTTATGAAAATACCCCCGCCAATTTGAACTAGGTGGTTCTTTCAGTTCATGGGGTATCACGGGGATTTCGTGTGTCGGGATTTCGTATGAGGTGGGAGTTTCCGCGCGTGTTGTAATTTTGGGATGGCAACGCGCGGGTTGAGATGGAGGGATTTTTTCGAGCACAACGAGACAAAGAGTTAGCTTCAAATTTCGGGATAACAAGGCACGGGTTGAAGAGGCGGGAGTTTTGCAGCATGATAGAAAGATATGCTAGCTTGAAATTTCGGCATAACAAGGCGCGGCTTGAAATTTCGGGAGAACAAGCCTAACGTGTACAAAAAACAATTTGCACCCCCACTAGAGGGAACCATGTCCCATTTTACTATATTACTAGAAATGCATTCAAATACAACAACAAAAAACTAAAAAAAATTGGGACAACAAGCATAACGTGTACAGTATCAAATCAATTTGCACTTCCCTCAACAATAAAATAACTATTCGTGTTGTCTAGCATATGGACTAAATTTGAGTGCATTTTCCCTGTTTGAATGGAATTGTACTCGGGTTAGTTATAAAACCATCTAAATATTATCTTCACAACACATCACATGAATATAGGTGTAGTAAATTCCCATTTAATCTGAACCACATGTACATACGTTCTCGAATTCAAATATATGTATCCATTTTATGCTGAATGCAAATCAAAGCACATGTATGCTCTAGCTAGATGTTCGGAATCTAAACCATGTATGATACTATGTACAATGTGTTTAACACGCGCAACACACACGCACACACACACACACACCATTTAGACTATTAAGGTACACGTGCATTGCACGCATGAGATTCGGCAAGCAAATTATGAATAAATACCACATTATAGCATGTAAGCTTTGATTCATATATATGCATGATGTGAATGTTCGTTTAATTCTTATAGTTCATCTTATTCAAAATCAATTAGTTTTATTAAAAAGCTAATCTATTTTAAGATTCATGGAATTGTGCGTTGGAAAGCATAAAGGAAAAATAAATAATGGTGATTCATCTAGAAAAAATGGACAATTATGATACAGAAGATTCTACAACACATGAGAAATGCTTGTGTTTTGAGTTTTGTGCATTCTGCTTAAGTTCAACCATGGAGTCTTCTAGATTGTACATGTGGCGGAATCTGGTGGAATGAGATGATATCCAACGGCCAGTAGTGGTCTGATTTGCCATCTCTGCACCGTCGGATTGGTTTCATCCAACGACCATCTTTCAAAGTTTATTCGCACACTATATAGGGGTATAGATATGTGATGCGAAAGCCACCCATCATCTCCAATCGGAGTAGTGTGTCCATGCGTGGATGCAATGTGGCCAAACGATGCATGCCATCGGTATCTCAAATTCAAATCGGTCTGACCTTGTTCAATGTGTATACAATATAGCAAGCTCGTTTCCAAACCACACCGCGCATATCTCAGTTATATTCATGCATGCATGGGTTTCAAACATCATGATCTCTTATTCAAATATTTGGGTTCAATTTTACATTGATTATGACCTCACCTAGTCTTTTACACCCACACAGTCGTCTTCCCTTTATAATTGTACCACTAACTTTGTCTCGTGCATGCATGCACACACACTACCACTCGGCATTATCCACCACGCACATGCAATCTTTTTCTTCCGGCCGGTCTCCCATGCATGCACACACACACACCTCCCCCTCTTCATCACTTCGGGCATTCTTTATATCTCTCATGCATGCACAACGATTAATGTTCCTCTACGTGAGTAAATATATAGCTAGGTCTTTTCCAGTTTTCCACACAAACCGATCGATATATATATCTAGTCAGGTCTCACCCTCTTTCCTACATATGCATCGATCAATCTATACCTCTCTATGTAGGACTACATTGCTAATACACCCACATTATCTATCCATCGTCTCCCTCTCATCATCCATGCCTTCCGCTTCATCTCTCAGACGCGCGCACAGTGGTGAAGGCAAGGGCAGCAAGGGCCCTGCCCCCCTAACATCACTATATATTGAGGCTAATATGAATGTGATCAGTAGATCAATTACTGGTAAAATGGTTTAAGTTGATGAATTAGCCCTCCCTGTAAAGGATTAGCAATGCTTGGCCTCCTAGCTCATTTATTTTTCATGGCTCCGCCACTGCGCGCAACCGTGCACGTTCTCACCCCTCTCTTTAAATATCGATCTCGCACTTGTGCACTCCTTCATACTCTCCCTCCACTTGGCCCTTCGCACCATCTTCCAGCCCCCCCCCCATATCCTAGTGCGTGTACGCTTGTAGAGCACTTCCCTCTATATGTCTCTATTGATATCTCGCGCGGTCGACCCCTCCCCTGCCTTCTCGTATATCACCCGGGCCCCATGCACATACATTTATGTATATAGGCCTCTCGTTCACACAAATTGCATTGACACGTATTCCCTCGCCATATCTTAGTATCTCTCACACACACGAACTACGTGTGCGAAAGAGAAGAGGTACACAAACGCACTCGTTCCCACATACAAACGCGCGGGTGCACGATAGAGCACATTTCTACAAAAAAAATGAGCATGTAGAAAGGCTTTAGATGATGTGCCACTAGTCTATATCTATACCTCTATATCTATATTTATATCTATACTCTGTACCCCTATATAGTGTGCGAATAAATTTGAAAGATGGTCTTTGGATGAAGCCAATCCGACGGTGCAGAGATGGCTAATCCGAGTACTACCGGCCGTTGGATATCATCTACATTCCACTAGATTCCGCTACATGTACAATCTAGAAGACTCCATGGTTGAACTTAAGCATGATGCACAAACCTCAAAACACAAGTACTTCTCCTTTATTCTAGAATCTTCCGTATCATAATTGCCCAAACTTTGTTCTAGTTGAATTGCCATGATTTGTTTTTATTTTATATTTTACAATGCACAATTCCATGAATCATAAAATAGATTAACTTTTTTGTAAAAACTAATTGATTTTGAATGAGATGAACTACTCCCTCCGTCTAGATGTGTAAGTCATATTAGGAGGAGCTCCACAACCTAGGTGGCTAAGGATTGGGAGAGGCAAAAAATCAACATGAAAGCCATCCAATAGTTGTACCCCATGACCAGCCAAAAATTCCACAATTAATTCTTAATTGATAGGTATGACTGTTTGGTTAGCCCATGCAAGAATTAAATCCCTCGCATGCAAGCCGGCTTGCTTCCCTTGACTAACCAGCGCCTTCTTTCTATGCATGCATAGGTCGTTTATTTAGCAATTAATCCCTAATTAATAGCCAGAGAAGATAAAGAGTGGGTGGTTAAATGAGGTGGGAAGAAAACAAGAAAGCAATTAATGTTACGCGCCTAGGTGATTTGGGAATACCTGATTTTCGTAAAGTGACTTACTCACCTAGACGGAGGGAGTATAAGAATTAAACGAACGTCTACATCATGCATATATGACTCAAAGCTTACGTGCTATAGTGTGGTATTTATTCATAATTTGGTTGCCAAATCGCATGCGTACAATGCACGTGTACCTTACTAGTACTTCCAGAATATGCAAAACACGTAAATTAGAATTTCAATGACACGCTACATAGTGTATCTCCCTATTTTAGTTAATATATTATGATTAAAATAATGTGTGGGCATCCATGAAGCCACGTGGCCCATCTGGAGGCATTGTCGTGGCCTCCTTGTGTGGATTGGTCACAGTGACGTGCTGCTGGTTCCAGACGAATGTACTCGTCCTCTCTGACGCACACTGGCAGTACGTGCACGAAGTGTAAATGTGCATGCATGCACTAATTTCCTCGCACGCACACGTGGGTGCACGATGGGACGCATTTTTGTATAAAGATCCACCCCATGTGATAATTTGACGCATGTAAAGTCGTTCACTGCATAGATGGTCAATTAATACAATGCATGCAAATTGAGTGGACGTGAGGAAGGAAGTAGTTGAGAATAACTACTCATGTGCGTGCATACAAGTAGTTAAATCATGGGTTGCTACTTCCATTGGTCTCCTTCATATTTTTTGCCAATTTTCGACCATAATTTTAAGTAACACAATATTTATGCATGTCATAAAAATTAATGTAAATGAAAACTATGATCAAATGTGATTCCAATGATATAATTTTTGGTGACATGCATTAACATTTTCTTAGTCAGTTTTTTGGTCAAAAATTGGCAGAAAATAAAAAGGGGGCCAATAAACTAGCACGCGGGCAACATGATCAATTTTTTCCTGGGTTACTGTTGGTGGCATTTGTATTTAAATATGGACGGAGTGGAGTACTATTCTTTACCTTAGCCTCCTAGGGCTGTCCCAGCGCCTACGCTTGCCTCCCTGCCTCGCCCACCGGATTCCGCCATGGATAATCCCTTAGATACCAGGATCCCGCGAGCTGCCCTCTCGCTGCGGCCCGTAGCACTACCGCCTTTGAGCGAAACCCACATGTGTTTCAGAGGGGATCCATTACTCTGGAATCACAGATCGGTGGCGCTAGAGGACATGCTAGGGTTGTGTTTCAGGTGGTGGGAAGCAAGGGCAAATCGTATCAAGGAAGTGTAGAATCGATTGGAGACAAGTTCGAAGGAGTTGCGCTTGGCGAAGCACAAGGCGGAGGCGCAAGTCGATCTCAGGGGAGAGATGTTGAGGGATGTCAGCATCTGGCAGCATCGCATTGATTTGAGCTGGGGCTAATGGCAGAGATCATATTGACAGAGTCGACTACGGAGGAAACAATATGCATGCCTGCGGGGTGGGATGAGCAGCCGGTGCAACTATTCAAATGGGCGCTAGGAGAAGCCAAATCGCGGCGCTGGGGATGCATCGTAGGTGAGGTGAGATGCCCTCCTTCCCCGCTAGCGATGTAGTGACCTACTCCGTTGCTGCTGCTGTGAACTTGCGCGCCATGACGGTTTGCAACCGTGACAATGACTCCATCTATATGCATTGTATTCCTTTGAAAATACTTGGTCGTTTGGAAAAATATGGTAATTGATTTATCACTAGTTTTTGACTGCTTGGTCATGACAATCACCCGAAGCCACAACCAGAAGTCTCCATCTTGTAATACTTACAGTCGGTCACACCAACAGACGGTCGGTCGGACCCGAGACATGCATCAGCTTGGTCTGACATGTATGACCAATTACATCACTGACTTGTGCGACCGCATTTGAGCACTAGTACTTGAATTTTGTGTACCAGGAAACTCATCGAGAGCCGTTTTGGGCCTCGACCATCAATTAATCTTTAGCTTGTTCACATCACATTCCAAAGTAGTACGACCATGCTATAATTAAGTGCAAACCTGCTCACACATAGTACGTATCAAACCTGAACATGTTCCCACTATGCAGGTTTTAATACTAGTGCGGTACTAGGCAATAAAAAGGGGAACTATACCTAACCGAAAATCACTCTACCTTCCTGTCGGATTACGGGCTCTGCAAACCCAAGAAGTTTGAACACAGGGGCGTGAATGAAGATCTCTCCCACTCACGTCTACCTAGCGCCTCGCCCTCGCCTAGTGGTGAGATTCAAGCAAGCAACAAGTAAAGCACACACAAGTTTACCCAGGTTCAGGCCACCTTGTGGTGTAAAACCCTACATCTTGCTTTGGTGGATTAGCCTCAGGAGGGCTTGAGTATGAACAGGTACAGTGGTTCCTAAGCTCAGGAGGGTCAGGAGGCAAGTGTTCTTGCTCCTTGGTGTGAAGGTGGGGTTGAGTAGATCAGTTTCAGAATCAGATTGCCTCCATAGTGGAGACCCTATCTACTTATATATGCGGCCAGGGTCCTCTTCCCCTGAAATGTTTAGGCGGGGAGGGATCCCACAACGGCCATTTTGAGCGGGAACACAAGGACGTTCCTATCCTGACAAAAGTGGTCTTCGCCTGCAAAGGGATCAGACGGTGATGCGGTGGTGGGCTCGATGGTGACATCCTCCCTGTCGTCCTTGTGGTCTTCGGTCTTATTGCACCGAAGGGGGAAACTTTGCTTCGCCCCTCGGGAACCTGCGCCTGCGATGTCTACTTTGCACCAAAACGTCAACTGCGCCGCTGGCACCTGCACGTGCGGTGCGTCACTACTTGTGTCACTGCCTCCTCCTAAGACAGGCTTGGCCTTGGGTTCTCCGCCCCTCTGGAGCAGCCTAACCGAGGCCTCTCCTGAGGGGGCCTTGGTGTCATTCTCCTCACGAGGCCTAGCCCCCTCGCGAGGGTCTTGAGCAGTTGGGCCATATCAGGCCGTAGTAGGAGCGCGTCGCGGCCTGCGGGCAGGCAAGTCTGGGTACCCTGGTTCCCAGGACGCCGACAGTAGCCCCCGAGCCGAAGGCGCGCGCGGAGTTGGCTTTTGGGCAAAGCCTTAGTCGAGGATGAAGCGCCACGGGCCCCAAAAGACTACGGGCAAGGCTGGCGTGTGACGGTTGGATGGGACATGGGCGACTCCGCTCCCCACGCAGCCTTGGTGACCGTGCGACTTGACAAAAGGGACTGTCTTCGCTGCAGAGGAGTTATTGCTTCCTTTCCTTCCTGCTCTGATCCCCTTCTCCTTTGCCCCCAGCCTTCCCAAATCGCCCGCATCCTCCAGCGCCTCCAGCAATGGCGGAGAAAGGCAAGGGTGCCACGCAGGCGTCCGGATCTGCTCCCTCCCCCAAGGCGGCGCTCGAGGAGTCCACCATCACCGTGGAGGGGGACTACTCGGAAGTCCACTCTTTCTTGTCGAGCGACCACAACAAGCATGGCCCAACGAAGATTTGGGTTGGGTCCACCACGGCGCGCACCTTAGCGAAGTCTTGCTACCCCTTCTTCCTCCACAACATCTCCGTCGGGCTCGTGCCGCCCTTCTCGGAGTTCTTCTATGCCATCCTGAATCACTACCAGGTGCACGCCCTCCACATCCAACCTCGCTCCATCTTTGTCGTGTCGCTCTTTGCCTTTTACTGCGAGGCGTGTGTGGGGGTGAAGCCGACTGTCGACCTCTTCCGCCACTTCTTCTCGATGCGGCGATATGACGAGGGTCCGTGCTCGGGCTGCCTCTCCTTCGTCTTCCAGCGCTAGGCCTGCAGGCTGATGATAGCCGGGAATAAGATAGACACCCACTGGAAGAGGTGGGTCTATCTGGATGTCCAGCATATTCACCCGCTACTGGTGCTGCCTACTGCCCGTCCGGAGAAACGCGCCTGCTGGAGCTATGAGAACCTCAGCGACCCCCTTGCCGAGCTTGTCTTGGCGAGGATCAAGGCCGACCTAGGCTCGAGGCTTGAAGGGGCCCACATCGTGAAGGAGTTCCTGAGGCAGCGGCTGGCGCCGCTCCAGGTGCACTCGTGCCCCATGTGGGAGCTGATATGAGATGATGACAGACTTCGGCTGCGCTCGGGGACGTTGGCCGAGGTCGACCTGGACCTCGTCTCGATCACTCTCCTAAGGATGGTTCCTGAGGACCTCTCGAGGGCCCATCTGCCGTTGTACAGCCGTCCTGACAAGGCCGAGCTGCTGAAGGCTGTGTCAGGCTTCGGGGTGCCCGTGTCTGCTCCGCCCACGATCAACGTGTCCTCCGGTATCGCGGAGGGGAGCGACGAGGAGGAGGACTCAGAGGAGACCCTGGGCGACGGGGACCGGGTTGACGAGGAGGACAGCTCCGAAGTGTCCGCTGACGAAGTGGCGCCAGGCGCAGACGCTGCTGGGCGGCCCCAGGCAACCACTCCATGTCGATCCGGGCGCGCTGCGTCCGGAGGGAGCAATGCGGCGACCCTGCCGAGGAGCGTCATACCAATGAAGCCGATGACTGCAGCCTCGCCCAAGTATGTGGCCTCGCGCCTTGCCAGCATCCGAGCCGATGGCGCGCCCATGGCATCAGCGGCCGCGGCCGACCTGCTGATGAAGAGGAGGGCGCCTCGCCTCCGATGAGTAAGTGCGCAGTCTCCCGTTATTCCTTGATCACTGTGTTCCTGACGTATTTCTCTTGGTGCAGCAGCCTAGGCAGCATGATGAAGAAGGCGAAGGGGAAGGACACGTCGCGGTGCCCCACCCCACCTGCTGCTGCTGTTGCCGCAGAGAAGGGTGCCGCAGCCTCGCGCGCCTCGGCCAGCCGGGCTGCCGAGCACGCGATGGCGGTGTCTCCTGAGGGCGTCATTGCTATTTGCGAGGCTGGGTGGCTCCTGCTCCCACTGCTCCAGCAAGGGGAGCCGGAGCCCCCGAGCCCCTGGCCGAGCAGGCGATCGTAATGGAACCCATCCTCCAGCCGGTGCAGCCTGGCCCTGAGACCTTGGAGGCTGTGTCCGCTGCGCTGGGTCAGCTCGGCGCCAAACTTCTGGGTGGCGATGGTTGCGCGATGGAAGGATGCATGGGCCTGATCTCCGGATGGCTCCTGGCAGACGAGTCTGCACGGTTCTCCTGGAGCCAGGCCTAAGCGATCGCCGCCAAGGGTCGGGAGGAGGCCGCAGCAGTCGTGGCACGCGATGCTGCGCGAGCCGACGTGGCATCCTCCGAGAAGCGCTGCCACAAGCTGGAGTCCCTTCGCGAGGAAGGCACCAGGCGCGCCCAGGAGCTCGAAAGGTTGGAGAAGGAGCTCAAGGCACAGAAGGCTGTGATGTCCCGGCTGCAGCAGGAGCAGCTCGTTGATCGCGCGAGCATGGAGAAGCTAAAGGCAGAGGCCGAGCAGGCCAAGGCGACCTAATCTGCGCGCGACAAGGAAGACGCCCTCACGGCCTCGGCAGCAGTGGGTCACGAGGCCCTCGCCTCCTTTGAGCTCGAGGCCCGTACGGCGCTGTAGATTGCCTATGGGGAGGGGTTCGAGAAGCCGTTGGCCACCCCGGAGGATGGCTCCGCCGGGCTCCTTGCCGTGCTCGTCAAGGCCCTGCGTGAGGTTACGGCTGCGATCGGCCAGTTAGCAGACGTCGAGAGTCGTACGCTCCTTACCTTGGCCCTGACGCAGGTGTGTGGCCACCTCTGTCTCTATGACCCCACCCTTGACCTGGCCTCGCTGTCCGAGCCCGTGACCATGAGCATAGAGGGCACGGCCACTGAGGCCCTAGAGGAGAAGGTCAAGGGGCTAGTGGAGGCATTCCTCCGGGTCGCTGCTGTCGTGGCCGAGGAGGCGTAGGCTGGTGATGGAGCGCTTGGCGATGCCTAACCTGTCCCTGTCAAGATGTGAGAAGTGCAAGTGCCTCGGGGAGGCATGAGGACTCTCTTGATTTGGTAACTTGATGTTATTGTAATAACTAGACTTGAACTTGGTGATTTTCATGATTGCTTCCATTCATGTTTGCTTAGGTGCTCTGCATCGGCAGGGCCCAACCCCGCGCATACCTCGATCACCATTGAGCCCTCCGGGTGACCGGGGTTATCGTAATAACTAGACTCAAGGGATGAGGGGCTACGTGGCTAGCGAGGCCCCTGGATCGGTATGCCCAGCGGTCCCCCTTGACGTTCAAGCGATCCCGTTTGTGTTCTGCGTTGGCAGGGCCCAGCCCCACTCATACCTCGACGCCGTTGAGCACCGGGCTCAAGGAGTGAGGGGCTACGTGACTAGTGAGGCCCCTGGGTCGCGATGCCCAGGGGTCCCCCTTGACGTGCGAACGGCTCTCATGAGGGAGAACGAGCACCATACCTTGCTCACGAGCCTTCGCCTAGGATGGGGGCGCGAGAAAGCCAGGTGTCTGGGCACCTGGTAGTGTGGCGTCTGCCAGGCATGACTTGAGCATAGCCCCCATGCCTAGCCCCCCTCGCGACACCCATCCAAGGAGAAGCTGTGAGCGTCGTGAGCTAAAAAGCTCCTTGAGGTTAGTGCGACCGTTGGGGGCTGCCCTCAGTTGTTTATAACTAGCGCGGAGCATAGAGCTATCACACTTGCGCGGAGTGTGGGCATAACCGTGCCTCGGTCGTAGCGGCCAGCGCGGAGCTTGGTGCTTCCACTGGTTCATGGGCAAAACCGCTCCTCGGTTGGTTCTGCCAACGCGGAGCATGGTACTTCCACTGGACCATGGGAGGGAGCCTCCCATCGGGAGAGACTCTGGGGCATGTACAGCCCCGTCCTCACACGTGGCTTGCACGGCAGGACAACCAAGGTGTATATGGGCCCTCCTCGGGACCAGCTGAACGACTCTGAGGAAGTTCTCATGAGCTTACGCATCACTCACGAGACTCTACCGTGAGGCGGGTTGCACCTGAGTCTTCTTCTGCAAAATGTGAAAAAAGATGTGTTGTGTCGACCTGCGCCGAGTGCATCTCTAAAGGGCATCGCATGAGAAGGCCGCAGCACCAACGACCCCAGGAGGTGACATTAGCGGGACCGGCCCGTAAGACAGAGCTCAGCTGTTGGATTTATCGACGCTGCTGGGACGGACCCGAGCACAGACGCCGTGCCCAGTTTTCTCATGCAACAGTCCAAAAGAAAAACAACCGGCCCGCGGTTCCCGCGTGAGCCACGCAACTACCACAGGCCCCCACTTACCTATCCACGATTAGCCCATGCGAGAACAAGGCACCAAGGACTGCGGGAGGTGACGTCACGGGAATGGCTCGCGAGACAGAGCTCAGCCCTTGGATTAAGCGACGCTGCAGGGACGGACCCGAGCACAGACGCCGTGCAGTCCTTAATCACAGGGCGGTAGCAGGCGGGCTTGCAAGGGCTCATGACCTTAGTGACGGTGAGAACGCCAAGCATATAGATAATGCAAGTTGGAAGAAACAACTAGCCTTGATTTATGCGCAAAAGAGACAGTTGTGGGGGTGAGCCACCAGCAGCTCGAGGATGATGCAGTCCGGGGGTGCCCTCGATTGAATACCTGAGACATCACCTGATACTTGTCGTCGAAGAAGAGTTGGGGTAGCTGAAGACGCGAGTCATGCGGGTCACTCCTGAGGATCGCCGGGCTCCTGAGGCCCACGGGCTCCGAAGGCCCTCAGTGGTCACGGGGGTCCGGCTCCTGCTCCGTCAGGACCGCCCGCCATTGAGCCTCCTGAGCCCCCAAAACCTGCCGTGTGAGGCATTGGAACGTGGTGTTGAAGCTCAGTTTATAAAGAGTGGCTTGAAGCTATGTCAAGATTAATTCAAACTTACTATTGAAAGTCACCATGAGATGGCTCTCTTCGAGAAGATCAAGATGAATATGAAGATGGTCTAAAACGGAGCTCGGATGTAAAAGTTATGACAAGTTCAAAGATGCTCATGGTGACACCAGATTAAAGAATGGCTTGGAACCCAATTAAGATGACTTCAAATGGAAAAAGTTTCACGACAAAAGTTGTGCGTCTCGTCGAAACAGATGATTTTGATATAAAAATTGTCTTAACCCGAGGTCGTATGCAAAAGTTCCAGCCAGTACAAGGCGCAGCTGCACTAGATGGCCGCACACTCCGGGGACAACCATCCGGGTTTTGGATTTCTCTGTGGATGGCCGGACACTCCGTGTATGTTTGTTCGGGTTTTGAATTTCGCTGCTGCAGACTTCGGAAAACAGCCGAAAACCCCCTCAAGATGGCCTCGGATCAAAAAACGTTCAACATGAAAGTTGTTCGTCTCGTCGAAACGTTCAAGATTTATTTTGAGCTCGTTTTCATCCGAGGTCATTTACTCCCCCGAACATGGCCCGCAAGGGGCAGCCAGATTTTACCGAACAGTTTTGGAAAGTTCGGACCAAACAAGTCCGAATTGGACTAGGGTTTTCGATGTGAATTGAAGCTTTTTCCTTGCACGGGAAGTCCAGCCGCCTCTTATATACTCAAGGGGTGACGGCCGATTGAACAACACACAATCGAACAAACACATCTATCATCTTTACCTTTACTTTTTATCCTCTCCCTTGTTCTCCTTCTTCCTCGTTCTTCGTGCGTTCTTCTTGTTGCAGGGCGGCGAACCTCGAGGCCCTAGGGATGATCGGGTTGAACTAGGGCAGCCCATAGCCGCCGCGCGCCCCGACGGGATCCCTCCCGGGAAAGCGGGGCTTCGGGTCTACAAAAGCGCCCGCCGGATTGTCTTGCGTACCGCGCTTCCGGCGGGTCTCCTTCGACGTGAGCTGCGGTGCATCACCCCCGGCGTCGAGGGTACACGGTGACGTGTTCGTGTGCAAACACACTTTTTGGCGACTCCGCTGGGGACAAAGCTTTGAACGGTCTCCGGCCCGTTCTTGCTACGAAGAGATCATCATCTAGGGTTTGCAATCTACAAAGGTAATATGAATACCCAATTCACAAATGTAGATGCAAATAATGCATATGTTGTTGCTAGATCATCTAATGAGCATAATGTATCGGTTAGCCCTAGCTTTATCAATCATGCATCTAATTATGTGCAAGGGCCGATGCAACAAAATATCCATGATCCTACTTCATATAATTTTAGCAACATGCAACATATGTATCCCAACTCCCATGCATCGGCAACCCCACAGATCCATATGCCGATGAACAACATGATGGGTTCGGTTAATCAAGTTGAAACACCCCATGTAGGATCTTTCAATGGCATGCAACATAGTGTTTCATCTTTTTATTCATCGGCAACTAATTTGCAACATGTTAATCCAAACATGCTGGTGGATAGGGGAATTGGCCATGCTACTACTAGTTATTCGGCCAATTACCCTCAAACATCATATGCTACACCTCATGCTACTAGTTTTTTGGCACCATACGCAACTGTTGATGTCCATAATTCGGCTCCGCACCTTAATGGTCATGGCCGAATAAGTGAAACTTCTGCAGGAGCACAAATGTCTTCACCTACTACCGTGGCATATCATGTCCCCCCTACACAATTACAGAATTTCAGCAACATCTCATTGCCGAAAGAGTCTAAAAGCATTGGGGGGCAACCATATCCAGACTTGGTAATTGAGAACAAGCTCACATTCTCTTGGGATTTGTGCAACTCTATTCGCCAGGAGCTAATAGAAGGTGGGAAGCCTCATGATTTTGCTGCTGTAAAAGCTAGAATTGTGCAAATGATGCTGTTGCCCAGTGATGTACCATCCAGTGTACCACCTAAACAATCACAAAGTTTCGGCACCTCATTGCCGAAAGAGTCTCAAAGTATTGGGGGGCAATCTCATGACGAGTGGATGGAAATTGAGATGAAAAAGTTTAAAGCTCGCCAAGCTGAGATGTGGGCTAAAATTAGACGAGAGCGAGAAGCCTTGCAAATTCAAAAAGATAAAGTTGTTGATTCAGGTAACAAAGAAAATTCGGTTATTAGAAAAGCCGAATCAAGTAGTATATATTCTGAGTCCATCAAATCCAAAGAGGCAAGCATTATTGAGAAAGGGCATGGAAAGCATAGCAAAACAGTCATACTTGATTTTTTCGAAGTCAATGGAACCTACTTCCTGCCCTATGAGTTCCGTGCCATAGAAATTGAAAAGCCTCAAGGACAAGAACAAGTAGCCGAACAAAGTTCGGCTGACATGGATCTTCAAAGCAATGATGCACGGAATCAAGAAAAAGATGATGAAAAGGTGTTGGGGAGCCATCCAAAGACGGAGCAAGATGTTCTTCAAGTGACACCACCATCATGTTCTCCCAACATATTTGAAGAGGTATGCATAGCGAGTAATTTACCTATTTTCATATTTGGTCGCGACTTCATTATTGATGCATCTATAAGAAATATTCTCATAAGTAATTTTGAAAGACCAATGAAGAAGGGTAATTTACTTGTTAGCAATAAACTTGTTATGGAACATATCGGTCAACCCATTACGCCATTTATAAAGACCGATATTGACTTATTGTTACAGCCAAAGCTTTCCCCGTTGCTTTATGTAAAGTTCATATCTAGTTGGGTAGCTTTGCTTATTTCGTACTTCGCTTGCACTTGGTCTCAACTGAGACATGTATGTTCTAAATATCTTTGTTTCATAAATTTAAAGCCAATGTTACATTCTATTGAGAAAACTGATGCTAAAATAATATCTTATCCAAAGACATCGGTGATAGAGTGGAAAACACAATGCATAGCCGAATGGGGAGATTACAAATCTGAACCATTCGTTCGCTTATCTCCAAAACCGTTCAAACAGCAAGATCGGCTAGAAAACAAGAAGTATACCTTCAATTCAAGCATGTGTGATCAAATATTTGATTTGTTGCTGAAAAATAATTACATTACAATTCTTGATCACCATGTTAAGCCATCAATCCAAGGACGAATGTATTGTAAGTTGCATGATTCATCCAAGCATAATTTTGAGGATTGCAACATGTTTCGTCAAATAGTTAAATCGACCATTGAAAAAGGACGATTGAAGTTTATTGAAAGACCAAGAGATGACCAGTCTATTCCGATTGATCCCGATGGCAAAAAGCTTTTGCATCGGCTGCTTCAAGCCGATCCATTTAAAGAGAATGTAAAAGCTGCAGGTGCTGGGATCAAGCTTTCAAGTAAAGAAGTTGTTGAAGAGCATAACGAGCATAATCTTGAGGGCGAGAGTTCCATTGAATGTACAATGGAGACGCCAAGGACTTGGGGGCAGCAAGCAAATCCAATGATCGATGAAAGCAAACCAAAACAAAACCAAGGCCGGAATAAGCGCAAGTGTAAGAGATCAAAAATCACCTTCGCTGAACTATTGGATAAATATCAAAAGAAGAGTGAAGAGAAGAATGTTTATCGGCCAAATCATGCAAAGAAACCAAGATCACCCCCAAGGCGCAAATATGAGGATTGGTATTGGCAAAGTGATAATTTTAATGCAACATATTCATATCCTTATTTTGGGCCGCCAATGCCAATATCGTGGATGCCTCCCTATGCTCATATAGATACATATTCATCATGGGACAGGTATGATACAAGGGCACATTCTCCATCTTATTCTAGACCATCTCACCAATACTATGTAGCTCCAAGAAGATCAACATTTGAACAATCACATGTTAAAGACCGTTTCAATCATAAGGAATCGGTCCAGAGCTCAAGGAAGAAGAAAGGGGTGGTCAAGCAAGTTTACCGTGTTAAAAGAGATGGCCATAAGAGTGCAACTTCACATTTGATCTCAAATGAAAAAGAGCCAATTAAAGTGTTGACATTGGCTACTAAAGGCAATAAGACGAAACAACCAATTATTGATAGTCAAAGTGCCAAATCTGAAGAAAAGAAGTTGAGAGTGCACAAGGTAAAACAAGAATTGCCATTACTTCAGACAAAATCGCAGCCAGGGTACCCACTCGGCTTATCATATTGGCAAAAGAAGAAATTACAAAAACTTAGTGCACAAGAACTTGAATAAAGGAACATGGCATGGGTTCCCAAAGGAAGTGCTCAAAATAAGAATTATGTGCAAGCTTCCATTACAAGAAGTGTGGCGAAGGTGCAGAAGGAAAAGAGTGAAAACTATGAAGGACCTAGCCGAAGATTTCAGCATCTTCGGTCTACACATTATCCATATTCTTCAAATATGCCATTAACGCATGTGCCATGGAATTCGTCATCAGGCGAAAGTAAGGATGGGAGAAAGTTTATTGTTGATTATCTACAAAATCCTAGCAAAAGGGTGAACAATATGGTTCGGAGGATGACCTTTTATCACCGGATTGTTAATGAAGCTCAGAAGGTTTCACCCAAGTTTGCATCAGAAAGTTCACACAAGACATGGCCGATATATACTTATCGTATAAGAACATATAAATGGCCGATGGAGTGTTGACATTGTCCTTAGAACAAACTTGGTACAAGTTATTTTTTGGCACGCTAGCTTTGCCGAAAAACAGGGGGGGCATGTGTTGACGCTCAAAAGTGGCACGTTTATAAAAAATGGCTTGAAGCTATGTCAAGATTAATTCAAACTTACTATTGAAAGTCACCTTGAGATGGCTCTCTTCGAGAAGATCAAGATGAATATGAAGATGGTCTAAAACGGAGCTCGGATGTAAAAGTTATGACAAGTTTAGAGATGCTCGTGGTGACACCAGATTAAAGAATGGCTTGGAACCCAATTAAGATGACTTCAAATGGAAAAAGCTTCAATATAAAAGTTGTGCGTCTCGTCGAACCATATGATTTTGATATAAAAATCGTCTTAATCTGAGGTCGTATGCAAAAGTTACAGCAAGTACAAGGCGCAGCTGCACTAGATGGCCGGACACTCCGGGGACAACCATCCGGGTTTTGGATTTCTCTGTGGATGGCCGGACACTCCGTGTATGTTTGTCCGGGTTTTGAATTTCGCTGCTGCAGACTTCGGAAAACAGCCGAAAACCCCCTCAAGATGGCCTCGGATCAAAAAACGTTCAACATGAAAGTTGTTCGTCTCGTCGAAACGTTCAAGATTTATTTTGAGCTCGTTTTCATCCGAGGTCATTTACTCCCCCGAACATGGCCCGCAAGGGGCAGCCAGATTTTACCGAACAGTTTTGGAAAGTTCGGACCAAACAAGTCCGGATTTGACTAGGGTTTTGGACGTGAATTGAAGCCTTTTCCTTGCATGGGAAGTCCAGCCGCCTCTTATATACTCAAGGGGTAATGGCCGATTGAACAACACACAATCGAACAAACACATCTATCATCTTTACCTTTACTTTTTATCCTCTCCCTTGTTCTCCTTCTTCCTCGTTCTTTGTGTGTTCTTCTTGTTGCAGGGCGGCGAACCTCGAGGCCCTAGGGGCGATCTGGTTGACCTAGGGCAGCCCATAGCCGCCGCGCGCCCCGACGGGATCCCTCCCGGGCAAACGGGGCTTCGGGTCTACAAAAGCGCCCGCCGGATTGTCTTGCATACCACGCTTCCGGCGGGTCTCCTTCGACGTGAGTTGCGGTGCATCACCCACGGCGTTGAGGGTACACGGTGACGTGTGCGTGTGCGAACACGTGGCAGCTGCGTTGTGGAGGCCGAAGAGCGTGTGAACCTAACTGCAGGGGAGAGTCCTTCTTCAGCCGACAGTCGTCGGCCAGAAGGGCTCCAGAGAAGCTGCTCGGTTGAGGTCCGCGATGTCGACGCAGACGCGGAATTGGTTACTTGGGTTGCGGGTAGGTGGGCTTGGTGTCCTGCGGTTACACCCACCGCGTATGAGCCTTGCGTACTGAAGTTCCTCGGTAACTTGATCGATGAAGTCTTGAGCCCCCAGTGTTGTACAGCTCACGTTGGGCTCACAAAAACGCGCGTCAAGACACGCCTGCAGGTGGTGCCCGAACACCTCCCTCGTGACGCCGGTCAGACCAGAGTGTAATGCCCCATATGCGACTATGTCGCCTGCGTGTCGAGGCACGACTTAGAGATATAAGCGCATACTAGAATGATCTCAAGTATGGTATCTTTGCACATCTCATGTAAAAGTTCAGGGATGAAATTGAAAAGATAGTTGGCTTACACTCGCCACGTCACACAATGAATACATTAACATACATCATCGAAATAACACAGAGTCCGACTACGGACGAAATCTAAACGAGAAAGATACCATAAAACACAAGCCCGGATCCTCCTAGTAAGAACCACTACTGATCGTTGAGATACGAAACATAGTAACGTCCACGCTCTTCATCGAACTCCCGGTGAAGTTCTGAACCATCTCCTGCATTGTTATCAGCGGTACTTGTGGCTGGTGTGTGTTGAATCTGTGAGCCACAAAGGACTCAGCAATCCCGTTCCCGGGTATCAAAACTACTGAAGCCTTAGGGGGGGAAAAGCTATAACAGTGTTTGCAGCAAGCACTAAGCACTAGCTTACGAGTTTAGAGCAAGAAGAGAACAAGTGCCAACGATCGCCAAGTTGATCAAGAAGTGATCCTAGCTACTCACGATCAAACATAACCCCACCGAGTTCACTTCCTGAAGCCCTTCGAAAAGAGACCATCACGGTTACTCACACAGGTAGTGTATTCTTATGAATAAGGTGTCAAGTTATCTACAACCGGATATTAACAAATTCCCATCTGCCACATAACCGTGGGCACGGCTTTCGAAAGATTAAACCCTGCAGGGGTGTCCCAACTTAGCCCATCACAAGCTCACGATCCGCGGAGTCGCAACTCCAAAGTAGGAAGACCCGAGTATTCTTGGAATCCCGTGCTTAAGATATTTCGACAAAGGTAAAACTAATCTAGCAAGACCTCCCGGCGTGCCGACACCCTGATAGTACCTGCGCATATCTCGTCTCAGGCCACGACCGAATGGGACAGCCTACAGGAAAATACTAGATACCTCGGGTTTCTCCAAGGCAGCCCTGCAGTCCGCCCAGTTTGGACCAACACTCATGAGGAGCACTAGCACGGGTTGTTAATTAAGAACTCGGGTTTACAACGCCCTATGCAAGTTTTAGTTATTAGGCAAATGTAAAACCAATGTTGGGCCTTGCTAGAAAAGCTTTAAGAAGAGCCGATTATCAAGGGGGGCCCATAAACCCCAACCGTGTTAGGAACGCAAAGTCAAGCAACATAACACCAGTTTATCGGTTCCTAAGGTGGCATGAGTGGAACAAAACACCAAGCAGAAGGCCTAGCCTTCCACCCATTACCAATATATAGGTGCATTAGTTTATAACAGGTATATATTGTGTTATCCCAATAAACAAATCCAACATGGAGCAGTCTTCAAAACTTCACCTGCAACTAACAACGCTATAAGAGGGGCTGAGCAATGCGTACTTAGCCAATCAACGGTTTGCTAGGAAGGCGGTTAGAGTGTTTCATGGCAACAATAGGAGGCTGACAAACAGGAATAGGCATCGAGGCATATCTAAAAGAACGAGACAACTAGCATAGGCAAAGATAGAGGTGATATCGGGGAATGGTCATCTTGCCTGTTAAGTCCATGGAGGGATCGTAACCTTGCTCCTCAAACTCAGTCTCAGTAGGAAACTCGAACTCTGAACCGTCACCGGGCTCTATCCAACACAACAATACAAACACCGGAACAATAATCAATCATCATGCAATGCTCAAACACATGATGCAAGACATGATGCATAAGAATGTGGGAAGGATATGATGCAACTCCTAGGGACAAGATGAGTGCACAAGTAACATGGCAATAAACAAGATCACAACACATGTTGGAACACAAGCAAAAGGAAACAAAAACTAACATGGCCACAAGTGGTTATGTAGTTGAATTAAACAAGTACCCAACAAGTTTTATAAGTTACTTAACATGGCAAGGGATGCAACTAGGATCATCAACAACATGCTAGCATTTTAAATGGGCCGGAAAGAACCAACAACAATTTCCAGAAACTCCCATGTTCATAATAACACATATAGGACAGATCTGAGAAAGTCATATTTTAGAGTTGTTAAACATGCAAAGTAAGAGCACCACATTAATCTACACATTTTTCCACACCAAATACATATAATGTTTGTCAAATTTGGAGCTATGCTTATTTAGTTATGATTTTAACAAGTTTGAGCATATTTTAAACAGAAGATATTTCAAACATTAATTTGAATGTTTTTAACATGGCAACAAACTGCATATAAATATTCTACACTAAAAACTAGGCAGTTTTCATTAAATAAAGTATTCTCAATAGATGCATATATTAAAAGATATAAATATGCAAAATAAAATGCAGAAAAAGAAATTAAAAACAAAAACAGAAAAGGAAAAAGGCTAAACTGACACAGCCTAGACCAGCCACAGTCGCTGACTAGTGGGTCCAGGGGGTGCTGAGGTGGTGCTGCGAGTGCGGGAGTGGGTGTGCGTGAGCTGGGAGGCTGCGAGGTGGGGTCGGCGTGTCAGCGAGACAAGAAAATGCAAAAAGGGGCTAAACCACTGCCCCGGCGGGAATCGAACCCTGGTCTGCGTGCTGCGAGGGAAAGGCTCATGCCACTGAGCTATGCGTGTGCGTATGATAGAGAAGTGG
Source organism: Secale cereale (assembly GCA_902687465.1). NCBI lineage: Eukaryota > Viridiplantae > Streptophyta > Magnoliopsida > Poales > Poaceae > Secale > Secale cereale. Next base: position 218,359,493 of record LR738713.1, read on the forward strand.
GACATGGCCATAAGAGTGAACTGAAGATGCAGATAACAGAGGGGAAATAGAGTTGGTTGGAGGAGCTCATCGGAGCTGCTCCGGCGAACAAAACATGCGGCAGAGGCGTGCGGTGAGTTCCTGGGGGGATTCCGCACCCTCGACAAGCACTAGCAGAACCTAACGATCTCTACAACGTCGCCGGCGATGCGCAACCAGAACGGCGGCGACGAACTATGGCGAGCCTAACCAGAGCCTAAATGGAGCGGCATGAGCACGTTGCAGACTCTACGCGACACGGCGAAGGCGATGGACATCCGCGGAGGAGCAACGGTGGTCGGGGCACTCACCGGAGACGAGGCCCGACGGCGACGAGCTCGGGTGCGCGCGGCTAGCGTGGCTAGAGCATGCAAACGAGGAAGAAAAAGGGTCGGGGAGGTGCGCAAGCTCACCACAAGCACGGAGGTGCGCTTGGTTAGGCGAGAGGAGGCCACAGATGGTGGAATCTCGCCAGAGTTGAACGGAGACTGACGCGAGGGAACACGACGAGGAGGTAGTCGAACTTGGCATCCCTCGGGGCCGTAGAGGTAGCAGGGGACGTAGTCGACGACGGGGAACTTGCCGGACACGATCTCCAGAGCGTAGGTGGCCGGAGAGCACGTCGGCGACAAGGACGAGCACTCTAATGCGCGCGGGACGGCGGTGGAGCGGCGGATCTGGTGGTCTAGGTGGCCTGGCGGCGGTCAAGGAAGGAGGAGGGGAAACCCTAGTGGTTGGTGGACACGGCGGGGGTTTAAAAGAGGGGCCAGTGCGGCGGAAAGGAGCGGCGACGTGCTAGCTCGCGGTCCCCATGGCGACGGCGCGAGGAGGAAAAAAAGGTGGGTGAGGCGACAGGAGCAGTCGCTGACACGCGGGCCCGTCCTGGCCATGTGGACGCAACGTAGAGGGGGTACGCAGGGGCCTGGGTGAGAAAAGGCAGAAGGGACGGAGCAGGCTGGCTAGCTGGGCTGCTGGCGCGCGCTAAGTGGGCCTCGGGGGGAGAAGGCCAAGCCCATGCGCTGCTGGGCTGCGCTGTTGCTGCTATGCTGCTGATTCTATTTCTTTTTCTTTTTCTTTTTGTTCAGACAGAAAACAAAGATAAAAATCACATGCCAAAAGAAAAGGAATTGGGAGAAAAGTAAAATATTCCATATCTCCTGGATTTAGGCCCTATTTTATAAAAATGACTTGGGCATTTTTAGAGGTAGAAAAATAAAACAAGTTGGAATGTGGTTCAAAATTCTGTCATTTTTTTACCTGACCAAATCATTTCAAAATGAGGCAAGGCTTTGCAAGGTGACTTATGACAAGGTTCCAACAAGGTGGGGAGGAGATGAACATTTTAAAAGAAGAGGTTAGTCACTTGCAAAAATTTAAAGAATGGAAAAGAAGGGAAAGAAGTGGTGCAAGAAGAAGGAGGGTTTTAGAAAGGGCATGATCTTGCTATTACCATCACAACAAGATCAAGAAGACCTCAGCTAACATACTAGGAAAATAATAAAAGACAATGACAAGTGAAAGTGCCATTATGATCATGATGCAATGATGATGATGAAGTAAGCATGAATGCATAAAGAAAATACAAAATGACAATGCAATGACAATGAGAATGCATAATTGGAAAAGAACCCCCAAGGAAAGGACAAGGATCAAATGGTAAAAACTTTATTGCCATATATGGAAGGTATCACATATGGGGTGTTACAAACTCTCCTCCACTACAAAAAGATCTCGTCCCGAGATCTAGGACTGAAAGAAGGAGGGATACTTGGAGCGGAGAAGATCTTCTTGTTCCCATGTAGCTTCTCGGTCGGTATGGTGTGACCACTTCACTTTTAAGAATTTGTTGGACTTGTTGCGGGTCTTGCACTCAGTTTCTTCAAGGATAGCAATGAGGTGCTCATGATAAGACAAGTCTTGCTGAAGATCAATCTCTTCGAAAGGAATAGTGCGTTTAGGCGTCTTGAAGCACTTGCGGAGTGGAGACACGTGAAACACATCATACATATTTGCAAAGTTGGAGGGAAACTCAAGTTGGTAGGCTAGATCGCCTCTCTTGCCAAGAATCTTGAAAGGGCCCACGTATCTTGGAGCAAGCTTGCCCTTGATACCGAACCTCTGAGTGCCCTTCATGGGAGAAACAGGGAGATAGACATGATCGCCAATGTCGAAAGCCAAGTCACGATGCTTGCTGTCATAGTAGCTCTTTTGACGCGATTGCACGGCCTTGAGATTCTCACGTATGACTTTGCACATTCCCTCGGCTTCTGAGATCAAATCATTTCCAAGGAGTTGACGTTCACCAGTCTCCGACCAGTTGAGAGGGGTACGGCACATTCTGCCATAGAGAATTTCAAACAGAGATTTGTCTGCACTTGCTTGGAAGCTGTTGTTGTAGGAGAATTCGGCAAATGGAAGGCAATCTTCCCATTTCATACCGAAGGAGATGACACAAGCTCTGAGCATATCTTCAAGGATTTGGTTCACTCTTTCGACTTGACCACTAGTCTGAGGGTGAAACGCAGTGCTGAAGCGAATCTTGGTGCCCATGGCTGACTGAAAGGAATCCCAGAACTTGGAAGTGAACAAGCTTCCGTGGTCTGAGGAGATCACTTGAGGAATGCCATACAAGCAGACAATTTTTGTGGTGTACAGCTCTGCCAGCTAAGCTGCGTTGATGGATTCTTTGTCTGGAAGAAAATGTGCCACTTTAGTTAGCTTGGCAATCACCACAAAGATAGCAGCATTTCCTTTCTTGGACTTGGGAAAACCAGTGACGAAATCCATCTCAATGTGATCGAATTTCCACTTGGGAATAGGTAGAGGTTGAAGGAGTCCGGCTGGATGTTGATGCTCTGCCTTCACTCTTCTGCAGACATTACACTCATTCACGAATTGGGCAATCTCCCTTTTCATGCGAGTCCACCAATATGATTGCTTGAGGTCATGGTACATCTTGGAGCTTCCTGGATGTATCGAGAGGAGTGAGTCATGTGCTTCGTTCTTCTTCCTTGCGGGATCTCAGGCAAGATGACCATCACCTTGGATACCTTTACTATCATTGCCATGCTAGTTGTCTCGATGCTATCGTTATATGTCGCGCTACCCATCTTTTATTGTCAGCCTCTCTCCTTGTTGCCATGAAACCTCTAACCTTTGACACCTTCCCAGCAAACCATTGTTTGGCTATGTTACCCGCTTGCTCAGCCCTCTTATAGCATTGTTAGTTGCAGGTGAAGATGAAGATTGCTCCATGTTGGAGCTTGGCTTGTTGGAATATCACAATATATCTTATATATATTAACACACCTATATACTTGGCAATGGGTGGAAGGCTTGGCCTTTTGCTCGGTGTTTTGTTCCACTCATGCCACCTTAGGAGCCGATAAACTGGCGTTATGTTCCTTGATTGTGCGTTCCTAACGCGGTTGGGTATATGGGGACCCATTGACAGTTCATCTTTGAATAAAACTCCTCCAGTAAGGCCCAACATTGGTTTTAATTTGCAACATAATAAAAACTTAATTAATTAATTGCATAGGGAGTTAGCGCTACCCAAGGATTCTTCTACATACAGGGGGGCCAGTGCTGATGGTGCTGGTCCCAAACGGGCGGACTGCGGGGCCGCCTCGGGGAAACTCGAGGTATCTGGCTCCCGTAGGATGTCCCATCCGGTCGTGGCCTGACACGAGATACGCGCGGCTACTATCAGGGTGTCGGCACGCCGGGAGGTCTTGCTGGACTTGTTTTACCATTGTCGAAATGTCTTGTGCACCGGGATTCCGAGCCTGGTCGGATTGTCCCTAAGATAAGGGGTAATATTATTATTATCTCTGTTGATCGTGAGAGCTTGTGATGGGCTAAGTTCGTACACCCCTGCAGGGTTATGATCTTTCGAAACCCGTTCCCGCGGTTATGTGGCAGATTGGAATTTGTTAATGTCCGGTTGTAGAAAACTTGACAGAGGATCTGAGATAAAATACACAAACCGCGTGAGTAACCGTGACTGTCTCTTTTCACTTTGAGAAGAGAACATGGTGGGGTTATGTTTGACTTGTAGGTAGTTCAGGATCTTTAGCGATCATTACTAGTTTGTGACCGCTTGCGTAGATGCTCATCTTATTCTGGTACTCGTAAGTTAGCCACCATACTTTTGCTTAGCCGCTGCTGCAACCTCACCACTATCCATTTCCCTACCCTTTGAGCTTTGCTAGTCTTGATACCCATGGTTATGGGAATGCTGAGTCCTCGTGGCTCACAGATACTACAACACCAGTTGTAGGTACAGGTTTCCGATGACTTGACGTGAGAGAAATGTTCTTTGAGTTGGAGTTCTTTCTTCTTCTTCTTCGCCAGTCTTGGGTTAGGTTCCTGGACGGCAGCCTGGGATAGCAGGATGGATGTCGTTGTGATTTTCATGTTTGCATCCATAGTCGGATGTCTTGTGTTGATGTTGTTGTATTCATGAGACTTGTACGAATTGTTGTATCCCCATGTATTTATGTAATGGTACGATGTAATGATATCCATCTTGCTAAGCGCCCGAAATACGGTTGTGCCCCAATCACGAGTTCGTCATGTGATCGGGATAGACTCCCGTGCTCAAGATATTTCGACAAAGGTAAAACTAATCCAACAAGACCTCCAGGCGTGCCGACACCCTGATAGTAGCCGCGTGTATCTCGTCTCAGGTCACGACTGGATGGGACAGCCTACAGGAAAATACCAGATACCTCGGGTTTCCCCAAGGCGGCCCTGCAGTCCGCCCAGTTTGGACCAACACTCATGAGGATCACTGGCCCGGGTTGTTAATTAAAAACTCGGGTTTGCAATGCCCTATGCAAGTTTTAGTTATTAGGCAAGTGTAAAACCATTGTTGGGCCTTGTTGGAAAAGCTTTAAGCAGAGCGAATTATCAAGGGGGGCCCAATAAACCCCAACCGTGTTAGGAACGCAAAATCAAGGAACATAACACCGGTTTATCGATTCCTAAGGTGACATGAGTGGAACAAAACACCAAGCAGAAGGCCTAGCCTTCCACCCATAGCCAATATATAGGTGCATTAGTTTATAACAGGTATATATTGTGTTATCCCAATAAACAAGTCCAACATGGAGCAGTCTTCAAAACTTCACCTGCAACTAACAACGCTATAAGAGAGGCTGAGCAATGCGTACTTAGCCAATCAACGGTTTGCTAGGAAGGCGGTTAGAGTGTTTCATGGCAACAATAGGAGGCTGACAAACAGGAATAGGCATCGAGGCATATCTAAAAGAACGAGACAACTAGCATAGGCAAAGATAGAGGTGATATCGGGGAATGGTCATCTTGCATGTTAAGTCCACGGAGGGATCGTAACCTTGCTCCTCAAACTCAGTGTCAGTAGGAAACTCAAACTCCGAATCGTCACCGGGCTCTAACCAACACAACAATACAAACACCGGAACAACAATCAATCATCATGCAATGCTCAAACACATGACGCAAGACATGATGCATATGAATGTGGGTAGGATATGATGCAACTCCTAGGGACAAGATGAGTGTACAAGTAACATGGCAATAAACAAGATCACAACACATGTAGGAACCCAAGCAAAAGGAAACAAAAATAAGCATGGCCACAAGTGGTTATGTAGTTGAATTAAACAAGCACCCAACAAGTTTTATAAGTTACTTAACATGGCAAGGGATGCAACTAGGATCATCAACAGCATGCTAGCTTTTTAAATGGGTCGGAAAGAACCAACAACAATTTCCGGAAACTCCCATGTTCATAATAACACATATAGGACAGATCTGAGAAAGTCATATTTTAGAGTTGTTAAACATGCAAAGTAACAGCACCACATTAATCTACACAATTTTCCACCCCAAATACATATAAAGTTTGTCAAATTTGGAGCTATGGTTATTTAGTTATGATTTTAACAAGTTTGAGCATATTTTAAACACAAGATAATTCAAACATCAATTTGAATGTTTTTAACATGGCAACAAACTGCATATAAATATTCTACACTAAAAACTAGGCAGTTTTCATATATAAAGTATTCTCAACAGATGCATATATTAAAAGATATAAATATGCAAAAGAAAATGCAAAAAAGAAATTAAAACAAAAACAGAAAAGGAAAAAGGCTAAACTGACACAGCCTGGACCAGCCACAGTTGCTCACTAGTGGGTCCAGGGGGTGCTGAAGTGGCGCCGCGGGTGCGGGAGTGGGTGTGCGCGAGCTGGGAGGCTGCGAGGTGGGGCCGGCCTGTCAGCGATACAAGAAAATGCAAAAAGGGGCTAAACCACTGCCCCGGCAGGAATCGAACCCTGGTCTGCGCGCTACGAGGGAAATGCTCATGCCACTGAGCTATGCGTGTGCGTCTGACAAAGAAGGGGGACATGGCCATAAGAGTAAACTGAAGATGCAGAAACAGAGGGGAAATAGAGTCGGTCGGAGGAGCTCGTCGGAGCTGCTCCGGCGACCAAAACGTGCGGCGGAGGCGTGCGGTGAGTTCCTGGGGGGATTCCGCACCCTCGACAAGCACAAGCAAAACCTAACAATCACTACAACGTCGCCCGCGACGTGCAACCAGAACGGCGGCGACGAACTACGGCGAGCCTAACCAGAGCCTAAACGGAGCAGCGTGAGCACGTAGCAGACCCTACGCGACACGGCGAAGGCGATGGACATCCGTGGACGAGCAACGGTGGTCGGGGCACTCGCCGGAGACGAGACCCGACGGCGATGAGCTCGGGTGCGGGCGGCTAACGTGGCTAGAGCATGCAAACGAGGAAGAAAAAGCGTCGGGGAGGTGCGCAAGCTCACCACAAGCACGGAGGTGCGCTTGGTTAGGCGAGAGGAGGTCGGAGACGGTGGAATCTCGCCGGAGTTGAACGGAGACCGACGCGGCGGAACACGACGAGGAGGTAGTCGAACTTGGCGTCCCTCGGGGCCGTAGAGGTAGCAGGGGACGTAGTCGACGACGGGGAACTTGCTGGACACGATCTCCAAAACGTAGGTGGCCGGAGAGCACGTCGACGACGAGGACGAGCACTCTGATGTGCGCGAGACGGCGGTGGAGTGGCGGATCTGGTGGTCTAGGTGGCCTGGCGGCGGTCGAGGAAGGAGGAGGGGAAACCCTAGTGGTTGGTGGACACGGCGGGGGCTTAAAAGAGGGGCCAGGGCAACGGAACGGAGCGGCGACGCGCTCGCTCGCAGTCCCCATGGCGACGGCGCGAGGAGGACAAAAAGGTGGGTGAGGCGAGAGGAGCGGTCGCTGACACGCGGGCCCGTCCTGGCCACGTGGACGCGATGCAGAGGGGGTACGCAGGGGCCTGGGTGATAAAAGGCAGAAGGGATGGAGTGGGCTGTCTTGCTGGGCTGCTGGCGCGCGCTAGCTGGGCCTCGGGGAGAGAAGGCCAAGCCCATGCGCTGCTACTGGCTGCTGCTGCTGTGCTGCTGATTCTTTTTCTTTTTCTTTTTCTTCAAACAGAAAACAAAAAGAAAAAAGCACAGGCCAAAAGAAAAGGAATTAGGAGAAAATTAAAATATTCCCTAGCTCCTGGATTTATGCCCTATTTTATAAAAATGACTTGGGCATGTTTAGAGGTAGAAAAATAAAACAAGTTTGAATGTGGTTCAAAATTCTATCATTTTTGAACCTGGCCAAATCATTTCAAAATGAGGCAAGGCTTTACAAGGTGAGTTATGACAAGGTTCCAACAAGGTGGGGAGGAGACGAACATTTTAAAAGAAGAGGTTAGTCACTTGAAAAAATTTAAAGAATGGAAAAGAAGGGAAAGAAGTGGAGCAAGAAGAAGGAGGGTTTTCGAAAGGGCATGATCTTGCTATTACCATCACAACAAGATCAAGAAGACCTCACCTAACATACTAGGAAAAGAATAAAACACAATGACAAGTGAAAGTGCCATGATGATCATGATGCAATGATGATGATGAAGTAAGCATGAATGCATAAAGAAAATACAATATGACAATGCAATGACAATGAGAATGCATAATTGGAAAAGAACCCCCAAGGAAAGGACAAGGATCAAATGGTAAAAGCTTTATTGCCATATATGGAAGGTATCACATATGGGGTGTTACATAGAGGCACCCTAGAGGAGAGCCCCTGAACCCGTCCTGAGAGGGGTGTCGAGCGCGCCTTCCTATGCGATGGTGGAGGGCACCTCGTCGGCAGGCGTGGGTCCTGAGGCGGCGCCGTCAGGAGCCCCTGTGTCCTGAGGTCCGTTTGTGGGTAGGTTCTTCTTCTTCTTGGGGGTGGTCTGCAGGGCGGAGACGGCTCCATCCTCGTCGGAGCTCTCGACCGCTGCAGTCTGGTAGGCGCGCTCCAGGGAACGCACTGCTTCCTTCTCGTCGCAGGCGACCGTGATGACTCCGCCATTCCCGGGCATCTTGAGGACGTTGTAGCCATGATTGGTCGCCGCCATGAACTTGACGAGGGCCGGATACACTATGATGGCGTAGTACGGGAGGTGAATGTTGGCGACGTCGAAGTCGATGAGCTCGGTGTGATAGTTGTCACGATCACCGTAGGTGACGGGGAGGCGGACCTGCCCCATCGGGAGTATGGATCCGTCTGTGACTCCGTAGAACGGCTTGGTTTGGTGGAGCTGATCATAGGGGACATGGAGCATCTCGAAGGTCTGGATGGAGAGGACGTTGAGCCCTGCTCCACCGTCAATGAGGGTCTTGGTCACGAGGACATTGCAGATGGCTGGGGTGCAGAGCATCGGGAGAGTGCCTGGGGCTGCGGTGCACTTGAGCTGGTCCTTGGGGTCAAAGGCGATGGCCTGCTTGGTCCACCTGAGGTTGCACGCGGTGATACGTCTCCAACATATCTATAATTTTTTATTGTTCCATGCTATTATTTATGATGTTTTGGATGTTTAATGGGCTTTGTTATACACTTTTATATTATTTTTGGGACTAACCTATTAACCCAAAGGCCTAGTCCAGATTGTTGTTTTTTGCCTATTTCAGGGTTTTACAGAAAAGGAATATCAAACAGAGTCCAAACGGAACGAAACTTCGGGAGAGATATTTTTGGAGCAAAATACGCACGGGAGACTTGAGAACCACGGAGTAGGGATAACATGGCGTCCATGAGGGTGGTGCCCCCCCCCTCAGGGCACGCCCCCTACCTCGTGGGCCCCACGTCTATCCCCCGGTGCCCTCCTTCCTCCTATATATACCTACGTACCGCGAAACAATCAGAAACAGAGAGAAAAGCCTAGTTCCACCGCCGCAACCTTCTGTACCCGTGAGATCCCATCTTGGGGCCTGTTCCGGAGCTCTGCCAGAGGGGGGATCTACCACGGAGTGCTTCTACATCATCATCATCGCCTCACTATGAGTTGTGAGTAGTTTACCACAGACCTTCGGGTCCATAGTTAGTATCTAGATGGATTCTTCTCTCTCTTTGGATCTCAATACGAAGTTCTCCTCGGCCTTCGAGGAGATCTATTCGATGTAATCTCTTTTTGCAGTGTGTTTGTCGAGATCCAATGAATTGTGGTTTATGATCAAGATTATCTATGAGAAATATTTGGTTCTTTTTTGAACTCTTTTATGTATGATTATAATATCCTTGCAAGTCTCTTCGAATTATTTGTTTGGTTTGGCCTACTAGATCTATAGTTCTTGCAATGGGAGAAGTGCTTGGCTTTGGGTTCAATCTTGCGGTGTCCTTTCCCAATGACAGTAGGGCCAGCAAGGCACTTATTGTATTATTGCCATCGAGGATAAAAAGATGGGGTTTATATCATGTTATTTGAGTTTATCCCTCTACATCATGTCATCTTGCTTAAGGCGTTACTCTGTTCTTATAAACTTAATACTCTAGATGCATGCTGGATAGCGGTCGATGTGTGGAGTAATAGTAGTAGATGCAGAATCGTTTCGGTCTACTTGTCTCGGCCGTGATGCCTATATATAATGATCATGCCTAGATAGTCCCATAATTATTCGCTTTTCTATCAATTGCTCGACAGTAATTCGTTCACCCACCGTAGAATTATGCTATCATGAGAGAAGCCACTAGAGAAACCTATGGCCCTCGGGTCTATTCTCAACATATCAATCTACAATCTACTTTACTTTTTCGTTTTTATTTTTTGTTCTTATATCCAAAAATACCAAAAATATAAAACTATCATCTCTATCATATCTCACTTTCGTAAGTGACCGTAAAGGGATTGACAACCCCTTATCGTGTTGGCTGCGAAGTTCTTATTTGTTTCTGCAGGTGCGAGGGACTCGCGCGTGGTCTTCTACTGGATTGATGCCTTGGTTCTCAAAAACTGAGGGAAATACTTATGCCACTGTGCTGCATCACCATTTCCTCTTCGAGGGAATACAATGCAAGCTCGAGATGTAGCACGTGGCGTCGGGCCTGGGGAGCACCGCGTTCACCTCACGAGCGAACTGCTTGAAGATGCGGTGGGAAGCTGGAGCGTGAGCTCCTCCCAAGATGCATGCAACCGCGTGTGGCTCCTGAAAGCCCCCTGCTTTGTCTCCCTGGCGGTCTTCGTCGTTCCTTCTTGGTGGTTGTCGTGGTTTTGTCACGGCAGATGTCCTAGGGTTAGGACTTAGTCGCGAGGCCAAAGCATCTACGCGGTTGCTTGAAGGGGTTGGTCGGGATCGAGAGACGCAACGCACAAGACACGGATTTAGATAGCTTCGGGCCCCGGGAAACATCATCCGATAATAGCCCTACATGCTGCTTGAGGCTAGGTCTCATTATGATCCTCATCGGGTCGCTGGTAAACCGGCTCTTTGTGTCTAGCCCTAGAGATTATGGTGCCTCTAACTTGTGAGAATTTTTCTGAACTCGTCCCTCTTTGGGGAGCCCTGCCCCTCCTTATATATGTTGAAGGGGCGGGTTACATGACTAGTCCTAGTAGGATTAGGATTACTCTATTACAAGGATTCCTAGTCTTGCTTACTTTGTAGGAGAATATTCCTTGTGCTTTCTTCATAAACCGGCCCACCATAACATGAACCAGCCTTCTGGGCCTTGGGCCTTGTCATCTGTGATCCGCCCGCCGGGTTACCAGTGAATCGCCAAGTGTAAACCGTCTCAAGTAAACCGCCAAGTCCGGCCGGGTTATACTTCCGGCCGGGTTACGCCGCGGGGTATATCCCCGACATTAGCCCCTAGTTTAATTTGGATTTATCCATGTTAAACTTGATCCTGCATACATATACACGAGAACAAATTTGATAGGTTGTGCTCCGAGTAAAAATATTTTCCTGAACCGGCACCTGATCCTCCTTATATCCTTGTCATTTCCTCCTTGATATGTATCCATGATCTCATAACAAATCTCCTTAGCAGATATTTTCAAACATTACCAATGCAAAAAATCTAGGCACTTCTTCTGAAAACTCCGGGTCAATAGACCAACTTCATAATCAATTTGCTTGCAGAAGATATTTTGTAAATAAAGAATCCATTTGAATCGGCCTTCAATGCTCTGATTTGACAAAAATATTGATCTTCAAATATTCAACTGATATTCAGCCGGTTTGAAAATGTAGAACCTGCCGGTTTATGACTGCCAAAATTGTCGGGTTATAAAAACTGACGATCCCGGGACATGACTGTTTATAGATGCCGGGTTATGATTATTGCCAACGCCGGGTCACACAATTAATCTTCCTGATTTGCCTGAAACTGAGAATTTGAAGATGTTCCTCCTTTATATGCATATTACCTGTAGCCCCCAAGTCTTACGAGGAGAATATAGTGATAGCTTAAGACTTGTTTCAATATAAATGTAGCAACCTTGAAGAAATCCGGGTTGTTCATCTCAATCATCAGTCATAAACTGAATATTCCACATATGTAGCCCCCAAGTGCCAGATTGTCATGCTTGCAGCAACCTGGGACTTGTAATTGCCTTATACTCATAAAAACATCAATCGGTGTAGCCCCCAAGGGTCGGGTCATTATGCAATAATGAGCAGGGACTTTTCAGATATGATCATATAAACTTGAATAGCAACGTGTAGCCCCGAAGGGCCGGGTCATTATGTAATAATGAGCAGGGGCTTTGTATATACTTCATTGAAAATAACAATATATAATGTAACTCCCATCATGGTGTTTGAACCCACGTCCACAAGGTTAAGAGCTTTGTGCTTTAGCAACTGAGTAGTGGACCCTTCAATATAATGGATTAATACTTGTGTACCTTGAATTGTTGCCAGGAGCAATTGGTAGCCCCCAACGGCCGGCTCATTACAATGTGATGAGTCGGGTCTTCAATGAGGCCAGTAAAAGATGACTTTGCATTAGCCCCCAAGTGCCATGGTGCATGCTGGCAGTGACATGGGACTTGCATATTTAGATGTAATCTCAAGTTGAATAACGTAGCCCCCAAGTGTCGGGTCGTAAGCCTGCAGCGACTCGGGACTATTCCTTCAGTTGTAGAATAAATCATACCCATTGATAAAATAATATCCATTGCGCTGAAGCAACTTTGAAAACCTCAGTCATAATATTGGTTATTGATAACCATAATAAAAATCCAGCCATGTTGGCTATTTAAATAGTTGAATAATATAACCCGGTTTGAAAACCGGTTCTAGTGATATTTGATCACACTGTTGTTTTTACCAAGCCAGTGTAGTAAATGTGATAATCCAAAATTTGAACACTGGTAATTATCATAGATTGCCGGTTTATAAACAAAACCAGGCCGGGTTAATAAACACCGGTCATTATCTTACCTGTGATGTAAGTGTATCACAAGAAACCTTAATTCGGCAGGAAGAAATAATGATCCAAGGTGCAAGCGCCGACGACTCCCTTGATTATTTATCGGTTCGTCATAAAAACCGAACCGGGTTATGATGAACTCTGGTTTAGCTGTAGTTAGTACTGGTGTTTGTAACCCAGACTAGAACTCTGTAAACCTGGATGTAGTGGCAACTTATAGTCATCCACTCCCTGAATCGATGGACTTGGTTAAAAACCAATGACCTTGAGGATAAAGATTTGATAAAACGTAAAAAAATAAATAATAAAGTTTTGGGCAAATAGGACCATGTGGTCGAGGCTTTTTACGAGCTGCCAGGCTCCAAATTCGAGGCTTTTTATGAGCTGCCAGGCTATTGTCATTAACCCTTTTGCAAAGCCTGTTAAGATGGTCTGCAATCCTTAACCAAATCATCAATGTCAAATGCTACCAAGTTCAAAAAATCTCGTAAAGATTTGACTTGTGTAATCACTTGATGATCGTCAATTTAATGTTACCAAGTTCAGGGTCCATAAGGATTGACTTGTGTGTACGTTCGACGGGTCATACCAGGTTTACCTAGGCGGTGTGACTTACTTGATGCAGGCAGGTTAATCCGGGGTTTTAGGTGTATACACCAAGCTTCCAAGCCGTGTTTACTACAAGAGTTTTGAACTCGCTGATGTCTTGCATCAGGAGCCCCCAGGTAGCATTTGAGCATTGCTCATCGGGGCCTATGTTTGAGTTGTGCGAAGCATCAAACTCTCTTTTGCCCCTCATCATCATGTGGAAATTGCCGAAGCAACCAGAGTTGTGCTCTTATGATGGCCTTGATGCGGTCGCCGGTTTAAGAGGCCATAGGAACTCCCTTGCCCACAGAAGCCCCCATGTGATACTCTTAAGATGGTCTTGGTTTGGTCGCCGGATCAGGAGGGTAGTCAGAACTGCACTTTATAAACAGAAGCCTCCAAGTAATATATTTCTGAGCTGTGCTCGCCAGGTGCCTATGTTTGAGTTGTGTTGTGCAACAAACTCTCTTTGGTCCCTTTAATTTTCCCTGAGAACTCAAACTTGCGAGAGATTATTCTTTTGAACCGAAAATTCTTAAATAGGATATTGAGAGCTTCAAACCTTCGTGGGAGACATCTTTCCCTTGAACCGGAATGTGAACCGAATATTTGAGTCAGGTCATCGTAGCCCCCGAGTCTTGAGACGGCTCGAGGAGTTGGCTTGAGACTCTCCATATTTGATCATAGCATAAGGTGTCCATCATCCGTGCAATATGAATCCATAGAAATTGAGGTGACTGCGGCGGGTTATCAATGATCCCGTATGAGCCGTGTCAGCAACTCGGCCAATGGTTCCTTCCAACTGGCGATTTGAAGTTAACCAAACTATAGTGGCGGAGACTTGTGCGCGTGCCCCTTGAGCCACCCGATGCAAACGGCGGTTGATAGTATATGAAAATTTGTCTCCATTTTGTTGAAAGAAAACTGGGCTAGCCATGCTGTGACTTGCTCATATTCAATAAATAGCTCATGAAGATAGGTGCGGCCCGGTATGTTGATGTAGACCAGGCTGCAAGAAATTCTCCATAAGTGACCGTAATATCAATGTATATCCCAATATGAATCATTCAATAAACTTGGTGATATGGTGGCCACTTTCGTAGCAGACAATTTGTTCTTCCCATGAAAATATATAGACCAAAGTAATTGTTCTTTGGCAAAGATAATATTTGCCAATAAAATAGACTTAGATAGACATCACCTGACTTTGTCTGGATGATAGATGATCCTTATATATATCATATACCGTCCATGAATAATCCACAGCAATTTCAATGGCACTTTAATCATTTTCTCGAGGAGACCTCAAAGATAACCCGGTGTGTAAAAGCCCGCAAGATGAGCATGGCAGGAGCAAGACCACAGGCAGCTCGCAGCGGCGGTTTGGATGCAACACCCGCAAGGAAGATGATGTACCACCGGTTTAAAATGGCACCGTGACGGTTTAGGGCCCTGCATTAGATAACTTTGCAAGCCGGAGTAGTTGCTCTTTTAAAGAAAGCGATATATAATATAAAAATATACTGGATGGATTTCACCTGACATTTTCAAGCCAAAAATTATCCACTGCGGAGTTGATTATCACCATAGTGAAACTGGCACCAATCATGGTCGAGTTGACCGTAGGAGCAGACAGATGAGTCGGCCGCAATATTATAAGCCGGTGCGGAACGGGCAAAATGTCCTCCACATTGTAAACTGGTGTGGACGCGTGAACTGGCCGTCCGTTCATCAGGTAATGTGACACGGAGGAAAACGCCGTTGTAGAATGTTGCCAGTGTGTGCTTTATACCCGCAGTATAACAATAATTTTACCTGTATATAAAAACACTAATAGGGCAGTGTAATGGTGCTTAGAGGAATTAAAATGTCCTGATAAAATATATAGGAGGGATAACACCTGATTTGCTCGAACAACAGATGGGTCGGCCGGCGCCGATGGGCTAGTTGTCCTCCTCGTTGTAAGCCGGCGCGGTCGCGAGAGACGGCTACGGTGTATAAACCGATGCGGTCACGAGATACGGCCACCACATCGTAAGCCGGTTCGGGGTCCATTGAATAATGACGACCACTTGTGCCAAATGATGTAATGAATAATTTTCCTGCGTATAAAATACAGCAGGGCGAGGTGTTTTTTGCTTGGATGAATTAATATGTATTAAAAATAGGATAGATATCACCTGATTCGCCCGGACAATAGATGAGTCGGCCGCGGCATTATAAGCCCGCACGTGTGGGCGAATTAATCGCGGGCGCGGATAGCTGAATCAGCCATGTATTAATGTAAGCGCAGCAACGGGGGCAGCGAATCGCACGCATATCCGTTGGGCCGGTTTATGAGAACGGGTGCGGCACCGGCGTGTTAATGTAGTCCGGATCACGGGAGCGGTGGCGTGCGCACGTTAATTGGCGAGGGAGTCGGCCGCGGTGTTGGAGACCAGTGCGCGTGGGCGCGGACAGATGAGCCGGCCGGCGCGTTGATGTAAACCGGACCGCAACACGCATGCTCGTGAAGCCGCGCAACACAACTGAACGTGCATCCGTGGCATACCCTGATGATGATCCGGCTGCCGCTTTTAATAGTCGTCCTGCGTAAAAAATATTACATGCAAGAGTAATTGTTGTCGGATGAATTAACATGTGCTGATAAAATACATAGGAAAAATAACACCTCGTATTTTTGCCGGATGATCGTGGTGTTTTGACCAATTCATCTCCAGATCATGATTCTTTCGCTCGATAATTGTCGGCGGTGACTTGGAGCAGTGGCAGGGGTAGTCCGCTCGGGGGCAGCGACTTGTGGACGAGATCGTAGCCGTGACAGCAGCGGAAAACGGGTCGTGGTCAGAGGCTGCTTCGAGCGGCGGCTCAAAACTTGCGCGAGGCTGCGGACGCGAGCCCGCGCTGGGGCGGCTCGGAGTCATGTGCTGGTTCATTGCAAGACGGGCAACTTGAGAATAACGCAGTTGCTTGCTCCCTTGATTCCAACCTAGAGGTCCGGGCGGAGACGTCTCAGACTCGCCACGACTTGAAATTCTGGACCAAAGCGAAACCGGCGGGTGGCGACTTGAAACCAAGCATAGCCGTATCTGTTTCCGAGTCATGGCCAGTTGACCAAACCGAGTCGTGGTCTTTTTTTCACTTGGTAATGATTGCTTCACATTGACTTGACTTGCTAATCTGATTCTCACGTGGACTAGTACTCCATCCAGTCTGATTAATCAGTTTTGCCTTCTCATGGGAAACTTCAATGAGAAAACGATTTTTGGCTTTGCTTGCTGCCGCCACTATGAAACTTCTCGGGACTCACGTGTACACGCTATTGAACGAGTCTTAGCTGAAGATTACGCGTGCGCGCTTTTACAATCGAGGAACCAGTGATTTGATACACAGTGGCGGCAGATTGACTTTCTTTTGGTCTTGGCAGATCACGTCTGTAGCGAAAATAACTGTGATATGGCAGATCACCCAACTGTGGCGGTGGAAGGATCGCATCCTTTGCCAACTCCATTTAATCTCAACTGATGAACCGGGATACGACGTGAGTCTTTCCGACTGGCTCTTCTTTTTCCGGTCAATTGCGAGCTTCTCAAACCCTAGAAAAGATCCCTTCAAGAACTCAACACCACCGTGCGTAGGCCCCACGGTAGGCGCCAACTGTCATGGTTTTGTTACGGCAGATGTCCTAGGGTTAGTACTTAGTCGCGAGGCCAACGCATCTACACGGTAGGTTGAAGGGGTTGGTCCGAATCGAGAGACGCAACACACAAGACACGGATTTAGATAGCTTCAGGCCCCAGGAAACATCATCCGGTAATAGCCCTACCTGCTGTTTGAGGCTAGGTCTCATTATGATCCTCATCGGGTCGCCGGTAAACCGGATCTTTGTGTCTAGCCCTAGAGATTATGGTGCCTCTAACTTGTGAGAACTTTTCTGAACTCGTCCCTCTTTGGGGAGTCCTGCCCCTCCTTATATATGTTGAAGGGGCGGGTTACATGACTAGTCCTAGTAGGATTAGGATTACTCTATTACAAGGAGTCCTAGTCTTGCTTCCTTTGTAGGAGAATATTCCTTGTGCTTTCTTCATAAACCGGCCCACCATAACATGAAACAGCCTTCTGGGCCTTGGGCCTTGTCATTCGTGATCCGCCCGCCGGGTTACCAGTGAATCGCCAAGTGTAAACCGTCTCAAGTAAACCGCCAAGTCCGGCCGGGTTATACTTCCGGCCGGGTTACGCCGCGGGGTATATCCCCGGCAGTGGTGGTGGCAGCGGAGGCAGGCCCGCGTTGCCTTGAGGACGACCCTCATGAGGCTGGTCGCGCCAGGGGGTGTCACGAGGCTGCTCCTGCTAGCGGTCTTCATGAGGTTGGTCACGCCATCCTTGGCGCGAGTCTTGCCGTCCCAGCGTCCTCCACCACGGCCACCTCCGCGGCCGTAGCCGCGGTTGTCGCGCTTAGGACATTGCCCAATGTGCCCTCCCCGCATCGCCCTGAGCTCCTGGCAGTCGTTGGTGTTGTGGCTGTGAACATCGTGGAAGACGCAGTACGGACGGTTGTCTCTGGGGGTTCGTTGTAGCTGCAGCCACGCTTTACTTCTGGCTCCGCAGCCAGCACAGCGGGTCCCTTGCACTTTGCTTCCTTGGTCTTGGCCTTCTTGTCGCCAGCCTCTACTTCAAGCAGCTCCAGAAGAGAGAGGCGGCCTTCCACTGCCCTGGCGCACTTCGCCGCGATGTTGAACATCTCGAGGGCCGTGCACAGGTCCTCGTGGATGGCGAGCTCCTCCTTCATCCTGATGTCACGGACACCGTCGGAGAATGCCGAGATGATGGCCTCGTCCGAGACCCTGGGGATCCTGAGGCGCACGATGTTGAAACGCTGGATGTACTTCTGCAGGGTCTCCCTAAGTTGCTGCTTCACGCGACGCAGATCCGCGCCCGCCGGGGCTCAGTCGCGTGTACCCTGGAAGTTGGACGAAATGCTCACGAAGCTCCCCCCAGGAGGAGATTGATCAAGTGGGGAGGTTCAGGAGCCAGGAGCGAGCGCCGTCCTTGAGGGCCATGGGGAACCAGTTCTCCATGACCTGCTCGGTGCCATTGGACTCCTCGATGCTCACCTCGTAAAGCTGAAGGAACTCTGCGGGGTCGGCGGTGCCATCGTAGAGCGTGGGCGGATCCGGCTTGAACTTGCCGGGCCAGACGAAGCGCCGCAGCTCTGGAGCTAGGGCACGACGTCCAGCCACGCTCATGATTGCAGGCGCCCCCTACGCCTGCGCTGCTGGTTCCTGGGGTACGGGCGCTACCACCTCGTGTGGTGCGCGGTTCTGGTGCTGCGGGACGGGGAGCCCGCGAGCTTCTGCCTGGGGATGCGGGATCACCTGGTAGCTCTCCTCGCCGCGCACAAGGGCCCTGCGGGGCTACTCGCGGCATGGAGCCTCGCGTCTGAGCCCCTGGCCGGCGCCGTGCAGTGGAGGTGGAGCCGGGACACCGTGGTCCACGTTCCCCACCATGAGCGATGGAGGACGGGAGGAGTGGGTCGGTGCAGGCACCTCCCCGGCCGCGTTGATGAGCTTGGTGATGCGGTGGAGCCACTCGTCGTAGAGGGCGTTTGCCGGACGATAGCGTAGAAGCTCTCGCACCATCAGTAGCGCAGGTTGCTGGTAAACCGGCCCGCGGCGGACCAGCGAGGACGATGCCGCGGCCGATGAGGGTGATGGTGTTGCCGTGAGGCCGTCGCCCCACACAGATAGCGGTAGCGACGAGTCCTGCTGCTCATGGACGGCCGGGTCGGTGGCGGCGTTGGCGACCGGCTAGTTGGGGCGGAGCAGTGCACCGTAGCCCGCGGGCGCCATTTGAGCGACATTGGCGGTGCGGCGGGCGGCGCGTGCTCGGCGTGTGTCCACCATGGTGGTGAAGCGAGGTCGACGAATGAGAGCGGGACGAGGTCGTCAGAGAGGCGAGATTTTGACACGTCCCCTACCTGGAGCGCCAAATGTCGGATTACGGGCTCCGCAAACCCAAGAAGTTCGAACACAGTGGTGTGAACGAAGATCTCTCCCACTCGCGTCTACCTAGAGCCTCGCCCTCGCCCGACGGTGAGATTCAAGCAAGCAACAAGTAAAGCACACACAAGTTTACCCATGTTCAGGCCACCTTGCGGTGTAAAACCCTACGTCCTGCTTTGGTGGATTAGCCTCAGGAGGGCTTGAGTATGAACAGGTAAAGTGGTTCCTGAGCACAGGAGGAGATCTCGGGAGGGTCAGGAGGCAAGTGTTCTTGCTCCTTGGTGTGAAGGCGGGGTTGATTAGATCAGATCAGAATCAGAATGCCTCCATAGTGGAGACCCTAGCTACTTATATATGCGGCCAGGGTCCTCTTCCCCCGAAATGTTTTGGCGGGAAGGGATCCCACAACGGCCATTTTGAGCGGGAACACAAGGACGTTCCTATCCTGACTAAAGCGGTCTTCGCCTGCAAAGGGATCAGACGGTGACACGGTGGTGGGATCGGTGGTGACATCCTCCCTGTCGTCCTTGCGGTCTTCGGTCTTGTTGCACCAAAGGGAAAACCTTTGTCTCGCCCCTCGGAAACCTGCGCCTGTGATGTCTCCTTTGCACCAAAACGGCAACTGCGCCACTAGCACCCGCTGGTGTGGTGCGTCACTGTCTCCTCATGAGGCAGGCTTGGCCTTGGGTTCTCCGCCCCTCCGGAGCAGCCTAGCCGAGGCCGCTCCTGAGGGGGCCTTGGTGTCATTCTCCTCGCGAGGCCTAGTCCCCTCGCGAGGGTCTTGAGCATCTGGGCCGTATCAGGCCATAGTAGGAGCGCGTCACGGCCCGCGGGCAGGCAAGTCTGGGTACCCTGGTTCCCAGGACGCCGACACTTCCTCCTCATAAGTCTTTCTTGTTTGTCCGTCCTTGCCATGGCCTGTGTGCAGAGCTCTAGGTCGAGAACTACTCGTAGCAACGGAGTGGCAACCAAGGCTGCGGAAAAAAAGAGGGCTCGCCGCCTCGCAGAGACCTCGAAAGATCACTCATGGGCAGGCAAGGGCTCCCAGGAGCGCCCTAGCCATGGAGGCGAACATGCTAAGCTAGTGGTGCTGGATTCATTATCCCTCAATGACATGCCCGATCAGCTAAGTAAGCAAAAGGAGTTCATCGACGGCTTGGTGGAGCTGCTGAAGGAGAGCCTCGACGACATGCCCGCTAAGCTCAATAAGCAGGAGGAGTTGACCGTCGGCTTGATGTTGCAGCTGAAGGAGAGCATTGCCTCGGGTAATAAGGCGACCGGTGAAATCCTGCAATTTAAGGAGGAAAATGTGAAGCTCTGCCATGAGCTCGACCTGCTGGAGGAGGAGAACGCCAGCTGGAAGGAGCTGCATGAGAATAGTAGTTCCTCCGTGAAGATGTTGCATGCCCTCGTCATGCAACAGAAGGAGGAGTTGGCGAAGCTCCACATCGAGCACCCGGCAGCTGTCAAGGTACGTAATGCGGCCGTGGAAGAGATGATGAAGGCTCGCGTCAAGAAATCCCGTGTCATGGACAGAATGAAGAAGATGGCGGAGGAGACGAGCGAGGAGATGAAGGTCGTGTAGGCGATGAAGAAGCAGTTAGGACTCCGTGGTCAACTCTTCATGAAGTAGAGAGCAACGCCCCAGACTTGTGTCTGCATCTTCCTTATTTTTTGGGGGAGGGGGCAATCTTCCTCCTTCTTTTGCTCCTGTGTATCTTCTTTTGTTTCGCCGCATGTTTTACATTCTCTGCGAGGCACGAAGAGAACAATGCTACTCCCTCTGTTTTAGTTTACAAGTCCTGCATGTATACCTAGGTTGCCAATTTTATCATCGTAATATAAAATATATAACACAAAAACTATACCATTTGAAAATAGAATATCTAAAGTTTACAATGGTATGTTTTTTTGTAATATATGACTTCTATTAGGTTGGTCAAATTGATGACTTAGGGGTACGCGCACGCCTTGTAAACTGAGAGAGAGGGAGTAACGATGAGCGGCGCCGTCGGATCGCCATGTCGCACTGGGCTACCATGTTATGCGCTCCTCCATCGTACTAGTCCTACTCCAGTGGAAAGTAGTAGTATACCGCATGGTTCTTTGCTCCTCCTCGGGTCGTCGGCAACATTTATACGAGCAGTCAAATCACAAGGGCCCACCTTCCTACAGTAATGAGCCGTCAAATCACAAAGGCCCTTGCCTCTCGTGAAACCGACCAAGCGAGACTACCCCAACCTCTAGCCTTTTCAAAATACTTTTTTATAGTAGTAGTGTCGATGGATTGCACCATGGAGCAAAATTAACAAGATGAAATTAAAGAAAAAATGTGGTACATATAGAGAGCGCTCGTCGCCAAATTATGCATATAGTACTATTAAAAAAGCTAATACGTGCTTAGATGGGGTGCATACTAAAGAGTTAAAGTAACAAGAAGGAGCATAAAATAGTTCTGCTGGGGGCTCAGCACAACACACCCCTCAAATAAAACTAAGCACCATAAAATTAAACTAAGCAACTAATCCAATAGACACTGTATTAGAACCACCATGAGCAACGACACGGTCACCTTACTTGGACTCCTCATACATGTGCTCGACTTCGTCCTTGTCCCTCTTCCCCTTCGCCGATACTTCTTTGCTTGAACCGCACACTTAGCTCCCGCTCTTCGTCCAACCCTTGTAGATATTAAAACAAAGGTAGGCATCCATTGCACCTTAGTCGATGTGGTCTATATCTAGTACATTCCACTGCCATGCAAGATGAAACTTGGGTGAAGGTTTCTTTAGTTTACGGTACGAAGGATCAACCATGGCTCCTGCCAGGGTCAGCATTGAAGGTTGATCGGAGAACACCAGCCCATTCCTCTGGAGGTCGAAGGGCTAGCCTACAACGAGGCCTATCCGACCCAGGACTCCTTTGTTGTTCGTAAAGTCTACAATAAATGAATTTAACTTTGCCGTCCACGAGGAAGTTCTTAAATTCCTCGCACTCAACGTCGGCATGGCATATGTGGTAGACCAAGCACAAGTTATGCATGCATACCTGGATCACGGTGGGCTTCTTCCTCTCTTCCTCCTTTAGATGCTTCTATTTTCCAAGGACTCTGGTGTACTCAACATCTAGCCCAGCGACCCACTCAGCACTGTTTCACTTTTTGAACATGCTTCTGAAGCGAGCAAGGCATCTTTTCACCGTCGCAGAAGAACGGGTGTAGATGACGTCGAACTCATCGCCGGTGATGGTTCTAACCTTGTACTCACCGGAGATCATGGAGATTTGGGACTCCATGGATTTGGGAGGAGGGTAAGGATAAGTGGAACTGCTGTGAAAGGATGATATGACTAGGAGCGAACTGTCGTAATGTTAAAGGACGAATGGGGACGAGTAGGAGCGAACTACTAGCGGTTTTCCGATTGGAAAAATGCTGAGTGGGGCGTGCGAACGGTAGGGTAGTGACTTGCCTGGTGGATAAATGGATTCATGCACAGTACTATGGGGCCAATTAGATGTCATCTCTGTTGGGTTCTACTGTAGGGTGCGTCGACTGCGAATTAAAATTTTCCTACGCGTAGAACATGCTAAGGGAGATGGATCACAAATTGTTACCACTAGACGCACCGTGTCATGCAGTGGAAGTAGAGTTGGGGCAGCGCATCCCCGGAGTCATCTCCTCCTCGTCGGTCTCCCACGTAGCCGATTGGATCCCTCGAATAGGTTCGCCGGAGCAGCGCAAGTGCACCGCCTCTAACAATATCCGCGCGTGCAGGAGGAACGTCGTGCGGCAGACTGCTAGGTCCGATCACACAACCGGCCGCGAGTGGAGGTGGCTAGTTGAAACACATGCAAATCCCTAATGACGGCGCCGAAGTGATCAATCCAATAAGTGTGCCGCACCTCCACTATATATAGGTATCCGTTGCGAGCTCAACACTTGGGCCTCGCACGGACCCTAAATCCCAAAGTATGTTTGGTCTGTATTCGAGTCCGAGTAGGACCAAGTCTGACTCATGGAGTCGGATCCCACCTCACAGGTTCCTTCCCTTAAGCGCATGACCCCTTAGGTTCAAGTTGGCTTGGTCACAGTTTGGATCACCTCTGACCTATACGGTTGGTAGAGGCCTCTACCAAGGCATGCCGACCACCAAGCAGACTATGAAGGTGGTTAGCGAACCTGTACAACATGTCACACTTCCATTCCCTTTGCCACACGATATATGTTGTCAGGCTCAAGGCGAGTTTGTCATCCTTGTGCTCGCCCGACCTCTTTCTCGTTCCAGTGATGCCGACCCAAATCCAGATTATCTCATAATCCTTGTCACATGGCCATGCTTATCCTGGCCGGATCACACGTGGGGCCCAGAGTATATATCTCCTGATCGGAGAGGCAAATACCATCTTGCTCGACCACGTCTCACAGCATGGGTCTGAACAACCCCGAAACATACCTTTGTAACTACCCAATCACGGAGTAGTGTTTGGTCGGCCCAAAGCAAGTCTATTACCATCCCGAGTACATGCGTCAGCTCAGGTCTTAGGACATAGAACGCATGTTGTACTAGAGACTCACAGATGACATATCCATGCGTCTCATACTTGGGTCTGTCCGACTCGGTCCTTATCTCGACTCGGATCTGACTATGTCGAATCCGGCCAGACCTTTTAAAGTCCATATTATGCGGTTAGCATCCAATGCTCCATGGCTAGTGAGACCGAGCCATCCACCGTGTCATATACTAGTCTAGTCCGACGTGTGCCCACACATCACTTCCGACTAGGGACAATTTAGGATGTATCATACAGCACCAGATCTCATAGACAAGTCACGTACTTGTCAACAAGTATCATTGATTACATCCAAGGACTATCTTTATTCATAAACACATAGGAAATATCATCATACATGATTGCCTCTAGGGCATATCTCCAACAGTCTCCCACTTGCACTAGAGTCAATCAAATAGACATCTTATGCCCATAGCTCTAACGGGCCTCTCATGCTTGGGTTGTGGAAGTGCCTTAGTCAATGGATCTGTAACGTTTGCATCCGTGTGAATTTTGCATAAATCTATATCACCACTCTTTATGATCTTTCGTACCAGGTGATATTTCCGTTCTTTGTGTCTGGTCTTGTGGTGGTTGCTCAGCTCATTGGCTTGTGCGATGGCACCCGAATTATCACAATAAAGGTCCAACGGTTTCACCGAGGCTGGGTAAATACCAAGATCATCCAGAAATCTCTAGATCCAAACACCTTCCTTTGCAGCTTCACAAGCCGCAATGTATTCGACTTTTGTTGAATCGCCATCGTATCTTGCTTGGAACTTGTCCAGCTCACTGCTCCTATGTTCATGACATACACGAATCCAGACTGTGATCGACAATCATCTCTATCGGTTTGGAAACTAGCATCGGCGTAACCCTTTACGACAAGCTCATCCTCAACTCCATAAACTAGGAACATCTCTTTAGTCCTTTTCAGGTACTTTAGAATAGTCTTTACCGCCACCCAGTGACTCTCACCTGGGTTGTCCTGGTATCTACTTGTTAGTCTTATTGCAAAAGCAACATCAGGCCGTGTACATATCATGGCATACATGATGGATCCGATCGCCGAGGCATACAGAGTCCTACTCATCCTGCTTCGCTCATCAGATGTCGAAGGGCTCTGAGTCTCGCTTAGCCTTATACCATGTGAGACGGGCAAGAACCCTTTCTTGGCCTCACTCATGTTGAACCACTTCAACACTTTATCTATGTACGTGCATTGGCTCAAACCGACCAGCCTCCACGATCTATCTCTAAAGATCTTAATGCCCAATATATAAACTGCTTCACCGAGGTCCTTAATCGAAAACTTTCCATTCAATGATTCCTTGACCGAGATCAGCATCGAAACATCATTTCTGATCAGCAATATGTCATTCACATATAGTATCAAAAACACTATCGAGTTCCCACTCAACGGCTTGTATAAACAAGCGTCCTCTTCGCTTTTGATAAATAAAACCGAGACCAGTGACGACCTCATCAAAACGAATGTTCCAGCTCCGAGATGCTTGTCTCAACCCATAAATGGATCTCTTGAGCGTGCATACCTTACTAGTGATAGTCGGATCGACAAAACCCTCGGGTTGTATCATATACATGTCCTTGGTTAAATTTTCGTGAAGGAAAGCCGTTTTGACATCCATCTGCCATATCTCATAATCGAAATAGGCAGCTATAGCTAGTATGATCCTCACCGACTTCAGCATCGCTACCAGCGAGTAAGTCTCGTCATAGTCAATTCCTTGAACTTGTCCATAACCTTTAGCGACAAGCCGAGCTTTATGGATCTAAACATTTCCATCCACATTGGTTTTCTTCTTAAAGACCCATTTGCAACCTATGGCTTTAACGCCAGGCGGCGGATCAACCAAGTCCCAGACTTGATTTTCATCCATGGACTTTAACTCGGACCTCATGGCCTCCAGCCATGCCTCGGAATCCGTGCTTACCATCGCTTTTGCATACGTAGTCGGCTCGTCGCTTTCTAGCAACAACACATCGCACTTTGTGCAATCTTTCTGACCTCGACTTTTCAGATGATCATCAAACTCCTGGCTCATGTACTCACTTCCACGATCAGATTGTAGAAGCATTATAGTCTTGCATGTTGATTCTCTACCTCATTCTGAAACTCTTTGAACTTTTCAAAATTTTCCGACTTGTGCCTCATCAAATAGATATATCCATATCTACGCAAGTCGTCGGTAAAAGTCACGAAGTACTGATAGCCACCTCTAGAAGTTGTGCTCATTGGACCACACACGTCGTTGTGTATAAGCTCCAACAGCTCGGATGCCCTCTCGCAACTCTTTGCAAAAGGAGACTTAGTCATCTTGCCGAGCAAGCATGATTCGCATGTCTCGAACGACTCGAAGTCGGGCGAAGTTATGAGCCCATCACTATGGAGCTTCTTCATGCGTTTCAGACTAATGTGTCCAAGCCGGCAATGCTAGAAGTATGTCGGATTTATCTCATTAGGCTTATGTCTCTTGACATTCATATTATAGACAGGTTCTGTTTCCAGATTCAAAATAAATAGCCCATCAATAATGGGTGCATAGCCGTGGAACATACCATTCAAAAATATTGAACAACCATTGTCCTTTAAATTAACCTTGACTCATCAAACATAAGGCAGAAATAATGTTCCGACTAAGTGCAGGAATGTAATAACAATTATTCAATTCGATAATGAATCCGGAAGGAAGTTGGAGCTGCATCGTGCCGACCTCTAATGCAGCAACTCTTGCTTTGTTGCCGACCCTGATGTCAGTCTCCCCTTGTTCCACATGCCTAGTTCTTACCAGCCCCTGCATCGAGTTGCAAATATGAACAACCGATCCGGTATCAAATACCCAAGAGCTACTAGGTATGTCAGCAAGGTAAATGTCTATAACATATGCAACAAGTGTACCTTTTCTTGAAGCAGCATTTCTGGCCTTCTTGCCATGCTCTGCAAGCAACTTGCTACAGTTCCTCTTAATGACCGGTCTCCTTGCAGTGATAGAAAACGGTCTCTGAGTTCGGTCCAGACTTCGGCGCTGCGGCGGAGATTGCCTTCTCCGTGCCCTTTGCCTTAGCCTTTTTGTTAGACCAACTCTTCTTGAACTTAGCCGAGTTCTGCACCATCAACACTTGCTGTGTGCCTTTCTTTATATCCTGTTCTGCCACCTTACGCATACCATGCAATTCAGTGAGCTTCTTATCCATGCCATGCATATGATAGTTCAATATGAGCGTCCCATAGTTGGGCGGAAGAGAACCCAGA
The DNA here is from genome assembly GCA_902687465.1 of Secale cereale. NCBI lineage: Eukaryota > Viridiplantae > Streptophyta > Magnoliopsida > Poales > Poaceae > Secale > Secale cereale. The sequence continues at coordinate 218,386,670 of LR738713.1, forward strand.
ACTGCATCTGTAGCCAGCTCATCCAAGAGCGGGAAGCCTAACCGATCCAAAGCTTGCACATATCCGATCATCTTGATCACATGTGCGCTCAGTGGATCACCTTCCTTTAGCTTACAATCCATCAAGGATCGCTAGAATTTGAACCTTTCGGTCCTAGCCTCAACCTAAAACATGCTCTTGAGACTCCCGATCATATCGAAAGCCCCAACATCTTTGGAATGTTGTTGCAAATCAGGCTCCATACAAGCCAGCATGAGGCAACTGATCTCGTTTGACTCATCAACGAGTTTCTCAAATTAGCAGTATCGGTAGGTTCATCTAGAAGTGGATCCTCTAGAACATGTTCCTTCTTATCATGCTTGAGAACAATCCTCAAATTTCTATACCAGGTGGTAAAGTTTGTTCCATTAAGTTTATCCTTTTCCAAGATTCATTTCAATGCAAAGTTAGGTTGAGCAGGTGGTGCCATTGATCTACAACAGAAAATATGCAATCACTAAGCAATGTGTTTATGTAGAGTAATTCAGGCCTTAAACAGAAATACTCCCACTGAAGTTGGCATCCCTTCGCAGACTCCCAGTGATTTAGGATCCGACTAGCACATGTGACTAGTGAGCTTTAGCATCACTGCTAGCCAACATGACTATCCAGTAAGCTACTCCTTGCTAATTGTATCTCTATACGACTCCTCTCTGTCGAGTAGGTATCTCATACCCCGGTTCCCGACCTCTTTTGCCACAAGGCCCAAAACCGTTTTGATAGCCTTGTCAAGTTAACCTCTTGCAGTGCATGTCCGTGTCTGACATGAACCCTTCAGTTCAAGGACACCTAGTAGCACCCCAATTTTATGAGCCCACTACTAGACGTACTTGACGTGCGAAGGAGCAACATCGGGAATGGAAATTTACTTGATATTCATGAGGGATCTTTCTACCATTCTAATATGCATAGAAATAGGAAGCATAACAATCACAAATAAACATATATTTTGAAATATTATGGCTCCGTCATGGATGTTCTTCAAGGTCGGCTCCAACTCCGATAACCACCTTGGAACTCCATCTTGTTTGTCACGGGACACCAAGCCACCAACCTGATCTATATTATCTAACTACAACAACTAGTAATGAATTTTACGTAGAGTCTCAAGTCGACACGTAGGTCATTATACATTATAATGACACCACTTTGGCTCCTGCCGGCTAACAAACATGACGTGTATGTGATAAATTACACACATGCATCACATACACACGAGCCATACTATTCACATCAAACCTTGTAAAACAAAGTCATGCATAGAATTGCATTCTACCGGTTTGTGTGTGATACGTCCAAAACGTATCTATAATTTCTGCTTGGTCCATGCTTCTTTTGTGTGATATTGCTATGATATTGATGCACTTCCATACACTTTTGATCATATTTAGACTAACCTATTAACTCAGTGCACCACAGTGCCAGTTCCTGTTTTCTGTTGTTTTTCTATTTCAGGTTTCCCCCATATTAAAAGTGCTCCAAAAATTCCAGGAAAAATACAGGAAAAATCAGTGTACAGGAAGCTTTGCGAAGAACCAAAGATGGGCCAGAGGGGAGCCAGGGGAGGCCCAGTCGGCTACCTGGCGCGGCCCCACCCCTGGCCGCGCCAGGGGAGCGCCTGGGGCCCCTGCTCCGCCTCTCGCTGCCCCCCTTCGCATATATATCCCTCTCGTCCCAAAACCCTCGAGGACAGAACCCTTTTTCGCGATCTCTCCTCTGTTCCGCCGCTTCCCGGCACCCTGCCGGAGGGGAGAACCACCACCGGGAGCTTCTCCACCACCATGGACGCTTCCCGGATGAGTCGTGAGTAGTCCACCTTGGACCATGGGTCCTTGATCAGTAGCTATGTGATGTTCTCCTCCCCTCTTTGCTCTTCATGGTTTAGACCTCGTGAGCTGCCCTACATGATCGAGGCACATATGTAATCTTTCTGCTGTTGCTTTGCTGAGTTTGCTGGGATCTGATGGATTATGAGACTATGTTCAGATTGTGTTTGAGTAATATATTTGATTCACCTCTTTTATATCTCTGTTCTTGAGTAATTCTTGCATGTTCTCCGTTGCTGTTTATTGCTTTGGCCAAGTAGTAGGTAGTAACTCCAAGAGGGAGCGTTATGCTTGATTGTGGGTTCATGCCCCCTGATGACTAGCTTGAGTGACAGAAACATGAGTCTAGGGGATGTGTTGTTGCCACAAGGGAGAAAACAACGGTGCTTGTACTTGCGGGTGCAAGGATTGTTTACTTTACGCAAAGTTCTTTTAATGTAGTTGTCTGTTGCTTTGAGTTTACACTTTGGGTGGGATTCGCAACTTAATACCAGCGAGATGTTCTGGATAGATATCTCAAGGTGGATGATTAGTAGTAGATGCAGATGGATTTCGGTCTACTTGCCTTGGCGTACCGCCCATGCTTTTGAGCCTCTACCTTTCTTTGCAGCATAGTTAGCATTGGTTTGCGCACATAATCCTGTCAATTGCCCAGCTGTAATTTGTTTACCTCGCTTTGCTGTTTTATCGTCTTTTGGGAGAGAGACATCACTAGTGAACATCATGGGACCCCGGTCCATATTACCACCGCTGATCGCACCTTCTATTTACTTCCTGTTTTTATTTCTTGTGTTCGATTCTTGGTAAACAACAAGGCCGGAGGGATTGATAACCTCTCTGTACTCGTTGGGAGCAAAGTTATCTGTATCTGTGTGGAGGTCCCGTCAACCGCTAAGTTTCTGGCGCCGTTGACACCTACTTGTCGACCCTCGGAGTCTCACGGGATTCGATCCTTGGTATCTTTGCCAAGGGAAATTTGCCGCTACGCTACATATCAACCTTCCACTTGGGGTAACCAACGAGGGGCAAGAAGCCATCAAGCAAGTTTCTGGTGCCGTTGCCGGGGACTCCACTCTTCAAGATAGGGGAGTTGCACGCTATCTTTTATCTTTGCTTTTTAGTCTTGTTAGTTTACCTTTCAGTTTTTGCTTTAGTGTCCTTTATCAAAAATCACAAAAAAATATATTTGCTTTTCTATTAGTAGTCCTTTCTGTTTAGTCAAGCATGTTAGGACTTGGTGCTTTGAGGGAATCAGAAGTTCTAGATTTCCATCAAAGGGATGGAGAAAATATGAAGAAGGCATGGGACAGAATTTCTGATGCACATAGGAGAATTATGCCTTGGATACCTATAAAAATTGTGCTTAGAAATTTTTACCATGGTATTTTTAAATGGTGTAAACACTTTCTTGATATTATAGCTGAAGGAGATTTCCTAGAGTGTGATGAAGCTAGAGCTCTTGAAATTATACATGGTCTATCTAGTTACTTTGTTTATGATCATAGTTTTGATACTGTCATAGATAGACTTGCTACTATTGAGAAGAGAATGGATGCTCTAGACTTGATGAAGGTAGAGAAACCCAAACCCAATAAGAGAGATATTTTGGAAATAGACAATGATTGGGAGCCTTTTGTTAGGATTAGCATCTCTAATCAAGACTTCCTTGCTTATTGTGATATTGGATCTATGATTTCTACTATGCCAAAAATTGTTCATGATTCTTTAAAATTTAACATGGACAAATTATCATCCTATCATGAACATGCTAATGGAGATATTTCTGAGATCCAGGGAAGAATAAAAGACGTACCAGTTACATTCCTTAAAGGGATTGCAATGGTTGATTTCTTCATCATGAAGCCAAACCAAGGAAATATAGTGCTTGGAAGGGACTTCCTCCGAGCCATAAAAGGCTTCATCGATATAGGTAAGGGACAAATCCTCCTACGCGGGAAGGCAAAAGGTACGTACCCCTTTCCTAGAAGGAACAAGGATGAACTTGTTGAGGAACCATTTGAAGCAATTTATAACTCCGATTATTATGATGACTTTTGATTCCTCCTTTTTGCATCATGCCTAGCTTAAAGGCATAAAAGAAAGCGCTTTTGGGAGGCAGCCCACAACGAATTAGGTTTTATTTTGCTTTTGTTGTGTCTTGATGTTTGTTACTACAGTAGCATCATCATTTTATCTTTTCTTTTCAGCTTTGTGCCAAGTTTAGCCTCCGATTGCAAGAAAGTTCGAAAGTTGTGACGTGTTGTCCAGAAATCAGATTTTGTCCTTGGACAGAAAAATTCGAATAAAATCACTGGATCATCTTTTTGATCTGAATTTTTTTGACAGCGTGCTCTATACAATTGGCTTTCGAGCGTCTGTTCTGAGTTTTTTGATTTGAGTTGCAGAAGTGCCCCGAAAAAATTATTTACTACCTGCTGGTCTGTTTTTCACAGATTCTGTCCTGTTTTGCCTTTTCTTCGTTTTGCAAACCTTGAGCTTGCTTTTTCTTTGCAAAAACCTTTTGGCAATCTTGAGAAACAGTAGCTCTTCAAGATTATCTTTATTTCCAGTAGGGAAAAATTATTTTATTGTGGGTACTAACCTCGCTAATCAGATTATGATGAGTTATGTATGAAGGGAGTTTTCAAGTGTGCGAGGGAAGATGATAAAAGAAGATTCAGGAGAGTCAAACGCTCAAGCTTGGGGATGCCCCCGTGCACCCCCAAGAAATATTCAAGAAGACTCAAGCGTCTAAGCTTGGGGATGCCCCCATGCATCCCCTTCTCCATCAACAATTATCAGTTCGTCTTTCGTTTCACTATAATTTTATCACTTCATGCGTTATGTGCTATGCTTGGAGCGTCTTGCTCTTAGTTTCTTTTTTTTAATTTTATTTAGCTTTGCTTGCTGTTCATAACAAGTTAGAACCCAGCTTTCTTTGTGTGGGAGAGAAACACGCTCCACTTCAACCTAGAACACAACATAGGATTTTCATGCTTATCTTTGTTGTGTGTGTTCTTTGTCTTTCCATAGCTGCTGTCATGTTTAGCTCTTAGTTTTCATGCTTTTCTTTTTAAAGAGCTTTTGTTTAGTTGGTTGCTGAACTCTCTTGAGTTTTCATGTTTATCTTGTTAAGAGAGTTTGCCCGTTGCACTGAGTTGTGTGTCTTAACTTAAAGTAGGTAATTGAGGTTGCTATTTAATTTTAGTAGTAACTTGCAATAGTTTTGAGGTATTGCCATGAGTAATGTCTGAACTTTTGGTGTCAATAGCTTTAACCTATTAGTGATAGATGTCGTATTTTGGGCAATCCGTGTTTATTTTCTAAAACCTACAAAATAGTTGAGAACTTTAGCTACTAGATGGATCACTAATCTTTGGAGGGATCGAATATTAGAGTACACTCACGTACCATGAGTCGAGGATGCGCAAGGATAACCAAACCCCCATACACTCCTCCTCTGGGTACTTGTCTCTTTGTGAACCTCCTAATTAGATTGAGAGTTACCGATAATAAGTGCATGAGTTCTTCGGACTAATGTGAGTATTCGAAAGTTGACACTTCCACCTAGCCATATTTTTCTAGCCTCTTCGGTACCGTGCATTGCCCTTTCTCACCTCGAGAAGTTGGTGCATACTTCGCTAGTGCATACAAATCCTTGGCACGATACGCTCTGTCATCATAAGCCTCATTATATCCTTCCTCAAAACAGCCACCATACCTACCTATCAAAGGCATTTCCATAGCCTTTCCGAGATACATTGCCATGCAACATCCATCTTCTCATGACTTGATCTTCATGTCATACATGCTTTTGCTTGATCGATGAGCCGCAAGCTAGTTGGGCCTTGCCCTAATCATTGCTACATGACGCGCTAGTATCATTGCATATCCTGCTACACCGGCAGAGGAATACATTTGCATACATCATGATAGTTTCATTTTCTTTATGTTGAGTACTTTTGTAAAGTGTGAAAGATCTTCTATACTTCTTGTAATACATAGTGTTGCCCCTAAAGTGAGGAAAAGATCCCAAAGAGGACAAAATCAAAAGATCCCAAATAGGACAAATGAGAGTTAAATAGAAAGAGCCATTGAGGCCACAAAAAAATAAAAAAAATAAAAAAAATAAAAAGAAATAAAAAGAGAGAAGGGGGCACACTACTATTCCTTTTGATAGATCCACACTCGTACTTCATCTTATACCTTGTACTCCATAGAGATTATCATTCATGCATATAGCTATGTGGGGACCTTCACACTATAGAACTTGGCTTGTATATTCCAATGATGAGCCTCCTCAAAAGAGCTCTAGGTCTTCTTGAGCGAGCAAGTTGGATGCACCCCCACTAGTTCCATTGGAGAGCTTACCTTAGCTCATATGTGCATCCGTTGCATGGCAATCCCTACTCCTCACATCATATCTATCATTTGGCTTTCTCTCGCCTATGATTGTCCTCATTGATGTGAGCCTTTCACACCTTTTTTGTCTTCCCCCCACATCATTTTTCTCTCTTTGCCATCCTAAGTGTCAACTTTCTTGCTTACGCTCATCCATTGCATGAGTGCTCAAAATATCGAAAGGGAGTGGATCATTTTGACTTGTACCTGGCTAGTGGTTTGGGGATGAGTCAAGATAAGATTCCAAAGAAGACCAAGTGTGAAACTTTAGTAGATTAAGTTCTCGACAATACAAAAACTATGTTTTAGTCTCTCGTATATACCTATCCCCTTTCTTGCACGCAAACACCATTTGGAGACATTCGAGTCACGGACAGCGAGAGCTCTTGCACCTTTATGTTCTTATGTTGCTTGTTACAATGCTAATATAGACTCTTGCTTGTTATGACTTGAATTGAATTACATGCCTTGATTGCTTTACTTAAAAAGTTCTTATATGGTTGGTAGCATGTCACCACAGAAATTATGCTTGTTATCATTTACCTACTCGAGGACGAGCAGGAATTAAGCTTGGGGATGTTGATACGTCCAAAACGTATCTATAATTTCTGCTTGCTCCATGCTTCTTTTGTGTGATATTGCTATGATATTGATGCACTTCCATACACTTTTGATCATATTTGGACTAACCTATTAACTCAGTGCACCACAGTGCCAGTTCCTGTTTTCTGCTGTTTTTCTATTTCAGGTTTCCCCCATATTAAAAGTGCTCCAAAAATTCCAGGAAAAATACAGGAAAAATCAGCGTACAGGAAGCTTCGTGAAGAACCAAAGATGGGCCAGAGGGGAGCCAGGGGAGGCCCAGGCGGCCACCTGGCGTGGCCCCACCCCTGGCCGCGCCAGGGGGCGCCTGGGGCCCCTGCTCCGCCTCTGGCTGCCCCCCTTCGCATATATATCCCTCTCGTCCCGAAACCCTCGAGGACAGAACCCTTTTTCGCAATCTCGCCTCTGTTCCGCCGTCGCAGCGCTTCCAAGATCGGGAGCATCAGGAGAACTCTTCCCGGCACCCTGTCGGAGGGGGGGAACCACCACCGGGAGCTTCTCCACCACCATGGACGCTTCCCGGATGAGTCGTGAGTAGTCCACCTTGGACCATGGGTCCATGATCATTAGCTATGTGATGTTCTCCTCCCCTCTTTGCTCTTCATGGTTTAGACCTCGTGAGCTGCCCTACATGATCGAGGCACATATGTAATCTTTCTGCTGTTGCTTTGCTGAGTTTGCTGGGATCTGATGGATTATGAGACTATGTTCAGATTGTGTTTGAGTAATATATTTGATTCACCTTTTTTATATATTTGTTCTTGAGTAATTCTTGCATGTTCTCCGTTGATGTTTATTGCTTTGGCCAAGTAGTAGGTAGTAACTCCAAGAGGGAGCGTTATGCTTGATTGTGGGTTCATGCCCCCTGATGACTAGCTTGAGTGACAGAAACATGAGTCTAGGGGATGTGTTGTTACCACAAGGGAGAAAACAACGGTGCTTGTACTTGCGGGTGCAAGGATTGTTTACTTTACGCAAAGTTCATTTAATGTAGTTGTCTGTTGCTTTGAGTTTACACTTTGGGTGGGATTCGCAACTTAATACCAGCGAGATGTTCTGGATAGATATCTCAAGGTGGATGATTAGTAGTAGATGCAGATGGATTTCGGTCTACTTGCCTTGGCGTACCGCCCATGCTTTTGAGCCTCTACCTTTCTTTGCAGCATAGTTAGCATTGGTTTGCGCACATAATCATGTCAATTGCCCAGCTGTAATTTGTTTACCTCGCTTTGTTGTTTTATCGTCTTTTGGGAGAGAGACATCACTAGTGAACATCATGGGACCCCGGTCCATATTACCACCGCTGATCACACCTTCTATTTACTTCCTGTTTTTATTTCCTAGTTGCAGTCATAGCTATCATTATTATCTCTTGTGTTTGATCCTTTGTAAACAACAAGGCCGAAGGGATTGACAACCTCTCTGTACTCGTTGGAGCAAAGTTATCTGTATCTGTGTGGAGGTCCCGTCAACCGCTAAGTTTCTGGCGCCGTTGACACCTACTTGTCGACCCTCGGAGTCTCACGGAATTCGATCCTTGGTATCTTTGCCAAGGGAAATTTGCCGCTACGCTACATCTCAACCTTCCACTTAGGGTAACCAACGAGGGGCGAGAAGCCATCAGTGTGTCGGGTACAAAATACACGGCACTATGCACACGATGGTCCGATTCGGATTTACGTTTCACTATTAACCCCGATGGCGGATGACCGACTGGTAGGGGTAGGTTGTGTCACGACCTCATCGAACCCGATTAACAAAAAATATAGCCACATCAATCCCCATGTGCAGTTGATCTCATCAACCATGCACATAGCCGAACTCATAAACGACAACGGAATCTCATCTGCCCCCTCGACATATCTAATATGCATACGATCTGAATCCAAATCCTATAGCAGAGGCTCTGATACCACTATTGGGTTCTTCCGTAGGGTGCGTTGACTGCAAATTAAAATTGTCCTACGCGCAGAACATCCAGGAACATGCTAAGGGAGATGGGTCACAGATCGTTACCACTAGACGCGCAGTGCCGTGCAGTGGAAGAGAGTTGGGGCAGCGCGTCCCCGGAGTCGTCTCCTCCTCGTCGGTCTCCCACATAGCCGATCGGATCCCTCGAACAGGTTCGCCGGAGCGGCGCAAGTGCATCGCCTCTAACTGTATCCGCGCGTGCAGGAGGAACGTCGTGCGGCAGACTGCTAGGTCTGATCACACAACCGGCGGCGAGTGGAGGTGGCTAGTTGCAACACATGCAAAGCCCTAATGACGGCGCCGAAGTGATCAATCCAATAAGTGTGCCGCACCTCCACTATATATAGGCATCCGTCGCGGGCTCAACACTTGGGCCTCGCACGGACCCTAAATCCCAAAGTATGTTTGATTTGTATCCGACTCCGCGTAGGACCAAGTCTAGCTCGTGAAATGGGATCCCACCTCACAGGTTCCTTCCCTTAAGCGCGTGACCCCTTAGGTTCAAGTGGGCTTGGTCACAGTTCGGATCACCTCCGACCTATACGGTTGGTAGCGGCCTCTAGCAAGGTGTGCCGACCACCAAGCAAACCATGAAGCTGGTTAGCGAACCTGTACAACATGTCACACTTCCATTCCCTTTGCTACATGATATATGTTGTCGGGCTCGAGGCGAGTCTGTCATCCTTGTGCTAGCCCGACCTCTTTCTCGTTCCAGTGATGCCGACCCAAATCCACATTATCTCATAATCCTTGTCGCATGGCCATGCTTATCCTGGTCGGATCACATGAGGGACCCAGAGTATATCTCTCCTAATCGAAGGGGCAAACCCATCTTGCTCGACCACATCTCGCAGCATGGGTCTGGACAAGCCCGAAACCTACCTTTGTAACTACCCAGTCACGGAGTAGTGTTTGGTCGGCCCAGAGCAAGTCTGTTACCATCCCGAGTACATCTGTCAGCTCAGGTCTTAGGACGCAGAACATTTGTTGTACTAGAGACTCACAGATGACATTTTGTTGCGTCTCATAGTTGGGTCTATCCGACTCAGACCTTATCTCGACTCGGATTCGACTACGTCGAATCTGACCAGACCTTTCCAAGTCCATATTATGCGGTTAGCATCCAATGCTCCATGGCTAGTGAGATCGAGCCATCCACCGTGTCATATACTAGTCTAGTCCGACGTGTGCCCACACATCACTTGCGACTAGGGACCATTTAGGATGTATCATACAACACAAGATCTCATAGACAAGTCACGTACTTGGCAACAAGTACCATTGATTACATCCAAGGACTATCTTTATTCATATACACATAGGAAATATCATCATACATGATTTCCTCTAGGGCATATCTCCAACAATGTCTACTAGAAGCCCAATTAAATGGATTCATGCATCTGTGTGTTCACACGTCAAGCATCGGGAATATTACAAGTGGTACAGAGCTTTCCATGCTCCCATGGTACGGGCTACCGAGAGCCCTTGGACCTGATATCAAACGGTTGCATGGCGCGTTTCTAGACCTATGGGTGAATATTTTATCCTACAGGGTTATTCTGCAAATTTTCAGCAACTTAGCATGCGACAATACGATCTCAGATCCAACGGCTGTCAACAGCCCATATCATGGTCGCGCCTACCAGACTGTTGCCTCGCTCGCGCGGTCGCGCCCTTGGAGATTTCAGACGGCTATAAATGAGCATTTTTTGCCTACTTCGCATGCATGAAACTACTTCTTCCGTCCAGGTGTGTTAGGCTATCTGATGTTGGCATGTCATACATAGTCATCACATAGTCACTCATACAACAAGGTTAGCTATAAGGTAGGCTATAAGAGTATTTTCTTTTACTTCTCTCTATCTCTTTCTTCGTAGTATTTATTGCATTTGCCAAGGAGTAAGGAGTATAGTACTTGGCACCTATATACTCCCTCCATTTCAGTTTACAAGTCCTGCGCATATACCTAGGTTACCAATTTTATCACCGTAATATAAACTATATAACACAAAAATTATACTGTTTGAAAATAGAATATCTAAAGTTTACAATGGTGTGTTTTTATGTAATATATGACTTGTATTAGGTTGGTCAAATTGACGACTTAGGGGTACCCGCACGCCTTGTAAACTGAGAGAGAGGGAGTACCATGGAGGTGGTCCGGAATCAGGAGACTCATGTCGGTCGTAGCGTTGTAGTAAAAATGATAATGGCAAGTCAAATCACAGGGCACCACCTGTCCAGCAGTAACGAGCCATCAAATCACACAACCCTACGTTTGCAGCAGCATACTACCTAATCTTCTCGCCTCTCTGTCGAACCAACTAGGCGGAATTGCCCCGCCTACTACACGGGAAAAGCCCCTCCCTCGACTTTCAAATATAATTTTGTATCCATGGATTGTGCCATGGATCAAAGCCTCAAGAAAATGGCAGTACACATGTATGTAGCACGCCCGTCGCATTGGCATTGCACCCCAGATGGCCAGTGGGTCAGTCTGGCACACCACTCTCCGAATGGAACGCGTGTCATATTGTGTTTGCACACACATGTGGGACCGCAATTGGGAATCGACCATAGGCACACTCCCCGTCCCCGCAAGTCGGCTGAGTTAATAGAAGATAGAGACAAGCGACAGTACTCGAGCAGTGATGTAAACACGTCGGTGCCTGGACAATCCCTGCACGACACGGGAGATCAGTTCGTCCATGCATGTGAGGATACTCCAGCAGACAGATGGATTGGCTATCGTCAACATATCGTGCAGGCTGTGTTGTACATGGTTGTAGTTTGGATGAGAAATCTAAAAAAAGGTTTATTGTCATCTCGCAATATTAGGTGTGATGTGCTTCGGATCACTACGGGTGTTAAACAGCAACAACTGCGTTCCTCCAGGGCGCTGGTCATTGGGGGCACATGCACAAAGACTACTCGGTTAACATCTAGGTCAAGCTGGCTATGTTAATTAGGACATCTATTGATTGACCCCTTTTCTACGAGTTTGTCTTTAATTTGAGCTTTGATCCTTGTCTAGTTTGTCCGTCGGGATTCTATTGTCTCCTTGGGGCAGTGAGGTTATGGTTTCTCGTCATGTGTCACTTTTTGTGTTATTTGTTAATCCGATGCGTTTCAGATCAAAATGACAACAACCTCACTTCCATGGCACGTGCATGAAGACTTCTCGACGGTCATTGACGAGGTCAAGCCGGCTCCAGTGGATAAATGAAAACTACTCAACTATATAGGCAGGAGCCTCCGTGCGTGCTTGCTAGTGTTGCTCTCTTCACACTCTCTCGTCCTCTCCAGATCTAAACACGACAGCGGTGGCCACACTCTCTCTCTCTGCTCACCGTTGGTCATAGATCCCGCCGGATCCCCTCCGCCGGGGAAGGTGAGAAGGTGCAATGTTCACGCGGTTGTCCTTGGCGATGGCTCTTACCCACTGCCGGTGCATCCCGATCGGCGTGCCTTGTCGTTCTCTTCCATGCAGCGCTGGCTAGGGAGGGCCTCCGACCCCTTCTTCCTCACTATCGTAGTGTGGGCCGATCCGTCTTCCCGCCGCCCACCTAGCGACATCCCGGCGACCCTCAGGTATAACTTCCTTCGAAACCGGCCTTGCTCTCCTACCCCAGCTCCACATGTCGCTGCATTTGTATCTTTTGCTATTTCTCACGCCCCCTCGTAGATAGGATCGATTGGCTGTTCGAAAGCCACCTAAATTTTTACTATTAAGAGGTAAATCTACTTCATGTAGTCGAATCTAGTACTACTTGGTTCAAACAGGGAAGAAAGGGGGTGGGGTGGGGGTAGATTTGTTACCTGAATCTAGGACTTGGTCGAAAGAGGAAATAATGGGGGGGTAGCAGATACTGGCTATCCAACTGGTCTCTTGGTCTAATAGGGAAATTAAGAGAAACACAGTACAAACTCTGATGTGACCGTCGATAGAAAAATGAACACGTAAATAATTTTCCCAATCTTTCACGGTACGATGTCACCTGAAACAGGGTGGCGCTCACGAACTTATAGATGCAATCACCATGAAAACAACACGCACACCCGAGAGAGGAAGTACGTGGACGATCCTCCAAGAATCAACGGCAAATTAGAGACGGCGTCTCCAATCTCTCGCCAAAAACACAGAGTAGTAATTAAAACTCCTTGACAAAAACACGCTACGTGACATACCCCGACTTGCTTTTCCTCTGTTCCAAAACCAAAACAACCTAAAAACCTCCCTGGACGCTACGACGCGAGACAGATAAATAATGTTTTAGCCAGTTCGAAGCCAAGTCGTATCTGACTAGTATTCTCAATAATCCTAACTGAACTCTACTTTTATTTAATCAATAACAACCGGCCGACTAGGCATGGCAATTAGGCACACATGCCTCTAGTCTGCCTAACCAACATGTGTATGTGTTGGCCTTTTTACTTGCATGCACGGTGCAAAATACCTTCCTCGATTGAAATCAGCACGTCCGTTTGTAGTTGGAACAGACGTACGCACACAGCCTCGGTAGTTCGTTCTCCCCTTTGGTTCTGCATGCTCTTTGACAACGTATCCGAACTGTCCAGCAGGCATCATGAACCTCATTTTGTGAACAATATTTTCAGGCCGTCGCACACGTAGTGCAGGCACAATATACTTGGTGTTTCTTCCTTGGTTAACAATTTTAATAAGATCGGTACCGACGACACATAGGGTTGCGTCATCCT
>LR738713.1:218400293-218413038 GCA_902687465.1 Secale cereale
CCCCCCTTGAAAGGAAACTGTCCTTGGTTTCACCATATACCTTGCAGTTTTCTTCTTGAACACTTCTATGGTACAACTTATACATTTTGCATCTTTGGGAAGAATAGCATAGAACTCGCCCTTATGCATAAATGTGTACCTATTTGTTCGCCCATGATGAAGAGCGTTAACATCATGCTGCCACGGACGCCCCAAAATGAAATGACAAACATGAAGTGGCATAACGTTGCATTCCACTTTATCCACATAGCCCTCAACAAAAAAAGGAACCTTCACCCTATGAGTAACCTTCACTTTGCCCACATCATTGATCCACTTCATATAGTATGGTTTTGCGTGCTCCCAAGTTGGCAAAGAAAGATACTCCACCACATTCTTACTAATCCTATTGCTAGCACTGCCGCCATCAATTATCAGTTTGCACACTTCTCCCTTAATGGTACATGCAGTTTGAAAAATACTTCGTCGTTGTCTTGGTTCAAAAATGACCTTGTCATCTCGCTTGACCTCATGTGCTAGGAAGCTCTCCATATCAGGATCATCTTGAGGATAACACAGTATAGTATCACCATGACCTCTTTCGATTCCATCATCTAACTTAGGCATCTCATCTTCAGATTCTAAAATATATTCTGCATCAACTAGTAGAACCCTTCGTTGATTGGAACATTCATGCTTCATGTGTCCTCGTCCTCCACACTTGTGGCAAATAATATTATGATGATGAGATGAAGTCGCATTGGATGAAACCTGAGAAACCTCCTTTGGTGTAGCTACCACTTTTCTCTGTTCAATGCTTCCCGACTTATAAGAAGGAGCCGGTTTAGCACTGAACCCACCATCAATATGAGAAGAACCACTTCGCCCACTGTTGTAAGTTGGACGAGTCTCTGAAGCTTGCTTCTCCAATACCCAAAGTTCAGCACGCTCCGCTTGATGAAGTAACTCATGAATATCATTATATTGCATTAAATCAACACGGTAACGAATCTTTTATTCTAACCCCTCGAAGAAACGTACCATGGTCGCCTTCGCAGACTCACGCACAGCTGTACGGATCATCAAAACTTGCATCTCTTTGTAGTACTCATCAACTGATTTTGTACCTTGCACTAGATGACGTAGTCTACTATGAAGCTGGCGAGTATAATAAGCAGGCACAAAATGTTACCTCATGATTCGCTTCACGTCAGTCCACGTCACTGGTCGCTCGTGAGTACGGTTCTTATTATCCCACCATACAAGAGCATACTCTGTAAATTCCATTGATGCAACACGAACCTTCTTCTCTTCGGAGTAGTTGTGACCATCAAAAATCTGATTTACGTGCATCTCCCACTCCAAATATTTCTCCAGGTCAGCAAAACGTCCCGAGTCAGGTATGGTTATCTTAATTCGACCCAAACCATCATCCTCGTGGGCACCATTGCCGCCATAGTCACGGTGTTGCCCAGCATGGCGGTGAGCCCCAACATCATGCTGTGGAAGGTGAGGTAAGCCTCCACGAACATCAGAATCCTTAGAAAAATCACCATCATTCTCGTGGTGAGCGGGACTATAGGGGTGCTACAGCTCTCGCCTGAAGGCGCTGAACTGCTGCGATGACCCGATTAAGACTCTCAGTCACCACCTGTAGACTATCAGTGTGTTGTCGGTCGCTGGCAGTCAAACGCTTGTTCAACCTGTCCTCGACGCCTACAATATTTGTAGACAATTTCTCAACCCTTGTCCCAAGCTTCTTGTTGGCTCCCTTGATCGCCATCAGATCGATACGCAAATCATCACTTATCTCCAGACCCTCCGGGAGCTCATCAACCTCCTCATGATCAGATTTGTCATGCTGCGAGTTCACCATCTTTCAAACATTTGAATCTAATAGCAAGAAAAAAATGTACCGTGATCAACCTTGCTCTGATACCACTTGATGCAACCGTCGATAGAAAAACAACCATGCGAATAATTTGCCCAATCTTTCACAGTACAATGTCACCTGAAATAGTGTGGCGCTCATGATCTTGTAGATGCAATCACCAGGAAAACAACACGCACACTCGAGAGAGGAGGTACGTGGACGACATCTCCAATCTCTCGCCAAAAACGCAGAGTAGTAATTAAAACTCCTTGACAAAAACACACTACGGGGAGATACCCCGACTTGCTTTTCCTCTATTCCAAAACCAAAACAACCTGAAAACCTCCCTGGACGCTACGACGCGAGACAGATAAATAATGTTCTGGCCGGTTCGAAGCCAAGTCATATCCGGCTAGTACTCTCAAGAATCCTAACTGAACTCTACTTTTATTTAATCAATAACAACCGGCCGACTAGGCACGGCGATTAGGCACACAGGCCTCTAGTCTGCCTGACCAACATGTGTATGTGTTGGACTTTTTACTTGCATGCACGGTGCAAAATACCTTCCTCGATTGAAATTAGCACGTCCGTTTGTAGTTGGAACAGACGTACGCACACAGCCTCGGTAGTTTGTGCTCCCCTTCAGTTATGCATGCTCTTTGACAACGTATCCGAACTGTGCAGCAGGCATCTTGTACCTCTAGTGAACAATATTTTCAGGCCGTCGCACACGTAGTGCAGGCACAATATACTTGGTGTTTCTTCCTTGGTTGACCATTTTAATAAGATCGGTACCGACGGCACATAGGGTTGCGTCAAACTCAATATGAACTGATTATTGGTTGAAAAAGGAAAGAAAGTGGGGACCGGGGGACAAATCAACAGATTATGTCCAGCACTAGATTTGCTAACCTCACACAGTATAAGGTGGCTATACCGAACAAAAATGGGACCAACCCAGATATCATGTTTGGATGTTTGTTGCCCCCAGCCCCTCTTATGTAATGCCACAGGTAAAATGTAGCAATTCCACTGTTAAAGTAAGGACATGTTAAACCAATGTTGTTTTCAATGTAATGCCTTCAGTAATATGAATCAATGGCACTGTTTTTCATGCCCTGCTAAATTTCCCAATAAGATAAGTTGCTTCTTTTCATTAGAAATGCAACTTTCCTGGTCCGCCTACTCTCCCATGCCCAAATACCAACTCCTTAGCAGCTATTAATGTAATGTTGTTGGTAAAATGAAGCAATGGCACCATTAAAGTAATGACGTATTTAACGGTTGTCATAGTTAATCTTAATGCCCACACTAATATCTAGCAATGTTGGTGCTTTAGAAATTGCTATTATCCTTGTAGGATGCCATTCAAATAAGGAACATGCTTATTTTCATTTGATGTATGTTTCATCACTTATTAGTCACCCTCCTTTCCACCTTTTCGTGCAAACAGAGATATACGTTTCACGCTTGACCTTAGTTGAACTGCACGAAATGATATCCATATTATAGTTGAACATTCCAGGAGCTTCACGGCCAACCTTGATGTTGCTCAATTTTATTGCAACTAATGAAGAAGAAGCTGCTAGCTCATGGGACCAAGTACTTGCTAACTACATGATGCAAACATCGCTTCATTTAGGTGAACTGCACAAAAAGGTCCCATGAATTGAATTCTCCATGTTGGTGACTAGTGTCATCCCTTCTACGATGGTGTTGACTGTAGATATGGTTCCCATCACGAGGTATGTTCCTTTTTGGTCCGACCGTTTGCCAAAGATCCTGCATGTTGACTCTGCTCTTGTGCTACTGTTTAGGCACTGCCATGATAAAGCATTAATGTTATTATTTTGCACCTTAATCTAGTTGTACTATTAATTTGAGGCAATGTGTTGCCACCGCTAGTGCCACTGATTTTTTTATATCAAAAGAGGGGTTTCCTCCTATTTCATTAAAGATACCCAACCATAGAGAACCATCGACAACATCTCAGTGTAAACGGTCAGTTATGCAACTACTACTAGAACGGAGGGATTACAACCTAAATGCTACCACAGAAACATCAATGGGGGAGATAGGGACTGAAAGAGCCAGCTTCAGCATCCCAGTCTAAGCACCCATGGCTTCCATCCTTGCGACGCACGGTACACCTCGCTTGCGACCTGCTCGACCCTAGTGCTATTGATAAAATGAAGTAATCATATAGTTAAAATAGAGCAAGTCTAATCTCTATCATTTCATTTCCAATGTAGATAAAGAAAGTGCTTCTCTTTGATAGTATATGTTTCATCAACTAGTCCCATTGTTAATGTTTAAGTGTTTCTGCAAACTAGGCTACTTAATTTTAGCTGATCTGCATAAAAATAGAGATTGGAATGTCTCAAGGCCCCTCCTTGCACTACCGCTGTAAACTAATGTTCATCACTGGCAGAAGGTGTGTCGGGGAGAATTGGGTCGATTCCCAGTATGAGGCATACCGTATGAGGCGTCGTAGGGCCCATCTCGCCCTTGCACCATGGCATACTGTGATACTATCACAATATTTTCCCATTAAGAAAATGAAGTTTCTTCTATTTATTAGTGTGTGTTTCATCAACCAGTGCCACTATAACGTAATCATGTTTTTTCATTATCTGTGCAAACAGGGTTATTCAGCTGCATTTTGGTGGAACTGCACAAATGTACGAATGGAACCGGCATATATGCAGAGTGTGAGGTGCAACATAAAAATTACCGACACCAACCATGCTCCATCTAAGCATTGAAGCTATCTATGGACAGATCTTTCTCGGCAGTAAATTCTCGAATCCAATACTAGTAGCTTATATTGGCACTTTTCTAGGGAGTATTCTTTTCTAAAAGAGGCACTAATCAATTTTCTTTATTTGTACACGCTATTTTTTTGGGTCCAGAGCTATTTTAGGGTGATTGGCGTAGTACTCGGAGACTGATTGTAAGCATGATTTTCATTACTTGTCCCACTGATTGTAAGCATTAACAAATGGAAGAATAGGTTAGTGGGAAGCTTACCTTAAACCCTACCGCCACCATTGAAACGAGGCGAGCGACGAGGGAACCGTGGAGAACGGAGGGGAAGCGACGTTGCGCCATCCGGCCTCCTCTTGCGGTGGGAGAACGAATACTCTTGTGGCTCCGACTGGCACCACACCCTCGAGAGTGGCACACCATACTCGATCGATTCGTTATCCTCTGGATGCTCGACCATCGACCTGTACGCCCATCACCTCCGCCTGACTTTATCATCCGGATAATCTATCTGCCCCAACGCCCAGAGGATATACTCGATGAACTCGAAGGACTGCAGCGTGACTGCCGCCAGGGAGTACATCGTCGCCCTCATCGCGGTCATCTCGCTCTTTCGCATACATTGTCACACGGCCCTCACCGTCCTCGAAATCTCCCACTCGTTGTCAAACCAAGTAAGGACTCCTTCAACCTGTCTAACATCGCCTGGTCGCCACCGGTGATCTGCCCGATTCGCTACTGCATCCTCTCCATAGATGTCCTTCTCCTAGCTTTGGAAGATGGGAGGAGAGACGGTGGTCTTGCAATGGAGAAGAGGGAGAGGAGAGACGGCGGTTTTGCAATGGAGAAGATGGAGAGGAGAGGGGTGTTTTTGCAATGAAGAAGAGGGAGAGACGAAACGGTGGTTTCAGAATGAAGATGATGGAGAAGAGATGGGTGGTTTTGCAGGGTTAGGATCCTCTGCTGTAACGCACCTGGCCCCACATGTCATCCACAGTACAACACCATATAGTACCACAGATGATCTCAACCCAGTTTTGCAATAGTGAAGAGTGAGAGGAGCGTGCGGCAGCAATTTAGGATTGGACAAGAGGGTCAGCGCGCTGTGGCTGGATCAAAATCAAACTCAACTTATCCTTCAATTAAGAAAGCAACCCCACATTAACTAGTCTCCCTTGTATTCTGGATCATATATGGCCATGATTTTCACAAATAGAATATATGTTGTACGCTGCAAATATAATATAATTTGGAAGTACATTTAGATACGAACCAAATGATACATTTTTTATGGCATGCATTCACATTTTTCTTGTCAAATACAGTACGTGGTCAAACTTTAACCTCAAAATACGCAAAACAATAAAATACTTCCAAGACCAGCGCGGCTCCTCTCCTCTTAAACCACCGCCACTCCTATCATGTTTCAGTCGAAAAACAGTGCCGCTCATCTCCTCTTCCATTTCAAAACCATCGCCGCTCCTCTCCCATTCTAATCCAAAACCAGCACCGCTCCTCTCCTCTTCCATTCAAAAACCACCGCCGACGAGTGAACGTGATGTGGAGAAGTAGATCGATGGAGGAGTACAATCGATACATGGGGATCACAAATGGCGACCCTGTGAAGCTAGCCAAGATGTTGGAGATACAGTCTTGGTTTGACAACCCGAAAAAATTAGCGGCAATGGCGAAAGCGATGGGTAAATATCTGGAAAAGAGCAAAAAGGAGGCGATACATCGGGAGGGGGTCGCGCGGGAGTACATAAAGTTGCTCCTCTAGGCCATGCAGCAGAAAAATTCACCGAATTCGAACGTGAGGCAGCGGCGGTGGGAGTATCGATCCAAGATGGAGCATCCACCAGAGATTGAAGGATCGAGCATCTACATGGTGCCATTTGTGAGGGTGCCTTGGCACAGAGAGCCGGTGGAGTCTTCGTCGACTGTACCCAACTGCAAGAGTAAAAAAGCAGTTGGCGCGACGACGCTTCCCTGCCATCCTCTCCCTCGCCGTTCATCTCATCTCACGGGACGGCTGTCTGCCACCGAGGAATAGGAGGGGACTGCCCCCCCCATAGTCTCGAGCTTAGGGTTGTCAGTATATGCAGGTTGTGAATTGTGTTGTGTGTTGTGTATTTTGAGAGTACTTTCAGATAAGAACGTCAGATTTGCAGTATTGAGCATATGAAGTATTTTATGAAATCTAGAGATCTATTCTTAGCACTTCAAAATTGTAGTTTCATATAAAAGTGCAGACAATGTGATTCTAGGAGAAGAAACATCAAGTTTTAGTTTCAGAGGACAGAGCATTTATATTAACATGCCCTTTTCAAACAGGGATAACATTATGTTGAAAGTTTTATTCATGGTCGAAAATGGAACTACCAGCCAGTTAAGATCATGCTGATCAACATTCATGCATAGCACATCTTCATATGATGCACAATCAAAACGATATGCTATTTTAAAATTCCCACACAATGTTGAGTGCAAAAAACAGAGAAAATGAGGGCCGAAGTTTTGCTAAGTGTTGGAGGTGGTGTGCGTAGATGAAAATGGGGACCCACATGTCAGTAATGGCAGAAGCAAAAAATTGGTGACATTTTCCCTGCATCAGGTGGAATCGAACCCGGGCGGAGCAGCGACTGGGTAGTTGAACCAGGCCACTCGGCTACTTCATAAATTTACGTAGAAGTTTGGCACAGCTTCTACCACTATTGTAGCACGTCTTCCACGGCTCTGGTGCATTCTCATCCGGGGCCTGGACGTCATCCTCTGCCTTGTGCGCTTGCCGCGGCACCGCTGTCTGCCGTTGTGAACATGCGCAGCCCACGACAGGTTGGTTCGTATTTTTTTAGGGCCGTCATGTATCGAGCGGCCTATGGACCTCCCATCCTTGGTTTTATTTTTTCTTAAACATGCACAGCCGAACTTATGTATTTTTTTAAAGAAGAAAACGCAGAGGTCTGTTCTATTTTTCTATTTAAGAATTGGAACGCCAGGTCAAACTTATCTTCCCCATTTTACTATACTATATATATTTATACTATTTTATATATTATTTTTATTATCATCATATATTTAACATATACTTACATACATAACAAAACAATATCCCACGTCTTATTAACTTATAAAATTATTTTTTAACGATAAAATCCTGTTGTTTTTTACTTTATGGGAACGAAAATGCTGGTCATTGTGTACCAAAGCTTGGTAAGATTTGAGGACCAATATAATAATAAATTGCTTATTATTAAATATATTTATAATAAAATGATCAGCAACTGTTTATTTTTTGATAACATTGTTGCGCCCAACCCAACAATATAATGAGCACCAACCAAGCAAAATTGTGTATTTCGAGAAAGTGCAAATGGGATGTACTTTTTAAGGAAAAAATAAATGGGCAGGATGGACCCTACATTATTTGTTCATCCAGCCCAGCAAATTCGTGTATTTAGAGAAAGTGCAAATGGGTTGTAGTCTTTAGAAGTAATATAAATGAGCCGCATGGACGCTACATTATTTGTTCACCTAGCCCAGCAAATGGACTGTAAATTCTAAAAAATGGATTGAATATGTGCCACATTTTTGGAGGCTCAAATGTGGGCCAATAGATCGAAGCCAACGCAAGGCGTTATCAAGTTAGTCAACATATGATTCTGACATCCTTAGCCATTGGATTTACATCCAACGACTGGCATCCATCTTCAGTCTCTCGTCTTCTTCCTCCAGCACTGCTGGGACCACCTCCTCCCGCCTCTGGCTGCTAGCAACTCTGCTTAGCAAGCTTCACTGCGAAGAGATACCCCACCGCTGGCCATGCCATCCCCTCCACACCTCCTCTTATTCCCCGCTGACTGCAGAACCACGCCGCACCAGAACCAGTTAACCCTCGTACACCACTCTGTCTACGACTCCACTGCCGCGTCTTCCCATCTCCGCCTCGTTGCCGTCCGGGGCCTCGCCGTTGTCCATCGCCTTGGTGCGCTCGGCGCAACATGGTCAACGTGGTCAACAAACGAGAGTTATCAGAAGAAGACTATACGTGGAGAGGCTGACAGTGGGGATGCACCAGGTCCATGGACTCATGCATGCAACCGCATCATTATTACGCAAAAATAAAATTATCCCCCCTTGAAAGCTAGGACCCACCACCTATATCTTCGCACGGAAGGAAGTGCCTCCTTATTCCTGCCCCTGACACCTGGGACCCACCAGCAACATCTTCGCAAGAGGAAGTGCCTCCTTTTTACGAGAGAAAAATGATTTCGCCCCTAATAGCTCGAACCCACAATCAATAACTCTGCACGCAGGGAATTGTCTCCTTATCCTCCCTGACAGCCGCGACCCACCTGGTCAAAGCGTACGTAGGGTTGTCATTCTGGTCGTGAAAGTATACGTACATACTGGTCGATCGATCTCTCTGCAGCAATGAACCATGGCCGAGTAAGGAGCAACACGTGGCGTACGTACAATCCCATCTAAACCGTGTACACGTACATACAGCCACAGCGCAAAAAATATGGCTGCGTACGTACAAACGGACGGAGTCTCGAACGCATACCCATGAATACGTACGTCCAGGGTTGGTGTACATGGAGAGGCAGCGGCCGGCAGCAACGGCGTCGTGTTCATCGGCAGCCAACTGACAGGGTCGGAACGGAGAAACTACGTCGTGTTCATCGGGAGCTAACCGGCTTGGACGGAACAGCCGAAACCCAGTGTGGCGTATGATGTCTACTATGCAACCTTCTTCTTGTAGACATTGTTGGGCCCCCAAGTGCAGAGGTTTTGTCGGGGAAACTGGTCGCCCACGAACACCTATGGGACCGGAGCCCCTTCTACGGTACGGCAAGGGTGCAGAGGGAGCACGAAGAGCAGATCGAGGGGCACACGCGGGCAGTTTACCCAGGTTCGGGCCGCGCGGACGCGTAAAACCCTACTCCTGCCTTGGTTGTATTGAGTTCTTGAGCTCGGGAGCTTGAAGATCTACAGTACTAGCTATGCTGAGCGTAGTAGTGATCGAGTTTCTGGGACCGAACCCCCTCTACGTTGTGCATGGGCCTCCTTTTATAGCTCAAAGGGGTCACCGACATGTGTCACCGTAGAGGAGGGTAAAAATGTAAAATCGGTGGTAGATGGAACATTGCATGAACAGTGGTCCGCACCTAACCCTGACGGTGGGGGACAAGGGCATTGAATGCCCGTCGCCGTCACCCCAAAAGCGCCCGCCCGGGCGTCTCCGTTCGCCACGACGGTGGCCTCGTCACTGTGGCTTGCCGCCGTGTACCCCAGGCTGCACAGACATCTCCCACGTGCCCCTGGAAGGGCCCCAGGGCGACGCGTCGCCAGATGAGCTGGAGCGCAGGCACACAGCGTAAGCCTCTCCCGGCAAGCACCTTGCCGGGGTCGCTATCTTGCCGGGCCCGGAAGCTTGCCGCTCTCCGGGTCTTGCCGGGGCGCATGATGCGCCGCGATATATCTTCTGAGGTGCTGTTCTTCGACCTTCCTGGCAAGCTCCTCTTGCCAGGGTCTTGTGCTGGAATGATAACTTTGAGCCTGGCGCGGCCTTCCCGGCAAGCTCCTCTTGACGGGGTCTTGTCTCTTAACTTGAATACTTTGTTCTTGAATGGCTTCAAAGGGGTCTAGAGTGGGCTTTGGCGGGCGCGTGGTGAGCCAGACCACGGGACGCTGCTACTGCCCGTGCACAAGTCGGGATACTAAGGTACCCCTACTTTAGTACACCGACAGGAGCCCCCGGGCCTGGGCCACACACGGTGCCGAGCGCTGTTGGGCCAGGCCCAAAACAGTGCTCGGGCACACGCGGCCCAAGGCGCGCCGTTCCCCACTCCGCATCTGCCGCATCCCTCCCTAACGGCACGCGTCGATTGCGGCGTCGTGGGAGAGATCGTGGCCTGTTTCTTTAATGAGAAAATGTGGAACGTCGCCCACTTCCCCCCTAAAAGCAGAGGAAGCAGGGGCAGTTTCCCCCCATTGCTTTCATTGTGTCTTGAATCTCCAAAAAACCCCGCCGCCCTCCGCCTCCCCAAAGGTCGACAGAGAGCCGAGCTCCACCCCTTCTCCGCCGTTTCCAGCATCCGCAGCGCCGTCGACCCCCCTCGCCGCCCTCGCCATGGCCCCGAAGAGCGACAAGGCGAAGAAGGAGAAGTCCGACAAGGCGGCGAAGCTGGCAGCCATGCGGAGGAAAATGGTGGTCTTCCCGTCGAGGCTCGGCGCGAGGGAGCTGTGGGACAAGTATTACTTGTTCTGGGCGAGGGAGACGAAGGCTCACCCGCGCACCAGAGTCCTCCCCGCCGAAGCCATCGACTTGTACCCAGGAGGTTACCACTTCTTTGCTTTGTTCTTCCATTGCGGTCTCTGTCCTCCGTATTCAGAGTTTTTCTGTGATGTGATGAACACATATGGACTCCACCTTTTAGATTTCACCCCGAATGCCGTTCTCACTTTGGCCGTTTTCGCACATCTGTGCGAAAACTATGTCGGGGTCCACCCAAACGTAGCTCTCTTCCGCCACTTCTTCACACCTAGAGTAGAGTCCGGATCTCCACTTTCCGGTGGTATCTCTTGGATCTTCAGGCTCGGCAAGAAGGAGGCGTACTTGATCGGAGAGCTCCGCGGCACGTGGGAAGAGTGGAGGGCTAATTGGTGCTGGGTCATGGAAGATGAACCCGAGCCATTCACCTCGCCGCGCCAGACTGCGGTGGTGCGCGGCAAGGATTGGAGTGATTTGGCCCCGGAGGACGACAAGCTGCAGATTGCCCTCACTAGGATCCTTCGTCTCCGGGCCGCCAACCTTACGGTAGGTGAAGTTGGGGCTGATTTCCTCCGCCGCCGCATTGCCCCTCTGCAGGAAAGGAAGAGGCCTGGCTGGGAGTTCGGTAACGCGGCAGACCGCATGAGGCTGTGCCCCGGGCTGAATTATAACTTCACCGTCTTGGAACTCAAGGGGATGGTCCGGGAGCTGTTCAAACATGACCCCAAGCACCCGGAGTGGTTTAGACCGTCGGACGGAGTAGTTCCATTTTGCAACAACTCTGCCCTTAGTGCCATCCGTGCGGCAATGCTTGAGTGCGACTCCCACGGGGTTGTTCCCACATGGCTGACGCCTTCAGCAGAGACCGTGCAGACCTTCTTTGATAATCTGGTGGAACGGCCACGCAACCCCGAAGAGAAGAAAGGGCTCACCCGCGCGACCACCGATCGAGATGTGGCATATATAGCCACCAGAATGGAGGAGGCCGCCGCAGCTGCAGCTGCGGGTGAGTTTGAGTACACCGTGGACGAAGCGGAAGCAGCGGACGCGGTGAGCCAGGCCGAGGAGGAGGAAATCCTCAAGCTGCTGAAGATTGCGCCCGAGGAGTTCACCGGGTAGCCCGCCGGGAAGCCTGCCGGGCAGGGCTCCGAGTCCAGTGAGCCCGCCGAGGAGGACGCCGAATCGGGCGATTCTGACGAAGACTCGGGCGGGTCACTGAACTTTGACGATGCCTCCTCATCCTCAGAGAACTCTCCGCCACCACCAAGCCCCCCGCCACAGCCGAAGAAGCGCCTCCGCAAGACCGCTGAGACGGCGAGGCCACCGGCGCCCCGACAGCAGCCGAAGCGTCGTGCGACGCGTGCCACCACGACGAGTAAGGTCGTCAAAGAGGCGCCCCGCGTCCCAGCGGCAAGCGTAGGGGGATCTTCCCGGAGCGGTTCTGGTGCTCCCTCCGCCCCTCGGTCCTCGGGGACGACCGGCGCGGGGTCTTCACAACCCACGGCTCCGGAGCCCGCCAAGCGCCCGAGGGAGCCTTCTCCTCCAGCTCCTCGCGCTGGAGCATGCGAGGCGCAGTTTGACTTCTCCGCCCTCAGCTCCGATGAAGAGGAGGATGAGTAAGCACTTGCGATTTTAATTTCCTTTCATTTTTGTTGCTTTTGTCTTGATTTCTCTTGCTTGGTTCTGATCTTGTTTGGCTTCCAGGACCTTGACCCAGAGGATGGCGAAGAGGGCCAAGATCCCTGTGGTTGACCTCGAGGACGACGAGCCCGTCGCGGCGGCTGGTGACGCGCCAGCGACAAACTTGCCGGACCAGCCTGCTGCTCCGGAGAGCAGCCCCCAGCGCA
>LR738713.1:218416012-218430201 GCA_902687465.1 Secale cereale
TGTTTAAGAGAGAAAGAAAAAAGAGGAGGAAACACAAGTATGGAGCCTTGCGGCTTGTTGCTGCTTACCGGGGATGTGTGATGCACAAAATGTCAGATGATACATGCAAGTAAAAAGAAAAGCATGAAATGACAAATAGTGCGGAGCACAAAAGCTTTACTGATGCACGAGGTCTGCGCCCGGCTTTGTACAAAGGTTTACATGCAACAGCGGCAAGACTTGTACAAAAGGTGGTTGCCGGAGCGGATCACGGCAACTGCGCCTTACGGGTGAAACTTGCGAAGATGCTCGATGTTCCAGGAGTTGCTCACCGGTAAGCCTTCTTCAGTCTCAAGGCGGACAGCGCCGGGCCTTGTGACTTGTCTCACCCGATAAGGGCCTTCCCACTTCGGCGTCAACTTGTTGGAATTCTTGGCGGACTGAACGCGCCGAAGAACAAGGTCGCCTTCCTCGAGACTCCTGGCCTTGACCTTGCGGCTATGATAGCGACGCAAGGCTTGCTGGTATCGAGCAGCTCGTACAGCAGCCTGGAGACGGTTCTCCTCGAGGAGCAATGCATCATCTTGCCGCAGTTGCTCTTGCTCGAGCTCGTCATAAGCGAGCACTCGAGGAGACCCGTATACGAGTTCCGTGGGGAGAACTGCCTCTGCTCCATAGACAAGAGCAAAGGGTGTCTGTCCGGCGGCTCGATTTGGTGTCGTCCTGATTGACCAAAGAGCCGCCGGCAACTCCTCTATCCAGTTTCTTCCGCACTTGTGCAGCCTGTCGAACGTTCTTGTCTTTAGTCCGCGCAGCACTTCAGCATTGGCCCTCTCCGCTTGACCGTTGCTCCTTGGGTGAGCAACAGAAGCAAAGCAGACCTTGGCGCCAAGGTCTTGGACGTACTGCATGAAGGTGCGACTTGTGAACTGTGTGTCGTTGTCGGTGATGATCCTGTTAGGGATTTCGAAACGGCAAACAATTGACCTGAAGAACTTCACTGCTGATTGTGCGGTCACCTTTCTCACTGGTTCCACTTCTGGCCACTTTGTGAACTTGTCGATTGCAACATACAAGTATTCAAAGCCCCCGACAGCACGGGGAAAGGGGCCGAGGATGTCGAGCCCCCAGACCAAGAAGGGCCAGGACAAAGGGATCGTCTGGAGAGCTTGAGCTGGCTGGTGTATTTGCTTGGCATCGAACTGGCACGCTTCACACTTGGTTACTTGTGCAGTTGCATCTTGGAGGGCTTCTGGCCAGAAGAAACCTTGCCGGAACGCCTTCCCGGCAAGTGCTCTTGCGCCAATGTGGTGGCCACATATGCCTCCATGTATTTCTGCCAACAGCTTCTGTCCATTTTCCCGAGAAATGCACTTCAATCTGACACCATTGAGTCTTCTTCTGTATAGCTCGTCGCCGACGAACTGATACATACTTGACTGCCTGGTAATCCTCTCTATCTCTTCTGGTTCTTCGGGAAGTTCCCCAGTTTGAAGAAAGCGGACGATTTGCTGTGCCCATGCCGGAGCTTGAGGCTCAACAGCAAGGACTAAAGGCATCAGTGCTGCTGTGGGAACATCAGCTTCCACGGCAAGAACCTGCGGTTCTGCCGGAGCTGAGTGTTCCCCGGCAAGCCTGCCGGGGCAAGACTTGTCGGGAACGCCTGCTTCAACTGTACAGACCCTTGGGTCTGCAGGAGCAGACTGTTCCTCAGCAACTTGGTCGTTGATCTTGGGGACCTTGGCGGCGGTTTCAGGAAGATCCGCCGGCAAGTAGTCGCCGGAGACCAACTTCCTCTTCTTGCTTTGCCCAACTGATGGCGTAACGGATGGTTGAGTTAGCTTGAGCATGAAGGTCCCTGGTTCCACAGGTAACTTCATTGCAGCACACTTTGACAGGCCGTCTGCAATATCATTTTGAGCTCTTGGAACGTGCTCCATCTGCAGGCCTTCAAAGTGTTCTTCAAGCTTCCTCTCTTCATCGACATAGGCTTCCATCAAAGGACTCTGGTAGCTCTTGTTTACTTGTCGGACCACCAACTGTGAGTCTCCCCGCACGATCAGCTTCTTAATGCCAAGTTCGGCCGCAATTCTGACGCCGGCAAGCAAACCTTCATACTCAGCAGTATTGTTTGTCGATTGCTCCTTGGGAAAGTGCATTTGGACAACATACTTGAGGTGCTCCTCGGTGGGTGCGACTAGTATCACACCAGCACCAGCGCCTTGCAGCAAGAAAGCGCCATCGAAATACATTATCCATTCCTTGCTTGCTTCCTAGACGGGGATGTTTGTCTCTGGGACTTCATCATCGGGTGTTGGCGTCCACTCTGCTATGAATTCTGCCAATGCTCTGCTCTGGATAGTTGAAGTACTCTCAAACTTGAGACCAAAGCTCGACAGCTCTAGTGCCCACTCGACGATCCTGCCTGTTGCATCTGGATTTTGCAATATCCTCTTCAACGGAAAGCGAGTGACCACCGTTATCTCGTGCGCTTGAAAGTAATGGTGCAGCTTCCTTGAGGCCATGAGGAGGCCGAAAAGCAACTTCTGTACCCCAGAGTATCTTGACCTAGCCCCCTGTAAAAGGGAACTTACAAAATAAACTGGGCGATGCACCATCTTCTTTCGCACTTCTCCTTGTTCCTGCGCAGACTTGTCCTTGTCGGGGCCAGAGCTTGTCGGGGAAGCCCCCTGCTTGTCGCTGGATGTGCTTGCCGGGGATGTGGGTTCCTCATCTGCCTCCCTCTCCGCTACTAACGCAGCACTAACCACTTGATTGGTTGCTGCTAAGTATAGCAGCAACTTCTCTTGTGGCTTAGGTGCGACAATTATTGGAGTAGAGGACAGGTATCCTTTCAAGTCTTGCAGCGCTGCCTCCGCTTCCGGAGTCCATTTCATAGGACCTGCCTTTTTCAAGATTTTGAAGAAAGGTAGGGCGCGTTCTGCAGACTTTGAAATGAACCTGCTGAGGGTAGCCACGCAACCCGCAAGCCTCCGTACATCCTTGACACGCTTTGGTGCTTCGATCTGCTCGATGGCCTTGATCTTGTCGGGATTGGCTTCAATCCCCCTCTGGGACACAAAGAACCCGAGAAGCTTGCCGGAGGGGACTCCGAAAACGCACTTCTCGGGGTTCAACTTGAGCTGTATCTTGCGCAGATTCTCAAAGGTTTCTTCTAGGTCTTGTACCAGGGTATTCTTGTCCTTGCTCTTGACCACTATGTCATCCATGTAGGCTTCTACATTCCTCTGTATCTGTGGCTCAAAAGCAGTGTGGACTACCCTTGCAAATGTTGAGCCCGCATTCTTCAGTCCAAATGGCATACGTACAAAACAGTAAGTGCCACATGGAGTAATGAATGCGGTCTTCTCTTCATCTTCCTCAGCCATGAATATTTGATGGTATCCTGAGTATGCATCAAGAAATGAAAGCAACTCACATCCAGCCGTGGAGTCAACAATCTAGTCAATGCGCGGCAAGGGAAATGGATCCTTGGGACAAGCTTTATTCACATCAGTGAAGTCTATACAAAGTCTCCACTTCCCATTAGCTTTGCGCACCACAACTGGATTGGCCAGCCATGTGGGATGAAGTACACCTCTAACAAGGCCAGCTGCTTCCAACTTCTTGATCTCTTCAGCTATGAACTCCTGGCGCTCCACCGCTTGCTTCCTGACCTTCTGCTTGACGGGCCGCACGTGAGGACAAACAGCAAGCTTGTGCTCAATTACCTTCCTGGGAACGCCGGGGATGTCAGACGGTTGCCATGCGAACACGTCGACATTCGCCCGCAGGAAGGCAACGAGCGCGCTTTCCAATTTGGGGTCGAGCGTAGCACTGATGGTGAAAGTACCACCAGTGTCGTCCTCCTTGGCGGACACCTTCTTGGTTGCCGGTGGAGCTGCCACTCCTTTCTTGCACTTGCCGGTGGGGCTCGATGGTGCGTCCTCAACGGCAGCGCAGCACTCCGAAGATGTGTGTTTGCCGGAGTGGGCCCCAGAGCTCTTGCCGGACTTGGTCTTGGTCTTCCCCCCGGGAGCTTCAGCGGCAAGTGTTTTGTTGTCTGCCGCGGCTGCTGCGTCCCGGTAGATCTTGCCGACGCAAATGAGCGCGTCCTTCTTGTCGCCGGGGACAGAGATGACGCTTATTGGCCCCGGCATCTTGAGCATGTTGTAAGCATAGTGGGAGGCTGCCATGAACTTGGCGAGCGCAGGGCGGCCAAGTATCCCATTGTATGGTAATGGGATATCAGCAACATCAAACGTAATCCTCTCCGTCCTGAAGTTAAGCTCTCCGCCAAAGGTCACCAGCAGCGTGATCTTCCCCTTCGGCTTGCTCCTTCCCGGGTTGATTCCTTGGAAAGTCCCGGTTTCCTCGAGCTCGCTGTCGGGGATCTGCAGCTTCTTGATCACAGCGGAGGAGATCAAGTTGAGGTCGGCCCCGCCGTCAACCAACATATTGGTGACCTTGAGGTTGCGGATAGTTGGTGAAACCAACATCGGCAAGCACCCGACCGCAGTTGTGTGGTCAGGGTGGTCCTCAAGGTCGAAGATGATGGGCGTGCCGGACCATTTCAGCAGCCTGCGCGACTCGACGGGTGGCTCAGCTGCATTCACTTCCCGCACCCACTGCTTGAGTTGGCGGTGGGAAGTGTGCAGAGAGGCGCCCCCATCGACGCACAGAACTTATGTGGCCTTCTGAAACTCCTGCTCGTTGTTATCTCCGTCATCCATGTCCTCGTCATCGTCTTCGTCTTCGTCCTTGTCGCGGCCCCGGGGAGGTCTATCTCCTTGCCGCTGCTTGGCATTGCCGCGGCGTCCTCCCCGGCCATTGAACGGCCGCTTCTTGCTGGGCTCTCCTCCGCCTCCTTGGGCCTTCTCCTTGTCGCGACGCTCGTATTCAGCCTTCTGCTGCTCTACGAGGTACTCTACTCTTTTGCAGTTCTGGAGATCGTGGCCTTTGGTGCGGTGGATCTTGCAGTACTGCTTGTAGGAGCCGTCCTGCTTGTCGGCTGCTGCTACAGGGGTGGCCTCCTTGCCGGAGCCACCAGCCTGTGTCTTCTTGGCGGCAGCCTCCTTGCCGGACTGCTCGACAACCAGCACCTCCTTGTTCTTCTTCTTGTTGTTGTTCCACCGCCGGTTTTTCCTTGCCGGGGCGGCATCCTCGCTATCCGTTCCTCCTGCTCCAGTATCCTCTCCGGGGAGTCTCCTCCCCTTTTCAGCACGGGCGCACTTGTCGGCCAGAGCATAAAGCTCGCTGACGTCCCGGATCTTGGTCATCGCCATCTCCTCCCTCATCCGGCGGTTACGCATGTTCTGGTGGAACGCGCTGATAACCGCGGCAGGGTGGACATCCGGGATGTTGTGCTGAACGCGGCTGAATCTTTGGATGTACTTGCGCAGGGACTCTCCCTCTTTCTGGGCAAGAATGTGGAGATCGCTCTCCTGGCCGTGGGGTTTGTGGCCGCCCGTGAAGGCGCTGACAAACTGGTGGCACAAATCTGCCCAAGAAGAGATGGAGTTCTCCGGCAAGTGCATAAGCCAAGACCTGACGTTTGGCTTAAGCACGAGCGGGAAGTAGTTCGCTAGGATCTTCTCGTCGCGTCCCCGGCAGCCTGCACCGCAATGGTGTAGATGCTAAGGAACTCCGAGGGGTGTGTCTTGCCGTCGTACTTCTCGGGTACGTCGGGCTTAAAGTTCTTCATGCTGGGCCACTGGACTTGCCGCAGCTCTCGGGTGAACGCAGGGCAACCTGCCGCGTACGGAAAATCGCCTGGTTCACCGGGCGCGTGCATGTCGGCAGCGGTCCCAGCGCGCTGATCGGACCGTCTTCGGGCTTCTCTTCGGCGCTCGATGCGAGTTCAAGCGTCCTCTTGTCGCCTGTCGTCGAGGACTTGGCGCTGATCGTGGCGAGCCCGCGGATCCGACGACGCTGTGGAGTCATCATCGACGTTGATCCGGCGGGTCGGCGATTTCTGCTTCCACGGCGGGGAGTGCACGGTAGTTGCACCCCCGGCGGTCTTGTCTCCATCGGTCTTCGCTTGGTCGACTTGTCGCGGCCGTGATTTTGCCGGCTGCTACGGCGTGTCGTTGTTGGCGAAGGCGATGAGGCTCTGGATCGTAGCCCTCCAGTCTTCGGCCTTGTCCGCCGCTAGAGGGAAGTCGAGGAGCAGCTGAGCCCTAGCTAGGGCTTCTGCTGGGGAGGAGGGAAGCGGTGGCGAGCGGTGTGAGGAGCGAGACATGCTCGGACTTCTAACCGCGTTAGAAGGAGCAGGTTCTCGCCCCGGCGACCGCGCCTTGCTCGTGCCAGGACGCTGGCCTTGAGCGTCCCGTGACCCGCCGGCTTGGCCACGTCCCAGCAAGCGTATGGTACCTCCGGTACCACGTCGCTGCTGGTCCGGCACCTCCTGAGAGGGACGTGGTGCGTGCACGGACGCCGAGGCTTTGGAGTTCGCCCGGTCGTCCGTCTTGTCCTTGGACTTGGTGGCGCCGTGAGTCTCCCCGCCGGAGTCCACCCTTCCGCCAGTGTCTCCCCCACCAACCGTCGGTTCTGGTGGTGGTGGGATCGACGCGGACGGGCCTCCGACCTCCGAAGCCTTCTTCTTCGGAGGCATGCTGACGTAGTTGATGAAGCTGGCGAAGTTGATGAAGTTGCTGAAGATTGCGCCCGCGTGAGCGCAGGATCAGGTTCGCACAACCTCGACGCCCCCTACCTGGCGCGCCAAAGATGTCGGGGAAACTGGTCGCCCACGAACACGTATGGGACCGGAGCCCCTTCTACGGTACGACAAGGGTGCGGAGGGAGCACGAAGAGCAGATCGAGGGGCACACACGGGCAGTTTACCCAGGTTCGGGCCGCGCGGACGCGTAAAACCCTACTCCTGCCTTGTTTGTATTGAGTTCTTGAGCTCGGGAGCTTGAAGATCTACAGTACTAGCTATGCTGAGCGTAGGAGTGATCGAGTTTCTGGGACCGAACACCCTCTACGTTGTGCATGGGCCTCCTTTTATAGCTCAAAGGGGTCACCGACATGTGTCACCGTAGAGGAGGGTAAAAATGTAAAATCGGTGGTAGATGGAACAGTGCATGAACAGTGGTCCGCACCTAACCCTGACGGTGGGGGACAAGGGCATTGAATGCCCGTCGCCGTCACCCCAAAAGCGCCCGCCCGGGCGTCTCCGTTCGCCACGACAGTGGCCTCGTCACTGTGGCTTGCCACCGTGTACCCCAGGCTGCACAGCCATCTCCCACGTGCCCCTGGAAGGGCCCCAGGGCGACGCGTCGCCAGATGAGCTGGAGCGCAGGCACACAGCGTAAGCCTCTCCCGGCAAGCACCTTGCCGGGGTCGCTATCTTGCCGGGCCCGGAAGCTTGCCGCTCTCCGGGTCTTGCCGGGGCGCATGATGCGCCGCGATATATCTTCTGAGGTGTTGTTCTTCGACCTTCCTGGCAAGCTCCTCTTGCCAGGGTCTTGTGCTGGAATGATAACTTTGAGCCTGGCGCGGCCTTCCCGGCAAGCTCCTCTTGCCGGGGTCTTGTCTCTTAACTTGAATACTTTGTTCTTGAATGGCTTCAAAGGGGTCTAGAGTGGGCTTTGGCAGGCGCGTGGTGAGCCAGACCATGGGACGCTGCTACTGCCCATGCACAAGTCGGGATACTAAGGTACCCCTACTTTAGTACACCGACAGGTTTGTAGGACAGTAGCAAATTTCCCTTAAGTGGATGCCTAAGGTTTATCAATCTGTGGGAGGCGTAGGATGAAGGTGGTCTCTCTCAAACAACCATGCAACCAAATAACAAAGAGTCTCTTGTGTCCCCAACACACCCAATACAATGGAAAATTGTATAGGTGCACTAGTTCGGCGAAGAGATGGTGATACAAGTGCAATATGGATGGTAGATATAGGTTTTTGTAATCTGAAAATATAAAAATATCAAGGTAACTATTGATAAAAGTAAGCACAAACGGTATTGCAATGCTTCGAAACAAGGCCTAGGGTTCATACTTTCACTAGTGCAAGTTCTCTCAACAAGGATAACATGATTAGATCATATAACAATCCCTCAACATGCAACAAGGAGTCACTCCAAAGTCACTAATTGCGAAGAACAAATGAAGATATTATTGTAGGGTACGAAACCACCTCAAAGTTATTCTTTCTGATCGATCTATTCAAGAGTCTGTAGTAAAATAACACGAAGCTATTCTTTCCGTTCGATCTATCCTATAGTTCGTAATAGAATAACACCTTAAGACACACATCAACTAAAACCCTAATGTCACCTAGATACTCCAATATCACCTCAAGTATCCGTGGGTATGATTATACGATATCAATCACACAATCTCATATTCATCTATTCAACCAACACAAAGATCTTCAAAGAGTGCCCAAAGTTTCTACAGGAGAGTCAAGACGAAAACGTGTGCCAACCCCTATCCATAAGTTCACAAGGTCACTTAACAAGGAAGTTGATCACCAAAACATACATCAAGTAGATCACGTGAATATCCTATTGTCACCACAGATAAGCACATGCAAGACATACATCAAGTGTTCTCACATCCTTAAAGACTCAATCCGATAAGATAACTTCAAAGGGAAAACTCAATCCATTACAAGAAGTTAGAGGGGGAGAAACATCATAAGATCCAACTATAAAAACAAAGCTCGCGATACATCAAGATCGTGCCGAATCAAGAACATGAGAGAGAGAGAGAGAGATCAAACACATAGCTACTGGTACATACCTTCAGCCCCGAGGGTGAACTACTCCCTCCACGTCATGGAGAGCGCCGGGATGATGAAGATGGCCACCGGTGAGGGATCCCCCTCCGGCAGGGTGCCGGAACAGGGTCCTGGTTGGTCTTTGGTGGCTACAGAGGCTTGCAGCGGCAGAACTCCCGATCTAGGTTTCTTTTGGGGTCTTTCTGTATTTATAGGAATTTTTGGCGTCGGTCTCATGTCAGGGGGGTCTCCAAGTCGTCCATGAAATAGGGGGACACCCCCAAGGGGGTAGAGCGCGCCCTCCACCCTCATGGACGGCTCAGGACTCTTCTGGCCCAACTATTTTACTCCGGGGGCTTCTTTTGGTCCATAAAAATCATCAAAAATTGGCACGTCAATTGGACTCCGTTCGGTATTCCTTTTCTGTAAAACTCAAAAACAAGGAAAAAGACAGAAACTGGCACTGGGCTCTAGGTTAATAGGTTAGTCCCAAAAATCATATAAAATAGCATATAAATGCATATAAAACATCCAAGATGGATAATATAATAGCATGGAACAATAAAAAATTATAGATATGTTGGAGACGTATCAAGCATCCCCAAGCTTAATTCCTGCTCGTCCTCGAGTAGGTAAATGATAAAAACAAAACTTTTGATGTGGAATTCTACCTAACATAATTATCAATGTAATTTTATTTATTGTGGCATAAATGTTCAGATCCGAAAGATTAAAGACAAAAGTTTAATATTGACATAAAAATAATAATCTTCAAGCATACTAACAAAGTAATCATGTCGTCTCAAAATAACATGGCCAAATAAATTTCATCCCTACAAAATTATATAGTTTGGCTATGCTCCATCTTCATCACACAAAATATTCAAATCATGCACAATCCCGGTTTCAGCCAAGCAATTATTTCGTACTTTAGTATTCTCAAACTTTTTGAACTTTCACGCAATACATGAGCGTGAGCCATGGACATAGCACTATAGGTGGAATAGAGTGGTGGTTGTGGAGAAGAAAAAAAAAGGAGGAAGATGGTCTCACATCAACTAGGCGTATTAATGGGCTATGGAGATGCCCATCAATAGATATCAATGTGAGTGAGTAGGGATTGCCATGCAACGGATGCACTAGAGCTATAAATGCATGAAAGCTCAACAAAAGAAACTAAGTGGGTGTGCATCCAACTTGCTTGCTCACAGAGACCTAGGGCATTTTGAGGAAGCCCATTGTTGGAATATACAAGCCAAGTTCTATAACGAAAATTCCAACTAGTATATGAAAGTGACAAAACAAGAGACTCTCCATCATGAAGATCATGGTGCTACTTTGAATCACAAGTGTGGAAAGAAGATAGTAGCATTGTCCCTTCTCTCTTTTTCTCTCAAATTTTTTGGAGACTCCTCTTTTTTTGGAGACTCTTGCTCTTTTTTTTTGACCTTTCTCTTTTTTTTGCCTTTCTTTTTTTTCTCACACGGGACAATGCTCTAATAATGACGATCATCACACTTCTATTTATTTACAACTCAAGGATTACAACTCGATACTAGAACAAAATATGACTCTATATGTGTGCCCCCGGCGGTGTACCGAGATGGCAATGAATCAAGAGTGACATGTACGAAACATTATGCATGGTGGCCTTGCCACGAATACAATGTCAACTACATGATCATGCAAGGCAATATGACAATGATGGAACGTGTCATAATAACAGAACGGTGGAAAGTTGCATGGCAATATATCTCGGGATGGCTATGGAAATTCCATGATAGGTAGGTATGGTGGCTATTTTGAGGAAGGTATATGGTGGGTGTATGGTACCGACGAAAGTTGCGCGGCACTAGAGAAGCTAGCGACGGTGGAAGGGTGTGAGTGCGTATAATCCATGGACTCAACATTAGTCATAAAGACCTCACATACTTATTGCAAAAATCTACAAGTCATCAAAACCAAGCACTACACGCATGCTCCTAGGGAAGGGTTGGTAGCAGTTAACCATCGCGCGATCCCGACCTCCGCACAAAGGAAGACAATCAAAGAGATACCTCATGCTTCAAATTTGTTACACAACGGTTACCATACGTGCATGCTACGGGACTTGCAAACCTCAACACAAGTATTCTTAAAATTCACAATTACTCTACTAGCATGACTCTAATATCACCATCCTCATATCTCAAAACAATCATCAAGCATCAAACTTCTCTTAGTATTCAATGCACTTTATATGAAAGTTTTTATTATATCCCTCTTGGATGCCCATCATATTGGGACTAAATTAATAACCAAAGAAAATTACCATGTTGTTCTAAAAGTCTCTCAAAGTAATATAAGTGAAGTATGAGAGTTCATCTACTTCTTCAAAATAAAAGCACCATCGTTCTCTAAAAAGATATATGTGAAGCACTAGAGCAAACAACAAACTACTCCGAAAGATATAAGTGAAGATCAATGAGTAGTTGAATAATTATGTAACTATGTGAAGAATCTCTAACATTTAAGAATTTAAGATATTGGGATATTATTCAAACAACAAGCAAAAAAATGACGCTCCAAGCAAAACACATATCATGTGGTGAATAAAAATATAGCTCCAAGTAAATTTACCGATGAACGAAGACGAAAGAGGGGATGCCTTCCTGGGGCATCCCCAAGCTTAGGCTCTTGGTTGTCCTTGGATATTACCTTGGGGTGCCTTGGGCATCCCCAAGCTTAGGCTCTTGCCACTCCTTATTCCATAGTCCATCGTATCTTTACCCAAAACTTGAAAACTTCACAACACAAAACTCAACAGAAAACTCGTAAGCTCCGTTAGTATAAGAAAATAAATCACCACTTTTGGTACTGTTGTGAACTCATTATAAATTCATATTGGTGTAATATCTACTGTATTCCAACTTCTCTATGGTTCATACCCTCCGATACTATTCATAGATACATCAAAATAAGCAAACAACACATAGAAAACAGAATCTATCAAAAACATAACAGTCTATAGAAATATGTAACTTTCGAATACTTCTGTAACTCTAAAAAATATGAAAGAGGAATTTTTCTATTAATCTTGTGAAAAAATATTCAACTCAAAAGCACTCTTCTGTAAAAAAAAAGGCAGATAATCTCGTGAGCGCAAGGTTTCTATTTTTTACAGCAAGATCGCAAAGACTTTCACCCAAGTCTTCCCAAAGGTTCTACTTGGCACAAACACTAATTAAAACATAAAACCACATATAAACAGAAGCTAGATGAATTATTTATTACTAAACAGGAGCAAAAATCAAAGAACAAAAATAAAATTGGGTTGCCTCCCAACAAGCGCTATCGTTTAATACCCCTAGCTAGGCATAATGATTTCAATTATGCTCACATAAAAGATAAGAATTGAAACATAAAGAGAGCATCATGAACAATATGACTATTACATTTAAGTCTAACCCACTTCCTATGCATAGGGATTTTGTGAGCAAACAACTTATGGCACGAATCAACTAGCATAGGAAAGCAAAACAAGCATAGCTTCAAGATTTTCAACACATATAGGGGAAACTTGATATTATTGCAATTCCTACAAGCATATATTCCTCCCTCATAATAATTTTCAGTAGCATCATGAATAAATTCAGCAATATAACCATCACAAAAAGCATTCTTTTCATGATCTACAAGCATAGAAAATTTACTATTCTCCACATAAGCAAAATTCTTCTCATTCGGAATAGTGGGAGTATCATAAGAAATTTGAATACTATAAATTGTTTCCACATTAAAAGAGTAATGTTCAGAAAAAGGGTAATCATAATCATGAAAAGTTTTGTAAATATAATCATCGCTACTTTTTATAACATAAGTATCATCACAATAATCATCATAAGTAGCAACTTTGTTCTCATCATAATCAATTGAAACCTCTTCCAAGATAGTGGAATCATTACTTCCTAAAGTTGACACTCTTCCAAACCCACTTTCATAAATATAATCATCATAAATAGGAGGCATGCTACCATCGTAATAAACTTGCTCATCAAAACTTGGGAGACTAAAAATATCATCTTCATTAAACACAGCATCCCCAAGCTTGGGACAAACATTAATTGCAGCAAATAAATTCTCAAACATGTCATTCTCATCAAACATAGCATCCCCAAGTTTGGGCTTTTTCATATTATAAGCATAATCACTCTCATCATTAATAGTATGGATAGCACCAATAGTATAGCAATTATGATCATCACGATGAGTAATAGGAGAAACATCATTTGGGAGGGATACCTTTTTACTTTTGCTTCTCTGTCTTTTCTTTTTCTTCTTCATATTATGTGTGGGTTTAATCCTCTTTTTGGAGCTCCTTACTAATGAGATTGGTTGAATAGAAGGCTCCTCCTCGTTACCTGATTCATCATAAGAAAGAATAGGAGGATATTGGGAAATCTCTTCCCTTTCTTGAGTATTCTCTTCCTCTTTTATTTGTTTTTTTATCTTTATGTAATTGGCAATATACTAATTTTCAATGCAATTCACCGCACAACACATATAAATTTTCTCTAGATCAAAATCAAGAACTTTATCAAGGACAAATTCTGGAAGATCCTTAGTTATACGTTTCATTTATTCATAACCCACAAGCAAACTAAGTTCATTATGATGTGCAAGGGAAATCATGTCATCACAATTTTTGGACACGATTCGATCATGAAACAATTTACATTGGAGATTTAAATGATCACGTTCATTGCAAAGTTCACAAGGATGGCAAAGAAATTTTAAATTTTCAGCACAAACATCTAGCCTCTCTTGCAACCATTTAGTTTCTAAATACTTATGCCTCTTGCAAAATCTATCTTCCCTATTTGGTGTCTACTTGCAAACTCTATGCACTCCACAAAAGTTGACATGCTTATAAGAGACATTTTCATCATGACTAGTGCAATCATCATTAGTACTATGGATATTCAAAGAGTTCACACTAACAACATTGCAATCATGCTCATCATTCCAAGATTTAGTGCCAAACATTTTAATGCATTCTTCTTCCAGTACTTGGGCACAATTTTCCTTTCCATCATTTTCATGAAAGACATTAAAAAGATGAAGCATATGAGGCAACCTCAATTCCTTTTTTTGTAGTTTTCTTTTATAAACTAAACTAGTGATAAAACAAGAAACTAAAAGATTCGATTGCAAGATATAAAGATATACCTTCAAGCACTAACCTCTAAGGCAACGGCACCACAAAAGAGCTTCATTGACGGAATGCGAGTGCCGCTTACCTAGCCTCCCCGACAAAGGCGCCAGAAAAGAGCTTGATGTCTACTATGCAACCTTCTTCTTGTAGACATTGTTGGGCCTCCAAGTGCAGAGGTTTGTAGGACAGTAGCAAATTTCCCTTAAGTAGATGACCTAAGGTTTATCAATATGTGGGAGGCATAGTATGAAGATGGTCTTTCTCAAGCAACCCTGCAACCAAATAACAA
>LR738713.1:218430211-218447099 GCA_902687465.1 Secale cereale
AAGCATATGAGGCAACCTCAATTCCTTTTTTTGTAGTTTTCTTTTATAAACTAAACTAGTGATAAAACAAGAAACTAAAAGATTCGATTGCAAGATATAAAGATATACCTTCAAGCACTAACCTCTAAGGCAACGGCACCACAAAAGAGCTTCATTGACGGAATGCGAGTGCCGCTTACCTAGCCTCCCCGGCAAAGGCGCCAGAAAAGAGCTTGATGTCTACTATGCAACCTTCTTCTTGTAGACATTGTTGGGCCTCCAAGTGCAGAGGTTTGTAGGACAGTAGCAAATTTCCCTTAAGTAGATGACCTAAGGTTTATCAATATGTGGGAGGCATAGTATGAAGATGGTCTTTCTCAAGCAACCCTGCAACCAAATAACAAAGAGTCTCTTGTGTCCCCAACACACCCAATACAATGGCAAATTGTATATGTGCACTAGTTCAGCGAAGAGATGGTGATACAAGTGCAATATGGATGCTAGATATAGGTTTTTGTAATATTAAAATATACAAAAAGCATGGTAACTATTGATAAAAGTGAGCACAAATGGTATTGCAATGCTTCGAAACAAGGCCTAGGGTTCATACTTTCACTAGTGCAAGTTCTCTCAACAAGGATAATATAATTAGATCATATAACAATCCCTCAACATGCAACAAAGAGTCACTCCAAAGTCACTAATAGCGGAGAACAAACAAAGAGATTATTGTAGGGTACGAAATCACCTCAAAGTTATTCTTTCTGATCGATCTATTCAAGAGTGCGTAGTAAAATAACACGAAGCTATTCTTTCCGTTCGATCTATCCTAAAGTTCGTACTAGAATAACACCTTAAGACACACATCAACCAAAACCCTAATGTCACCTAGATACTCCAATGTCACCTCAAGTATCCATGGGTATGATTATATGATATGCATCACACAATCTCAGATTCATCTATTCAACCAACACAAAGAACTTCAAAGAGTGCCCAAAGTTTCTACCGGAGAGTCAAGATGAAAACGGGTGCCAACCCCTATGCATAAGTTCACAAGGTCACTGAACCTGCAAGTTGATCACCAAAACATACATCAAGTAGATCACGTGAATATCCCATTGTCACCACAGATAAGCACAAGCAAGACATACATCAAGTGTTCTCAAATCCTTAAAGACTCAATCCAATAAGATAACTTCAAAGGGAAAACTCAATCCATTATAAGAAGTTAGAGGGGGAGAAACATCATAAGATCCAACTACAATAGCAAAGCTCGCGGTACGTCAAGATCGTGCCAAATCAAGAACATGAGAGAGAGAGAGAGAGAGATCGATCAAACACATAGCTACTGGTACATACCCTCAGGCCCGAGGGTGAACTACTCCATCCTCGTCATGGAGAGCGCCGGGATGATGAAGATGGCCACCGGTAAGGGATCCACCTCTGGCAGGGT
Organism: Secale cereale; assembly: GCA_902687465.1. NCBI lineage: Eukaryota > Viridiplantae > Streptophyta > Magnoliopsida > Poales > Poaceae > Secale > Secale cereale. The sequence continues at coordinate 218,431,647 of LR738713.1, forward strand.
GCCGGAACAGGGTCCCGATTGGTTTTTGGTGGAGGCTTGCGGCGGCAGAACTCTCAATCTAGGTTTCTTTTGGGGGGTTTCTATATTTATAGGAATTTTTTGTGTCAGTCTCACATCAGGGGGGTAGGGCGCGCCCTCCACCCTCGTGGACGGCTCGGGACTCTTCTGGCCCAACTATTTTACTCCGGGGGCTTCTTTTGGTCCATAAAAAATCATCAAAAATTGGCACGTCAATTGGACTCCGTTTGGTATTCCTTTTCTGTAATACTCAAAAACAAGGAAAAAACAGAAAGTGGCACTGGGCTCTAGGTTAATAGCTTAGTCCCAAAAATCATATAAAATAGCATATAAATGCATATAAAACATCCAAGATGGATAATATAATAGCATGGAACAATCAAAAATTATAGATACGTTGGAGACGTATCAGCGTACCGCAAAACGGAGGGAAACAGCCTTCTCCTAGAGCTTGTATGGTCGAAACACGGTCATGTTCATCGGGAAGGGTCTCGCGTACCGCAAAATGTAGGAAACGGCATTCTACTTGACCGGCTATGGTCGAAACAAGATCCTGTTCATCGGGAGGGGTCGGGCGTACCGTAAAATGGAGGAAAAAGGCTTGTGTTGGAGCGCTACAATCGAAACGGGGGTCCTGTTCAATGGAAGGGGTGTGGAGTACCGCAAAACGGGACTCCACGGGCTAATGTTCACCCACCGTCGACTTCCTCCAGCCTCCACATGCACTGTTCATCCACCGTGTCTTCCTCTGCCTCCTCCGGCTACTGTTCAACCATCGCTCCACCGGCTACTTCTCAACCAGCCCTCCACGGGGTCGTGTTCATCCAACTAGCCCTCCATCGGCTACTGTTAAACCAGCCCTCCACTGGGTCCTGTTCATCCAACCCCCACTAAGAACTGTTCATCCAACCCCAACCACGTACATCTCGACTCATTCAACCAACCCCACGTTCATTGTTCATCAAGGGGCAGCAGGTTCAATCGGCTTCAGTAAGTAGCAGCAGCAATCGATCGGGTTCAGTTAGCAGCGGTAGCGAAGGAATCGCTCGGGTTTAGTTAACAGCCAAGGGATCGATCGCTCGGGTTCAGTAACGTAGCCTATAGTTCAATCGCTCGGGTTTGGTTAGAGCCCAACGCCTTGTACACATGCGCGTACATATACAAGAGAAACACGCAAACCTCCATGCATCGCTCCGCCCCGACCACCCACCATAACCGGGAACTCCCCAAAAATTTCCTCGCCCTCGCTTCTACCACTATTTTTTCCGTAATGGACGGCCCAAAGAATGTCATGTAGGTGCGTCTCCGGCCCGCCCAGGATGAAAAGCCTATTTTCTATCATGATTTTTTGTCATAGAAGTAGGAGCCCACCACATCTATGATGATACGGGTTTTTGTCACAATTATTGTCATAGAAGTGTCATAAGCATGACAGAAAAAAATTGTTCGGGCCAAAATGTCACTGATGTGTCTTTTTTGTGTGGTGTCATCCTGAAGCCATTGATATGAAGGATTTGGTTGTTGATGCTCCTGTGAGTGTTGCCAAGCCAGACGAAAAAATTCCTAAGCCTGATGTGAAGAAAATCGAAGCTCCATCAGCCGAGCCAAGTGCTCCCCAGGATACAGCTCCGATAATTAAGTCTGCTAAGTTTGCTCCCTCCTTGATGCACTCACTGGCCTCTATGCCTCCGTCTGAGCAAGCTCCCGTGCAACTAGCTCCCTCTGCTCCTCCTGCTCCAACTAATGCCCATCACTACTACAATCATGAGTTCATCATGGAGCAACTTGACAAGTTTGTTGAAAATCCATTCGATGGTGAAGTGGCATTTTTTGCCTATTCCTTCTGAAGTCATTACTCAGGCCACTGCCATTGTTCAAGATATGAGAGAAAACTCCGTTGAAAAACCTCATTGTTGAACTTGTTGCCATTGATGTTTGAACGAAAGCCACCTCTTCTAAGTTTGTCATGAGACAACTTGAGGACTCCTATAAGGATATCAATCGCGCCTTGTCACTTATTCGCAACAGAAGGCTGCGCTTTCACACAGACTTTGATGAAGTTGTTCGCAAGATTTGTAATGATCACCTAGCTCAAGTCACTGGCTATAATGATTTAATCAAAGGACACGTTGATCCAACTGCTCGGCAGATGAAGAAGCACCGAAAAAGAACTGCGAATAAGAATGTGCGTCATGTTGCGACTGAAAAGTCCCCTGAATGCTCTGATGCTCAACCGCAGAAAGAGAACTCACATGAGCCAGCAATTCCTGTGGGGCCCACTGTACAAGTTTCAAATGATCCTCCCTCGCCAAGGCCAACTTAAATAGTGCATGTGGCCTCCTCTGTCAGAACTGAAGTTCCATCACAACAAATCCCTTCAAAAGAAGGTGAAGTTGCTCGATCCGAACACCAAGCTACTCCCGCTAATGAAGCACCAAATGTTTTGACTGCTCCAACCAATTGGCAATAACAAATACCAAAAGAACAACCTCCAACCACTCCAATTAATGATCTAGCACTAGTTCCTACCAAGGCCCCACTTCTTGTCGAGAAGAAGGCCCCTGAGCCCATGAAGAAGAAGGCCTAGTGTGTCGGTGCAACAAACCCTCGGTCTGTTGCCTAGATTGTGCATAGGCACAAGAACAAGATCGAAGAACCAGCCCAAGTAAGAGTACAAGAAACCAAGAGATCCAAATAACCAACTTGCAACCCAGAGAGACCAAGATCGAGCCAGAGAAGTAGGATATTGCCAAGATAAAAGCCTCCCTTGCTAGGCAGGCGAGCCTGGCAAGGGGCAAGGCTACCCCCTGAAGCAAATAATAGAAGCTTCCCGGTAGGGTCTGCCGGGGGTCACGGAGGCAAAACCACCTCACCAATCACTCAAGCACAACCCACGTCGTTGGTCAATGCGACGTCAAGCCGCAAGATGATTAAGTGGCAGCCTTTAGCCACATGGCAGCCTTTCCCTATGAGAAGAATCCGCAGATGACAGCCGTCGCGCGACATGTCAAGAGAACAGGCGCGGAGCTAGCAAGATAGCCCGGCAAGCCTTTCCAGGAAACCAGTGATGTGACACTAAGTAGTGCATTTAATGCACCCTGTCAGCCCGCAGAGTTAGGTATGATAGCATTTGCTATCGTATTAGTGCATAATGACTACTTTGCCACTTTGGTAGCCCCTTGATCTATAAAAGGACGCCCACGGCAATCGTAGAGGGGGTTGGAAAGTTGATGAACCCACACCCCCATACGCGTGTAGTGATGTTGCCCTAAGGCAACTGTTGCCGGGCAAGTGTACTATGCTCCACCACCTCCATTCCACCATCAATCCACCAAAGCAGGAGTAGGGTTTTACGCCTCACGGCGGCCCGAACCTGGGTAAATTCTGTGTGTGCTCTCTGTCGTGATGCCGTGAGCCCGTCTGCTCTTTGTGTAACGCGACGTCCCCCTGCCGAACCAGCAAGGGGCCTCCTGGTCCCATAGGTTGCCACTGATATCCCGTGACATAGTGCCTACCAAAAAGAAAGCCTCAACGCCTACCGAGAAATAATCTGCTCAGCTGGCAACTGCTTCTGCGGCTCCATCCTATGTACCATTTGCTCCCTTGCCACTAAAGTTAACCATCGACACAGCTCAAAGAATTTCTGATGTTGGTCCGGCCTAACATAAGTCTGTCTCTGCTCGTCACAGTGATTCCGTGCTGTATGGATATGATGCGATTTCATTCGAAGACGAACTCAAATATCCATATCCTCGTGAAGAACTTACCTTGTTTTCAATCGTTGCAGGCACCAAAGGACCCCTCTTCAATCGAAATGATCATCCTCAATTCTTTCAGGAAAGTCCATATAAAGGGCCACACATCTCTCAATTGCCTCATTTCTGGACTAAAGAACATGATATTTATTACTCTCGGGTTCTCCATGACAGCATGAAGATCTGCCCTCATGAATATCTAGACATCCCCACTATGAAGAGTATTGGCTGTTTTGATCAGTCGCTACAAGATCTTAAAGATTTTTGCCTCACCAATGTGTTTGCATTCGAGCATCCTTGGAACAGGGAAATCATTCTGGAATTCAATGCCACCTTGTACATCTCTGGTGATGAAGCTGATAGTTCCAAATGGATCATGGAGTGGATGAGAGAAGGCAAACGAATCAAATGCACTGCAAGAGATTTTGTCTCACACTTTCATTCCCCTCGATTTGAGCATGGCACCAATGAAATTCGCGAGCACAATATTGATGTCATTTCCAATGAAATGTTTCGATGCACAATGGATGAAGAAAAGATTCGTGACTACAATGGTCTGCCCAAGCTAGAGCATTCGACATTCAACAATTAGACCTTATATCATTTGGTCACTTACACTATGTGCCCTCTTGCTGGGATGAATACTGACACTGTCATATTAGATATTCTTCGAAATGCAATCTATGCAATTTACGAGTGATATGTCTTTGATGTTGAGGACATGTTTCCGCGTGTCTTAAAGGATTCTGCTCAGCATCCAAAAACCATCAAAGTCTATGCACCACGGATCCAGAAACTAGATGATTACACCACGGGCACCGAATATTTGGCAAAGGCTAGCCAAAAAAGCTTTGTTCCTCCAGTACACGATACCCTGCAAGTCCTAGAAGATATTTCTTCGGGTAAATCACCTCCTTCAAGCACTCAAGATTATCACAAGAAATTCGATGGGCCATGTCTGCCTCGGCATGAGCGAAAAATATTTGATCAACCTCCAACACAGCTTGAAGTTAGCATGTGCACACACTAGCTGCTTCCACGGCACATTGCTGAGGATCAAAGAGAGAAAGAACACCTCACTGACGAGCTGAATGCCATCAATAACTGAACAAAGATAGTGCATATGATTGCTGATGAGTACAAGAAACAACTCTAGAAATTGCTTCAAAATTTCTTCTCTAAGAAACAACTTCTCCACGTGAACCTCAAATAACTATATGATCACATTGACAAAGGATTCTCCATTGAAGATTTCCAAGACCGACGTACTCCTTCGCTGCCTCCTCGAGAAGCCACTACTAATCTTCTGCATCTTAAGCTTCAGAAGTTGATTGATGAATCTGAAGAAACCTCTCTAACCGAGAAACATGCTGAAGGAAATGTACTTTCATGTGCCCCTCAAGTGGCTGATCCCAGTGTGCCTTCAACTTCTCAGCCCTAAGCTGCCATTCCTGAAGGAAAATCTACTATTGTTGAAGATGTCGTTCTTCCAGTCACTTCTGAATCTCTAGTCTCCTCAGATAGCTCTTTTCGAGAAGCCTCGCACTGAACCAAGTTCACCGCTTTTTACCCTTGTTATTCTTCTCCTTTTTGACACTAGTTGACAAAAGGGGAAGAATTACATTGAGTTTCCATGGATTTTCTTTCAGTGTTTTCTTGGTTTGGTTTTGTGTGAGATCTGTTGCTGCTACCTTAAAGTATCTATTCTTTTGTAAGACTTCTGTGAAGTAATGTTAATAACCCCACTTGCTGTGCCATTTCTCTCGAAACATTTGTTTTGCAGGTGAAATTATTATCAGAAGTTATGAAGGATTGCACAACGATCTCGATGGATTATATCTCATCAGTGCGAATCAATGTATTGAATGATTGAAATATCCTCTATATACTTTATATTTGCAGGAGATTTAAATCTCGTATTCCTTACCCTCCATACATCTAGGGAAGTTTATTTCTTCATCGAGCAAAGTAACCCTTGTTCACTCTTGTTCAAATTACTTTTCAATTATCTATCTTCACTTTTATGATTATCTGTTTTGTCAACAACCGCCCAAAAAGGGGGAGATTATTGGTGCAATGATGGTCCCCTTATGTTTTTGGCGTTTGTTGACATAAACAAGATGGGACTTATGTATTTGCTAGTGCACACAGAGTAACAGGTCCCTTGAGTACCGCGGAGTTTAATACAAACGAGGAAGATAATCTCCTGTGTGACATTGAGAATTATCATCGAAGAATATGATAACCAGAGTGACCCCTCCAAAATTGCTGACGTGAAGCAATTGACTCGGTGTTCCTTCGAAGAAAGTGACTAAGTCCAACGAGATTGAAGACGAAGTGAAGACATAGCATTTATTTCATAATTATTATTCTCTTTATTGAGTCATAGGACCACCGTACTATTAAGAGGGGTGTAGCATATGAAACTTTGATTCTATGATGCTAAACCCAAGTCCTGTGAAAGTTGTGAGAGACATCTCTGTGTGTTCCAAGCAAATACTTTCCAACAAGAGATTGTGATCTTCTTCGCTGCGAGAGATTTGTCTCAAACAAAGGAGTTAGCATTACTTATTCCTTAAGTACTATTACCGTTGCTCCAAAATCCAACCGTTGTGAACGTGTCGGTTGGCCATTGGCTGGACCGCATGTCCAAAATGTTCATTACCCACCAGGGAAGGCTGCGATTATAAATAGCCACCCCGCACCAGCTTGGTCTGGCAGCTGCTCCATTTGATTCTGAGAAGATTTGTGAGTAACCTCCTCTCCGAGTGATTTGAGTTTAAAATCCATTGAGAGAAAACCCCTAGAGCCGAAGAATTGGATAGTGGCTCAACATCACCCGAATCTAAGGCCCTGTTAGGAATCCCACCTGCTCCACGAAATACCAGGAGCTGTGGAGCCACGAAACAGCCGCTCCGTGTTTTTTCACTGTGACTCCACCCGCTCCAGGAGTGGAGCTGTGGAGCGGAGGTAAGCCGAACAGGGCCTAAGTCCAGTACGCTCCGCCTATTACTCTTGATAGTTGTAAACTCTCTCGAAGGTTAGGTGTCATTTACTTCAGAGACCAAGAGTGATTGTGGTTCTTGAAGAAGAAGTCTGTAAAGGTTCGGAGATCACCTAAAGTATCTACCATGAGTGATTGGCATTGCTTGACAAACCAATTATCGAAGAGAATAGGGTGAAGAGAGTTTATCTTTTGTGTTAAGTCACAGCCCCTCCAACCAAATGTAGTCCTTATGCAGAAGGACGAACTGGTCAAACAAATACCCTATCGCCATCGAGCATCACTGGTTACCACTGCTACTTCTATTTACTTTTGATCATGTGATTTGTCTCGATGCATGTTGTAGGTTTTGTTCGGTAGTTTGTTTTCGCTCACTGTACTCTGTGGACCAATGGGTACTGGCTTCCCATGTGGATCAATGTTTCCTCATTACCGATCCGTCAAAGCCCAGTCGTGTTGTCGTGAGGAGAAGCAATCATTGGAATGGATGGAGTCGCCAATGAGCAAGACTTCGACAAGTACGGCGACCCGAAGATGGAACATGACGACGACGATGAAGTGTCATACACCACAAGAAGAAGCAGGACCACCCTACCTAAAGGACGTCCGTTCAACAGAAGAACTCCATTTGCGAAAAAGAAGGGCAAGAAGATTGTGAAAAGATGGCTAGCTAAGATCGATTGTATTTAAATTGTAGCCTTCATTTCTTGATTGTATTTCAACATATGGAAATGACATTTCTTCTGTTCTAGTCCTCATGAATATTTATTTATGTTTATTTGAACTCATGAATATAAATTTATATTTATTTGAACTCATGAATATTTTTTGAACCCATGAATATTATTAAATTTCATGGGCACTTTTTGAATTCATGAATATTTTAAAATTTCATGGGCACTTTTTGAATTCATGAATATTATAAAATTTCATGGGCACTTTTTGAATTCATGAATATTTTTTTCAAATTTGATGATATTTTTTCATATTCATAAATGTTTTACCAATTCACAAATGAATGCAACTAAAAATCCAAAAAAAAGTTACTAATGGCGCACCCCTAGGTGGTGCGCCATTGCTATCAAGGTACTTATGGCGCACCCCAAGGAGGTGCGCCATTGGTATACCAATTTTTATTTAATTAGGTTTATTCTGTTATTGAATTTCTAACTCACAAAAAGTATTGATTTCTTAATATTTTTTGAACTCATGAATAATTTAAAATTTCATGGGCACTTTTTTAATTCATGAATATTTTTTCAAATTTGATGATATTTTTTCATATTCATAAATGTTTTACCAATTCACAAATGAATGCAACTAAAAATAAAAATAAAAGACTAGTTGTGCTTGGTTAGATGTTACTCCTAATTTCTTATTACCACTTGTACTACTTGATGTAACATTACCACGTTATAAATAAAAGTGCCAGCAGGCTTTCCTTAAAAAAAATCCGAAAAAAAATACTAATGGCGCACCGCTAGGAGGTGCGCCATTGCTATCAATGTACTTATGGCGCACCAGGAGAAGGTGCGCCATTGCTAACCCCCCCCCCACTCCACTTGTTCCCCTCTCCCTCTGGCCTCTCTCCCTCCATTCGCCAGATCCACGCGCCATCCCCCGACCCACTACGCCGCCGCCCCGACCCACTATGCCGCCGCCCCGACCCACTGCACCGCCCCTAGCTTCCCTCCACTCCTCGGCCTGCCTTCCTCCTCCAGATCCGCCTCCCCGAGCGCGGCCGCCGCGCGTCACCGCGGCCACCGACCGCCCCGTGCTCCGTCGTCGTGCCGGCGTCGCCTAGGAGCTGCGCCAGGAGCAACACCGTCGGGTCATCAAGGGCTCACACCGCCGCCTGCGCCAGGGCTCGCGCCGTCGGCCTCCCTCGACCCCGTGGAGGTTTCCACCTCGCCGCTCCCGCTTCAGCCAGCACGGCAGCCGCCGCTGACCCCCATCGTCAAGTACACGGTGAGTTCTTGCAATCTTGCTTCCTCCTATACCCTCCTGGCTGAACGAAGATGGTGGGCCGGCGCGATTCGGTGGTGCGTTGGGGTGACCTCTGCTTTGTTCCAATCATAATCTACATACCTTTACTTCCACCCTGGAGTTTTCGGATCCACCTGCTCCATGGAGTGCTCTGAACCTTGAGCTTTGTCTGCACTGCCTACCTCTGGAGAAGCACCCTCACGGGATGGTGAAGAGGCTCCATGGCGATGTTGTTCTGGGGCACCAGGGGAAGCAGTGAACAACACGCCAGCCTCAGAATTCTTGGTCCAATCTTTAGTAAGGTAGCAGCACAACTGGCCCAATTTGGTCATGGTTTCAGACCTAACTATTGCACAACTGGACCCATTCAGCACATGTGTGCTAAATCCTAGGTCAAGAAAATTAGCAAAGGTCATGCCCAATTTTCTTGACCTAGAAGGTGCCCGGTTCTCAACCGAAACAAAAATTAATCAGCATGTATCTTGACATCAACCAACTTTCTGGACACATCCCTCGACAACTAGGTTATCTTGAGAACTTAGAGGAGTTGTGGCTTTGGAAAGAGGCCTTGGAAAGCTACTCCTACTAGCTAGATGGAGATTTGTGCTCTGTTGTGGCACACACTAGTTATGTGGTCAACTTAGAGATCTTGTTCCTTGACAATAACCAACTTCTTGACCAAACTTTTTTCCTATTTAAAGCAAACATGGCCCACAACGATGAGGCTGGCGGTTCAGGCAAGGCATTCTGGCAGCTGTCCCAGGAGATGGAGGAAGAACCTCACCGCTATGAGGACGCCGCGGAAGACACCGATCCCGACTACACAACGCTAGTGGCGTCGGGGATAACACCACTGATGGTGCCGCCGAGGATGCCACCACTGATGATGACACCACTGATGCCGCCGAGGATGCCGCACGCACAGATGGTAGCCAACCGAAGAGGCAACGGAAGGGCCGGCGCCCGAATGTGCTCGGCACCGTCAAGGAGGAATTTACTGAAGTGTCCTCCAGTGGGCATCCAATGGCGCCCAAAGAATTAGTCAAGGGGTACGCGGGACAGCTCGGGTGCATTCTCCGGAGCACCGTCTCAATCAACATTGAGAACCTAAGGCATCGTGACTAAGGGAATTTGCGCAACCTCCTCTTCACAAAGCTGCACGAATGATACAAGTTCCCTGGTGAGTTCGCAAACACACGCCTCTCAAGGAATAAAGTGAACAGTGCCACCCTCACGAAGATGAGCACGGCCCTGGCTATTTGGAGAGCCGTGGTGAAGAGTATGATTGAAAAAGGTGATAGTTATGAGAAGATCAAGGAGAAACATCCTTCGATCAGCGAAGCTGACTACCTCGAGTTCAAGATCAAGTGCGAGAGCAACGCGTCCAAGGAATCAAGTCAGTGGGGGAAAGATATGCGGGACTTGAACTTAGGGGTCCACACACTCGGTCCCGGCGGTTACAGAGTGGCGGAACCTATATGGGACAAGGAGGAGCGGAGCATGCCGAGCAAGGCCTACCGCCCCTCTTCGATAAATACCGTGACAAGCAGACTAGGAACTATGTCAGGGCCCGGTACAAGATTAACCCGGTAACAAAGGAGCTTCCCACGGATCCGAAGACCAAGGCGCTTGAGCTTGTTCTGGTAAGGAATACCCCCCGCGTAATTAGCTCCATATGATTGCATTCTAATTAATGAAGCCAAATTTCTAAATGGTTCACGTTCCTTCCGTAGGAAACTGAAAGCAGTAGCGTGGGGTCGTCTAAGAGCTCCCCTTGGGACAACACTTTAAATACGGCGTTGAACGTAATGAGAAACAAGGATAAGCTCAGTAAGACGTCGTCAGCTGGTCGTGTGGCCGGCAAAGGCTTGTCCACAAAATGGTCGGAATACTATACCGCTGGGCGAAAGGAGAAAAAGACCATCTCGGAAAGCCAGGAGCGTGAGATTCAATAACTCAATGCACAAGTGGCGCGGATTCCGGAGATAGTCAAAGAGCAAGTGCGAGACCAACTGGGAGCGACGATCACCGCCATTGTGCCTACCTTGATTGAGGGGCTGCATGCATGGATTGCGGGCGGCCAACAGGGGCCGCCCCCGATTCCCACATTCACGGGCAGCAACTCGCACAACGCGCCGGCGGCCCCATTGGTGTCTCCGGTGGAGGCGCCGGCATTGGAGCTTAATGCACCCGGGTGTGGGAAGAATACGTCGGGCGGCACCTCGGCAGCAAGCGGCCCCTCTGTCACTTGCACGCCCGCCGTTGGCGGTGCCTCGAAATTAGCCGAGCTTGACACCATCACGGTAACTAATTAAGCCTCTCTCGGCCGATGACTTCATCTCCTTGCCTTTGACTGGGCATCCCTGACGCCCTACATGTTTTCGCAGGGCGTTGCCGATGTTCCATGCACTCTCCTGCACTTTGTGGATGGCAAGTTGATCGATGTCGCCAAGGCCAGAATCGTTCAACCGGGCAGCCGCGTGTTCCATGGTAATATGATGCCACCCACTGTGTATAGGGTTCAACTGGTTCGGGTGCTGCGGGGCTTCGACGACTTGTTACCTCCGTATCGACCCCCTGGGGCCGACGAAGATGATGCGATGATCCTGAGCGCCTACATAAGCTAGCCCATGCTTTGGCTGAAGAGCCTGATTCGTTTGGGGGCGAGGGACACCACCCCCACAGACAACACCACCGGTTGTGCCGGCGCCAAGCCATGGCAAGACCGACGCAATGCTACCGCCGTCAGCTGATCCGGACATGCATATGGCACAAGATCCAAATGACGACGACGGTACACTTACCAATGTCGATAAGTACTTCAACGAACATGGGTACGATGACGAATTCTTGGGGCCTCCTTCTCAAGAACCCAACCCTGCAAAAGACTATCGCGATCTAGCTGGTACCGCAGAGAAACCCAATTGCAACAGGCGTCGCCTGGCGTTCAGTTCTCAGGAGACGCCTCCAGCTGTCGCCTTCACCGAGCCTTAGATAGCCGAGGTGCGAAATATTATCAGCCCCAACGCACTCAAGAAGGTGATCTCTGAGCAGAACTTGATCCCATTACAGCAGAAGAAGCAGAAGGGACGGAAAAGAAAGAATAACAAGGGTGCGAGCCAGCCGGCACCAAGTACGATCCGTGCTCAGGACGGGCCACCTTCACCTAAGGATATCTCGAGGAGGGTGCATGTGGAGGGTAGGCCGATGCTACCGACTAATCTGCTCAATGCTGCAACCGATGCTATGCGGAGTTTGCATGACAGTGTTCTTTCTTTGGAGAAGCTGCGTCTCTCCGAGAATGATGTGGCATACCCAGTTTTCGTGGCCAAGGTGCCAGAGCGCAAGGGCTTTGTGGATAGCGCCATCGGGGGTATGATCGTCTTGCGGTTTGATGACATCTTTGCTATGTTTAACCTTCATCTGCTGCACTACACCTTTGTTCGGCTATTTTTGCTGAGTATGGAGATGCAGATCATTAGAGACAAGACCCCGGACATCGTGATAGTCGACCCCTTCTACATGCGTGCCAAGATCTTGGGCAGCTCTGGGGACTGACAAGTCGCGAGTTCATACCTCGAAGGCGTCATTCTGTCGAACGCAGATAAGGATAACTTCCTCGTGCCATACTTTTCCGAGTAAGTCATCCCCTCACCGCCCCGTAACATATGATTTCTTAGATTTCGATCGTTTTTTATAACATTCCATGTTTTGTGCAGTGACACACATTGCACACTCATCCTCTTAAGCCCGCAATATTCCATGGCTACATATTTCGACTCGGACCGTCAGTCGAAGAAAGACTACTCAAATGTGAAGAAAGTTCTTGATGAAGTTCTCCCCAGCTACGCCATATCTGGAGGCACCTTCAAGAGGCCAATTTGTAGGTACGGCAGGCACGTGTTCACCCACATAACAACGTTCTCCTGCGTCAAGCAGCCGCCTGGCTATCAGAAGGATGCCTACTACGCCCTCTATCACATGCGGGCGATCATACGGAACCATAATCACCTTCTGCTACCAAATAATCTTAAAGCATGGGCCGCACGCTTGTCGGAAATCCAGGATGCGGACCTCAAACAAGAATTCTTTCGCATCCAGTTGGAGTTTTTGGAAATCATCCATCAAGATGTCCTTCGTACCTCGGGGCAGTTCTACCTCAAATATCAATCGTCCAACAGTGAAATAGAAACAACGCTACAAATGCAAGCTGACAACGACCGCACATTCATGACCATCACGAAAGACGGCGGCTTCATCCACGCTCGGGTCCCTGAGTCGAGTCGAAAGTAGTAGTGATGCTATGTAGTTCTGAAATATCAATTAGCTCATTTTGTAATTAAACTTTTTAATGAACTTGTTTGTCTCTTTGGTTTGGACAGTCGTTCAACTTATATGTAATCGATGCTATTTATTAGTAGGACCATGAATCGTGCTATATATTAATGTGTTGCTTTTCTCTTCCGATCCTTTTGTTGCATACTTATATATTGCTTATGTATTGTCTGTGAATTGCTACTAACGTTTTGTTTGTCTAGTGCATAGAGATGCCGTCATATGTCGTGTACAAGGGTAAGGTTCCCGGAGTCTACGACGACTGGGAGGAGTGTCGGACACAGGTTCACCATTTCAGCAGTAACAGTTACAAAGGGTACACCACTAGGGCGGAAGCGGAAGCTAGATACGCGCGCTATCTAGCGGGAGAGAGGAGGGAGCGGAGGAGGAACCGGATGAAGACCAGTTTCATCGCGATGATGCTCATCGTGACCGCGACTCTCTTCTATGTGATGGTAGTTTAGATATCGACTTGTAATGTGAAGACAAACTCGCTACTCGCGGTCTCGAGACTTGTAATGTTCTAACTTTATTCGGTATTTTGAATTCGAAGACTAATATGATGAATTATATTCGGGGACTAATCTTCTATTATATTCGATAAATCTGTTGTTTATATGGTGTGCTGTTTATATTCTGTGTTGTAATGTATTTTGTAACCTGTGCAAATATCAGAAAAGCAAAAAAAAGAATCCTAATATTCATAGTAGTGGCGCACCACACTGTACTTTAGTGGCGCACTGGAATAAACACACTAGTGGCGCATTATATAGAACTGCGACATCAGTAACCCACAGCACAAAGTAAATATGGCCCCCTGGGAGGCATACTAATGGCGTACCTGGGGACATAGTAATGGCGCACTGCCAGGTGCGCCACTATTGTCTGGTATACTAATGGCGCACCAGGAGTGCGCCATTAGTACTTGTTACTAATGGCGTGATGATAGTGGCGCACCTGTAGTGCGCCATTAATGGCCAAAACAGGTGTGCCACTAATATGCCTTTTCCTAGTAGTGTCCACTTGCCAATCTTTTTAAAAGATCCAATTATGTTGAACCAATTGCTAGTGAATTGAGTTCACTAGATTATCTTTATAAAGTTTTGCTTGAGATTCATGATAATTGTGATGAAGTGATAAAAGAAGAAATTTATGAAGTGATTCATGATAGCTCCTTGTATGAAAAGCATGATTGCAATGGTGTTATAATAAATTCTATTAATGTCAATTATGCTAGTAATATGCAAAACCCCAAGCTTGGGGATGCTAATTTTGATATGTCCTCTACTTATTGCAACGATCATGATTGGGGTGATTCTTGTTACAATCTTGAAAATTTATTTAAGCCTCATGATGAATATGTTTGCGATAATATTGAAAGTGGGTTTGGAGAGGTCATGACTTTATTTGATGTTAGTCCCACTATCTTGGAAGATTATAAGACTTTTACGCATGTGGATCATGAAGAGAAATTTTTATGCGATAGCTATCTGGTTGAATTTGAGTATGATCCTACATGTAATTATTATGAGAGAGGAAAATATAGTTGTAGAAATTTTCATGTTACTAAATTACCTCTCGTCATGTTCAGATTGCTATTGTTTCTTTGTTCTTCCTTGCATATGCTAAATGTGTTTTGTCTTCATAATTTAGTTGCCTACAAAATGCCTATGCATAGGAAGTATGTTAGACTTAAATGTGTTTGTCACGTGCTTCAGGATGCTCTTTTTGTGCTTCAACTCTTGACTTTCATGTGAGCATTATTAAAATCTCAAGTCTATCCTAATGGCCATAAAAAGAGCTTGTTTGGAGGCAACCCAACGAATAAAATATTTTTCTGCTTTTTATCTTTTGTTATTGTGTAAAACCCCTTTAATATCTCTATTGAGATGTGTTTTTGTGGTTTGAATAAAGTTTTGTGCCAAGCAAATCCTTAGGGCCACGTTGGGTGTTAGTAGATTTGATCTTGCTGAAAAAACAGAAACTTTGGCGCTCACGAGAAAAATTCTCACTTTTAATAGAAAAGTGCTTTTTGGTTGATTCTTTTTGCAGAAGATTACTATACAAATTGCTCACGTGGACCTATTTTTCAATATTTTTAGAGTTCAGAAGTATTAGAAACTTCGAGATTACTACAGACTGTTATGTTTTTGACAGATTATGTTTTTTTTTGTTGTGTGCTTATTTTGATGGCTCTATGGTTTTCTTTGATGAGTTTTTTCCATAGAAAAGTTGGAATACAGTAGATATAATACAAAAACAAAATATGAATTGGTTTGATACAATACTTATAGTAGTGATTTGCTTTCTTACACTAACAGATCTCACGAAGGTTTTGTTGGAGTTTTGTGTGAT
>LR738713.1:218447109-218510723 GCA_902687465.1 Secale cereale
GAAACTTTGGCGCTCACGAGAAAAATTCTCACTTTTAATAGAAAAGTGCTTTTTGGTTGATTCTTTTTGCAGAAGATTACTATACAAATTGCTCACGTGGACCTATTTTTCAATATTTTTAGAGTTCAGAAGTATTAGAAACTTCGAGATTACTACAGACTGTTATGTTTTTGACAGATTATGTTTTTTTTGTTGTGTGCTTATTTTGATGGCTCTATGGTTTTCTTTGATGAGTTTTTTCCATAGAAAAGTTGGAATACAGTAGATATAATACAAAAACAAAATATGAATTGGTTTGATACAATACTTATAGTAGTGATTTGCTTTCTTACACTAACAGATCTCACGAAGGTTTTGTTGGAGTTTTGTGTGATTGAAGTTTTCAATTTTTGGGTTATCTTACGATGGATGAAGGAAGGATAGAAGAGCCTAAGCTTGGGGATGCCCCGGCATCCCAAGCTATTATCCAAAGAGAAGCAAGCAACTAAGCTTGGGGATGCCCCCGAGTGGCATCCCTCTTTCTTCTAACGACCATCGGTATTTCACTTGAAACTATATTTTTATTCATCACATGATATGTGTTTTGCTTGGAGCATCTTGTATGATATCAGTCTTTGCTTGTTTTGTTTTACTTTTGAAGTCATCAATCCTTGCTGGACACACTTATTTGAGAGAGACAAAATTATGTCATGACTTGCTAGAATTGCTCTCTATGCTTCACTAAAATAATTATGAGGAATGGATTTGCTCTAGTGCTTCACTTATATCTTTTTGAGCACGGTGTGCTTTAGAATTTTTGAAGAAGTACTCTCTAGCTTCACTTAGATTTATTTTAGAGTTAGTCAACTTTTAAGAAGTTCTCTCTTGCTTCACTTAAATTATTTTCAGAGAAAGAAAAATTATGCTCATGATCTTCACTTATATTTGTTCAAGCTTATCAAAAGCAACACATAAAAATTACTCCCAAAGTGATAGATATCCAAGAAGGATATAATAAAAACTTTCATGAAGATCATTGGACAAAATAAACTTGATTCCTTGTAATAGTTTTAAGACATGATGATATGATATGTGAGTCATGTTAATGAGTAATTATGCTTTAGTAAGAATGTTCGTGTTAAGGTTTGTGATTCCGGAAACATGCACGTATGGTATCTCGTTATGCCGGGAAGTTGGAGCACAATTTATCCTTGATTGTCATATCTTTGTGTGAAGGTCGGGGGCGCGCGATGGTTAACTCCTACCAACCTCCCCCCTAGGAGAATGCGTAGTATTACTTTGCTTCGAGGGCTAATAAACTTTTGCAATAAGTATGTGAGTTCTTTATGACTAATGAGAGTCCATGGATTATACGCAATCTCACCCTTTCATAATTGATAGCCTCTCTCGTGCCGCGCAACTTTTGCCAGTGCATAAATTTTATTAAACCTTCCTCAAAACAGCCACCATACCTACCTATTATGGCATTTCCATAGCCATTCCGAGATATATTGCGATGCACTTCCATTATATAGTTGACTTGAGCATTCATTTTCATCATATAGAGTCATGCTATGTCATAGGTATCGAGTTGTAATTTTTATTTCTTTTGAGTAATAAGTAAATAGAAGTGTCATGATCATCATTATCCATTATTAGAGCATTCCCCGGTAATTATAGGATGATGGAGACCATGATTCCCCCACAAGTCGGGATGAGACTCCCGACTAAAAAAGAGAAAAAGAAGAAGAAGAAGAAAAAGAAAGAAAAAATGAATGAAAGAACAAAAGAGAGAAAGAAAAAGGGCATGCAAATACCACACTTGTGCTTCAAAGTAGCACCATGTCTTTCATATAGAGAGTCTCCTATGTTGTCACTTTCATATACTAGTGGGAATTTTCTATAGTAGAGTTTAATGCATACCCACTTAGTATCATATTGAGCTTTCATGCACTTATAGCTCTTAGTGCATCTGTTGCATGGCAATCCCTACTCCTCACATTGATATCTATTGATGGACATATCCATAGTCCATCAGTTTGCCTAGTTGATGTGAGACTTTCTTCCCTTCTTTTGTCTACTACCATCGCATTCTATTCCACCTATATTGCTATATCCATGGCTTGCGCTCATGTATTGCGTGGGAGTCGAAAATGCTGAAGCGCGTTAAAAAGTGTGAACCAATTGCTTGGCTGACACCGGGGTAGTACATGATTTATACTTTGAGCTGGGAAGACAGAGCATGACAAGACTATATGATTTTGTAGGGATAACTTATTTTAGCATCGATATTTTGAAAGACATGATTGCTTGTTGATATGCTTGAGTATTTAAATCTCATGTCAAAACTAGACTATTGCTTTGAACCATATAAAAGTCCAATTGTCCATGCTATAAAGAAAATAATATGATATGACATGATAGGCAACATTCCACATCAAAAATTCTATTTTTATCACTTACCTACTCGAGGACGAGTAGGAGTTAAGCTTGGGGATGCTGATACGTCTCCAACGTATCTATAATTTTTTATTGTTCCATGCTGTTATATTATCATTCTTGGATGTCCTAATGTCATTTTATAGTCATTTTATATCATTTTTTGGTACTAACCTATTGACATAGTGCCAAGTGCCAGTTGTTGTTTTCTGCATGTTTTTACATCGCAGGAAATCAATATCAAACGGAGCCCAAACACCGCGAAACTTTTTGGAGAATTTTTATGGGCCGGAAAACACCTGATGGGCCGGAGCTGCACCTGGGGGTTGCTCTGAGGGGGCACAACCCACCAGGGCGCGCCAGGCCCCCTTGGCGCGCCCAGATGGGTTGTGCCCACCTCGGTGGCCTTCCGCACCGCCTCTTTGCTCTATAAATACCCCAATATTCTAGAAACCCTAGGGGAGCAGGCGAAATTTCGATCTAGCCACCGCAGAGTCCAGAACCACCAGATCCAATCTAGACACCATTATGGAGGGGTTCACCACTTCCATTGGTGCCTCTCCGATGATGCGTGAGTAGTTCTTTGTAGACCTTCGGGTCCGTAGTCATTAGCTAGATGGCTTCATCTCTCTCTTTTGATTATTAATACAATGATCTCTTGGAGATCCATATGATGTAACTCTTTTGCGGTGTGTTTGTTGGGATCCGATGAACTTTGAGTTTATGATCAGATCTATCTTTTTATATCCATGAAAGTATTTGAGTTTCTTTGATCTCTTATATGCATGATTGCTTATAGCCTCGTATTTCTTCTCCTATATTTGGGTTTTGTCTGGCCAACTTGATCTATTTATCTTGCAATGGGAAGAGGTGCTTTGTAGTGGGTTCGATCTTATGGTTCTTGGTCCCAGTGACAGAAGGGGAACCGACACGTATGTATCGTTGCTACTAAGGATAAAATGATGGGGTATATTTCTACATAAATAGATCTTGTCTACATCATGTCATCATACTTATTGCAGTACTCCATTTCTCCATGAACTTAATACACTAGATGCATGCTGGATATCGGTCGATGTGTGGAGTAATAGTAGTAGATGCAGGAAGGAATCGGTCTACTAATCTTGGACGTGATGCCTATATAATGATCATTGCCTGGATATCGTCATGATTATTTGAAGTCCTATCAATTGCCCAACAGTAATTGTTTTCCCACTGTTTGCTATTTTCTCGAGAGAAGCCACTAGTGAAATCTGCGGCCCCTGGGTCTCTTTCCCATATTATTTGCCTTTGCTATCTATTTTTCCTTTGCTTTTATTTCAGATCTATTAAACCAAAAACCCAAAAATACTTTGCTGCAATTTATCTTATTTACCGTTCAATCTACCAATATTTATATCTCTCTCACGTCCGTTACCCAAAAGGGATTGACAACCCCTTTTACATGTCGGGTTGCGAGTATTTGTTATTTGTATGCAGGTGTTGTTTATGTTGTGTTGCTTGGTTCTCCTACTGGTTCGATAAACTTGGTTTCATTACTGAGGGAAATACCTACCGCTGCTATACTGCATCATCCCTTCCTCTTTGGGGAAAAAACCGACGTAGCTTTAGCAGCCATCGCGGCGCCGAAGCGATCAACCAAATGAGTGTGCCGCACCTCCACTATATATAGGCATCCGTCTCAGGCTCAACACTTGGGCCTCACACGGACCCTAAAGCCCAAAGTATGTTTGGTCTATATCCGAGTCCGAGTAGGTCCAAGTCTGACTCGTGGAGTCGGATCCAACCTCACAGGTTCCTTCCCTTGAGTGTGCGACCCCTTAGGTTCAAGTCGACTTGGTCGCGGGTCGGATCACCTCCGACCTGCATGGTTGGTAGCGGCCTCTAGCAAGGCGTGCCGACCACCAAGTAGACTATGAAGCTGGTTAGGCGAACCTATACATCATGTCACACTTCCATTCCCTTTGCCACACAATATATGTTGCCACGCTCAAGGCGAGTCTGTCATCCTTGTGCTAGCACGGCCTCTTTCTCGTTCCAGTGATGCCGACCACTATCTAGATTATCTCATAATCCTTGTCGCATGGCCATGCTAATACTGGTCGGATCACATGAAGGGCCCAAAGTATATCTCTCCTGATCGGAGGGGCAAATCCCATCTTGCTCGACCACGTCTCGTAGCATGGGTCTGGACAACCCGGAAACCTACCTTTTTAACTACCCAGTCACATAGTAGTGTTTGGTCGGCCCAAAGCAACTCTGTCACCATCCCGAGTACATGCGTCATCTCAGGTCTTAGGACATATAATGTATGTTGTACTAGAGACTCGCAGATGACATAACGTTGTGTCTCATAGTTGGGTCTGTCCGACTCGGACCTTATATCGACTCGGATTCGACTACGTCGGATCCGACCAGACCTTTCCAAGTCCATATTATCCTGTTAGCACCCAATGCTCCATGGCTAGTGAGACTGAGCCATCCACTATGTCATATGCTAGTCTAGTCCGACGTGTGTCCACACATCACTTACGACTAGGGACCATTTAGGATGTATCATACAACACAAGATCTCACAGATAAGTCACGTACTTGCCAACAAGTATCATTGATTGCATCCAAGGACTATCTTTATTCATAAACACATAGCAAATATCATCATACATGATTGCCTCTAAGGCATATCTCCAACAGACGGCCCAAAGAATGTCATGTAGGTGCGTCCCCGGCCCGCCCAAGACGAAAAACCTATTTTCTGTCATGATTTTTTGTCATAGAAGTAGGAGCCGACCACATCTATGATTATGCGTGTTTTTATCAAAAGTATCATCATGGAAGTGTCATAAGCATGACATATTTTTTTGTTTGGGCCAAAATGTCACATATGTGTCTTTTTGTAGTGCTTGCGGTGTAAAACCCTACTCCTGCTTGGTGGTTTGATTGCCTCATGAGGGAGGATGAACATGCGAGTACAAGGAGAGTCAAACCTCCCCTCCACGGTGGTGCCCTTCCCTCTCTTATACTAGCCCTGGTCCTCTTCCCCCGAAAACGCTTGGCGGGAAGGGTTGCCACTATGGCTAGTTTGAAGGGGAACATGGGCTCAGTATATCCTGACAAAAGTAGTCTTCACCTGCAAAACCGACGTCCATGATGCATCGGTGGGCTCAGTACTGACCTCCGTCCTGGCGCGCCCACCGTCCTGGTCTTCATGCACCTAAACGGCAACCTTTGGGGATAGCCTCAGGAACCTGCGGATGGCCTTGTCCCCTTAGCATCAAAGAAGAAACTCTCTTCATCCGCGCCCACTGACACTCCTCTGGCTTTGATCGTCACCACACGCGTCACCCAGGTGAAGACGTAGGGCCGCGTGACTCCGTTGAACTGCTATTGGCTCGTATGCCTCCGTGAGGGGCCTCAGGAGGCAACCTCGGGGAAGCTGCCTCAGAAGGCTCCTGGTGACTTGATGTCATGCGCCTCGTGAGGCGGGACCCTCACGGGGGCTCTACTTGTGGAGCTTTGGTGGTGGGTTAGCTTTTGGCTTCCTGGCAAGCGCAACGCACTGGGGCAGTAGGCAGACGGGCCTGGGTACCCCCAGTCCCATGGGCTTGACAATAGCCCCCGGGCCCACAGCGAGCACGAGTCCGCTAGTTGAAGGGGTCGAAGTGGCGCGGGCCCCAACCGCCTGTGGGCCAGGCTTAACATGTGGCGCACTATGGGGCATGGGACGCCCCCAGTTGCCCCATGACGCCCCGGCAACCGCTTAGATTGACATAGAGCCCGACGGGTGTGGCGCGGGGCCGTCATTAGTCTCCTCTGTCTTGCCCCCTTCTCACTTCATCCCTTCCTCACACACGGCATCTCACGACCCAATCTCAAGAGCCTCCACTACCGCTGCTCGCCAACTTCACGATCGGTGAATGGCGCCCGTCATCAAGAAGATGAAGCCCTTGGCGTAGGCCATAGTCTCGGTCGCACCGGGGTGGCCCTCCTGACCTCCTCCGTCACCAAGGAGGAGAATTTGTTCCCTGTGCTCCCGCTGGTGGCCGGCGAGTAGCATGAAGGCCGCGCGACCAAGATCTGGCCCAACTTGGAAGCGTGGAGCAGCCTGGGGGGAGTCTGCTTACCCTTTCTTATACCATAGCATCTCTCCGGGTTGCCTAATCTTGACTTGGAGGGCACACCACAGGTCCAAAGATCTTCTATCTAGTCACGAATCCGTGCTCTAGCTTGGCTCCACAATAGCCCACCAATCCGGCCCATAAGCAATAGGCAGTGGCTCGAGGACCCCTTAGTACAGGACACCCTTAGAGGGCCTGGATTCGATAGTGAGAGAGGATGGCATATAAGAACTCACAGAATGGTAGGACCAACCCGGAGAAGATGCTATGGTATAAGAAAGGGTAAGAAGACTCCCCCGGACAGCTCCATGCTCACAAGCTAGGCCAGATCTTGGTCGTGCAGCCTTCGTGCTGCTTGCCGGCCACCAGCGGGAGCATCGGGCCCAAATTATCCTCCTTGGCAACGGAGGAGGTCAAGAGTGCCACCCTTGTGGTGGCCGAGGCTGTGGCATGTGCCACGGGCTTCTTCTTCTTGATGACAGGTGCCTTTTGCGTGTCGTGAAGTTGGCGAGCAGCAGCAGTGGAGGCTCTTGAGATTGGATTGCGAGATGCCGTGTGTGAGGAAGGGATGCAGTGAGATGGGGACAAGATAGAGGAGACTAATGATGGCCCCGCGCCGCACCCGTCAGGCTTTATGTCAACCCAGGCGGTTGCCGAGGCGTCATAGGGGAAGTGGGGGTGTCCCATGCCCCGTCGTGCGCCACACGCTGAGCCTGGCCCACAGGCGGTTGGGGCCTGGTCGCATGTAACCCTAACCCTATATGTGTGTATATAAACCGAAGGGTTTTAGTCTTTAGTGCTAGAGCTACATCCAACACCTCATCAACCTAGGGTTTAGCTTGCCTGATCTCGAGGTAGATAGACTCTGTAACCATATCATACACATCGAATACAATCACGCAAGACGTAGGGTTTTACCTCTTAGAGAGGGCTCGAACCTTGTGTTCTTCGTCCATTGTTCCTCATTGATCCTAGGTCCACAGCTGAGGACCCCCTACCTGAGATCCACTGGTTTCGACATCGACATTGGTGCTTTCATTGAGAGTTCCATTGTTGGATCGCCAAAGGATCGATGGCTTGCCTCATTATCAGAGATGCCGTCAGCTCTGTGGACTTCTTCGTCCCCGGCCAGCTCTTCGCGTTCGGAAGGATTGTGCTGGTCATCTAGATAAAATAAACAATTTCGCCCCTGAGCACCGAATTAGATTCGGCAACCTAGAGTACATCATGGATACCCGAGGTGATCTTGAAGGAAATATGCCCTAGAGGAAATAATAAGGTTGTTATTTATATTTCCTTATATCATGATAAATGTTTATTATTCATGCTAGAATTGTATTAACCGGAAACCTAGTACATGTGTGAATACATAGACAAAACAGAGTGTCCCTAGTATGCCTCTACTAGACTAGCTCATTGATCAAAGATGGTTATGTTTCCTAGCCATAGATATGAGTTTTCATTTGATCAATGGGATCACATCATTAGGAGAACGATGTGATGAAAAAGACCCATCCGTTAGCTTAGCACTATGATCGTTTAGTTTTACTGCTATTGTTTTCTTCATGACTTATACATGTTCCTATGACTATGAGATTATGCAACTCCCGAATACTGGAGGAACACCTTGTGTGCTATCAAACGTCACAACGTAACTGGGTGATTATAAAGATGCTCTATAGGTCTCTCCGAAAGTGTTCGTGGTGTTGGCATAGATCAAGAATAGGATTTGTCACTCCGAGTGTCGGAGAGGTATCTCTGGGCCCTCTCGGTAATACA
The DNA here is from genome assembly GCA_902687465.1 of Secale cereale. Taxonomy (NCBI): domain Eukaryota; kingdom Viridiplantae; phylum Streptophyta; class Magnoliopsida; order Poales; family Poaceae; genus Secale; species Secale cereale. Next base: position 218,455,425 of record LR738713.1, read on the forward strand.
CATCATAATAAGCCTTGCAAGCAAATGACTAATGAGTTAGTCACAAGATGATGTATTACAGAACGAGTAAAGAGAGTTGCCGGTAACGAGATTAACTAGGTATGGTGATACCGACGATCGAATCTCGGGCAAGTAACATACCGATGACAAAGGGAACAACGTATGTTGTTATGCGGTTTGACCGACAAAGATCTTCGTAGAATATGTAGGAGCCAATATGAGCATCCAGGTTCCGCTATTGGTTATTGACTGGAGATGAGTCTCGGTCATTTCTACATACTTCTCGAACCCGTAGGGTCCGCACGCTTAATGTTTGATGACGATCGGTATTATGAGTTTATGAGTTTTGATGTACCGAAGGCAGTTCGGAGTCCCAGATGAGATCACGGACATGACGAGGAGTCTCGGGATGTTCGAGAGGTAAAGATCGATATATTGGAAGGCTATATTTGGACATCGGAAAGGTTCTGAGTGGTTCGGGCATTTTTTCGGAGTACCAGGAGGTTACCGGAACCCCCCGGGAGAAGTTATGGGCCTTATGGGCCATAAGAAGGAAGCACACCATCCCACAAGGGGCTGGTGCACCCCCCTTGGGGAGGAGGCCGAATTGGAAAAGGTTTGGGGGTGCCCCCCTTTCCTTCTCTCCTACTCCTCCTTCCCTTCCTCTCCTACTCCAACTAGGGAAGGGGGATCCTACTCCCGATGGGAGTAGGACTCCTCCTAGGCGCGCCATAGAGGGCCGGCCTCTCCCCCTCCTCCACTCCTATATATACGGGGGTCGGGGCACCCCATGGACACAGAAGTTGATCAGTTGATCTCTCCCAACCGTGTGCGGTGCCCCTCTCCACAGAAACACACCTCGGTCATACCGTTGCAGTGCTTAGGCGAAGCCCTGCGCCGGTAGTTTCATCATCTCCATCACCACGCCGTCGTGCTGACGAAACTCTCCCGCGAGGTTCTACTGGATCAAGAGCTCGTGGGACGTCATCAAGTTGAACGTGTGCTGAACGCGGAGGCTCCGTACGTTCGGTGCTTGATCGGTTGGATTGCGAAGAAGTTCGACTACATCAACCGCGTCACTAGACGCTTCCGCTCCCGGTCTATGTGGGTACGTAAACACACTCTCCCCTCTCGTTGCTATACATCTAATAGATAGATCTTGCATGATCGTAGGAAATTTTTAAAATACTACGTTCCGCAACAGTGGTATCAGAGCCAGGTCTTTGCGTAGATGATATGCACGAGTACAACACAAGTGAGTTGTGGGCGATAATAGTCATACTGTTTACCAGCATGTCAGACTTTGGTTCGGCGGTATTGTGAGATGAAGCGGCCCGTACCGACATTACGCGTACGCTTACGTGAGACTGGTTTCACCGTTATTACCACTCGTTGCTTAAAGGTGACTGGCGGGTGTGTGTCTCTCTCACTTTAGTTGAATCAAGTGTGGCTACGCCCGGTCCTTGTGAAGGTTAAAACAGCACATACTTGACGAAAAGTCGTTGTGGTTTTGTATCCGTAGGTAAGAACGGTTCTTCCTAAGCCCGTAGCAGCCACATAAAACTTGCAACAACAAAGTAGAGGACGCCTAACGTGTTTTTGCAGGGCATGTTGTGATGTGATATGGTCAAGACATGATGAGTTATACGTTATTGTATGAGATGATCATGTTTTGTAAAGTTATCGGCAACTGGCAGGAGCCATATGGTTGTCGCTTTATTGTATGAAATACAGTCGCCATGTAATTTCTTTACTTTATCACTAAGCGGTAGCGATAGTCGTGGAAGCAATAGTTGGCGAGACGACAACAATGATATGATGGAGATCAAGGTGTCGCGCCGGTGACGATGGTGATCACGACAATGCCTTGGAGATGGAGATCAAAAGCACAAGATGATGATGGCCATATCATGTCACATATTTTGATTGCATGTGATGTTTATCTTATTATGCTTCTTATTTTGCTTAGTATGGCGGTAGCATTATAAGATGATCCCTTACAAAATTTCAAGGTACAAGTGTTCTCCCTGAGTATGCACCGTTGCGAAAGTTCGTCGTGCCGAGACACCACGTAATGATCGGGTGTGATAAGCTCTACGTTCAAATACAATGGGTGTAAGACAGTTTTGCACATGCAGAATACTCGGATTAAACTGGACGAGCCTAGCATGTACAGACATGGCCTCGGAACACTGAGACCGAAAGGTCGAGCGTGAATCATATAGTACATATGATCAACATCAGATGTTCACCATTGAAAACTACTCCATCTCACGTGATGATCGGACATGTTTTAGTTGATTTGGATCACGTGATCATTTAGATGACTAGAGGGATGTCTATCTAAGTGGGAGTTCTTTAGTAATATGATTAAATTGAACTTTAATTTATCATGAACTTAGTCCTGATAGTATTTGCAAATTATGTTGTAGATCAATAGCTCGCGTTATAGCTCCTCTATGTTTTTTTATATGTTCCTAGAGAAAACTAAGTTGAAAGATGTTAGTAGCAATGATGCGGACTTATTCCGTGATCTGAGGATTTTCCTCATTGCTGCACAGAAGTATTATGTCCTTGATGCACCGCTAGGTGACATATCTATTGCAGGAGCAGATGTAGACGTTATGAACGCTCGGTATGATGACTACTTGATAGTTTAGTGCGCCATGCTTTACGGCTTATAACCGGGACTTCAAAAACGTTTTGAACGCCACAAAGCATATGAGATGTTCCAAGAGTTGAAATTAATATTTCATACTCATGCCTGTGTCGAGAGGTATAAGACCTCTGACAGTACTTGGCCTACAAGATGGAGGAGAATAGCTCAACCAGTGAGCATGTGCTCACATTGTCTGGGTACTACAATTACTTGAATCAAGTGGGAGTTAATCTTCCAGATAAGATAGTAATTGACAAAGTTCTCTAGTCACTATCACCAAGTTAGTAGAACTTCGTGATGAACTATAATATGCAAGGGGTGACAAAAGTAATTCCCGAGCTCTTCGCGATGCTGAAATCGGCAAAGGTAGAAATCAAGAAAGAGCATTAAGTGTTAATGGTTAACAAGACCAGTTGTTTCAAGTAAAGGGCAAAGGGATAGAAGGGGAACTTCAAGAAGAATGACAAGCAAGTTTTCAGTCCCGTGAAGAAACCCAAAGCTAAACTCAAGCCCGAAATGAAGTGCTTCTACTGCAAAGGAAATGGTCACTGGAAATGGAACTACCCTAGATACTTGGCGGATAAAAAGGATGGCAAAGTGAACAAAGGTATATTTGATATACGATGTGTATTTTACTAGTGTTCATAGAAACCCCTGGGTATTTAATACCAGTTCAGTTGCTAAAATTAGTAACTCAAAACGAGAGTTGCAGAATGAACATAGACTAGTTAAAGGTGAAGTGACGATGTGTGTTGGAAGTGGTTCCAAGATTGATATGATCATCATCGCACACTCCCTATACTTTCGGGATTAGTGTAGAACCTAAATAAATGTTATTTGGCATTTGCGTTGAGCATGAATATGATTTGATCATGTTTGTTGCAATACGGTTATTAATTTAAAGTCATGGAATAATTGTTATTCTGTTTACATGAATAAAGCCTTCGATGGTCATACACCCGATGAAAATAGTTTGGTGGATCTCGATCGTAGTGATACACATATTCATAATATTGAAGCCAAAAGATGCAAGGTTAATAATGATAGTACAACTTATTTGTGGCACTGCCGTTTAGGCCATATTGGTGTAAAGCGCATGAAGAAACTCCATAGTGATGGACTTTTGGAATCACTTGATTATGAATCACTTGGTGCTTGCGAACCATGCCTCATGGGCAAGATGACTAAAACTCCGTTCTCCGGAACAATGGAGCGAGCAACAGATTTGTTGGAAATCATACATACTGATGTATGTGGACCGATGAGTGTTGAAGCTCGCGGCGGGTATCGTTATTTTCTGACCTTCACTGATGATTTGAGTAGATATTGGTATATCTACTTGATGAAGCACAAGTCTGAAACATTTGAGAAGTTCAAAGAATTTCAGAGTGAAGTAGAGAATCATCGTAACAAGAAAATAAAGTTTCTACAATCTGATCGTGGAGGTGAATATTTGAGTTACGAGTTTGGTCTTCATTTGAAACAATGTGGAATAGTTTCACAACTCACGCCACCCGGAACACCACATCGTAATGGTGTGTCTGAACGTCGTAACCGTACTTTATTAGATATGGTGTGGTCTATGATGTCTCTTACCGATTTACCACTATCATTTTGGGTTATGCATCAGATACATCTGCATTCACGTTAAATAGGGCAACATCTAAATCTGTTGAGACGACGCCTTATGAACTGTGGTTTGGCAAGAAACCAAAGTTGTCGTTTCTTAAAGTTTGGGGCTGTGATGCTTATGTGAAAAAGCTTCAACCTGATAAGCTCAAACCCAAGTCGGAGAAATGTGTCTTCATAGGATACCCAAAGGAGACTGTTGGGTACACCTTCTATCACAGATCCGAAGGCAAGATATCCGCTGCTAAGAACGGATCCTTTCTAGAGAAGGAGTTTCTCTCAAAGGAAGTGAGTGGGAGGAAAGTGGAACTTGATGAGGTAATTGTACCTTCTCCCGAATTGGATAGTAGTACATCACAGAAACTAGTTACAGTGATTCCTACACCAATTAGTGAGGAAGCTCATGATGATGATCATGAAACTTCGGATCAAGTTACTGCTAAACTTTGTAGATCAACCAGAGTACGTTCCGCGCCAGAGTGGTACGGCAACCCGGTTCTGGAAGTCATGTTACTAGACCATGATGAACCTACGAACTATGAGGAAGCGATGATGAGCCCAGATTCCGCAAAATGGCTTGAGGCCATAAAATCTGAGATGGGATCCATGTATGAGAACAAAGTGTGGACTTTGGTTAACTTGCCCGATGATCGGCAAGCCATTGAAAATAAATGGATCTTCAAGAGGAAGACCGACGCCGACGGTAATGTTATTGTCTACAAAGCTCGACTTGTTGCGAAAGGTTTTCGACAAGTTCGAGGAGTTGACTACGATGAGACTTTCTCACCCGTAGCGATGCTTAAGTCTATCCGAATCATGTTCGCAATTGCCGCATTTTATGAAATCTGGAAAATGGATAACAAAACGGCATTCTTTAATGGATTCATTAAAGAAGAGTTGTATATGATGCAGCAAGAAGGTTTTGTCAATCCTAAAGGTGCTAACAAAATATGCAAGCTCCAACAATCCATCTATGGACTGGTGCAAGCATCTCAGAGTTGGAATATACGCTTTGATAAGTTGATCAAAGCATATAGTTTTATACGGACTTGCGGTGAAGCCTATATTTACAAGAAAGTGAGTGGGAGCACTACAGCCTTTCTGATAAGTATATGTGAATGACATATTGTCGATCAGAAATGATGTAGAATTTTCTGGAAAGCATAAAGGAGTGTTTGAAAGGAGTTTTTTCAACGAAAAACCTCGGTAAAGCTAATTACATATTGAGCATCAAGATCTATAGAGATAGATCAAGACGCTTGATAAGTTTTTTCAACGAGTACATACCTTGACAAGATTTTGAAGTATTTCAAAATGGAACAGTCAAAGAAAGAGTTCTTGCATGTGTTGCAAGGTGTGAAGTTGAGTAAGATTCAATGCCTGATCATTGCAGATAGAATGAAAGTCATTCCCTATGCCTCAACCATAGGTTTTATAAAGTATGCCATGATGTATACCACACCTATTGTATGCCCTGCCCTGATTTTGGCAAGGGAGTACAATTTTTTTATCTACAAGTAGATCATTGGACAACGGTCAAAATTATCCTTAGAGGACTAAGGAAATATTTCTCGGTTATGGAGGTGATAAAGAGTTTGTCATAAAGAGTTACGTCGATGCAAGCTTTAACACCGATCTGGATGACTCTGAGCCCCGATCTGGATACATATTGAAAGTGGGAGCAATTAGCTAAAGTAGCTCCGTGCAGAGCATTATAGACATAGAAATTTGCAAAAATACATACGGATCTAAATGTAACAGACTCGCTGACTAAACTTCTCTCACGAAGCAAAACATGATCACACCTTAGTACTCTTTGGGTGTTAATCACAAGACGATGTGAACTAGATTTTTGACTCTAGTAAACCCTTTGGGTAGTGGTCACATGGCGATGTGAACTATGGGTGTTAATTCACATAACGATGTGAACTACCGGTATTAAATCACATGGCGATGTGAACTAGATTATTGACTCTAGGGCAAGTGGGAGACTGAAGGAAATATGCCCTAGAGGCAATAATAAAGTTGTTATTTATATTTCCTTATATCATGATAAATGTTTATTATTCATGCTAGAATTGTATTAACCGGAAACTTAGTACATGTGTGAATACATAGACAAAACAGAGTGTCCCTAGTATGCCTCTACTAGACTAGCTCATTGATCAAAGATGGTTATGTTTCCTAGCCATAGACATGAGTTGTCATTTGATCAACGGGATCACATCATTAGGAGAATGATGTGATGGACAAGACCCATCCGTTAGCTTAGCACCATGATCATTTAGTTTTATTGCTATTGCTTTCTTCATGACTTATACATGTTCCTCTGACTATGAGTTTATGCAACTCCCGAATACTAGAGGAACACCTTGTGTGCTATCAAACATCATAACATAATAGGGTGATTATAAAGATGCTCTACAGGTGTCTCCAAAAGTGTTCGTGGTGTTGGCATAGATCAAGAATAGGATTTGTCGCTCCGAGTGTCACAGAGGTATCTCTGGGCCCTCTCGGTAATACACATCATGATAAGCCTTGCAAGCAAATGACTAATGAGTTATTCACGAGATGATGTATTATAGAACGAGTAAAGAGACTTGCTGGTAATGAGATTAACTAGGTATGGTGATATCGATGATCGAATCTCGGGCAAGTAACATACCGATGTCAAAGGGAACAACGTATGTTGTTATGCGGTTTGACCGATAAAGATCTTCGTAGAATATGTAGGAGTCAATATGAGCATCCAGGTTCCGCTATTGGTTATTGACCGGAGATGAGTCTCAGTCATGTCTACATAGTTCTCGAACCCATAGGGTCCGCACGCTTAACGTTTGATGACGCGGTATTATGAGTTTTGATGTACCAAAGGTAGTTTGGAGTCCCGGATGAGATCACGGACATGACGAGGAGTCCCCAAATGTCTGAGAGGTAAATATCGATATATTGAAAGGCTATATTCGGACATCGGAAAGGTACCGAGTGGTTTGGGCATTTTTCCGGAGTACCGGGAGGTTACCGGAACCCCCCGGGAGAAGTTATGGGCCTTATGGGCCATAAGAATGAAGCACACCAGCCCACAAGGGGCTGGTGCGCACCCCTTGGGCAGGAGGCCAGATTGGAAAAGGTTTGGGGGTGCCCCCCTTTCCTTCTCTCCCACTCCTCCTTCCCTTCCTATCCTACTCCAACTAGGGAAGGGGGGAAATCCTACTCCCGATGGGAGTAGGACTCCTCCTAGGCGCGCCATAGAGGGCCGGCCTCTCCCCCTCCTCCACTCCTTTATATACGGGGGTGGGGGCACCCCATGGACACAAAAGTTGATCAGTTGATCTCTCCCAACCGTGTGCGGTGCCCCTCTGCATAGAAACACACCTCGATCATACCATTGTAGTGCTTAGGCGAAGCCCTGCACCGGTAGTTTCATCATCTCCGTCACCACGCTGTCGTGCTAACGAAACTCTCCCACGAGATTCTACTGGATCAAGAGCTCGTGGGATGTCATCAAGATGAACGTGTGCTGAACGCGGAGTCTCCGTACGTTCAGTGCTTGATCGGTTGGATCGCGAAGAAGTTCGACTACATCAACCGCGTCACTAGACGCTTCCGCTCCCGGTCTACGAGGGTATGTAGACACACTCTCCCCTCTCGTTGCTATACATCTAGTAGATAGATCTTGTGTGATCGTAGGAATTTTTTGAAATACTATGTTCCCCAACATATCTGGTCTTTGTCGGATTTGCGGCCTCGCTCAGTACCCCCATGGGCCCCGTAGGGCCCGCTCCTGAGTCTCCTCCCAATCCGATCGACGGATCGGCCTCAGACCCTCAGCCGGCCTCGAGCTCGGACATCTCTGTCCTGTCCGGAGACCAGGAATCCTCTTCGACTAGGCCAACAATGCCCGCCAAAGACTCAGCTTCCGGCCTCGGTGCGGGAGCGGTGTTTGGACTTCAAGAGTCACTCCTAGTTGAACCCTCTCCCAATGTCGTGAATCTGGCCCTGAGCCCCAGTGACGGGTCAATGCTCGGAAATCAGGAATCACCCCCTACCGAACTCCCCCTCACTAACTTGGCTTCGAGCCCCAACGCGGAGGAAGCATCCGAAGGCCAGGTTTCGCATGTGGTCCCCCAGGCTTATGCGGCCACATATTTGACCATGGGCCTCGAGGTTGAGTCGGACTTTGGAGACCAGAGCCCAGCCCAGACCCAGATCACCCCTCTCCCCGCCACGATGGAGTCCGATCCCGAGCGGCCACCACATGCTAGCTTGGCAAGCCTCGCTCTATTAAACAAGGCACTCGATCGAATTAAGATGATGGCTATTCAAAATAACTCACCCTCCGCCTGCGTACAGTAGTCCCTCGAGGCAGATTGTTGGGAATTTTACGTCCCACCCACCACCCACCTAGTGGCCACAGTCGAAGATTTAATCGACATGTTAGACTACACCTCATAAAACACTGAATCCATGGACGAAGGCGATGGAGTCATGTCCAACACCGATGCTACTCCGGTCACTGGCCATTGAAAGGCCACGTCCACTTATGACATCTACATGGTGGATACCCCCAAAGACGACGACGACACGCCCAAGCAAAACAATGGCAAGCCCAGCGACAAGCCGCCCAAATGATGCAGACAGTGCCGCCGCTCCAAGGCACGACGAAGCCATGCAAGCAACACGGACACTTCGAAGAATGACACCTTGGAAAATACGAGCAACCTTGATGCCGTCGCCGCCAATGACCATCAGCCAGATGATCATGGGGAGTACGAGGAGCCGCTCAACCTACAAGACCTCAACGACTCCGAAGACAGTAATTACCTCCCCCTTTCCGAAGGGGAGGTCAGTTTGGGTGATGAAGATTTCATCGTCCCTGAAGACCCGCTGGAGCAGGAGCCGTTCAAATGGCAGTAAATTGCCACCGCACAAAGCTTGAAGAAACAGCGGCAAAAAATTAAAATCCAAAAAAGATACGCTTAAATGAGAGATGGACTAAAGTCCTAGCTGCCGAAGAGGGGTAAGGTTACGGGAGACAAACTAAAATCTATCCAAAGCCAAGACTGCTGCCACAATTTGACAACGAGGCTGTCGAGCCAGAAGTTCCAAGATACACCTGGGCGGAACAGCCGGACCGCCCCCATCGAGTGCGGGATAGAATAGCTGATGAAGCCGAACAACCTGCCACCCCACCCCCCGTCACAACAACGAGACAACACGACTGGTCGGTAAACACGACCTACAACACGACCTGGACGCCTGAAGTAGGTCCATCTACAGACCCAAAGACAGCCTCCCCGCTAGCCGGGACAAATACCAAGCTTGCTTCAACCAAAACGATACAGTTCCGGAACGACAACGAGCTTGGATGGCCGTTGACCTCCGACGTGACGTAGCCCAAATTAGGGGCACCGCCCACCTGCTACGCTTCATGGATAGGGTGATGCAGCAAGAATTCCTCGGAGGCTTTAAGCCTGTGAACATCGAGCCATACAATGGAACCGAAGACCCGACAGTATGGATAGAGGATTTCTTGCTCCATATTCATATGGAACGAGGAGATGACCTACATGCCATAAATTACCCGCCGTTAAAATTCAAAGGACCGACCAAACATTGCTTAAATAGCCTCTCCGAAGACTCAATAGGGTGCTGGGAGGAGCTCGAGGACACCTTCCGAGCCAATTTCCAAGGCACCTATGTCCGGCAGCTCTAGAATTGATTCTTGGCCAAGAAGAATCAAATCATCGATTGTTCGTACATCAAAGCCATAACCGTCTTCATATATAGTGTCAAGGATGAATGGCTTGCACAACAGCTCGGCCAGGATAAGCCAAAGACAATGGCAGGACTTACTTCCTTGATGACGCGCTTTTGCGCAGGAGAAGACAATTGGCTCGCTCATAAAAGCACTAACCGAGAAACACCCGGTACCTCCGAAGTCCGGGATGGGAAGGCCGTGCAACAAAAATAAGTGTCATCGTAATGACGGCGAAGATGATGAGACGGCAGTAAATGCGGAATTCCGCAACCCGAAGTTTACATCATGGAAGAACCCTTCTAAATGCGACCACGACGGCCCATCCAAGTTAGATGCATTCTTGCACATGCCCTGCCAGATCCACGGCACCGCACAGAAGCCCGCCAACCACACCAACCGTAATTGTTGGGTGCTCAAACAGGCCAGCAAGCTCATAGCTGAAGACTCTCGCAAAAGCCCTCGAAGCGAGGACGATGAGGAGCCACGCATGCCGAATAGTGGAAGCCGGAAACCCTTCCCTTCTAAGGTCAAGACGGTGAAGATGATCTACACCACCCATATACCAAGGAGGGAGAGGAAGCATGCATTGTGGGATGTGTACGCTGTCGAGCCCGTAGCACCGAAGTTTAACCCATGGTCAGCTTGCCCGATCACCTTCGACCATAGAGACCATCCAACCAGTATCCGTCATGGAGGGTCTGCGACCCTAGTACTCGACCCCATAATTGATGGGTACCATCTCACGAGAGTCCTGATGGACGGAGGCAGTAGCCTCAATCTGATTTACGCAGACACAGTGAGGAAAATGGGGATCGACCCATCAAGGATCAAACCCAGTGACACCACCTTCAAGGGGGTTATCCCCGGCGTAGAGGCCCGCTGCTCGGGTACGGTGACTCTGGAAGTAGTATTTGGCTCGCTAGACAAATTTCACAACGAAGACTTGATTTTCGATATCGCCCCATTCTGAAGAGGCTACCATGCCCTCCTCGGCCGAACGGTGTTCGCCAAATTCAACGCCGTCCCGCATTACGCATACCTCAAGCTGAAAATGCCTGGTCCCTTGGGCTTCATACCAATCAACGGCAACACGGAGCACTCACTATAGACCGAGGAACATACTGCGGCCCTGGCATCCGAAGACCAAGCCATCACCAACAAGCCGATGTATCAGCCCGCCGTAAAGACGAGAGATACAACTAAATGGGCTACAGCCCGGTCCCCATCATGGGAGCCCGCTTGCGTATGCCGCAAATAGGGATATGCTCCCCACGACACTCCCACTATCATTGCGCACTACGTGCCTCATCAGCACAACTTCGCGCTCAAGATACCATGGGAGGCCGTGGGGGCTTATATCGAACAAATAGCACCATGTGTTCAGCTGAACCGAACTATGGCATCACCACGTACTCAGACGACAACAAGTATGACTTCGGACTCGCCCAGCATTAAGTTGTGATGGCAAGGCTACCTCTCACGAGTCCTAGTGAAGACCCCCTCTCACCAGAATGCGTTGTTCTATACGGATATCCAATTCATCCCCCTTCATCTTGCAGAAGCAAAGGCACAGACGTGCAACAGGGCACAGTTGAGGCTTCGACCCACGCATCATGGCCCTGCGTAAACCTTTCCTCTATAAAATCTTGTTTTCTCACTCATAATAGAAGCCTTGTTAGTTTGAATTGTATGAATAGACATACCGAACGTTTGAAAAAATAAAATTAAAAAATAAACACTCTTTACGGTGTTCGGGTATCAGCATTGCCAAGCCCTCTTTACCTTTTTTCCGCTCTTCGAACAGCTTGGCATGTACACATTGTGTAGCAAATACAAATTGGTTAATTGACCAAGGGCTAGATATTTTTATCAGCCCTACATACCAAGTCCAGCACCACTTTCCATTAAGTGTTCGTCGTCTCAGATATTGCACTATATGCATCAGTTCCGTACTATGTCTTGGGTCAATAGTTGGGTTGCCCAGCTCCCGTGCTTACGTTCTTACCTTCTGCATGTTCGGCTAAGAAGGTAAAGGAAGAACCCATGCGATTGTACTTCTGGCTAGCCCAGCTAAGCACCTTAGAGGAGAAAGCCGAAAATTGACCGTCATAGTAAGGGTGAACTAGTCGGCGATCCGATGACGAGTGTTAAACTCAAAAAATCGTTGGTGATTTCTCCGTGTCATACGTAGGGTTAATCCTAACACAAACCACGTGATTACAAAGGCATGCCTTGGCTCCCAAGTACATCACAAAGCATTGGGGGCTAGTCGTTAGCTCCTGCCGTCAAGCTCCTATGGCTAAGTGGAAGCAATACATTTGCATAGTCAATTTCCTTGTCTCTCTCACTAACTACCACCTTCGGGCACCGAGACATCGGCTAAGGGTAACCGTGCGGAGAAGAAACCCCCCTCGTGATATTCACTTGGGGGGCTGAAGCCGACGATTGGTAACTTTTAGAATAAAAAATGGTCGCACATGAGTCAAAATAAAATCATCATAGTTTAAAACAGGCAAACAGGCCGCCTTATAAAGGCCGAGTTGACAATTTAATTACACTAGTCAATGATTACATCTTTTGAGCACTGGCCTTCTATCTCCCGAGCACCATCCATAACTTGTGCAAAATACACTTCAGGGCGACGATGCTCCTTCCCAAACGGCCGGGGCCACTAGCCATGTCCATTGGCTTGATCCTAGGCCAATGAACCATGGTCTTCGCAAAGGCCAGCCTAGCTCCTTCAAGGCATGCATAACGCTTCAAGGTATCAATCAGGGGCGACGCATCATGCAGGCTATGCAACATGCCAAGGTAGCTGTCCGGAACTGGTCATGTGGGCCATAGTCAGATGCAAAGATCCTTTAGGGCGGGCTTAGCCATCCGATGCAGCTCCACCAGCTACTTCATTTGGTTGCTGAGGAGGGGAGGGTGCTTGGGCGCCTGGAACTGCGACTAGAAAAGCCGATGTTCGGAGTCCTACTCCCGCGTGGCATAGTGCTCTTCCGTAGCTACAGCACTCTCGAAAGCTCAGCGACAATGCCTGCGGAGCGCCAGACCCGTGTCAGCAATGCAAACATGTTGCCGCCAAAAACACTCTGCATAAAGTATTTCTGACCATTTACGATTTGCTTCGCTTGGCGGAGATCCTACCGTGCACCCCGCGCCTCTGTTCTGGCCTCCTAGAGCTCTTTTTCCGCGTTGGGTAGCTTGGAGGACTGCTCTTTCTGCTTCTGCTTAAGGGCCTCACATTTCGTGACGGAATCCTTGAGCTCCACCTACACTTCGGCCACTCAAGCCTCGTGCTTCTCACCGGCGACCTTCACTGTCGCAAGTTCGGGCACCGCCTTTTCGACAGCCGCTTTCTTTTGGGCCGCCTCGTCCTCGACCTTGTTCAATGCAGCCTTGAGGTCCTCGACCTCAACGGCAGCAGCTGCAGTCATCAAACACCATGTGCTCAGTATACAATCCGGAACGTAGGTGTCCAACAATGTTTACTATGCCTTTTGATAGGGGCTTACCTTGCGCTTCATCAAGCCATTTGTTAACGAGGTTCGGCTCTTCATCGAGCGTTTAAGCTTTCGATCCATCTCCTCCAATGCAGCAGCATTAGCAGCCATAGCCAAGGACGATGCCTGCGATATCAAATCAATCATGACACTCTAAATACCGGCCTACGGATATTCGATCCTCAGTAAAGTTTTTGCAATCCTTACAGAGTCTCGGGGGCTATTATATACATGGCCTGCTCAAACTCTGGCTAAAGAAGTTAAATCCGCTCTACGGGGAAAAGAGAATTACTTGACTCGCCTCGAAGTCTGTCAAAAGGCCCTGAACGACATCGTTCAGTCCGGTATGGACGGACTGAACACCCTGTAGAACCGCACCCATAAGGGTGCGGTGCTCGTCGTCGCTAACAGAGCTATTCACCTGCTCCTCCATCGCCTCCGGCCAGCCCGCCGCAACCCCATGGTTGGTGTTTAGCACATGCGAATGGGACCTCAACCCCCCTTCCATCGGAAGGCGGGACCGGCACCTGCGAGGGCCTTGAAGGCTCGGGTGAGACTGGCTGGGACCCTCCTCCCATATTCGCCAGGAGGGACACATCCTCTTAGTCTTTGGTGACTGTCGGCTTTCTGGGAACCAAGGTACCCAGACTCGCCTGTCCGTGGCCCACCGCATGGCTCCACCAACACCAAGTACGGCCCATCTTCAACATCGACAAGATAAGACCCTCGCGAGGGGCCAAGCCTCGTGAGGCGGACGGTGCCAAGACCTGTGAAGGAAGTAGCCTCCTTAGGCAGCCTCTTGAGGAGCGACGTTTCCTATGCAAGCGCCTGCCTCGCGAGGATCAAGTGACGCAAGCCATGACGACCAAGGCCAGGCGGGCGCCCGCGGGCGCAGAGTAGCAGGTTTCCACTTTGGTGCTAAGAAGGCAAGCGTAGTCGCAGAGTCCCAAGGAATCAGCCAAAGGTTTCCATTCCGGTGCAACAAGACCAAGACCGCCAGGACGGGTAAGATGTACTTCTTGTCCCCTTTCAAATTGGCAGTTGTGGAATCCCTTCCCGCCTTCGTTTTTGGGGAAGAGGACCAAGGCCACTATAAAAATAGCCTAGCCACTACCGTAGGGGCGGGTTGGATCCAATGTAGAGAGAAAGTAGCCACTCACCAAGAACAAACCTCTTGAGGTTGTTCTTTCCCTTGTACTAGTTCATCCATAGCCCTCCACCCCTCCGTGAGGCTAATCCACCACAAAGTAGGAATAGGGTCTTACACCGCAAGGTGGCCCGAACCTGGGTAAACGGACGTGTCCCTTGTCTCTCTTGTTCGTGAAGCTAGGCCGTGAGATTGAAAACTTAGCAGGCGAGAGAGGTTGAGTTCTTTGCACACGCCCCAGAGTTCGAACCTTCTTGGGTCTACGGAGGCCCGAATCCGACAGTGACCGAGGCATCGGTCTCAGCCATGACCGCATCGCCACTCCCCTGTATTTGGATGGGGAGGGGTCCTCCGTGACATCACCTGCTCAGCCCCTTCGGGGACCAGGGGAGCGTAATGCTGATCCACTGTCCGCCAATTATGGCGGAGAGTTCCCCTCCGAGGTTTGCTCGGCAGGGTGGCCCCACGATGCCCTGAGACATGGCACGATCACTAGCAACCAGTAAAGGATGGATACAACGAAAAAACAAAAAAACGCCAGGATTCGTACCTTGCCACTAGAGGCTTGACCCTGGGGTCCCTCTTGGGGACCTCTTCGGACACCACAGACTTCTCATCGGAGTCTGAACTATCAGGCAAGATCAGCTTGGGTCTGCACTGCCTTTTCTAGGCCCGAGGAGGTTGCTCCTCCTCGACGTCCTCGGATGTCGCCCTCTTCTTGGAGTTGGAGGAGGCACTCTCCTATTTGTCTTCTTTCTCCTCCCTGTCCTGAGCAAACAGGGCTGCGGCATCTCCGGCCTCTTAGGTGGAGGCCTTCCCTGGCCTCTGGTTGATCCTTGTTCTTCTTTCCCTTCTTTTCTAGTGCCTTGTAAGGCACCATGACTAGCAACTCCTTCAGCTGTGCCGATTGGGGCTCTTCGGGCAATGGAGCCGGACCTCTAATCTTCGCGGCTTTCTTGAGCCAGCCCTCTGAAGGCAACAAGAGCAAGCTTAGGCCGAATTTTGTGCAGTATAACCACCCAAATACATACCGGGCAAGAGATCAATTACCTTCGTTGGGGAATTCTCGGCGTCAAGGCCAATGTCTTCATTCTCGGTTGGCTACTCCTCCTGAGGCATGAACATCAGACTGCACACCTTCTCGTGGGTCGTGCCGAAGAGGTACTGCATGGTGGCTGGATCATCAGACTTGTAAGACCACATAAAGCTGGCCCTTTGTTGGCAATGAAGGAGGTGACATCTAAGCATTATCTGGACCATGTTGGTCAGCTTGGTGTCGGTCTCCATTACGTTGGAGATGCGTTATTGTAGCGTCTTCAACTCATCGGCAGACCCCTAGTTAGGAACTTTTTGGGTCCACGAGGTCAACCTCGCTGGGGGACCGGATCTGAATTTGGGAGCAGTCTTCTAGGCCGCATCCCTTGGTTCTGTAATATAGAACCACTCCTCCCGGCACACCTTGACGGTGTCAACGAATCTGCCCTCTGGCCATTGAACTCAGGTATGCTTGCTGATCATCGCTCCACCGCAGTCCGCATGGGCGCTGCCGACCACATTCAGCTAGACGTTGAACACTTTCAGCCACATGCCGAAATGTGGCTGAACCCGCAGGAGAGCCTTGCAAACGGTGATGAAGGCCGCGATGTGGAGGAGGGAGTTGGGGTCTCGATCATGGAAATCCATCCCATAAAAGAACATTAACCCCCTCACGAAGGGGTGCAGAGGGAAACCTAGCCCCCGAATAAAGTGGGAGAGGAACACCACCCTCTCGTCTGGCTAGGGCTTGGGGATGACCTGGCCCTTTCCGGGGGCCCAATGAGTGACATTGGCTGACAAGTAGCCAGCTTGCTTCAGCTCCTCGATAGCATTGTTTGTGATGATGGAGGCCTCCCACTTGCCATTGGCACCAGATCCGGCCATGGCCAAAACTAGGGAGGAGCTGGAGAAGACCTTTCGTGGAAAATAAGAGCGAGGCGCTGGAGCTCTGGAGATTGGAAAGGCGACAACGAGAGGTGGAAGAAGGCGTAGACTGGTAACTGTAGCTATTCCCCTTTTTATGGGCCACAGAGGAGCCGAGGTTTCCTCTTTTCATGCCGCGGGCCTCTCCACTTCCCGGTAATCTCGCGATGTCATGTGCGGGTGGGGGGAGATCGAAATCGTTGATCATATCCCCTAAAAGGCAGGGCACAATCTCCATCTTGACGAGACATGCCAATGGAGGGGCAGCCTCAAACTGCGCATCAAGACTTACTAGCTGTCCGACGTTATGACCCGACGCGACCCTTCGCAAAAAACTGGCAGATAAGGGCACTATTCACATTGGAGCGTTTTCCAGGGCTAAGTAAAACAAGTGCCCCGGGTTCCGGACACCACTCAACCCCGAACATGCACGGGACATGATGGAGAACTCGCCTCGCAAGCCGAAGACCGTTGGATGTGCGGATGTCGAACACATGCCCTAATGTTGGGGGCTAGTTCGGGGGCTACTGAGGGAGTCCTGGGTCCTCGGGCCATTGGCCTATTGCTTATGGGCCGGATTGTTGGGCTATTGTGGAGCCAAGATAGAGCACAGACCCGTGACCAGATAGAAGATTTTCGCAGCCGTGGTGTGCCCTCCAAGTCAAGATTAGGCATGATCTTTCCTTCACTATAACCGTTTGCCTGTAACCCTAACTGTAGTGGTGTCTATATAAACCGAAGGGTTTTAGTCTTTAGGGCTAGAGCTACATCCAACACCTCATCAACCTAGGGCTTAGCTCGCCTGATCTCGAGGAAGATCTGTAATGCCCAGGATGGGACTATACCTCCTACGTGTCGAGGCACGACTTAAAGGTATAAGCCCATTCTCGAATGATCTCAAGTTTGGTATCTTTGCACGACTCATGTAAAAGAGGGATTAAATTGCAAAAGGAGATA
Source organism: Secale cereale (assembly GCA_902687465.1). Classification (NCBI taxonomy): domain Eukaryota; kingdom Viridiplantae; phylum Streptophyta; class Magnoliopsida; order Poales; family Poaceae; genus Secale; species Secale cereale. The sequence continues at coordinate 218,473,043 of LR738713.1, forward strand.
GTTGGCTTACACTCGCCACTTCACACAAATACATTACATAAGCAAGACATCATTCAAAACATCACAACCCGACTACGGGCGAAGATCCAAAAGAAAGATACCAAAACAACATAAAGCCACAGGTCAGAATCGCCCCTAGTAGAAACCACTACTGACCGTCGAAAACGTCACAAGCATACGGCCACTCTCTTCATCGAGCTCCCACTGAAGTACTTGAACCAGCTCCTGCATCATACTCGGCTGAACCTGCATCTGGTGTTGTAGTATCTGTGAGCCACGAGGACTCAGCAATCCCATAACCATGGGTATCAAGACTAGCAAAGCTTTATGGGTAGGAAGAGGTAAAGTGGTGAGGTTGCAGCAGCGGCTAAGCATAATATGGTGGCTAACTTACGAATACAAGAATAAGATGAGCATCTACGCAAACGGTCGCAGCTAGTAGTGATCGCTAAAGATCATGGACTACATACGAATCAAACATAACCCCATCGTGTTCTCTTCTCAAAGTGAAAAGAGACAGTCACGGTTACTCACACAGTTGTGTGTTTTACTTCGGATCCTCTGTCAAGTTTTCTACAACCGGACATTAACAAATTCCAATCTGCCACATAACCGCGGGCACGGCTTTCGAAAGATCATAACCCTGCAGGGGTGTCCCAACTTAGCCCATCACAAGCTCTCACGATTAGCTGAAGTGATAAATATAATATCATCACCCCTTATCTTAGGCAAATCCGATCAGGCTCGGCATCCCGGTGCACAAGATATTTCCACAATGGTAAAACAAGTCCAGCAAGACCTCCCGATGTGTCGACACCCTGATAGTAGCCGCGCGTATCTCGTCTCAGGCCACAACCGTATGGGCGATAGTACGAGTAAAACCAATCCTCGAGTTTCCCCGTGGTGGCCCCGCAGAACCCCCGTTTGGGACCAACACCATCAGCACTGCCCCCCCCCCTGCTATGTAGAAAGAATCCTCTGGTAGCGCTAACTCCCTATGCAATTTAATTAATTAATTAAGTTGTTATTATGAGCAAATTAAAACCAATGTTGGGCCTTGCTGGAGGAGTTTTATTCAAAGTCGAACTGTCAAGGGGTCCCCATCCACCCATCGTGTAAGGAACGCAAAATCAAGGAACATAATGCCGGTTTATCGGCGCCTAAGGTGGCATGAGTGGAACAAAACACCGAGCAAAAGGCCAAGCCTTCCACCCATGCCCAGTATATAGGTGTGTTAATAATAATAATAGATATTGTGATATTCCAACAATAAGTTCCCTCCTGGAACAAACTTCATCTTCACCTGCAACTAACAACGCTATAAGAGGGGCTGAGCAAGCGGGTAACATAGCCAAACAGTGGTTTTGCTAGGAAGGTGTCAAAGGTTAGAGGTTTCATGGCAACAAGGAGAGGCTGACAATAAAGATGGGTAGCGCGACATGTAACGATAGCATCGAGACAACTAAGCATGGCAATGGTAGTAAAGGTATCCAAGGGTATGATCATCTTGCCTGGGATTCCGCAAGGAAAAAGAACGGATCCATGAAGTAGACGGAGCAACATAGTCGAGCGAATCCTCACAACTCCGGAACGAAACCGAAGCTAACAAGAGAAGCAACCGGAAAGAAGCAAACACCACGGTAAACACACAAGCATTAACATGGCATACGATGCACATCCAAGTGTGATGCATGTCGGGTTTAATTATGCATGGCATGGCAAAGTGCACAAACAAGTACTACAAGTTAAGTGGAGCTCAATATGCAACGAGTTGCATATTGACGAAACACCACATTTTAATTATTTAATTGACTCTCGTTTATTTACAAGACAAGATTAAATATTTGTTGATGTGGCAAGAGGTGAAGCAAGAGCAAACTACCTATCTAGGCAATTTAAATGAGGCCGGAAAAACAACAACAATTCCGAAAAATCCTCATGGGCATGTTTAGCAATTATTAAAGCAACAACAATTAAACATATAATGTTGTTAACATGATGTGGATGACATGATCTAGTTTATGCAATTTTTATTAAAAGTTGACATGAAGAGATAAGGAGTATTTGTCACCATGGTGGAAGAAAAGGGTGCCACGGCAACGATCCGAAAATGATGCAACGGCAACATCTCGGTTCCGGTAACTCGTTGAGAGACCGGAGCAAAAGAAAGATGGCGTGAGCGAGTCGAACAAGATGGAAGGTGGGGTGATCCCGTCACCGGGTTCCCACGGGTCAGCGACGAGGCAACCGAGGAGCACGACAAAAGACTAAACGGGCACGGTGCACACAAGGGACACATTTCATACAACACAAGCAACATTCATCCACGGTCATCGTCTCGGGGTTATACCTTCGAAGCGTTCATTCTCAGAGGGGTTCGAGTCGTAGTGGAAGTGGTGGTACACGGGTCGTCGAGGAAGTAGTCGTTCCGTAGAGGTACTCGTTCGTAGAGGGAGTAGTCGTTCTCGCGATTCGTAGAGGAAGTAGGCGTTATCGGGCATCGTGGAAGTAGTGGTACACGACGATGGTACTTGTACACGAGTCTTCGGCAACGGTAGTGGAAGTAGTTGTTCACGTCGGCGGTAGTTGTACTTGAGGGTCTTCGGCGACGGTAGTCGTTCACTTTTCGTAGCCGTTCGGGTCGTCGTGCGTAGTGCTACTTGGCGATTCCGAGACGACTGTAGTTGAACTTGGGCATCGGAGTCCGGGTCTTGCCTGTGGTGTACTTGGCGAAAAGCAACAGCAACAAAACATGGCGAAGGTGGCTGCAGCCCTCGGGCGGAGTGAGGCCGAGAGGAGGATGGGCTTGGGGCGCACAAGGAGGTGCGGTGCTGCGGGCTCGTGGCCTGGAGGCGGACGGCGTGGGTTCCGGCCTGCCCTGGCTGGAGGCGAGACGAGGATGATGAGGCAGGGGCCTGGCGCGCAGGGAGCTGCGGTGCTGGCTCCGGCGACCTGAAGGCGTCCAAGGCGGGAGACAGGGGCGAGCCGGCGCCCTGGACGAGGCCGGGCCTGGCGCTGGAGGGGCGCGACACAGGCCTTGGCGGCGGAGCAGCCAGGCACGGCTGGAGGACGGTGTGTCCATGGCGCTCGGGAGATGGAGGAAGAGGCGGGTCCTGGCCGGCCCGCGGAAGCAGCGACGCGACAGGGGACGGAGGGAGGCGGGGCCTGGCCGGTCGTCGCTGGCAGACGGCACGGTGACGAGGCAACCGACGAGGGGCGCATCGAAGGGAGGAGAGAGCGGGGCTGAGCGCTCGCGCAAGGGAGAGAAAAGGAGATCGAGGGGATCGGGCGAGAGGCCAGAGGGGATCGAGACGAGGGACGATGGGGTTCGGTGGGAGTGCGGCGGCTGAGGGAGGAGAGCGAGGAGGGAGCTGCGTCGGGCTGCTAGGGGCTAGGGTTTGGGGAACCTGGGCCGCGAGGGAGGGGCCGGCCTAGAGAGGCTGAAGCCCATATGGCCTAGGAGGGAGGAAAAAGGATGGGCTCTCTTCTTTTTTTAACTGCTGCTGTTTTCCCAAAAAAACAAAAACAGCAAAGGAGAAAGAAAAGGAAGGAGGTGTTCTGAATAGGATTAAGGCATAGGGTAAAATTCCCTAGACTCACAAAAATGTAAGGAATTAATTAAAATTGTTGGAGGGGTTTTTGGAAGAACCTCGATAAACGAGAAAAGAAATATAGGGAAGGTTTAGATGGAGAAACTTGGAGTGAAATAGGCGTGGGGAAAATTATGCAAGCGTGTTGGGTCATTTCCAAACAAATGGAATATTTTATAGCTCCATAATACCAGGAGGATATGTTATAAAGAGAAAACACCATGTGCATTCCCTCGATTTAAATGGACCGAAGGCCCACACGATTTATTTAAGTTGAGATGCAAAAATAAATAAGACATGATGGCATGATGACATGATGCAATGCAAAAATAAATAACACAAGCACAAAAGAAACACACGGGAGAACCCGGAAAATCTGGAATCTTCTGGAATCTTCTGGGACGTCGATCTTTGGGCGACACAACTCTCCCACACTAACAGAGGATCTCGACCCGAGATCCTAGAGATAGCACCGGTTAAAAACGGAAGAGGAAGAGGTAAAACAAAGTTGCTTCTTTGACAGACGAGTGAAACCAAAGAACCTTGAGAGGTTGAACAATCTTGAAAGAAAGAATGCAACGGAGATGAACGAAGTTAAGAGCACTCCGGTTAAAGGAGGAACAAGGAACATTACGAGAACCTTGTAGATTGAAAGACATGAAACAAGAGCTTACGAACCAAAAGAATATGAAACTGCAACGGTATAGCCAAGGAATAATAATGGCAGAATTGGACAACACTCCGTCTGAAATGGAAGGAATTAACAAGAACTTGAGGAGGTGGAATGATACTTGAAGAAATCGACAGCACACTGCCTCTGAAACAATTAAAGAATGACACAAGGGGTAAGAAAGATTCAGACAGCACTCCGGTTGAAAGAGAGGCAAAACTTGATGATATGAGAGAATTAGAATGGAGAATACAATGCTCCGGTTAAATGATAAGCACGGGAAAGAACATGATCTCGAGAAAACGCTATGATGGTTTGGAGAGAGCAACATCACAATGCCTCCGGAATGAAAGAATAGCATATAAATCAATGAAAGAATTGAACGGAGAGAAAAAAGACAACTTCTCCGACAAAAGAATATGAAAACATCCTTACGAAGAAGGGTTGAAAGGAGTTGTTGGAAAAAAATCAACAACGAAAACGAATAAGCTTGATGTGGGCTTATGGAAAACATCTCAAAACTATAAGGTGACAACCGGCCACTAACGGAAAACGATTGATTGCATTGAGATCAACAAAGGAGACGATAAACTTATTTCGTCGAAATGATAAATGAAGAACTTGGGTCATTTATAAGCACCATAATAGCAACAATCCTTAGGGAAAGCTTTTAGGTGAAATACAACCCAAGATAACTCCAACGAATAATTGAAGAGCTGAAAAGATCTCCTGAACAAGGAAAAATGATGGTTTTAAATATCTCATTCCTGACAACTCGTGAATCATGAAACATGAAGGAATTGTCAAGAATGACATAACACCATCTGAAAAGATAAGGTAGAAAGGAATGCAATTGGAAATCATGATGAAGAATGCTTGAGCTCCAACAAGAATCTTGATGAAGACTACGAGGATGAATTAAAACATGATGAACCACCATGAGAACTCCGGTAATGAAAAGCATGAGAAGCGAAAGATGAAAAGAATAAGATTCAAGGCCCGCGATGAATTATATGGAGCTTTGAAATGATATAATAGAAATAACTTGAAGCTCCGGAAAACAAGATGTAGAATTTAGAACCAAGAATTTATTCCTCATGAATAAACTCTAACAAAGGGATTAATCCACTTGGATGAAATAAGAATAAGAATTATGTTATGCATATCCTTCACCAATTTAAATTGGCGACAAGCACTGGATTTGGCATACTACTTATTCTTGTTGGAAAGGATTAAGAGAGATCTCGCACAAGCTTGGGTAAATCTTCAACGAACCACCGGTAGGATTGTGAAAATAACAAATGAATTAAAACGACAACAACGGAAGGGTAAACTTGAACGAACCACCGTAAAAATATGGAGACGAACGAAGAGACATCAATTAATAATAGTTGGAGGACGAAGTAGAAAACTGAGAATGAAGAAATATTCTGAAATAATGGCCTTCGGAGGAACACAAGGAAAGAATTCATGAAATGCTTCGGATGGGTATGAAAAGAATTTCTCACAATCGGAACAATAATGAGGATTGCATGAAGCTAGAACCACGAATCTTGAAGAGAACGGGCCAGGATTCAAGAGGAACTCGTATTCGGGTCTTCAAAATCTGAGAAGACGATGATATACACCACCATGAATTGTATAGGCCATCCGTAATGAAGAATTAAAAAGGTTGAACCAATGATGAAAAAGAATTTGAAAGCGATCTTGGAGAAGGACTGTGACTGATGGAAATCATTCTTACGTCACACTTTGAAAGGAATTTAAGTATAACACCAGAAAAAAATAGAAGAGTCAGATAAGATCCTGGAGAAAGACCTGTGGGTTAGGGCCCACTCAAAGAAATCACCGTTGGAAAAGATTGCTCAAGAGATATAGCACCGGTTGAATTAAATGGCTTGGATAAGATGACATTCCTCAAAATAGTTGAACGGATTAAGAATGGAATTATGAATCTTGAGCACTCCGGATATGAATAGCAAGAGGAGAATGATTAATTGGTGCACCGGAATAAGAAAGCATTGTGAAATGAGGAAAAGGATAAGATCAACACCGAAATCTTGAATTGCATCCACCGGTAGAATTTGAGAACAAAAGAATGATGAACTTGGAGTTCTTGAGCATCTTCACGGTAATTCACCGGATAAGAACATTGAAGAAAAAGAATGAAGAAACTTCACATTAATAAAATGGATATTTCATTTGAGAATTTCTGGCTCCGAGAAGAAGAAGGGTGGGAGGGAGGGGAAACAAAGACAACTTGGGATGATTGAAACAGACAAATCGTCAGATTTCTCAACGGCGTCCGTATGGAATAACTTGAAAAGAAGGCACACCGATTGGAAAAGAATTTAACATGACCATCTTGATGATTAAGAAGGACTAGCACTCCCATAGAAATATGAGAATACCGATTAGGAAAGGTATGGAATCAACACTTGACATCGAAGCAACTCGAATACCAGAATCAAAACGAAACAAAGGATAGATATGTTGCAACATGATCTTCACAATATCATTCGAACAGAGAATTGAACGAATGAATTCCGCCGTACATCAACTAGTCGAGAAGCCACTTGGAGAACAAAAGGTAAATTAAAAGGAACAAGGAACAGATAGAACAAATACAAGATAGAAGCTTCGTTCGACATATTCGTGCTGAAAGCTCATGGAACGTGTTACAAAAGGGTTTTGCAATCCCCGGATCAGCATAGCCAAGGACCCTTTAAGATGCAACTCCCGATCGGAACAAGCCCATAAAACCACTTCACTCAATGTAGAACCCCGAACTTCATATTGTGTACTCGTTGGAAGAATGCCTAGAACTACTAGATGAACCCACCTATTAATTTCCGAAAGTTTACAGTTATGCAATCAGGTGTTGGGGATACAGGGGAAGCACCACGCACTCAAATCTAATCCTACATCCAGCTGTATCCATCCTTCAACACATAACCAGTTGTTTCCGGAAACCGTTTACCTCGGACCTTCGAAACGCATCTACTATACAAGCTATGGCAATACTCCCGAACTACATCCCCAGTACTGGGTGATGTCGGGGTTATCTTGCCACTAACCGCATAGGAGAGTTTTCGATGTCGGCCGTCTTAAGTATTCGAGAACTGATGCAATATATTTGTGACGACAACACCTCGGAGCTCAACTCCCCGGGACACTGTCACAACCCCTAAATGACAGGAGGCATCGAGAACAATGTTCTCGTCACAAAGACATCGCAACAATCCAAACAATACTCGCGTGATCCTAAAAAAAATTTGGTGAAGTTTTGAGAGTAGAAGAGACAAGAGTAATCGTCAGGAGTCCTCACCAGAGTGAAAAGAGATGAGAAGTAAAAGAAATCCTACTCTCCGATATAAATATAGGACTCAAAATATTTTTCAAGTGTGTGCCTAGACTCAACCGTCAACAATTCGATCAATCAGTGGGGGCTTCTAGGTCGGAGAAGGCTCTGATACCAACTTGTAATGCCCAGGATGGGACTATACCTCCTACGTGTCGAGGCACGACTTAAAGGTATAAGCCCATTCTGGAATGATCTCAAGTTTGGTATCTTTGCACGACTCATGTAAAAGAGGGATTAAATTGCAAAAGGAGATAGTTGGCTTACACTCGCCACTTCACACAAATACATTACATAAGCAAGACATCATTCAAAACATCACAACCCGACTACGGGCGAAGATCCAAAAGAAAGATACCAAAACAACATAAATCCATAGGTCAGAATCACCCCTAGTAGAAACCACTACTGATCGGCGAAAACGTCACAAGCATACGGCCACTCTCTTCATCGAGCTCCTAGTGAAGTACTTGAACCAGCTCCTGCATCATACTCGGCTGAACCTGCATCTGGTGTTATAGTATCTGTGAGCCACGAGGACTCAGCAATCCCATAACCATGGGTATCAAGACTAGCAAAGCTTTATGGGTAGGAAGAGGTAAAGTGGTGAGGTTGCAGCAGCGGCTAAGCATAATATGGTGGCTAACTTACGAGTACAAGAATAAGATGAGCATCTACGCAAACGGTCGCAGCTAGTAGTGATCGCTAAAGATCCTGGACTACATATGAATCAAACATAACCCCACCGTGTTCTCTTCTCAAAGTGAAAAGAGACAGTCACGGTTACTCACACAGTTGTGTGTTTTACTTCGGATCCTCTGTCAAGTTTTCTACAACCGGACATTAACAAATTCCAATCTGCCACATAACCGCGGGCATGGCTTTCGAAAGATCATAACCCTGCAGGGGTGTCCCAACTTAGCCCATCACAAGCTCTCACGATTAGCTGAAGTGATAAATATAATATCATCACCCCTTATCTTAGGGAAATCCGATCAGGCTCGGCATCCCGGTGCACAAGACATTTCCACAATGGTAAAACAAGTCCAGCAAGACCTCCCGGTGTGTCGACACCCTGATAGTAGCCGCGCGTATCTCGTCTGAGGCCACAACCGGATGGGTGATAGTACGAGTAAAACCAATCCTCGAGTTTCCCCGTGGTGGCCCCGTAGAACCCCCGTTTGGGACCAACACCATCAGCACTGGCCCCCCCTGCTATGTAGAAAGAATCCTCGGGTAGCGCTAACTCCCTATGCAATTTAATTAATTAATTAAGTTGTTATTATGAGCAAATTAAAACCAATGTTGGGCCTTGCAGGAGGAGTTTCATTCAAAGTCGAACTGTCAAGGGGTCCCCATCCACCCATCGTGTAAGGAACGCAAAATCAAGGAACATAATGCCGGTTTATCGGCGCCTAAGGTGGCATGAGTGGAACAAAACACCGAACAAAAGGCCAAGCCTTCCACCCATGCCCAGTATATAGGTGTGTTAATAATAATAATAATAGATATTGTGATATTCCAACAACAAGTTCCCTCCTGGAACAAACTTCATCTTCACCTGCAACTAACAACTCTATAAGAGGGGCTGAGCAAGCGGGTAACATAGCCAAACAGTGGTTTTGCTAGGAAGGTGTCAAAGGTTAGAGGTTTCATGGCAACAAGGAGAGGCTGACAATAAAGATGGGTAGCGCGACATGTAACGATAGCACCGAGACAACTAAGCATGGCAATGGTAGTAAAGGTATCCAAGGGTATGATCATCTTGCCTGGGATTCCGCAAGGAAAAAGAACGGATCCATGAAGTAGACGGAGCAACATAGTCGAGCGAATCCTCACAACTCCGGAACGAAACCGAAGCTAACAAGAGAAGCAACCGGAAAGAAGCAAACAACACGGTAAACACACAAGCATTAACATGGCATACGATGCACATCCAAGTATGATGCATGTCGGGTTTAATTATGCATGGCATGGCAAAGTGCACAAACAAGTACTACAAGTTAAGTGGAGCTCAATATGCAACGAGTTGCATATTGACGAAACACCATATTTTAATTATTTAATTGACTCTCGTTTATTTACAAGACAAGATTAAATGTTTGTTGACGTGGCAAGAGGTGAAGCAAGAGCAAACTACCTATCTAGGCAATTTAAATGAGGCCGGAAAAACAACAACAATTTCGGAAAATCCTCATGGGCATGTTTAGCAATTATTAAAGCAACGACAATTAAACATATAATGTTGTTAACATGATGCGGATGACATGATCAAGTTTATGCAATTTTTTATTAAAAGTCGACATGAAGAGATAAGGAGTATTTGTTACCGTGGTGGAAGAAAAGGGTGCCACGGCAACGATCCGAAAATGATGCAACGGCAACATCTCAGTTCCGGTAACTCGTTGAGAGACCGGAGCAAAAGAAAGATGGCGTGAGCGAGTCGAACAAGATGGAAGGTGGGGTGATCCCGTCACCGGGTTCCCACGGGTCGGCGACGAGGCAACCGAGGAGCACGACAAAAGACTAAACGGGCACGGTGCACACAACGGACACATTTCATACAACACAAGCAATATTCATCCACGGTCATCGTCTCGGGGTTATACCTTCGAAGCGTTCGTTCTCGGAGGGGTTCGAGTCGTAGTGGAAGTAGTGGTACACGGGTCGTAGAGGAAGTAGCCGTTCCGTAGAGGTACTCGTTCGTAGAGGGAGTAGTCGTTCTCGCGATTTGTAGAGGAAGTAGGTGTTCACGGGCGTCGTGGAAGTAGTGGTACACGACGACGGTACTTGTACATGAGTCTTCGACGACGGTAGTGGAAGTAGTTGTTCACGTCGACGGTAGTTGTACTTGAGGGTCTTCGGCGACGGTAGTCGTTCACGTTTCGTAGCCGTTCCGGTCGTCGTGCGTAGTGCTACTTGGCGATTCCGAGACGACTGTAGTTGAACTTGGGCATCGGAGTCCGGGTCTTGCCTGTGGTGTACTTGGCGAAAAGCAACAGCAACAAAACATGGCGGAGGTGGCTGCAGCCCTCGGGCGGCAGTGAGGCCGAGAGGAGGATGGGCTTGGGGCGCACAAGGAGCTGCGGTGCTGCGGGCTCGTGGCCTGGAGGCGGACGGCGTGGGTTCCGGCCGGCCCTGGCTAGAGGCGAGACGAGGATGATGAGGCAGGGGCCTGGCGCGCAGGGAGCTGCGGTGCTGGCTCCGGCGACCTGAAGGCGTCCAAGGCGGGAGACAGGGGTGAGCCGGCGCCCTGGACGAGACCGGGCCTGGCGCTGGAGGGGCGCGGCCTTGGCGGCGGAGCAGCCAGGCGCGGCTGGAGGACGGCGTGTTCATGGCGCTCGGGAGATGGAGGAAGAGGCGGGTCCTGGCCGTCCCGTGGGAGCAGCGGCGCGGCAGGGGACGGAGGGAGGCGGGGCCTGGCCGGTCGTCGCTGGCGGACGGCGCGGTGACGAGGCAACAGACGAGGGGCACATCGAAGGGAGGAGAGAGCGGGGCCGAGCGCTCGCGCGAGGGAGAGAAAAGAAGATCGAGGGGATCGGGCGAGAAGCCAGAGGGGATCGAGACGAGGGACGATGGGGTTCGGTGGGAGTGCGGCGGCTGAGGGAGGAGAGCGAGGAGGGAGCTGCGTCGGACTGCTAGGGGCTAGGGTTTGGGGAACCTGGGCCGCGAGGGATGGGCCGGCCTAGGGAGGCTGAAGCCCATATGGCCTAGGAGGGAGGAAAAAGGCTCGGCTCTCTTCTTTTTTTAACTGCTGCTGTTTTCCCAAAAAAACAAAAACAGCAAAGGAGAAAGAAAAGGAAGGAGGTGTTCTGAATAGGATTAAGGCATAGGGTAAAATTCCCTGGACTCACAAAAATGTAAGGAATTAATTAAAATTGTTGGAGGGGTTTTTGGAAGAACCTCGATAAACGAGAAAATAAATATAGGGAAGGTTTAGATGGAGAAACTTGGAGTGAAATAGGCGTGGGGAAAATTATGCAAGCGTGTTGGGTCATTTCAAAACAAATGGAATATTTTATAGCTCCATAATACCAGGAGGATATGTTATAGAGAGAAAACACCATGTGCATTCCCTCGATTTAAATGGACCGAAGGCCCACACGATTTATTTAAGTTGAGATGCAAAAATAAATAAGACATGATGGCATGATGACATGATGCAATGCAAAAATAAATAACACAAGCACAAAAGAAACACACGGGAGAACCCGGAACATCTGGAATCTTCTGGAATCTTCTGGGACGTCGGTCTTCGGGCGTCACAAGATCGACTCTGTAACCATATCTTACACATCGAATACAATCAAGCAGGATGTAGGGGTTTACCTCTTAGAGAGGGCCCTAACCTGGGTAAACATCATGTTCTTAGTCCATTTCTCCCAATTGATCCTAGGTCCAGAGCTCGGGACCCCCTACCCGAGATCCGCCGGTTTTGACACCGATGCACTCCATCTTTAGCCTAATTTGATCCTCCTCCTGGCCATATTCGCCTTTCTACAATGAGGCTTTTGTGGGCGTGAGACCCTCGGTGGCGCTCTTCTGCCACTTCTTTAGCTTGTGGTTCACCGCCCCATACCAACGCTTCGCATGCCTCTCCTTCGTCGACGTCAAGGGCAAGAACATCCGCCTGAAGGCCAAGAAGAAGGTGGAAGGCTACATGAAGCACTGGGTCTTCATGGATGCGTGCCGGGTCAGCCCGCTCTTGATAACACCGACGGGCTAGCTAGAGCAGACCCCTGAGTGGGTCCATGAGAGGCTCACTGACCCTAGGGTGGAGCCCGTCCTGGAGCGGATAACCACGCGCGGGGCCACAAAATTGATGAGGTCGATGATCGTCAAGGAGTTTCTGGGGCATCGCATTGCGCCGCTTCAAGTGCGCTCGTAGCCCGTGTGGGAGTACGCTGGCGCAGAGGATACGATGAGGATGCATGCACCCGGCTTAAAATCCTTGGAACTAAACTGGGCCTTAGGGGCCCTGCTCGGCTACACCCCAAACGACCCTCCTGAAGTTGCATCCCTGTAGTACAACTACAATGATAAGGCGAAGCTGGTTGCAGTGATGCCCATCTTCAACGAGTGGGGGCTCGTACCAGGCGACCAAGGTTGCCCACGCAGGAACCCTCCACCGTGGTGCTGGATACCAGCGACATCGGTAGTAGCGACGACGACTCAGAGGAGACCGTGGAAGAGGACGACGCCGGACGGGTGCCACGCTCTAACCGCAAGCTCCTCCATAACTTCGAGGATGACGACGTCGCCGATGAGTTGCCCATGGCGGTGTCGCCTCTATCCGCCGACACGATGGGTCTGACATTGCAACCGCTCATCCACCAGCTAGGGCTAGCCTTGGCAAAAAGGGCGGCGGAGCCCTCGTCCGTTGAGACCCTCCAGGATGCGCCACATGACCTCAAGGAGGGCGATAGCGCGCCCGGGCTTGCCACTGATCGCATGGTAGGTCTAGAGGACAACGCCGGGACGACCCCAGAAGACGGCAGTGACGCGTCGTCCTCCACGGAGAAGAAGCGGGAGTGGGCTGCGAGGGACGAGTAAGTACAAGGATCATTTTTGTGCCACACACTTGTGATTCCGTTTGGCTCGATCTAACCCCTTGTTTGCGCAGGACTCAGGGGGACGCCGAGTAGCAGAAGAAGGCAAACTTGACTAGGGCGAATGGGACCCCTGGCACGAAGGCAACGCAGGCTCCCGGACTGAGCCCCAGGGGGCGCACAAGGGCCTTGCGCAGCTCCAACGTGGGGGGAGGGCGCCCGGGCACCGGGAAGGCGCACGACGCCCTGCCAGAGCCTCGAGGGGGCTCGACCACCAATGCCACAACAGTCCCGCCGTAGACGCCCCTCTTCGGGGGCGGGGGTGCACCGTCCGCGAGACCTGCAGCGGATGAAGGCGCGGCAACGGGGCAGAAGGAGGTGCCTCAGCCCCCGCCAGCAGCCCTTTCTCTCACGGCGGAAGGTGGCATGGGGTGTGCCATGGGGCTATCCGAGGCTGCGCCCATACAACCAGCCCTAGGTGTCGACACGACAAGCTTGCCGACCACAGAGGGTAGCTGAGGGAGTCATGGGCTAAGGGGTCCTCGGGGTGCCGGGCCAACATCTATGGGCCGGACTGATGGGTCACATACAAGTTTCAATACAGTACGTATCCGTGTATAACCAGGAGATCTTTTAGATCGTGGCTTGCCCTCCAAGTCAAGGCCAGCGTGCTCTTTCCTTCATTGTAACCGACCTCATGTAACCCTAACCCTATCGGTGCCTATATAAACCGAGGGTTTTAGTATTTAGGGCTAGAGCTTCATTCATCACCTCTCCCATCTAGGGTTTAGCTCGCGTGATCTCGATGTAGATCGACTCTGTAACCATACCCATTGAATATAATCAAGCAGGAGTAGGATTTTACCTCTTCGAGAGGGCCTTAAACCTGGGTAAACATTGTGTCCCTTGTATCATGTTCCTCATCCATCCCAGATTCACAGCTCGGGACCCCTTACCCGAGATCCACCGGTTTTGACACCGACATTGGTGCTTTCATTGAGAGTTCCGTTGTTGGGGGTCGCCGGAGGATCGATGGCTCAACCGATTGTTGGAGACCCCTCCCGCGCCGAGGGCATCTTCGCCCCAGGCCAGCTCTTCATATCCGGCGGCATATTATTGCGCGCCAACCCAACAAGGCGTGCCTGGGCGCGGGGTAGGCGTGTCCTGGTGACTTGTGGGCCCCTTGTGACTCCGTCTATCTCCAACTCCGCGGCTGAGTATTATCTCCATGTCAAGAAGGACTAGGCCCAGTTCTTTTGCCAGAATCTAGGGATTCTCCCAAAATCTGACCCCTACCCAGCTTCTCCCAGAATCTTTGAGCCCCATTTATTTTACAATCCTATCTAGTTATGATCTAATTAGATAGGATTGTAAAACAAATGGGGCTTAAGGATTCTGGGAGAAGTTGGGTAGGGATCGGATTCTGGAAGAATCCCCAGATTCTGGCAAAAGAACTGGACCCTAGAGTGATTTAGATTAGATTTATCTACTATGTCTAAGTTTGTGTGTTTGAATGCGTGATGAACTTCCGACGAACTAAGATGGCGCGAACTTTAGGTCTAAATTATGCAGTATTGCATGAAGGATTTTTTCTTACTGTACCTTCTGTGATAACACAAATCGTTTTACAATATACTCCTATATCACTTAAACAAAAATTACGGTGCCGCGGTTTATAGGATTTTTTTAGGGGAAATAGGATTTGCTTTTTTAGAAAAGGAGTATGTCCCCGGCCTCTGCATCTAGGAGATGCATACGGCCATTTTATTGATTATTCTCGAGGACCTTACAAAGTATTACAACAATATGTCTGAAACCGTTATCTTGGCAACATATGCCGCTACTCCTATCCAAATGATGAAGACGTGCTAGCTGGGCCGCTACCCAGACCACTCATCTAACCTCACATCAAAATGATGAAGGAGTGCTAGCTGGGCCACTACCCTACGGATGCTCCAACAAAGGATCGAGCAGAGCCGAGCATGTAAGCCGCGCATGCCTGCATCAACGATTGGAAGGTCCACCATATCCATCGACCATTGGATTGCTGTGCATAAGGATAGCCACGTGTCCTCTTCACTCCGTCCATCTTCTTCCTCCTGTTGCCACCTCTCCCCTCCGCGTCGCATCCCGTCCAATGGCGGCGCCCGCGCTCCTCTCCGCACCGCCCCCTCCCCCATCAATGGAAGAGGATAGTCTGACCTCCCACATCGCACCAAGCCCAACCCCACCCCCGCCGGACCGCAGTTTCTTGCGTGGGCGGCCGCCCATCAGGGTGACATCGGAGTTCGACAGCGAGCGCCAGCTCTTTTCCCACCGCATCTCCTGCCGCGTCCTCAACGGCCTTGCCAAGCTCCGTCTCCGAGTTTACCACGGGGCCGCGGGAGGGGCCCCGACTTCCGAGGTGGCGCTCATGGGGCGGAACTTCTCCGCCGTCATCGACACCGCCTCCCAAGGCGCCGTGCTGCGAGGCACGGCCGACCTTGCCGGATCCCTCCACCTTAGTGCGGTGCACAACACGAAGGTGCGATTTCTTCTTACCCACCGCTTTTCTCTTGATTCTTCGGTGTGACGTTGTGAAGTGTGGTTGCTCAACTGAACTATCTCGGATGCATTTGAGCATACGGAAAGGCTGTTAAATATGTATAGCTTGTGTAGTTCTGAGACTTGATATTGGATATGTAAGGGCATCTCCATAGCTGACCCACACTGCATCCGTTGCGTACCGGGGAGACCATTCTGCCCACACGGGAGCCGGCCAATCCAAAGCTAGCGGCATACATCGACCCCAATTTTTTTTAAAGTCCGCATACATCCGCACGCACAAAGTAGCCGCATATCTAGCTTCAGTTTAGTTAAAAAATGTTCAAATGCAGCAGTAGTTCAAATTTAAAGATTACACTCCAACAATGTTGTCCCCTTTAACCGCCCGGATGCTCATCAGATCTTCCTTCAGTTGCTTAATCAACTCTTCCACGAATCAGTGGCCGTGCCATATGCAAGCATCTGCAGTACGACCGTGCACTTCTGGTAACTAGAGAACCCAATCCTTCCCACGTCATCCTTTTTCAGGATGAAGAAGTCATCAAAGGACCGGCATCCGAATCCATTGCTTCATAGAAGAAGGGACAAAATATTAGCACGGGCATTTCACCGAACACTTGCCGGGCATGGTGAGTACCGTACGGGCGGATGGTACCTGTGTGACGGATGGAGGAGACGCGTGGAATGGCGGGGGAGGACAAGCGGCGTGGAGCACTGGTGTAGCGATGGAGGTGACGGAGTCGTCGAGTTCCGGCAAGGGTGTGTCGGGGCGGATGGGGGTGCTGGGGCGGCGGCAAAGGCAAGAGAGAAACTGGATGCTAACGACAGTTGGGATGAAGCCTTTGACCCACTGCTTAGTCAGCAGTTTGCTGTTGCTATGGAAGCCAGTGTGGATCCACGGGATGAGCGCTGTGCTACTGAGGAGGTGTTCACTGAATATGCAGAAGACTCCCGGACTCTGACACACTCTGTCAAGAAGAAAAAGAATGCAGGCGAGATAGCACCACTGACTCTCAGGCGTAGCACCAGAAACAATCGCTATGATGGCTTCAAGGCCCCCTCCATGGCTGAAGCACGCCCGTACAAGACCAATGTTAAGCCACGTCAAGCCCCAACTGCTCCTCTCAGACTCTCAGCAACCACCACAAAATCTGCTTCTGAAGATGTTCCGCCGCCAACACCTATTTCTTAGCTCCAGATGATCGGCATGGCGCGTTGCGGCATTCCTGCAGCTGAGCTCTCCCCGGCCAAGCTCATGGCGCCGCTGGAGGAGGCAAGTACACTGGAATGTGCTGGTGTGGAACATCCGTGGTATAAATTCAGACGATAAAACTTTAGCAGTTAAAAATGCGATCGCAGCTTCGGGTTGTAATATCGTATGCCTCCAGGAGACTAAGCGTACTTCTTTTGATCTTGCTTTCATTAAGACTTTCTGTCCACGCCGTCTTGATCAATTTGCTTTTATCCCTTCGCGTGGTGCCTCGGGGGGCATACTTACTGTCTGGAATGGCTCTCTCTTTGATGGGAGTAGGATTTTCTCGGATTTATTCGCATTAGGAGTTAAGTTAACTTCGAAGGCGTCTGGTCAAGTATGGACACTTTTCAATATCTATGGGCCTTGCAGAGGGGATGATCGAGCGATATTCACCAACTGGCTCTATGAACTGGAAATACCAGACACTGAAGACTGGCTTCTTGTAGGCGATTATAACTACATTCGATCATCCAACAACAGAAATAAACCTGGGGGAAATGCCAACGACATATTCACTTTCAATGATATTATACGTACCCAGGCCTTGGTTGAAATCCCTCTTAAAGGACGATCATACACTTGGAGCAATATGCAGGACGACCCCTTGCTGGAACAGTTAGACTGGTTTCTCTCGTCGTGTCACTGGACTCAGTCGTATCCAAATACAATAGCCACTCCACTTGGAAAACCTGTGTCAGATCACACGCCATGTGTGGTCGAAATTAAGACTGCCATACCCAAGAGCAAGATCTTTCGTTTTGAAAATTATTGGACTAACCATCCGGGTTTTCTTGAAGTGGTGCAGACGTCCTGGGATAGGGACTGTTATGCTAAAAATATCTCTACCCTTATATGCAAAAAGATGAAGCGACTGCGGTATGATCTTAAAAAATGGAGCAAAGGGATTTCCCGCCTCTCAATACTCATTCAAAACTGTAATTGGGCTCTCAAGGAGCTAGATGGGCTGGAAGACCGGAGGCCCCTCATGGTGCTAGAGAAAACTTTAGGAAAATTATTAAGGCCCATCTGCTTAAACTACTGCTATATCAGAATCGGTATTGGAGGGAGCGCTGTACGATTCGGTATATCAAATTTGGGGAAGAAAACACGAAGTTGTTCCATGCTCTGGCGACTGAACGTTATAGAAAAAATTTCATCTCCTCACTAAAACTACAAGACGGCTCAGTGGTCACAGACCATAAATCAAAGGAGGCGGTACTGTTCGATACATACAAAGGAAGACTTGGCGCTTCTTCCACCCCGGCCATGAAGTTTAACCTAGCTTCAATCATCAAAAAGATCGACGGTCTTGAAGCACTATCGACCCCCTTTACGCACGCTGAAATCGATGGAGTGGTTAAAACCATGCCAACAGATCGAGCCCCTGACCCTGACGGGTTTAACGGACACTTCATCAAAACTTGCTGGCACATTATCAAGAAGGATTTCTATAAACTGTGCGAGGACTTTTACAACGGCACCCTTGACATCACCAGCATCAATACAGGGTTCATCGCGCTCATCCCAAAAACCAACTCGCCTGAATCGGCCAATGACTTCCGCCCAATCACACTTTTAAACTGCTGTCTGAAGATCATCACCAAGGTACTCGCGAACAGGCTACAGACCGTTGTCGTCAAGATCATACATAAAAACCAATACGGTTTTTTGAAGAACCGATCCATACAAGACTGCCTAGCATGGGCCTTTGAGTAAATCTATCAATGCCAACGATCAAAAAAACCCATAGTGCTGCTCAAACTTGATTTTGCGAAAGCCTTCGACACCATCAACCACTCTGCTATGTTGGAGATCATGAAATACATGGGCTTTGATGATAGGTGGGTGGGGTGGATCAAGAATATATTTGGATCGGGCAAATCCTCGGTCCTTCTGAACGGAGTACCAGGAAGACAATTTGACTGCAACTGCGGGGTACGGCAAGGGGACCCGCTCTCTCCCCTCATCTTTGTCCTTGCGGCCGATCTGCTACAGGCTGCCATCAACAACACATACCAGAATGGTTTAATCGAACTGCTGATCCCCTCACGCACTGGAATGGACTACCCGGTGGTGCAGTATGCCGATGACACCATCTTGGTCATGCCGGCCGATCTAGCTCAAGCGCGGGCCATGAAGCAGATCCTGATAGACTATGCGGACTCGATCGGACTCAAGATAAATTTTAACAAATCCATTCTGGTGCCGCTTAATGTGGATGGACGCCTTATTACGGAACTAGCGCAGATCTGGCAATGCTCGGTTGGGGGGATGCCCTTCACCTACCTGGGGCTACCCATGGGGACAACAAAACCTACGGTAAACGAGCTCATGCCGTTGGTGGAAAGGGCGGAACGCAGACTCTCCTCTTCACTATGCCTGATGAACTATGGGAGTAAGCTGACGTTGCTCAATTCTCTGATTACTTCCCTCATGATCTACCCCATGTGCACACTTAAGTTCCCGCTTAAACTGATAGAACAACTGGACAAGATCCGTCGCAGATGCCTCTGGCGCAAAAAAACGGAACAAGGGGAAACATGTAACCCCCTGGCCTCTTGGGACCTCGTGTGTAGGCCTAAGAAACATGGGGGCCTGGGAGTTCTTGATATCAAAGTTCAAAATGAAGGGCTTCTTCTCAAGTTTCTTCACTGCTTTTACAATAAAAAAGACACCCCCTGGTGCTCCCTGATCTGGGACACATACTATGAACACCAAGTCCCACACGCGGCGGATGCCTGCGGCTCGTTCTGGTGGAGGGATGTGATGAAGTTAAACGACAAATACAGAGGAATTACCAGGGTTGTGGTGGGTGATGGCTCGTCGGTGCTGTTCTGGAAGGACTTATGGCTCACTGAAACCCTTGAGCTCTCGCATCCACGGGCCTTTTCCTACACTACGATGGAAGATGCGTCTGTCAGAGACTTCCTGTCCATCACAAACATTCAGCAGGGGTTCTATCTGCCCCTTTCTCAACAGGCTAGGGGTGAGGTGCTGGAGATACAAGACCTGTCGAGGGACATCGCCCCCCTAGATGACCTAAATGATTCATGGACCTGCTTGTGGGGGGAACGATACTCCTCACGGAAATACTACGCAAACTACTTCAAGGAAACGATAGCGGATGCGGCCTTCAAATGGATTTGGAAGAGCAGATGCACAATGAAAATTAAATTGTTTGCGTGGCTGATGCTGGCTGTTCGTGTGAACACCAAAAACATGCTCAAAAGGCGCCACTACAATGTTTCTGAAGGGGTGGCATGCGAGCTTTGTGCGAGTGGAGAGGAAGAAACTGTTGAGCACCTCTTTTTTCGCTGTAACTTCAGCAGAGCCTGCTGGGGGCGGCTGGGAATGGACTGGACATGCAATGGAGATCGCCTGCAGATCGCACACTCCGGGCGGCAACGCTGGACCAAGCCCATGTTTATGGAGATCTTTCTGACGGCGGCCTGGAGCATATGGAAAGAGCGTAACGGCAAGGTGTTCAGGGCGATCCCCCCTTCGGTGGTCTCTTGGCAGGAGAGATTCAAGAAAGACTTTGGTTTGCTTGTGCATCGGGTTAAACCCTCCTTAGAACAGTTTGTAGGAGACTTCTTAAGAACACTAGACTAAACAGTTAGACTCTTTTGAGCCAGCTGGACTTGGGGTGCTTGGCATAGTGGTGGGCCCCCGACCATGGTTTTGGTCTAGGGGTCTCCACCATGTCTTGCATGAAAACCCCGGCACTATGTAACCTTTGTTGATATATGGGAAGTCAGTAGGATGCTCTCCTACTGTCATTGATATTTCAAAAAAAAAGAGAGAAAACGAATGCACAGAAAGATGGGAGGATGGAGGCACCGGGTTCAGAAGGAGTTTTGGGTGGGCCGGGGGTGTCGGAGTCCTACGTGGCTACTGTCTGGACTCACGCAAAGCTTCGCTAGTTTGTTTTGGGTTTGTGGGAAGAAGCGCGCCCGGACCGGTCGGCGGACCGATACAAGCCCATGTTGGATGGCTAAACACGTCCGGACCGTGCAGTCTGGATGGTTGCGGGCGGTTTGACTTTGAGGGTCTGCTTTGGAGATGCCCTAAACTTTAGAGGCGTAAAATTGGACATAATGTATTGGCAGTTTTTTTTTACTTTGGGTAGTTAAACAAAATCCATAATAACAACTAAACTATAATTCATGGAAGAGTGGACCAGGCTCGGACAGACCAAAATCCTAGCCGCCGCCCCATCTACTCCCTCTCTTGTCACCGCCTGGGCATGTCGCCGGGCAAAGCCTGTCTTTGGCCATTGGTAGCGGGGAGGTCCTGCCTGCTTGTGGAGGAGTTGGAGGGTTGCTACGGGATTGCAAAGTATATTTGTACTCGAGTGGCGGTCTTCGTCAGGTAGTGCTCAACGACGGCGTTGACAATCTAGTGTGGCGATCTTCAACGGTGACCCAGCCTGGCTAGGTTACCGATGAAGAGGGAGTCGATGCACGATCCTGGACGTCGGCGAGCTCGACGTTTGTCGTGCAACTGCATGGGTGATTTTTTTTTCCAGATTTTCTTTAGGGAGTCTTCGAGTTTGGTTGGGGCAGCAAGGCGGCGGCGCTGTTCCAGTGTAGGAATAATGTTCTGCCCGCTCTTTCCCCATTTTGTTGGTCTGCTTATCGCCCCGAGGGTGGGGGCGTGGAAATGTAAGGCGAGTCTTTTGGGATCTGGTCGGTTTAGGTTTGCGGTGGATCCATCTGGATTCGGCCGTCTTTCATTGTCTTCAGAGTTTCTACAGGTCCTTATCGGTGTTCTCTTTTTCGAGTGGCGATTTGCTTCGCAGATCGCGTTCGTAGGCGTCTCCTGGTTTGCATTGACGACTTCTCGGCCATTGCTTCTACAAGCTCTTGGGTTTAAAAATAGTTTGCTCCGCCAAGGGGAGGCCCGTAGGCGCATCGAGCTATGCTCATGGCACGCCGCTGGTGGATGCTGGAGGAAGAAGACTTCGGCACCCCCAAGGATTTGCTTGTAATTTTGTGTTTCTGTATGTATGTGTTTGTAAGGACATGTGATGCTTAATATATGACCTTAGGCCCTTTCACAAAATAAGTTAGACGAAATCAAAGTTGAAGATGTCGGCTAAAAGTTCTGCTTCAGAGGTGATAGCCCATGTTTGACTTTGTGGTTAGACCAGCTAACATTGGCATGCGAGCACCGGTTCCTTCTTGAAGGGTTTGTCTAGGAGTTTTGGCCCTTTGTTAGGTCACATGTCGCTTAAGCGTGTTAAGCTTCATGCACTAGCCAACGCAACCAAAAGTCCGAACTGATGGAAAGGGCTAGACAATCCACATATACACTTCCACCGGGCGGTGGATTATGGTTCAGGGTCATAAGGTTTGTGGAGATCCTGCGGTGAGGCAGACCAATGTGGATAGCGGTTTTCTCTTTATATTTTGTAAACTGATTTGTTTGATTTTAACGTTTGGCTTTGCTTGGCACTGTTTTAAATAATATATAATATATGGATGTAGAGGCCTGGGGTTATCCACCTTTACGAAAAAAGGGTAGACGAAATCAAGTGGGTTGTGTCAATGGGGTGAAAATTAGTGCTGAGGAGCTCTTAACTTGGGTTGGCAAAAATTGAATACTGGCTAGAAAATTTCCGGTGTTGCATTAATGAACTATTCATGTTCGGCTTAAAACTTATGTATTCATGCAGAATATACAGCTCAAGAGGAGAACAAAATCACATAGGAATAATGGTTTGAAAACACTAGTATAGTTGTATGTTATCTCATATGCTGGAGGAGTTTTAATTAAGCGGTTGTTGAATTCTGTCCAAGCCCGTGCATATACTCTACATCACCTCATGCTAAAAGGTGTTGTGTTCACTGCATAGGATTTATAGGATGCGGAGTAGTTTAGCAACGGGAAGAGCTAATACGTAAATCCATGTCAATGGAACACATTTTATTGGCACTTTAATCTTTTTGAATTAGGTGGCATCCCATGTTCTGTTGCTATCAAAATACCTACTTGTTATATAGTTTCTGCTAGTAATAATTTCTTGTTAGGACATCAATAATATGCATTATACCGATTCTGATATATGGCAGTAATGTGCGTCTTCCTGAGATTGCCTTATGTTCCAGAATTACCAGAATGGAGAGCAATCTTACATTCATATTGGCTGTTCGACACTCTGTTTTTCCGTCTCTTGTGACCATGAATATGATGATTCCACTATTTCCTGCATTTGCGTGGACGTGGATAGGTACTTGCAGTTGAAGTACAACAGTAGAAAGGTGCGTGCTCTGTACCTAGATGTGAGTTGTTGCAGTCGTCTCCCAGGTGTTTTCCTGCAATATTGTCTCTGAGAAGCTTTTTGTAGGAAGCTGCAATGTAGTTTCTGAGTCTAATTTTCATTCTCAACTTTAAAACTGTGTAGTTGTAAATTGTCCAAGTGTCGTAACCAGTGCAGATCATGTGCCATAAGTGGTTTTCCATGGTGGCTGCCACACCATTACTTTACAATTCGGTAGACACGTGGCATACCAGTTGAAACAGCTGTCTGCTAAAAGCACCGGTGAAAGAGAAAGAGGAGGAAGACGAAGAGAGAACAAAAGCTGATGGGTGGGCTGCTCCAGCATGCATTTCTTGTTATGGAAGCAACATAAGCCATTGATATTATAGCATCTCCAATGGTTCCTCACTAAATCACCCCCTATAGTGTGTTATTGGAGCTGCCCCAATAATACTTTTCTAATTGTTTTTTTTTGGGGGCCAAACAGGCGGGTTTAGATCGGGTTTAGATCGACTATACACTCCCCTAGCTACACCCAAGCTGGTCAAACCCTTTAAATACACCACTCAAATCTGTTTTTTAACCATAAAAGGGGTTAGATTCCCAGAAGGTAACATCAAGGCTTACAAATGTGGCGGGACTCCCAACATTTGTATCCTCGCTGTCTGTTAGAATAAATCCGAGGCACGTAGTCGATCATCCGAGGACCAAGCAATCACACGAGCACGACACCGAGATTTGTTAACGAGGTTCATCGATATGGCTACATCCTCGGGCCTGACTATGGGCGCTCCTCCCCATGACACCGCTACAATACCGCACCCAGTCACCCTGGATGCCGGTACATGCCGCCGGCTTCCCCCGCGTTCCTGTGCTATTATGTTGGCATAGATTACATCGTGTGTCTACCCTCGCTATATATGAGAGGCCTAGGATACAAGTGTCATATTAGGATACGACTTCATATCCTATCTAAACACAATACTACTCAGAGTCCAACTGTAAGCTACCTTGTACACTATGGGCGTGTTCGGAGTCTCTCCAGCTCCAGGCTTCACAAATTTCTGGAGTGAAGCTGAGCCGAACGAGTTTGGGCCAAGAAGCTAGAAGCGAGAAGCCCAGCCAGCCGCTAGTGTAAAAACGTGAAGCACCAAAAGTCCAGCTCCACCGATTGAAAAAGGAGAAGTTCGCTCAAATTACGTACAACTGCCACCGCCAAGTGAGGGTAGATCGAACTGGTACACTCGATCTAACATATCGCTCGATGGAATCGATACCCTGTGCTCCTTCTCTCGCTGGAAAGCCAAGCTGGGCTGCCTCCAACCGGCCCATTATGGTGCTAAGGCGGGCCACCCATGCTGCCAGCCCATAGTAGCGATGGGAGAAGCTAGCGATCGTAGCCGAACGGAGTTGTCTCGCTGCGTGGAGTGTGAAGCTGAGATGGGAAGCTAGAATCGTGGAGTTCGTGGAGTTGGAAGGAGATCAGAACAGGCCCTATATTTGACACAGCTCCGAGAAACTCCACCTTGGCGAATATTCTCCGCCACCTTGAATTCGTCAATGCGTCAAATTTTGACGATCTAGTTGATCAAGATGCAACTAACTTGCTTTTCAACTTTCATGATTTTTCATGGCATCCATGAACTCCTTTTCTATTTTCCAAGTTTCAACATTTGCACTTGCAATATTTATTGTCCACTCGGAAAACAACGTCATTCTTATTTCTAATACCTGGTTTGTCTTTAGTTGAACAACAACAAAGCCTTTAGTCCCAAACAAGTTGAGGTAGGCTACTAGTGAAACCCATAAGATCTCGCGACCAACTCATAGCTCTGTCGCATGGATAGAAGGCTTCCACTCACCCCTGTCCATGGCTAGTTCTTTGGTGATACTCCAGTCCCTCACATCTCTCTTTACGATCTCCTCCCATGTCAAGTTTGGTATACCCCGAATTCTCTTGACATAATCAACATGTTTTATCCGTCCGCTATGCACTAGAGTTTCTGGAGGCCTGCGTTGAATATGCCCAAACCATCTTAGACGATGTTGGACAAGCTTCTCCTCAATCGGTGTTATCCCAACTCTATCTCATATATCATCATTTCAGACTCGGTCCTTCCTTGTGTGGCCACATATCCATCTCAACATGCGTATCTCCGCCACCCCTAACCGTTGAACATGTCGTCTTTTAGTCGGCCAACACTTAGCGCCATATAACATTGCAACTCGAATCGTCGTCCTATAGAACTTGCTTTTAGATTTTGTGGCACTCTCTTGTCACTGAGAATGCCAGAAACTTGGCGCCACTTCATCCATCCGGCTTTGATTCGATGGTTCACATCTTCATCGATATCCCCATCCTTCTGCAGCATTGACCCAAATATCGAAAGGTGTCCTCCTAAGACACCACCTGCCCATCAAGGCTAACCTCCTACTCGTGCCTCCTACTCGTGCCTAGTAGTACTGAAACCGCACCTCATGTACTCTACTAAGTCTAACACCTTTCAATTCCAAGGTTTGTCTTTAGTTCACCTGGATGAATTAATTATAGCAAATGCAACTTGATGAGCAACTCTATATGTTTCATCGTATGTATAGGTTAAAACCAAAAGTTTTTTAAGGCCACATACTTGTCACATATCGGACCTGCGTTTGATCATGAAATGATTCCTTTTTTCTCGAATATGCACGAGTGTGCCGTACTATATAATTATATACTATTAAAGAAGATGACGGGGTAAAGAGCCCCTCCACGTTGGTGATTACATATTACATGAACACCAACTCCACCCTCCTAGTCGAATCTAATTTCTCATGCGAGCCCACCTCACCAAGGCCCCAAACAAGGCTTCCACATCTCCCTTTAAGATTCCCTCTTGCTTCTGTGTTCTACCTTAACCTCTGTTCTATGAACTGCATGTGACAGTGATGGTGAAGTTCCATTGAACACATTGGCATTGTGGTGCTTCCATAACTCCCACATTACTAGAAGGAATGAAGATCGCCGGTACATCTTTCTTGCCTAGGCCTGCCCCAAGCTTGTTAGTGCACCACTCCGCCAGTCTTGATGGGGGGGGGGGGCAATTCGGTTTGTTGAGAGCTAGGCAAACACTGTTCGAGACCTCCCTTGCAAGAACAATCCAGTAGGATGTGATTTATGCTCTCCTCCTCCTTGGCATAAAATGGGCAAGTCTCTTGGTGTGCATACAAAAATTGAGCATGTGTGCATATAAAATTCTATTGTTTTTATTGGCATAATTACCTGATTATTTCATCAGTTTATCTGGCACAGAAATGTGCACTAATGAAATCAAGCATTAATCGTTACCTCAATTTTGCCACGGAATCCCCATTGGTTATGTTTGCATACTATGTACTCCCTCCGTCCCAAAATAAGTGTCTCAACTTTGTACTAGCTCTAGTACAAATTTGTACTAAGCTCAAGACACTTATTTTGGGACGGAGGGAGTAGTAATTAACACTTGTATGTACATTCTACTGCAAAAAGAGATGTTCTTTCTGTTAAGCAAGCTTCCAACGTAACCAAAAGTCCGAACTGATGGAAAGGGCTAGGCAATCCACATATACACTTCAACACCTTCTACTGTAGAAAAGAAGCAACTCAGTATTTGCTACCTATTTTTCTCCTTTTAGCTGTTGAGGCTTGTTCAC
The DNA here is from genome assembly GCA_902687465.1 of Secale cereale. Lineage (NCBI taxonomy): Eukaryota > Viridiplantae > Streptophyta > Magnoliopsida > Poales > Poaceae > Secale > Secale cereale. The sequence continues at coordinate 218,499,946 of LR738713.1, forward strand.
GGCTTGTGACTATTTTTGCACTTCCTAGAATTTATGCCCATTGGGATCTTTCCATATTGTTCTAAAACAAAAGGTATCATATCCAGAGATATTTTTGTTCGAAGTATTTGTTTGAAAAGCACAATCGTTGTGGTAGTCTTGTCAGTGTCCTATGAAAACTAAAGCACAATCATTTTTGCTGTTGCCACCTATTGGTCGTTTTTGGGGTTACTGATAGAGGTAAAGGTGTCCCGTCTTACGATGAAATGGTGGCTATTGTTTTTGGTGGAGTAGACTTTGACGATCCGACTATGAACGTGCGAGGACATCGTGATAGAGGCGAGGGGCCTGATCTTTCGATGAGATGATAACTATCGATTTGGTGGAGACGACTTTGACGATCCGACTACAAACGTGCAACGACATTGCGCCTTAGCAATTGCTAAACCAACTGCGAGAGGTTATTGACCACGCCGAAGCACGATCAACCTGACCATGAAGGTCTATTCCTGCAAGCAATCGAAGAACAAGCAAGAATACGATAAGCAATCTAAATATTGCGAATATAGATGAAGTGTTGATAAACGTGGGGTTTCATAAGCGGTCTTGGCCTGGTCGTTGGACACAAACGAAGTACACGAAATTGTAGCAATGGCTAACTTTTAACTAATTAAAACCCAAGTCTAAATGGTGCCTTAAGGGCTGTATTTATAGGGGAAAAGAGAGGGAATTTCGTCCACCCTTGCCAAGGTGGGACTAAAACACCTCCTGAGTCGTTCCCCCTACAATACGGACTCTAAACAACCTAATAAGAGGTATTTCGAAATTACATGGGTCTAGCCCAAAAATAAGGTGGTGCAGCACCTATAATAAGCTATGGACGAATTTTACGAACGAGCATCTTGTATATTTCTTTCATCTTCTTGTATGTCATCATTGTGGCTTCAAAGTGCGGAAATCTTCACTAGAAACTCCGTTCTTGATCCATTCGCGCGTGCCTTCATCTCCATGCTTGATCATGCTTCAATGTTCATCCTTGTCCATTCTAGGCCCTTCAATTGTAATCAACATAAATGTATCTAAGTTAGGCAGGATCACATTCTCATGAACATTAGAAACATTACCAAGAAACGAAAGTACCTGATAATTTAACTGGTGTGTGTGAGCTCTAGTAATTGGTCCAAAAAGGTATAGTAGTAGGGGTTCTGGAGTAACTGTGGTAGCCATGTTCTCATCACGTCGCGCCTTAGCAATCACCAAACCAACTTCGAGAGGTCATTGACCACGCCAGAGCACGATCAACCTAACCACGAAGGTCTGTTTCCTGAAGGCAAACGAAGAACAAGCAAGAAACTGATATTGCAATCTGAATATTGCGAGTTTAAGAGGAAAACTTTATTGATCAAAGTGGGGTACTGGGACGTCTTTGTCTGGTCATTGAACACAAACGAAGTACGGGAAGTTGTAGCTATGGCAAACTTTAATTTAAACAAAACCCAAAGTTTAAACGACATCCTAAGGGCTGTATATATGGAGGAATAGGGGGAAATTTCGTGACCCCTTGGAAGAGGGGTCCAAAAGACCAAAACCAACCATAACTCTGTTTCCCCACACATACAGAATCTAAAAATAGCCTATGCTAAAGTAATTCAAAATTACATGGGCCTGACCCAATAATAAGGTGACGCAACACCTATAATAGTCTCTGGACGTAGCATATTGTATATTTTGTCCAAGCCTTCATGCATTCATTACGGTGGCTTCAAAGCCCTGAAATCATCACCTAAAACTCCGCTCTTGTTCCCCTTGCGCATGCCATCATCTCCATGCTTGATCTTGTTCCAATGTTCATTCTTATTCAAGTTAGGCCCTTCCTTTATAAGCAAAACAAATGTATCTAATTTAGGCAGCATCATATTCTCATGAACATTAGAATCATTACCGAGAAACGAAAGTACCTGATAATTTAATTGGCGTGCGCGAGCTCTAGTAATTGGTCCAGTATATGTAGCTGCAGGAATCATGGGTGTAACTGTAGTATTGATGTCCTCCTCATCCTCCCCTTCTTGAATTGAAGTCGTCCTCGACTCAATCCTCACCCAAATACGGCTTCAAATCTGCAATTTTAAAAGTGGGAATAACACCAAAATTTGTAGGCAGCTCAAGTTTATATGCATTATCATTTATTTTCTCTAACACACCTTAAAATTACCATCAACACGTGGCATTAGCTTTGACTTGCGCAAATCAGGAAACCTATCCTTACGCAAATGTAACCAAACAAGATCTTCAGGTGCAAATACAACACGTTTTCTACCCTTATCTCTAGCAAGTTTATATTTAGCATTCATGCGCTCAATATTTTCTTTAGTTAACTCATGTACTTTTAATATCAATTCAGCACATTGTTTAGCATCAAAATTAACCTTCTTCGAAGATGAAAGAGGCAACAAATCAATTGGTGCACGAGTTAGGAAACCATACACAATCTCAAAAGGGCACATCTTAGTAGTAGAATGCAGCGAACGATTGTAAACAAGTTCAATATGAGGCAATCATTCTTCCCACATTTTAAGGTTATTCTTCAAAACAACCCTAAGCATAGTAGACAATGTTCTATTAACTACTTTAGTTTGTCCATCTGTTTGGGGGTAACATGTAGTACTAAAAAGTAGTTTAGTCTTGAACTTAGCCCATAAACATCTTCAAAAGTGGCTAAGAAGTTTAATGTCACGATCCGAAACAATAGTATTTGGCACACCATGTAAGTGAATAATTTCATGAAAGAAGAAATTAGCAACATTAGCAACATCATCGCTTTTCTGACATGGTATAAAGTGTGTCATTTTCGAAAATCTATCCAAGACAACAAATATGCTATCCCTCCCCTTCTTTGTCCGAGGTAAACCTAAAACGAAGTCCATAGATATATCTTTCCATGGAACACTAGATATATCTTTCCATAGAACAGTAGGTACAGGCAAAGGCATATATAAACCATGAGGATTGAGTCGTGACTTAGCTTTTTGATATGTAGTGCAGCGAGTAACAAAACGCTCAACATACCGTCTCATCTTTGGCTAAAAGAATGTGTAGCAAGTACGTCCTTCGTCTTTTTCACACCAAAGTGTCCCATTAATCCTCTTCCATGCGCCTCCTGCAACAACAAAAGACGAACGGGGAGCTAGCTAGAATGCATAGCTTGTTAGCACGAAACACAATCCATCATTAACGATGAACTTGTTCCACGTTCTTCCTTCTTTACAATTCCGCAACCGCAATACATCTTTAAGTTCAACATCATGCACATATTGATCTTTGATGGTCTCCAAACCAAATATTTTAAAGTCAAATAGTGAAAGCATAGTATAGCGACGAGACAAAGCATCAGCATTAACATTTTCTTTACCCTTCTTGTGTTTTATGACATAAGGGAAAGTCTCAATGAATTCAACCCATTTAGCATGTTTACGATTCAGTTTTGCTTGATTTCTAATTTGCTTCAAAGATTTATGATCAGAATGTATAACAAATTCTTTGGGCCATAAATAATGTTGCCATGTTTCTCAAGTCCGAACAAGAGCATATAATTCTGTCATAAGTAGAATAGTTCAGACTAGGCCCACTCAATTTTTTAGAAAAGTATGCAACAGGTTTACCATGTAATAACACACCTCCTAATCCAATTCCATTAGCATCACATTCAAGCTCAAAAGTCTTATTAAAATTATTAAGTTGGAGTAAAGGAGCATGTGTTAACTTATCTTTCAATACCATGAAGGCTTCTTCCTGTGCGGTACCCTACCCCAAACAAAAGGCACATCCTTCTTTGTAAGTTCATTGAGAGGTGCAGCAATGGTGCTGAAATCTCTCACAAAATGCCTATGGAAACCAGCGAGACCAAGAAAACTCCTCACTTGTGTGAATGTTATGAGCTGCGGCGAACTCTCAATAGCTTCAATCTTGACTTTATAAACTTCAATTCCCTGTGGAGTAACAATATAGCCAAGAAAAGATACTCGGTCGGTGCAAAAGGTGCACTTCCCAAAGTTGCCAAACAAACGTGCATCACGTAGCGCAATAAAAACAACATGTAAATGTTCCAAATGTTCCTCCAAAGATCTGCTATAAATCAGTATATCACAAAATAGACCACAAATCGTCCAATGAAAGGATGTAAAACTTCATTCATTAATCTCATGAAAGTACTAGGTGCATTTGTTTAACCCAAAAGGCATGACTAACTGCTCATATAATCCAAACTTAGTTTTAGATGCTGTTTTGCATTCATCTCCCAATTTCATACGAATTTGATGGTATCCACTACGCAAATCAACTTTGGAGAATATTGTAGAGCCACTCAATTCATCAAGCATATCATCTAGCCGAGGAATAGGATGACAATAACGAATAGTAACATTATTAATGCCTCTACAATCAACACACATACGCGATGTACCATCCTTTTTTGGAACTAGTATAATAGGAACAACACAAGGACTAAGAGATTCGCGTACATAACCCGCAGCTCCTGTACTTGATGCATAATCTCCTTCGTCTCCTTCGGATTGGTACGGTATGGTGCACGGTTTGGTAGCAATGCACTGGGAATTAAATCAGTTTGATGCCCAATCCCTCGAATAGGTGGTAATCCCAGTGGCACGTCTTGCACAAATACGTCAACGAACTCCTGCAAAATGTTAGTGACAACAGGAGGCAAAGAGTGTTCGCACACGAACACGTCACCGTGTACCCTCGACGCCGGGGGTGATGCACTGCAGCTCACGTCGAAGGAGACCCGTCCGGAAGCGCGGTACGCAAGCAGTCCGGCGGGCGCTTTTGTAGACCCGAAATCCCACACGCCCGGGAGGGACCCCGTCAGGGCGCGCGTCGACCTGATCGCCCCTAGGGCCTCGTGGATCGCCGCCCTGCAACTAGAAGAACGAACGAAGAACGAGGAAGAAGAAGAACAAGGGAGAGGGATAAAGGTAAAGGGTAAAAAGTGGTAGATGTGTTTGTTCGATTGTGTGTTGTTCAATCGGCCGTCACCCCTTAGGTATATAAGAGGCGTCTGGACTTCCCATGCAAGGAAAAGGCTTCAATTCACGTCCAAAACCCTAGTCCAATTCGGATTTGTTTGGTCCGAACTTTCCAAAACTGTTCGGTAAAATCTGGCTGCACCTTCCGGGCCATGTTTGGGGGAGTAAACGACCTCGGATGGAAACGAGCCCAAAAGCAATCTTGACCGCTTCGACGAGACGAACAACTTTCGTGTTGAACGTTTTTTGATCTGAGGCCATCTTGAGGGGGTTTTCGGCTGTTTTCCGGAGTCTGCAGCAGCGAAATTCAAAATCCGGACGAACATACCCGGAGTGTCCGGCCATCCATAGAGAAATCCAAAACTCGGAGGGTTGTCCCCGGAGTGTCCGGCCATCTAGTGTAGCAGCGTCTTGTACTGGATGTAACTTTTGCATACGACCTTGGATTAAGACGATTTTTATATCAAAATCATCCGTTTCGACGAGACGAAGAACTTTCATGTTGAAACTTTTTCCATTTGAAGCCATATTAATTGGGTTTTAAGCCATTCTTTAATCTGGTGTCACCACGAGCATCTTTGAAATTGTCATAACTTTTGCATCCAGACTCCATTTTAGACCACTTTCATATTCATCTTGATCTTCTCGAAGAAAGCCATCCCATGGTGACTTCCAATCATAATTTTGACTTCATCTTGATATAACTTTAAGGCACTCCTTATAATTGCGCCACTTTTGAGCGTCAACAAAGAGGAAGACACGTCCTCGAATGAAAATAATGCCTCTTTGCACACAAAAGCATAGCAAACAGATTTGCTGAAATCTAAATCGTCAACATCAGATTTGGTGGCAAGTAAACTTCCACTTCTCAATTTAATTTCAGAGGCAACGTGAGATGATGGTTTGTTATAGGCTTCATTTGTTGCTCAAATTCTTTTGCCACAATCTGATTTTCACTCTTATTTTGCTCCAGTTTTGCTTTACTAGCTCTATTAATATTATCTTTCAAAATGGAACCAGGAGACATAGGAAGCAAAGTAATATGTTTATCCTTATGAACAAGAGTATAATGATTGTTTCTACCATGATGTATATTTTTTTTTATCAAATTGCCATGGTCTACCAAGTAATAAGGAACATGCTTGCATATGTATCACATCACAATCAACACAACCAACATAAGTAGCGATACTAAAATGCACACGAACAATATGTGTTACCTTAACCTTGCCATTGTTGTTAAACCATTGGATGTAGTAGGGATGCGGATGTGGTCTTGTGGTGAGAGACAACTTCTCCGCCATCTGATAACCCTCAACCGTAAGGGATCGAGATAGTCTTCGCGGGTAAGAATAACCCAATTTATTGATTCGACACACGGGGAGCCAAAGAGTATTTATAAGCTTTAACAATTGAGTTGTCAATTCAACCGCACCTGAAATATACTAACTTGCAACAAAAGATAAGTGGTAATAGTGATATGATAGTGATGATAGTAATAGTAAAAGTAAACAGCAAAAGTAAATAGCAGTAGTAAATGGCAGAAGTAGCAACTAGTGACAGGCAAAGTTTAAAATACTGTAGGCTAGGGAGATGGATGGTTGGGCGCTGCATGGATGAGATAGATTCTAACTTGGGGCACGGCACACGGAAAAGTAATGATCATCTAGGCAAATATCAAACATTAGGCATGTATCCCGTAGGTAGTTGTACGTGCTTGCAATAAGAACTTGTACAACATCTTTTGTTCTACCATCCCGCTACGAACGGGGCCAAAAGGAACTAATGGATATTAAGGTGCTTCTGTCAAAGAGCACCGGAACAAAGCAATGAACTCAATGAATACATGTAATCCTCAAACTACGGGCCATCCCCTTTGGTGTCCCAAGCTGTCACTTTTGGGATCGCCGGTTCCGAACCGTAACAGGTGCATACGACTCATAGATAGGATCAAGAACACAAATATATTCATGCAAACATATATGGTTCAGATCTGAAATCATGGCACTCGGGCCCTAAGTGTCAAGCATTAAGAATAACAAGTTGTAGCAAAGATGATAAACACCATACTAGATGATAAGCAACATGCCCCCAACAATCTGACGAACTATTACATGATCTAACTCATCCAATCCCTACCATCCCCTTCGCCTACAGTAAGGGAATTACTCACACATGAAGGGGGAAGTCATGGAGGGATGATGGAGTGGTGATGATGATGACGATGGCGACGATCTCCCCTCTCCGGAGGCCAAATCAGCCTCCAGATTAGCCCTCCCGAAAAAAACAGAGGGTGGCGGCGGCTCCGCGACGAAAAACAGCGAAATAACTTCCGATCTGGGGTTTCTTCGTCGGGAGGAAAAATACGGGCTAAAGTAGGGAACCAGGGGGTGTGGGCCCCACTCAGGCACGGCCTAGGGGGGGGGGGGCGTGCCCACAGGGCGCCTGGGCACCCCCTGGCCCCCCTCTGGCCCCAGTTCTGGCATTTGGTTTCCTCGAGTGCGTGGATTTTTCGTGATTTTTCGTGGATTTTTCTGAGATGCTTAAAAATCCGTTTTCCTGCACACAAATAAATCATACAGGCAGCTCTGCTGAAAACAGCGTCAGTCCGGGTTAGTTTAGTCAAATCATGCAAGAATGAGGTCAAAACAATATCAAAAGTGTTTGGAAAAGTAGATACGTTTGAGACGTATCAACTCCCCCAAGCTTAGCATATTGCTTGTCCTCAAGCAATTCAGTTCAACGAACTGGACGCGACAAAGAAAACTTTGACAAACTCTTTTGCTTCATTAGATGTATATAAGCATGTACTATGAAAAGAGTTCAGCAAGTATTAAAACAGTACTTATGAGAACAATGCAAGGAGCAATCCTTCTTTCAAGTGACCAGTCACAAATAATTAAGAGTAAACAATATATTACCGAAAATCAAGACAAGATCACATTGCACATAGCTTGAGCATATTAAGGTGGTATCTCGCTAGCCTCCATGAGTGAAGCAAAACATAAATGCAGAGACTTCTCCAGAGTTTTAAAGGAGAATAGAACTAAGAATTTCAGAATAAATCATATCACAAGTATGCAGAAGACAATGTAATACTTTGCGACAATGCACATTACACTCAGAATGACAATTATGCTCTCCTAGTCAGTGCTTTGAAGAAAGAAGATGAGACTCTCGAACCGTGGCTTTTATTGGCAAAGTTGAAAACCCGTGATCGGAAACAAAAACTAAACATGTACCAGAGCTCTTGGTTTTAAAAACAGAAGTAAATATGTTTTTGAGAGGTGCATATTTCGTCAACGAATGCTAGCAGATAACTTAATCACTTTTCAAGCTAGACAAGTCTCGAGGAACGGCTCCCGCATGAGGACGATCACATCCTCTTAATCTCCTTTGTTTATCACTGCCAAAGTTTTCTGATTTCTCATGAACAAAGCGTGAAGGAGGGTTTGTTTGTTATATTATCTTTTCGAGCCGGGCGCACTCAATGCCAGTTCCTTTTCATATTAGGGGTTTGCACATTATGCATGCAATCCAGGGGTGAGACTTGTCCAACTTAAAAAGATTACGAATTAACTACTACTTCCTCATGAGCTAAAACATAGGCACAAAAAAAAAGAGAAATGCCTTTGATTAATTTCGAGATGGTACATGAAAGTCTTAATTAGGAATGGCAGGTAAATACTATGTATAGGAAGGTATAGTGGACTCATATGGCATAACAGGTATAAAGGTTTTGGATGCACAAGCAGTCATTCCGCTTAGTACGGGTGGAGGTTTAGCAAAAGACTGGGAAGCGACCAACTAGAGAGCAATAACGGTCATAATCATGCAGAGCGACAAAGCAACATTGAATCGGGCATGAAAGTGATATAACTATTCTAAAACTCAAAGATCATCAAGGCAAAGTAGACTTTTTAGTCTTAAACATGTGTAAGCATGTGCCAAGTCAATTCAAAAATTCTCTAAAGGGAAATACCACCTTAGTATGCCAGACTATGAACAGCGCGATGCATGTAGATCATTTCAATAACACATTATGTACTCTAGTTATTCGGGACTAGCCACAAGGAAAGCATAAACCACTGAAAAAGCATTGTAAACATAGCACTATGTCGCTACAAGCTGGTCTCTAGATCATAAGTACAGGCATATGTACAAAAGTAGAAACGGAAAGAGTTCATACCGGTCTTCCTTGTTGCTTCCTTTCAGTCGATCTTCTTCATTACTGCTTGTCACTTGCACGATCGAACGTAGGAAATATAATCAAATGCCATCACGGACTCAAGCTGATCTCTGAAAACAAAGCAAACTAAAGAGAGAAAGGAAATCTTTTTGAGTTTTTCAAAAGTTGAATAAAAAGCAAAAGAAAGAGAAAATCTTTTTGTTGTTTTTGCAAATAGAGGAATAAAGAAGAACGGGTAAAAACTTCGAAAAGATCAAAGTGAATAAAACGGATAATACAATGGAAAAGTGAGAAGGGCACGTACTCCCCCAAGCTTAGGCTTTTGGCCTAAGTTGGTAGCAGCTACTGCCCCCAGGAGCCTCCTGCTCCAGGGGTATGGTGGTGAGACCAAGGGTCGTAGAAGGATGATGGCGCGTACACCGAACTCCTCGGAGTCTCCCACGAGGAAGGTTCCGAGCGCCAAACAGAGGAAGACCCTTCACCAAACTTGGTGGCGGTCTCTTCTTGAAAATGTGGTATCTCACCGTGCCTCTCCTCGTTGGGCACAACCCCCTCCATGGGGTTATGAAACTGGTGCTGGACCATGAACTCATCGAACTGGACAACATCAAAGGACCATCCGTTCCTGCGAGAAAAATCAAACAAAAGAGGTGCAGGTAGACGGATCTTGCGTTCCGCGGTAGTTCCGAAACGCAAGATATAAACAAGGTTATCAAGTTCAGAACCCATGGTAACAAACTTATGCTTTTTCATAGCAGCAAGATCAAAGCTTAAATAAGTAAAAGGAGTATCATCAGGGTGTGGGTGCCTCCAAGATGCTCTAAGATAAGTGTGGCATAAATGCCACCATATAAGTCCCCCTTGTTGCCGTTCATAGCAAGGCATCGAGCAATTAAGGTACCAATATTATAATCAGACCTCCCTGAAAGGGCTGCTGCCAGGATAGCAATATCCGGAGCAGAAATGCTGCTCGTGTTGTCACGAGCTAACACCCCTCTAGCAATATAATATGCAAAATACCTGAGGTGAGGAAAAAAGATGCTGGAGATCTTCGACCGATGAATATCCCTCGTACCCATGCTGCAGAGAGAGTTGATGACGGTTTTCAGCTCGGAGGGCTGTGTGGCCATCCTTGCCGTCCTCCCAACGTTCGGCACACCTATTACTTCACAAAAATTTCCCCGAGTCATGGTGATAAGATCATTATAAATTTTAAACTCAATAGCACCTGAATCAGGGTTATATCTAAAACTGTTAATGAAACTGGAGGTGAGTTTTTGATACTGAGTAACACGGCTCGTGACGAGTCGTGTCAAACTTGCATTAGCACAAAGATTATAAAACTCATCCTTGATTCCCGCAGCTTCCATGAATTCATCACATGGAAATGTCATCGCACGTGCTGGACTTGTGTCTTCCAACAACTCCAGGGGCACATGATCCTCATTATAGCTCACCCTAGCAGTCGATGGTGAAGCTGCGGCTCTAGTGACTCGATCGGAGTGTGCGGGCCTCCTCTTCTCAAGCCACCCTTTTGCCCTTCCTAACAAACTCATTTCTGATTTTTTTTT
>LR738713.1:218510733-218525607 GCA_902687465.1 Secale cereale
AGGGCTGCTGCCAGGATAGCAATATCCGGAGCAGAAATGCTGCTCGTGTTGTCACGAGCTAACACCCCTCTAGCAATATAATATGCAAAATACCTGAGGTGAGGAAAAAAGATGCTGGAGATCTTCGACCGATGAATATCCCTCGTACCCATGCTGCAGAGAGAGTTGATGACGGTTTTCAGCTCGGAGGGCTGTGTGGCCATCCTTGCCGTCCTCCCAACGTTCGGCACACCTATTACTTCACAAAAATTTCCCCGAGTCATGGTGATAAGATCATTATAAATTTTAAACTCAATAGCACCTGAATCAGGGTTATATCTAAAACTGTTAATGAAACTGGAGGTGAGTTTCTGATACTGAGTAACACGGCTCGTGACGAGTCGTGTCAAACTTGCATTAGCACAAAGATTATAAAACTCATCCTTGATTCCCGCAGCTTCCATGAATTCATCACATGGAAATGTCATCGCACGTGCTGGACTTGTGTCTTCCAACAACTCCAGGGGCACATGATCCTCATTATAGCTCACCCTAGCAGTCGATGGTGAAGCTGCGGCTCTAGTGACTCGATCGGAGTGTGCGGGCCTCCTCTTCTCAAGCCACCCTTTTGCCCTTCCTAACAAACTCATTTCTGATTTTTTTTTACGATTTACAAAAACGAGAATTAAAACAAAGTGAGCTAAGGCAAACTACTCAACTCACTTGCCCAAGGCATAAACTTGCATCAAAACTTGGAAAACAACTTTCTACACATGCATGCAAGCTCATCTCTACAGCACCAAGAACTACTAAATACTCACAAATGAAGCCATCAATCAGAAATCTAATTGGAGGGGTGGAGGAGTCACATACCAGAGAGTATTTGCTCAAAATTTCAGCTCAAATGATGGGCTGTAGAGGGAGATCGAAGAATCGCCTCCAAGAACAGCAAGAACAGCAAGAACAAGACCAGAACTCGGGTTTCTGGAAAAAGAGAGAGAGAGGGGAAGAAGAAGTACCTGGAGGGGGGTCCCGTGGGCCCCAGGCACCCTGTGGGCGCGGCCAGGGGCTGGGCCGCGCCAGCTGGCCGCCTGGGCCACTGGTGGCCCCCCCTGGCTGGCCCCAGGACTTTCCGGGTCTCTCGTTGTGGAAATTTTTAATATAATTTTTCTGGAATTTTTCTGAAAACTTCATTGTTGAAATTTTTTCGAAGTTCAAAAAGCTGCGAAACTCTCTGAAAACTTGAAGCAGTTAGTAGTATTGTGAAGCTTCAAAAACATAGATACTTGGTACAGCAAATAGGACAACACTAAAAACAAATGAAAACATAGCAAGCTCAACTTTTTATCCATATAAAACACGTTCACTAGTAAGGTTGATCAAGTCTTACCAACAAACAAGCGATATATAAAGCAAAAAGTCTCGCCTCGTACGAAGTAATCACTGAACTTTTACCTTGATGGACATTGTCCCTACCATGATAGTTTTGTATTTGTGAGGCACATGTAGTGGACAGTCCCATTCTCCAATTTTCACGGTCTCGATATTCTCTATAGAGTTGAGGGCATGCCTCCTGTCGGTCTTCTTCGGAAAATATACTGTGTGTTCTTTATCATTCACATGAAAGGTAACCTTCCCTTTGTTGCAATCAATAATAGCACCTGCGGTGTTAAGGAAAGGTCTACCAAGAATAATGGACATGCTCCCATCCTCGGGCATGTCAAGCACAACAAAATCAGTAAGAATTAAACAATTAGCAACTTCAACTGGAACATCCTCACAAATACCTATCGGAACAGCGGTTGACTTGTCAGCCATTTGAAGGGAGATATCTGTAGGAATTAGTTTCTCTAAACAAAGCCTCTCGTAAAGAGAGAGAGGCATAACACTCACTCCCGCTCCAAGATCACATAAAGCAGTTTTGACATAATTATTCTTTATGGAGCAAGGAGTGGTGGGTATACCTGGATCACCGAGCTTCTCAGGAATCTTTCCGCTGAAAGAAAAGTTAGCAAGCATAGTAGATATTGCATCATTAGGAACTTTTCTTTTGTTAGTGACAATATCTTTCATATATTTTGAATAAGGAAGTAACTTAATAGCATCAGTCAAAGGGATTTGAAGAAAAAGAGGTTTAATCCATTCACAAAACTTATTGTAATGCTCTTCTTCTTTAGATTTGATGGACTTACCTGGAAAGGGCATTGGTTTCTGTACCCATGGTTCTTTCTCCTTCCCATGTTTTCTTGCGATGAAGTCTTCTTTAGTGTACCTCTTACGTTTGTCAGGTGCTTCTTCTTCTCGAACTTCAGGCGGATCATTCTTCTCATTATCATTACCTTCAGGTTCAGCACCGTCTTCAGTCTCAGCATCGGAAATAGATACATTGTTGGGATCAATAGCTGGCTCTTCATCTGCAATAGGGTCGTTAGAATTGTCAGTTTCCTTATGTTTCTTCTTCTTATTTGGAGAGACAACAATTTCTTCTTCCTGCATTTGAGAATCTTGCTCGATTCTCTTCGGATGTCCCTCTGGATAGAGAGGATCTTGAGTACTAGTTCCTCCTCGGGTCTTAATCCCAAAAGCCTGCAATTTATCTTGTTTGGCATTGTTAGCAAGTAAATCTCTTTGCACATTAGAAATTTGATCGAGCTGAGTTTGAACCATATGAAAATGCTTCACAAGACATTGAACATCATTAACCGTTCTATCTAAAACACCAAGCACCTTTTTGATAGCAAGGGAATTATCATGCAACTGACTTTCTATCCTCTCATTAAAATGATTCTGTTTCATAATAAAATTATCAAACTCATCTAAACATTGATCAGGAGGTTTACCATGAGGGATGTCACTTGCGTTGAAATCTAAAAGAGAGTGTAACTCTACCATAGGAGGGTGAGTGGTAGGCTCACACAGCTTCTCAATAGGGGGTAGATTCTTCACGTCTTCAGTTTTAATACCTTTCTCTTTAATAGACTTCTTTGCTTCTCGCATATCTTCGGGGCTTAGAACAAACATGCCCCTCTTCTTTGTTGGTGGAGGTGGTTCAGGGACGGACCAATCTTCATGGTTTTTGGCAATCCTGCCCATTAAATCTTCCGCGTCGTCCGGTGTTCTTTTCCTGAAAACACAACCAGCACAACTGTCCAGATAGGACCTAGATTCATCAGTTAGACCAGTATAGAATATATCAATTAATTCATTCTTAGGAATTTCATGTCCTGGTCTAGCCCGAATCAAACCGCAGTACCTCCCCCAAGCTTTAGGAAGGGACTCATCCTGCAACTGTTTAAAGTTGTAAATTCTTTGTGAAGCAGCATGTTGCATATGAGCAGGAAAGTACTTATCAACAAAAGAGTGAGCTAAGTCCTGAGGACTCTTAATAGAACCGCATGGGAGTGAATCATACCATGCTTTAGCACCTTCCTTCAAGGAGAAAGGAAGAAGCTTGGTCACATAAAAGTAGCGTATCTTCTCATCTGTGGTAAACAGGCTACCTAGCTCACCAAGTTTAGTTAGGTGTGCAATAGCATCATCATTTTCTCTGCCATAAAAGGGGTCAGCTTCAACCATAGGTATAAGTGAAAGATCAACAGAGAAATCAAAATCAGGATCATCAATGCATATAGGAGATGTAGCAAACTCACGATTAGGAACGGTTTTGTTTTTCAAAGAGTGTTTTTCAAATATTTTCTTAATAACTTCAGGGTCAGAGCCGGCAAACTCTGTCAGTTCCCTGCATAAATCTTCATCAAGTATATAGTAATCATCATCAAGGAGCCTCTCCTGGAGTTTACTCAAATCAGGATAATCATAAGTTTCACCAATAGGGTAGCGAGCAACAGGAAGTTCAATTCCATATTTTTCAGCAGCAGCAGTAATTTGTTTCTCAAGAGCATAACCAAGCGAACTAATATCATCATCAAAAGTAGTAGAAGCATTATCAAGAGTATCAGACATAGTAACAGATTCAGTAGGAGCATCATGTGGTGGTGGTGAGGCAAACTTACTCATAACAGAAGGTGAATCAAGCGTAGCACTAGTGCTCAGAGCAGTACCTCTTCTTGTAGTGGATAGTAAGATCGGAACCTTGGGGTCACCTTTCTTACCCATAGTGAATAAAGTGCAGCAGGTAGGATACCTCAAGTAGACTTGTAAATATTGCTATGCTCCCCGGCAACGGCGCCAGAAAACGGTACTTGATAACCCTCAACCGTAAGGGATCGAGATAGTCTTCGCGGGTAAGAATAACCCAATTTATTGATTCGACACACGGGGAGCCAAAGAGTATTTATAAGCTTTAACAATTGAGTTGTCAATTCAACCGCACCTGAAATATACTAACTTGCAACAAAAGATAAGTGGTAACAGTGATATGATAGTGATGATAGTAATAGTAAAAGTAAACAGCAAAAGTAAATAGCAGTAGTAAATGGCAGAAGTAGCAACTAGTGACAGGCAAGGTTTAAAATACTGTAGGCTAGGGAGATGGATGGTTGGGCGCTGCATGGATGAGATAGATTCTAACTTGGGGCACGACACACGGAAAAGTAATGATCATCTAGGCAAATATCAAACATTAGGCATGTATCCCGTAGGTAGTTGTACGTGCTTGCAATAAGAACTTGTACAACATCTTTTGTCCTACCATCCCGCTACGAACGGGGCCAAAAGGAACTAATGGATATTAAGGTGCTCCTGTCAAAGAGCACCGGAACAAAGCAATGAACTCAATGGATACATGTAATCCTCAAACTACGGGCCATCCCCTTTGGTGTCCCAAGCTGTCACTTTTGGGATCGCCGGTTCCGAACCGTAACAGGTGCATACGACTCATAGATAGGATCAAGAACACAAATATATTCATGCAAACATATATGGTTCAGATCTGAAATCATGGCATTCGGGCCCTAAGTGTCGAGCATTAAGAATAACAAGTTGTAGCAAAGATGATAAACACCATACTAGATGATAGGCAACATGCCCCCAACAATCTGACGAACTATTACATGATCTAACTCATTCAATCCCTACCATCCCCTTCGCCTACAGCAAGGGAATTACTCACACATGAAGGGGGAAGTCATGGAGGGATGATGGAGTGGTGATGATGATGACGATGGCGACGATCTCCCCTCTCCGGAGGCCAAATCAGCCTCCAGATTAGCCCTCCCGAAAAAGAACAGAGGGTGGCGGCGGCTCCGCGACGAAAAACAACGAAAGAACTTCCGATCTGGGGTTTCTTCGTCGGGAGGAAAAATACGGGCTAAAGTAGGGCACCAGGGGGTGTGGGCCCCACTCAGGCACGGCCTAGGGGGGGGGGGGGCGTGCCCACAGGGCGCCTGGGCACCCCCTGGCCCCCCTCTGGCCCCACTTCTGGCATTTGGTTTCCTCGGGTGCGTGGATTTTTCGTGATTTTTCGTGGATTTTTCTGAGATGCTTAAAAATCCGTTTTCCTGCACACAAATAAACCATACAGGCAGCTCTGCTGAAAACAGCGTCAGTCCGGGTTAGTTTAGTCCAAATTATGCAAGAATGAGGTCAAAACAATATCAAAAGTGTTTGAAAAAGTAGATACGTTTGAGACGTATCACCATCTCCATGCTAGCCAAGTTGTTGCAGCTCCCTCCATCAATATTGAAGCAGACATAACGTTCCTTCACAATTCCCTTTTTATGGAACAAATTGTGCCTCTGATTTTGCTCAACTTATGTTACCTGCACACCCAAAACACGTTGAGCAACTAAAGTTTCATACCTGTCCGTATCTTCAGCAGCCATGTATTGTGTCTCTTGTTCAGAATCATGTCTACCCCGCTCTTCACTAGCAATAAGATCCAAAGTCTCCTCATCATAGTCACTAGCGCACTCATACCCACCATTCTCAGTAACAATCATCACACGCGGAGATGGACATTTGCTCGCATAGTGACATCCACCCTTGCAACGACGGCATATAACCTCATGTGTTTGCCCTGTTGATGCCATGGAGGAAGCAGAGCTCTGTGCGGACCAGAAGGTGTGCTCCTGGCAGATGGTGATGGTGGTGCCTATTTTCATATATCTTGGTTGAAATTGGTGGCTGAAGTCGGCGGTGCTGCAGTAGGACGTGTGGAAGTAGAGGATGTCCGTGGTGTCCATGATGAAGATCGACCTGCAGAAAAATTAGTTCGCGCCAATGCCTGTTGATCTTGCACTTTACGTTCAGCTTTGCAAGCAAGATAGAATGGTCTGGATCTCTCTATTTAATCCCCCATAAAACGTGCAAGCATAGCTTCATTATCCTCAACAATACAACATCTAATCACGCCAGTTTGTAATTCCTGATAATATTCCTCTATAGAATTTTTTCCTTGTTTTAAACGCTGCAATTTTTGAATAATTCACGTTGATAATATGGTGGAACCCAACGAGTACTTATAGCAATTTTTCAAAGCAGCCCAAGTAGTAGGGATATTATCATGATATAATCTACAATATTCAAACAACCAAACTGAAGCAAAACTAGTGAATTCACAAACAGCAGCAGCAACACGTCTATCCTCAGGATGTTGTAAGCATGTGAAACGTTGTTCAGATTCTAACTCCCAAGTAAGATAAACATCAGGAACGTATCTACCCTCAAACGGTGGAATATTCAATTTTAGTTTAGAAATATAGTCATAATCTCGTACCTGGGGTGGTGGTGCAGCCCTACCGTTGCGATTATATGCATGAGGACGACCTGGTGGTGGTGCTGGTGGTTGCACGTAGTTTGATTTGGCACAACCTCATCCTCGTAATCACCCTCATATCCGTCGTACTCGTCGCCAGTAGTAGCAGGAGCCGCAGAAGCGCCAGCAACAGTTGCAGCGACAGAATGTTCGCCGGGCTCAAGGGGAACACGCTTCGCTCGTTCTACTTGATCGGAGCGATGTTGATGTGGTGGTTGTTGTTGTTGTTGCTGTTGTTGTCGTTGTTGCAGAGGTGCGACAGGTGCAGCCGGTGATGCTTGTGGAAGACGCGCGAGCAGTTCATTAAACTTGCCATCTAGCTTTGTTTCGAACGTCTTCTCAATGCCATCGATCTTCTCCATGGCCTCTTCAAATCTGTTCAGCACATCTTGCACCTTGCCCATAGGACTCTAATTCTAGGTTCCTCCTAATTTTTCTATAATCAACATGAGTCATCATTTGTTGAAATTTATCATGTAATGCCTTGTTCGTCATGTTCTCCCAGTCAGTCTTGTCGGCTTGTAATCCTGCCATGGTTAGCAACAATAGAAACACATAAGAATATGGTCCTACAGGCTACTAGGAAGTGGTGGTGGTGTGGTGGAGAATCACAGACCCGTCAAGCGAATCACAAATTCTTACCCGTTGTTAGCAAGCAACATGTGGTGATCGGCATCCGTGGTAGTCAAAACTCCTCAAAGTTTGGATAGAGCGCTTGCCAGTTGGTGTCACACGCACGACGTAGATGTATGTGGAGCTGGGAATGCTTATAATATGGTAGTAAAAAGAGTCAGCAATAATCAATTCAGAGATACAAAGTTGAACAAACGCTCAATGACGGTACTGTTCTGGTCCTAGGCTAGATCGTGCTAGAGACGCGAGCCTAGAACACTAACAAAATCACGGCGTTGCACGTAAACAAAAGAGGAGCACACTGTGAATTTTCTTCTTTTTTTCACTTTTTTTCCTTTTTCTCCCTCTTTTTTTTGCTCCGCGACAATTTTTTTTCTTCAAAAAAGTCTAAAAATGGTCTAAAAACTGCATAATTCTAGACTTTTGTTTCTATTTTTGAAACTGTAACTATTTTTCTTCTGCGGGTGGCACGGAAGTTGGGGAGTCCGACTTGGTCACGACTCGGAGTTGGACGTGACATGGAACTCGAAAACAAAGGAACAAATACTGGATTACTAGGACTGGTGGTGGAGATGAATCTGGTGGGACTCGGACTAGTGGCGGATATATGTCGGGGCGGTGGAACACGGACTGGTGGCGAATCTGCAATGGAGGTGGACTCGGATTGGTGTGATATGCGATGGTGGTATATGGCAGCGGTGATGTTGATGGTGGTATATGGCAGCGGTGATGACAATGGTGCGGTGGTGGTGATGAGATGATGCGGCGGCGGCGTGACAACCTGTGAACAGAACTCGAAATTCTAAGGGACAAGATGCTAAGACCAGCAACTCGACACGACGATGCAACCGCAAATTCAACAAAGCAAAACACCGAACAAAAAATTGCAAAAGGTGCAGATTGGTTCGGATATGATGACCTAACCCTAATTTTTTTGTGGCTTTTTCGTGGACTGTAGGCATGAAGAACATATGCGATCTAAACTATGAAAAACTGGAAAATCTCACCAAGCAATCTGGAAATCTGACACCACTTGATAGAGGCAAAGGTGTCCCGTCTTTCGATGAGAGGGTGGCTATCGTTTTTGGTGGAGTAGACTTTGACGATCCGACTACGAACGTGCGAGGACATCGCACCTCAGCAATCCGTAAACCAACTCTGAGAGGTTATTGACGATCTGACTACGAACGTGCGAGGACATCGCGCCTCAGCAATCCGTAAGCCAACTCCGAGAGGTTATTGACCACGTCGGAGCACGATCAACCTGACCACGAAGGTCTGTTTCCTCCAGGCAAACGAAGGACAAGCAAGAAGCTGAGATTGCAATCTGAATATTGCGAGTTTAAGAGGAAAGCTTTATTGATCAAAGCGAGGTTCTGTGACGTCTTTGTCTGGTCGTCGAACACAAACGAAGTACGCGAAGTTGCAGCTTTGGCGAACTTTAATCTAAACAAAACCCAAAGTCTAAACGACGCACTAAGGGCTGTATATATGGAGGAATAGGGGGAAATTTCTTGACCCCTTGGAGGAGGGGTCCGAAATCAACGCTAACTCCGTTTCCCCACACATTCGGACTCTAAAAACAGCCTATACTAAAGTATTTCGAAATTACATAGGCCTGGCCCAATAATAAGGTGACGCAACACCTATAATAGCCTCTGGACAAAATTTATGAAGTAGCACCTTGTATATTTCATCCAAACCTTCATGCACTCATTACGGTAGCTTCAAAGCCCTGAAATCATCACTTGAAACTCCCTTCTTGTTCCCCTTGCGCATGCCATCATCTCCATGCTTGATCTTGCTCCAATGTTTATCCTTCTTGTCCAAGGTAGGCCCTTCATTTGTAAGCAAAACAAATGTATCCAATTTAGACAGCATCATACTCTCATGAACATTAGGATTGTTACCAAGAAACGAAAATATCTGATAATTTAATTGACGTGCGTGAGCTCTAGTAATTGGTCCAGTATATGTAGCTGCAGGGATCGTGGGTGTAACTGTAGTATTGATGTCCTCATAAGTTACTCGGGTCGTTGGTTTTTGTTACAGGTGCATGTTTTCCCTGTTGTAGTTTTGGGTTGAATGGCGTGCGTCAAATATATTTTTATCCTTAATGCAATGATACACAGTTGCTAATGCGCCTTGAGCAAGAGGTAGATAGTTCGACTCTACACGAGCTGCATTTTTAAGAGGAGGGATATTGGCCAAGTCAAATGCATCAAGGACGAAGCAGACCAACTCCTCGTGAAGGACGAGGAGATTAAGCATGGGTGGCAGGAGTACTTCGACAAGCTGTTTAATGGGGAGAATGAGAGTTCTACCATTGAACTGGATGACTCCTTTGATGAGACCAGCATGCGTTTTTTGCGGCGAATTCAGGAGTCTGAGGTCAAGGAGGCTTAAAAAAGGATGAAAAGAGGCAAGGCGATGGGCCCTGATTGTATCCCCATTGAGGTGTGGAAAGGCCTCGGGGACATAGCGAGAGTATGGCTAACCAAGCTTTTCAACCTCATTTTTCGGGCAAACAAGATGCCAGAAGAATGGAGATGGAGTATATTAGTACCAATCTTCAAGAACAAGGGAGATGTTCAGAGTTGTACTAATTACTGTGGAATTAAGCTGATGAGCCATACAATGAATCTATGGGAGAGAGTCATTGAGCACCGCTTAAGAAGAATGACAAGCGTGACCAAAAATCTGTTTGGTTTCATGCTTCTTGGTTTGACAACTTATGGAGAGATACAGGGAGCAAAAGAAGGACTTGCATATGGTGTTCATTGACTTGGAGAAGGCCTATGATAAGATACCGTGGAATGTCATGTGGTGGGCCTTGGAGAAACACAAAGTCCCAACAAAGTACATTACCCTCATCAAGGACATGTACGATAATGTTGTGACAAGTGTTCGAACAAGTGATGTTGACACTGATGACTTCCTGATTAAGATAGGACTGCATCAGGGGTCAGCTTTGAGCCCTTATCTTTTGCCTTGGTGATGGATGAGGTCACAAGGGATATACAAGGAGATATCCCATGGTGTATGCTCTTTGCGAACGATGTGGTGCTAGTTGACGATAGTCGGACGGGGGTAAATAGGAAGTTAGAGTTACGGAGACAAACCTTGGAATCGAAAGGGTTTAAGCTTAGTAGAACTAAAACTGAGTACATGATGTGCAGTTTCAGTACTACTAGGTGTGAGGAGGAGGAGGTTAGCCTTGATGGGCAGGTGGTGCCTTAGAAGAACACCTTTCGATATTTGGGGTCAATGCTGCAGGAGGATGAGGGTATTGATGAAGATGTGAACCATCGAATCAAAGCCGGATGGATGAAGTGGCGCCAAGCTTCTAGCATTCTCTGTGACAAGAGAGTGCAACAAAAGCTAAAAAGGCAAGTTCTACAGGACGGCGGTTCGACCCGCAATGCTGTATGACGCTGAGTGTTGGCCGACTAAAAGGCGACATGTTCAACCGTTAGGTGTGGCGGAAATGCGTATGTTGAGATGGACGTGTGGCCACAAGAGGAATGATCGAGTCCGGAATGATGATATACGAGATAGAGTTGGGGTAGCACCAATTAAAGAGAAGCTTGTCCAACATCGTCTGAGATGGTTTGGGCATATTCAGCGCAGGCCTCCAGAAGCTCCAGTGCATAGCAGACGGCTAAAGCGTGCGGAGAATGTCAAGAGAGGTCGGGGTGGACCGAATTTGACATGGGAGGAGTCCGTTAAGAGAGACCTGAATGATTGGAGTATCACCAAAGAACTAGCTATGGACAGGTGTGCGTGGAAGCTTGCTATCCATGTGCCGGAGCCATGAGTTGGTCACGAGATCTTATGGGTTTCACCTCTAGCCTACCCCAACTTGTTTGGGACTAAAGGCTTTGTTGTTGTTGTTGTTGTTGTTGTTGTAATGCAATGATACACAGTTCTCATGCATCTTTGAGAAAAAAAAAAACCATCTTTCCTTTGTGAACAATAGGTAATTTGTTGAAAGTTGGATTTATGGGCTTGACCAGTGGTACAGATATCCCTGAACAATGAGAATAACATGCATCTTGTTCCTGATTTGGTTCTCTGCTGTGGCATCTGATGATTAATATACATACCATCCAATATGCCGGCTAAAATAACTATTGTTTTCGTCTGACATCTCTCAGATAGTAGCAGTACCCATCCAAAATTGGGATGTGGTTTCTAGTTTCTACCATTATATAACATCACCCAGTATTCTAAAGTTGGCATTCAGCTTATACTCCCTCCGTTCCTAAATATAAGTTTTTGGAGAGATTCTACTATGGACCACATACGGGGCAAAATGAATGAATTACACTCTAAAATGCATCTATATACATCCGTATGTGGTTTATAGTGAAGTCTCTACAAAGACTTATATTTAGGAACGGAGGGAGTAGTTTTATACTTATTTTTTTTAAATAATACATTTTATTTAGTAAATTTCATAACTAGTACGTGGCTAGGCGAATTTTCAAAAATATGACCCAATCGGCCAGCAGCAGGCCGACTAGGCCTTGTTGGTCTGCTGCTGGACGATTAGGACCTTATCGGCCAGCAGCAGGCCGATAAGGTCCTAATCGGCCAGCAGCAGGCCAACAAGGTACTGGTGGGAACAGGCCTATCGGCTAGCAGCAGGCCGATAAGGTCCTAATCGGCCAGCAGCAGGCCAACAAGGCCTAGTCGGCCTGCTGCTGGCCGATTGGGTCATATTTTTGAAAATTCGCCTAGCCACGTACTAGTTATGAAATTTACTAAATAAAATGTATTATTTAAAAAAAATTAGCTGATTGCCACTTCTATTTGAGCTAAATGAAATATGAGTAATGATTAGCACATGGTCAGTATATTCCTTTGTTCTTCTAAATCTAATGGAAGGCTTACCCAACTTTAGAAAATGTTATGCTAATCTTATGTTTTGTTGTTCTACAGTGTACATCATATATCATAAGATAGGTGACATAATTTTATTTCTTAGGTAGGACAAGGAGAAGTGGCAGTAACTACTAACTTGGGAGATTCACCATGCAAAATTGAGTTATCATCGCTGGTTCCTCCTGATGGATTGGTCAGTATTTTGCATTCCAGAGGATTTTTTTTTTTAGCTGAAGACAGCTAGTGTTATGCAATCACAGAGATCTTCCTATATGTATGCTTTCATTCCTTTCTTGCGTTGACAATTTTTTCAGAAGCTTTCAAATCCTTGGTACTAATGAGTAATGACCATGTGAACGTTGCGACCCTCTTTTAGTGCTATATATAATCGAGTTTATTACTTAGATACCATGATAATAGATATCTTTTGTGTGTAGCCAAGAGCAACCTTCTTGTTTCCTAACGGGGAAGTTTCAGTTAAGGAGAAGAAGTTGGACGAGGGTGAGAAAATTTTGTCAGTAAATGGTATAGTGAAGTCTCATGTTC
Source organism: Secale cereale (assembly GCA_902687465.1). Taxonomy (NCBI): domain Eukaryota; kingdom Viridiplantae; phylum Streptophyta; class Magnoliopsida; order Poales; family Poaceae; genus Secale; species Secale cereale. The sequence continues at coordinate 218,523,494 of LR738713.1, forward strand.
TGAATGGAGTTTGCACTGCATTGTACAATGATAATATGATGAATATCAAGTATCGCTATAAGGTAAACATCCCAAAGCTGGCCTTGTTTAATGAACATTTGCTCCGTCATGTTGCTTGTAATGGATCATTTGTTCTATTTTGTAGGATGATGAGCTATCATTTATTCCCAGCCTCACTTTACCATCAAATTCACTATCATTTGCGTTTAAACGGCAGTTAACTCCTTCAGATAAGTTCAGGTAAATAAAAAATGTGTGAATGATTTCCATCTTTTTGTTGGAATCCAGTAGCTCTACAGGTTGATGTAGAGTAGCTGTCTAGGCTTAGAAAAGAAACATCATATGATTTGCCTCCTAGATCTGTGAGACTGTTGCGAGCGATCCACTTGTAACCTTGCTCTGCGTTCCAATGCGCAGGGAGCTTGAAGCACCCTGTTTATATGTTACGACCATTGCTTAATGATACTTATCATCTTCAGTTATCGGTACCATTTTGACACGAACTACTGGAGTGCTGTGTATAAACAAAAGGCCAGTAAGCATGTCAAGTGGAAAGCAGGTTATGGGTCGGACGAAAGGATTGGCTGGGCATCAGTTTGGGTAAGGATTTACTCGCAGCTGACAACAATAACTAGGCAGTGTAATTTAGCTCGTCATTGGAGTTGAGTTATTGTTTTTTTTTTTTTGCTATATATTTTTGTTGGATTCATGTAGATTTGCACCATGTAATGCAGGTTGGCGACGCAGGCGGCAAGACAAAGGAGGCCCCACTGAAGACAAAAGTCCAACTCATGATAAATGTCCCTGAGAACAATATACGGAATTCAACTGTAGTGTTCCGGGTGAAGAAAAGATGGGATTTTTAGTTTGGATATTTATCGCGCAGAGAAGGTGAGCAACAATAAGAAATATGAATGCAAGTGTAATGTTACGGAAAGTGACAACAGTATGCTATTTCCCTCGTCGCCAGTTGAAGTTAAACTGAAGCATTTGATAGGAGGTTTGTATATACAAGTGTAATGTTACGGAAAGTGAACAGTTCACTTGCGGGGGTCCTTCCATTGGCCTGCCCGGCCCGTCTGTGGCACACACTCCCTTGGTTCCCAAATAGAGTATTTGTCTTTGTAAAGAATTCAACAAGTGACTACATATCAAGCAAAATGAGTGAATCTACACTCTAAAATATGTCTACATACATCCGTATGTTGTAGGCATTTGGATGTATGTTGTAGGTATTTGAAATCTCTAGAAAGACAAATATTTAAGAACGGAGGGATATATCATTCGTCCCCCAAATAGCACCCCATTGCCATCGAGGTCTGCTTCGGTACAACAACAGCAACCCCCGCGCTTAATGTATAAGGGCATTTTGGGCATATGGCGCTTAACGTATCCCACGCTGTATGCGGTGTGCGCGCATACACGTGGAGTCGAGCGCACTGCTCGAGCCGATACGGCCGACTCGCATCTACCCGCGCCCCTGGCGCGAAAAAAGGACCCACGACCTAGCTAGCCGTGATAGCGATCACGCGGCTCATTAGAAGTAGTATTTTCTACAATAGCTTACCACAGAACTAGTTATGGTTTTCGACGGTGTAAAAGTTTTCAAAAATCCTAAAAAATATAACATGACTGGATGTGTCCCAGACAAAAAGAATAAATGTTTTAGTATATATTAATCCTGCAGTGTGTTAAAAAATATATATTGATCCTGCAGTGAGCTGAAATTCTTATTTTTTCATCGAGGACACATAAATGCATATTTTCACAATCACATCGTTGGATCATCTTATTATATTAGAGTGAGACTCCCCTATTTATTTCATATTTTTTAATAACTTTTAAATCGTTAGATGTTTAGCAAGCCTTAACTAGTTTTGTGGTAAGCTATGATAGACAGAGCTACTAACAGTACAACCTTATTCTGATAACACCAGCCCCGCCCCGAACCTAACACTATAAACAACCAACCGCCAGCACATAAAACCCACCCGTCGATCCCACCCACCCACCACTTCCTCCCCACGCCCATCATTTCTCCCCTCCTGGTCGACCACCACCTCCCCGACTCGCCGCCCGGCCGGCCACCCGCTCCTACCCAGCGCGCCGCCCGG
>LR738713.1:218526111-218546253 GCA_902687465.1 Secale cereale
GCCCTGGTCGGTCACCTACCCCCGCTCGACGCGTCGCTTGGCCACCCACCCCCTCCCAACGCGTCGCCCGACGACCCCCACCACCACCACCGCTCCGCGGGCCACCCGCCGATCTGCACCGCCGCCGCATAGACGACCAAAGAAACTCTGGAGTCGGGCCACCCTCCTTTGCTTCTTCCTCCTTATCGTGCCGCCACACCAACCCCCTGCCCCACACCGACGCACCACTCCTGCGCGACGCCGCCCCACCTTCGTGCCTCGCGTTGCTGCACCACCCTCCCACCCGGCGCTGCCCCACCCCCCTCTCCCATGCCGCCGAACCACCTCATTCCCCTCGGCTCCTCCCTGCAGATCCAACCCGAGCAGGCCACCCCTCTGCTTCCCTTCCCGATCTGCCTCTCCCATGGCTCGGGCGCAGCTCATTTTTATCACGGGCGCAGCTCCCCTTCTCTCTTCATGCGTTTCAGTTTTCTCATGTGTGCAGTTCTGGTCCTCGGTGGTGCTCTGGCGCATCAACGCACTGTTTCTGTGGCTATCTACTTCGAGCAGATGCGAAAACATGTGCCATTGCAGCTCACTTCGTCCTTGGCGCACTAGGTTGCAAAGCCCATGAGTTGCTTTGTGGAGTATGTTGGATCGTGGGTTCCGGCAAACCCTTGAGGTTCGAACACTCGGGTGCGCACGAAGATCTCTCCTTCCCGCTCTAGTTAGCTCTCGCACCGAATCCTAGGCCTAGCTCATCAAACCCGAAGAACAAGAGACACGAGGATTTATACTGGTTCGGGCCACCGTTGTGGTGTAATACCCTACTCCAGTGTAGTGTGGTGGATTGCCTTGTAGGCTGACGATGAACAAGTACACCGGAAGAACAACCTCCTGAGGAGAGGTGTTCTTGGACTCGGTGAGCTAGTGGGTGTAAGGATGGTCTCCATGATCCTCCTTTCTATGGTGGTGGCTAGTCCTATTTTGTCGGATCTAGGGTTCCGGCAAAACTCTTAAGGTTCGAACTCTGGGGAGCGCACGAAGATCTCTCCTTTCGCCCTAGCTCGTCTACTCAACAACCCTAGGCCTAGCTCGTCAGATCCGAAGAACAAGTGACACAAGATTTATACTGGTTCGGGTCACCGTTGTGGTGTAATACCCTAATCCAATGTGGTGTGGTGGATTGCCTTGTAGGCTGGGGAAGAACTAGTACATGGATGAACTGCCTCCTGAGGAGAGGGGTTCTTGTGCTCGGGTGAGCTTGTGGTGGGTGTCCTTCTATCTGATCAACTCCAGATGAGATGATCCCAATGGTGGTGGCTAGTCCTATTTATAGTGGCCCGGGTCCTCTTCCCAAATATTAAGCGGGAAGGAATCCCACAACGGCCAAATTTGAAGGGGGACAGCTAGTACAAGCTATCCTGACAAAAGGTGGTCTCCGCGTGCCAAAGGCTCTGGTGGTGACGCCGCCTTGGGCTCCGCGATGACCTCCGTTCTACTATCCTACTGGTCTTGGTCTGGTTACACCGATAGAAACCTTTGCCCGATGCCTCGGGACTCTTCGTCTGGACCTGCTCCTTTAGCACCAAAGAGAAAACTGGCACCTCTGCGCCCGCTGGCGCCCGCCTGGCCTTTGTCGTCACTGCTCATGTCACGAGGACCTCGTGAGGTGCCCCTCGCCTCGATATCTCCGATCCTCGCGAGCCGGCCTGGTGAGGCCGCCTCAGGGAATGTCTTGTGTCGCCCGCCTCGCGAGGCTTGGCCCCTCGCGAGAGTCTTGAGTGGTCGCTGAAGATGTTGGGACGTACGAGGCCTCCTGATGAGCCATGCCCTGGGCTGCGGGCAGGCAAGTCTGGGTACCCCCGGTCCCAGTACGCCGACATATTTATAGAGACCCGAGTCCTCTTCCCAAATATTGGGCGGGAAGGGATCCCACAACGTCCAAGTTTGAAGGAGGACAACTAGTACAATCTATCCTGACAAAAGGTGGTCTTCGCCTGCTAAAGGCTCTGGTGGTTACGTCGTCGTGGGCTCCATGGTGACCTTCGCCCTGTCGTCCTACTGGTCTTGGTATCGTTGCACCGATATGGAAACATTTGCCTGACGCTTCGGGACTCCTCGCCTGTGCTTGCCCCTTTAGCACCAAAGAGGAAACTGGCTTCCTACGCATGCTGGCACCCTCCTGGCCTTGGTCCTCATGGCTCACGTCACACGAACCTCGCGAGGTGTCCCTTGCCTTGATATCTCTGCACCTCGGGAGCCAGCCTAGTGAGGCTGCCCCTGGGGAGGTCTTGCGTCATCCGCCTTGCGAGGCTTGGCCCCTCGCGAGGGTCTTGATTGGTTGCTGATGAAGATGGGCCGTACAAGGCCGCTGGATGAGCCACGCTCTGGGCCGTAGGCAGGCAAGTCTGGGTACCCCCGTTCCCAGAACACCGAAGTAGCCCCCGAGCCCAAGGCGCACTCAGACTTGGCTTCGCGGCGAAGCCAAGGGTCAAGTGCGGAGCGCTGCGGGCCCCAAAAGCATGCTGCCTTGATTGACGCGTGGTGATTGACAGGACGTGGGTGTCTCCACTTCCCCACGCCGCTTCGGCAACCACATGACTGACAAAAGGCAGGTGCGCGCTTCAGTGCCTTCATTGCTCGCCTTCGCCTTGCTGCAGATCCCCTTTCTTGCTCTTCTCCCCCAAAGACTCTAGATCCGCACCGTCTCCCCTCCGAGTTCGCAACCGATGGCGTCCGGTAAGGCAAAGACCACCGCTCCGCCCGCTTGGTACGAGCAGGCCCTGAGCCGCCCAGCGTCTCGGAGAAGAACCTTGTCGCCGTGCGCCTGATGATGGCGAAGGGCACTAAGGAGAAGGGGAAGACCGCGCTCCGGGCCGCTTCCGCTGAGCCGGAGGACTCAAAGAGCACTTTCTACCCCTTCTTCATGAGTAGTGTTGTCGCGGGGCTGGTTCCCCCTTTCTCCGATTTCTTCTACGCCGTCCTTAGCCACTACAAGCTGCATGCCCTCCATCTTCATCCCAATTCCGTCCTTCTCCTGTCGATTTTCGCCTTCTATTATGAGGCATTTATAGGGGTGATGCCGTCTGTGGCACTGCTTCGCCACTTCTTCTACCTTCGGAACAAGGGCAACCTTTGCTCAGGGTGTGCCAACTTCTCGTGGCCAACGGGACCATCGTGATCTCGAAAGCCGGGAAGAAGGCCGAGAACTTCAGGAGCAAGTGGGTCCTTGTGGACGCCAAGTGCTCTCATCCTCGGTTGGTGCTGCCGACGAAGATGCCCGCGCCTAACAACAGGTGGCTCAACACGAAGCTCACCGACACTCGGGCGGAGCAGGTGCTAGAGAGGATGACCGTTGACTTGAAGCCCGACGACCCAAAAGTTGCGAAGTTGATGGGGGCCATGATCGTCAAGGAATTCCTGGCGCGCCGCGTAGCTCCACTTCAGGCGCACTCGCGTCCCTTGTGGAGGCTCGGGGACGAGGTGGACAACCTCCGTCCGCGTCCCGACACCCTGTCGGATGAGGAGCAGGGCGCAGCTCTCCGCCTCCTGGTTGGGGATGACCAGGGGTATCCACCAGACACCCACGCCCCCCTGTGCCGCCGCCCGGATGGGGTGAAGGTGGCGGCCTCCATGCCCACCTTCGACAGACGCGGGCTCATGCCGCTGGCGCCCTCCGAGGCCCCGATGGCGACGGTTCCGATGGAGCTGTCCTCAGGTGAATCTAGTGGGGAGGAGGACTCAGAGGCGACTGTGGAGGAGGTCGGGGAGACCTCCGCCCCCATGCAAGGCCAATCTCCTCCGTGCCTTGCCCGATGACGCCGACGCCGACGACCACCCGGTGAAGGAGGCCACGCCCCACCGGGGTCACCACGAGGTCCAAGGTCACCCCCTCGAAGAAGCCGCCAACTGGGGTCCCAACAAAGAGCAGGTCGGCGCTAATCTCCCGAGGCGACGCTCCGACTCTGACGCCTCTTGGTGCTGCCGCTGGGCTAGCTGCCATGGCCTCATCTGTTCTGGGGGCTCGCGCACCTGCGCCGCAGGCTGCGAGGCCCCTGGGCTCCGTGGTTCTGAAGAGGCCGCGAGGTTACGCCGCCGTGGGCCAGTAAGAACCTTGGCCTGATTTTGTCTTCGCTCTTGATTCCGTTGCTGATTCCTGATGTTTTCCCCCTGCGTCGACTGTGGAGGAGGTCGGGGAGAGCCGTGTTTACTTCTCGGGAGAACTGCTTGAAGAGGCGCCGAGAGGCTGGGGCCCGCACACCGCCCAAGATGCAGGCAATGGCGCGAGGCTCCTGGAAGCCCCCAGCCCCCTCGTCCTGGTCATCGTTTCTCCTGGGTGGTGGCAGCGGACGGAGGCCGGCCTTGCCCTGAGGACGGTCCTCGCGAGACTGGTCCCTCTAAGCACCCTCGCGAGGCTGGTCCGTCCAGGCACCCTCTCGAGGCTGATCGTGCCAGCGGTCCTCAGGAGGCTGATCACGACACTCCTGACAGAAGGGCGCCTGGGGCTGATCCGTGGGTGGATCCTGGCAGACGAGTCTGCGCGGACCTCCTGGGATCAGGCCTCGGCGGTCGCTGCTGAGAGTCGAGAGGAAGCTGTGGCGGCCACGCTGGCTCGCGACGCCGCGCAAGCCGACGTCGTGTCCTTCGAGAAGCGCTGCCTTGAGGCGGAGATCGAGCTGGGGGCCCTCCGCGAGGAAGGCACTGGGCGCGCCCTGGAGCTCAAAAGGTTGGAGAAGGAGCTCGAGGCGCAGAAGACCGAGACGTCCCGGCTGCAACAGGAGGAGCTTGCCGACCGTGCGGCCTGGAAAAGCTGAAGGTTGGAGTCGAGCAGGCCAAGGCGACCCAAGCCGCTCGCGACAAGGAGGAAGCCCTTGCGGCCTTGGCAGCGGTGAGTCCCGAGGCCCTTGTCGCCTTTGAACTCAAGGCTCGCAAGGCGCTGCATGCCGCCAATGGGGAGGGGTTCAAGGAACCTCTGGCCGCCCCGGAGGGAGGCCCCTCCGGGCTCCTTGCTGCGCTTGTGAAGTCCCTGCGCGATGTTGTGGCCGCAATTGGCTAGTTAGCCAACGTCGAGAGCCGCACGCTCCTTACCTTGGTCCTGACGCACGTGTGCAGCCACCTAAGTCTTCGTGAACCCACCCTTGACCTGGCCTCGCTGTCTGAGCCCGTGACCAAAGTCATGGAGGACACGGCTGCCGAGGCCCTGAGGGTGAAGGTCACGTTGCTGGTGGAGGCGTTCCTCCAGGCCACTACTACCGCAGCCGAGGAAGTGGAGACCGGTGATGGTGCGCTTGGCAATACCTGATCCGTTCCTGTTTAGTGAGAGAAGTGCGAGTGCCTCGAGGAGGCGTAAGAACTTTGCTTGAATTTGAAAAACTTGGTATTATTGTAATAGCTAGATGATTTCCATGCTTGCTTCCTTTCATGTTTGCTTAGGTGCTCTGCACCGGCAGGGCCCAACCCCGTGCATACCTCGACCGCCATTGAGCCCTCCGGATGACCGGGGTTACCGTAGTAACTAGACTCAAGGGATAAGGGTCTACGTGGCTAGTGAGGCCCTTGGGTCGCGATGCCCAAGGCCCCCCCTTGACGTTCAAGTGAGCCCGTTTTCGTTCTGCGTCGGCAGGGCCCAACCCCGCGCATACCACGATCGCCATTGAGCCCTCTGGATGAACGGGGTTATCGTCATAACTAGACTCAAGGGATGAGGGGCTACGTGGCCAGTTAGGCCCCTGGGTCGTGATGCCCAGGAGTCCCCCTTGACGTATGAATGGCTCTCATGAAGGAGAACGAGCACCATACCTTGCCCACGAGCCTTCCCCTGGGATGGGGGCATGAGAAGGCCTGGTGTGTGGGCACCTGGTAGGGTGCCGTCTGCCAGGCATGACCTGAGCATAGCCCCGGTGCCTAGCCCCCCTCGCGACACCCATCCAAGGAGAAGCTGTGAGCGTCGTGAGCTGAAAAGCTCCCTGAGGTTGGTGCGACCACTGGGGGCCACCCTCAATTGTATATAACTAGCGCGGAGCATAGAGCAGCCACACTTGCGCGGAGTGTGGGCATAACCGCGCCTCGGTCGTAGCGGCCATCACGGAGCTTGGTGCTTCCACTGGTTCATGGGCATAACCGCTCCTCGGTTGGATCTGCCAGCGCGGAGCTTGGTACTTCCACTGGACCGTGGGAGGGAGCCTCCCACCGGGAGAGACTCTGGGGCGTGTACAGCCCCGTCCTGACACGTGGCTTGCACGGTAGGACAACCAAGGTGTATATGGGCCCTCCTCAGGACGAGCTGAACGACTCTGAGGAAGTTCTCGTGAGCTTACGCATCACTCACGAGACCCTACCCTGAGGCGGGTTGCGCCCGAGTCTTCTTCTGCAAAATGTGAAAAGAGAGGTGTTGTGTCGACCTACGTTGAGTGCATCTCTAGAGGGTATCGCATGAGAAGGCCGCATCACCAGCGACCCCAGGAGGTGACGTCACGGGAATGGCTCGCGAGACAGAGCTCAGCCATTGGATTTGTCGACGCTGCAGGGACGGACCTGAGCACAGACGTCGTGCCCAGTCTTCTCATGCAACGATCCAAAAGAAAAACAACCGGCGCACGGTTCCTGCGTGAGCGAGACACCTGCCACGTGCCCCTACTTACCCATCCACGATTAGCCCATGCGATAACAAGGCATCAAGGACCATGGGAGGTGACGTCACGGGAATGGCTCGTGAGATAGAGCTTAGCCCTTGGGTTTATCGACGCTGCAGGGACGGACCCGAGCACAGATGTCGTGCCAGTCCTTAATCATGGGGCGGTCGCGAGTGGGCTCACAAGGGCTCATGACCTTTGTGGCGGTGAGAATGCCAAGCATGCAGATAATGCGAATGGAAAGAAACAACTAGCCTCGATCATGCAAAAAGGGAGACAACTGCGGGGGAACAGCCCCCAGCAGTCTGAGGATGATGCAGCCCGAGGCGCCCTCGATTGGATACCTGAAGCGTCACCTGATACTTGTCGAAGGAGAGTTGGGGTAGCTGAAGACACGAGCCACGTGGGTCGCTCCCGAGGATCGTCGGGCTCCTGGGGCCCAGGGGCTCTGGAGGCTCTCAGTGGTCGCGCGGGTCTGGTCCTCGCTCCGTCCGGACTGCCTACCACTGAGCCTCCCAAGCCCCCAAAGCCTGCTGCGCGAGATGCTGGAACGTGGCAGCTGCGTTGCGGAAGCCGAAGAGTGTGTGGACATAGTTGCAGGGGAGGGCCCTCCTCCGGCCGACCACCGTCGGCCAGAAGGGCTCCTGAGAGGCGGCTCGGTTTAGACTCGCGATGTCAACGCAGACGCGAAAGCGGTCACTTGGGCTGCGTGTAGGTGAACTTGAGGTTGTGCGGTTACGCCCACCGCGGATGAGTCTTGCGTACTGAAGTTCCTCGGTAACTTGGTTGATGAAGTCCTGAGCCCCCAACGCTGAACGGCTCACGCTGGGCTCACAAAAAACGCGCGTCAAGACACGCTTGCAGGTGGTGCTCGAACACCTCCCTCGAGACGCCGGTCAGCCCGAAGACACTCCAGAGGAGAGCCCCCGAGCCCGTCACGAGAGGAGCGTCGAGCGCGCCTCCCTATGCGAGGGTGGAGGGCACCTCGTCAGCAGGCGCAAGTCCTGATGCCAGGCCGTCGGGAGCCCCTGCGCCCTGAGGTCCGTTGACGGGTAGGTTCTTCTTCTTCTTGGGGGCGGCCTGTAGGGCGATGACGACTCCATCCTCATTGGAGCACTCGGCCGCCGCGGTCTGGTAGGCGCGCTCCAGGGAACACACCGCTTCCTTCTCGTCGGAGGCGATCGTGATGACTTCGCCGCTTCCGGGCATCTTGAGGACGTTGTAGCCGTGATGGGTTGCCGCCATGAACTTGGCTAGGGCAGGATACCCTAGGATGGCATTGTACGGGAGGTGGATGTTGGCGACGTCGAAGTCGACGAGCTCTGTGTGGTAGTTGTCGCGGTCGCCAAAGGTGACGGGGAGGCGGACCTGTCCCATCGGGAGAGTGGAGCCATCCGTGACCCCGTAGAATGGCTTGGTCGGGTGGAGCTGATCGTAGGGAACCTGGAGTGTCTCTAAGGTCTAGATGGAGAGGATGTTGAGTCCTGATCTGCCGTCGATGAGGGTCTTGGTCATGAGGACGTTGCTGATGGTCGGGGTGCACAGCATCGGGAGGGCGCCTGGGGCTGCCGTGCACTGGAGCTGGTCCTTAGGGTCGAAGGCGATGACTTGCTTGGTCCACCTGAGGTTGCGCGCGGTGTCAGGCCTGGGAAGCGCCGCGTTCACCTCACGGGCAAACTGCTTGAAGACGCGATGGCAAGTCGGGGCATGGGCTCCTCCCAAGATGCATGCAACTGCACGTGGCTCCTGGAAGCCCCCTGCCCCGTCTCCCTGGCGGTCGTCGTCATTCCTCCTTGGCGATGGTGGCAGCGGAGGCAGGCCTCCATTGCCCTGAGGGCGACCCTCACGAGGCTGGTCGCGCCAGTGGGCGTCACGAGGCTGCTCCTGCCAGTGGTCCTCGCGAGGCTGCTCGCTCCACCCTTGGCGCGAGTTCCTGCCATCCCAACGTCCTCCTCCTCGGCCTCCTCCACGGTCGTAGCCAGGGTTGTCGCGCTCAGGGCGCTGCCCGACGCGCCCGCCACGCATCGCCGTGAGCTCCTGACAGTCGTTAGTGTTGTGGCTGTGGACGTTGTGGAAGACGCAATATGGTCGGTTGTCTCTGGGAAGGTCATCGTAGCCGCAGCCACGCTTCACTTCTGGATCTGCAGCCAGTACGGCGGGTCCCTTGCGCTGCGATTCCTTGGCCTTGGTCTTCTTGTCGTCCGCCTCCGCCTCAGGCACCTCCTGGAGGGAGAGGCGGCCTTCCTCCGCCCTGGCGCACTTTGCCGCGAGCTTGAACATCTCGAGGGCTGTGCATAGGTCCTCGTGAATGGCGAGTTCTTCCCTCATCCTGATGTCGTGGACGCCATCAGAGAACACAGAGATGATGGCCTCATCTGAGACCCTAGGGATCCGGAGGCGCATGGTGTTGAAGCGTTGGATGTACTTTTGCAGGGTTTCTCCCGGCTGCTGCCTCACGCGGCGCAGATCAGCAGCTGCCGGGGCTCGGTCGCTGGTGCCTTGGAAGTTGGCGACGAAACGCTCGCGAAGCTCTTCCGAGGAGGAGATGGATCCCACGGGTAGGTTCAGGAGCCAGGAGCATGCACCGTCTTTCAGAGCCATGGGGAACCAGTTCGCCATGACCAGCTCCGTGCCGTTAGACGCCTCGATGCTCAGCTCGTAGAGTTGGAGGAACTCCATGGGGTCAGTGGTGCCGTCATAGCGTGGAGGCAGGTCCGGCTTAAACTTGCCGGGCCAGACGAGGCACCGTAGCTCAGGAGCTAGGGCGCGACACCCAGCCACGCTCATGATCTCATGCGCCCCCCTGCGCCTGCGGTGCTGGTTCTTGGGGTGCTGGCGCCACCACCTCCTGTGCCGCACGGTCTGGGCGCTGCGGGCTAGGGGGCCCGTGAGCCCCTGCATGAGGATGCGGAATCACCTGACAGCTCTTCTCGTCGCGCGCGTGGGCTCTGCGGGGTTGCCCGCGTCGAGGGGTGATGTAGGGTGGAACCCTACGTGGCCGGTCTTTCACGAAAATGAGGGATCCCAAGGAAGAACACGAGGGGCACGAGGAAAAACGCAAGAGAGACAAGGAGAAAACACTCAAATCAACCAACTTAGGTCACACAAATGCTAGATTCGGGTACACAAAGTGCGATACACGATACACGATCAACTAAGGACGATACAAGTAGTGGTAGTCATATCCGTGAGGAGATCTTGATGTTCTTCTCCGTATAGGAGGTCTTGAATCTGGTGGATCTTCTCCGAAGAGGCCGCGGTCTCGTAGGAGAGGAACCACTAATGTTTGGTATGAGCTAACACAAAGCTAACCCTAGATAGTTTAGGTAGAGTGCTATATATAGGCTAGGAGGGGCGAAGGGGTACATGGGCCTCGGCCCAATATCATGCATGCATGCACTGTCCGGATGATCGGACGTTTGTCCGGATGATCCGGGCTTCGGGGGTCCGGATGATCCGGGGCGGCGTCCGGATGATCCGGACGTGTCTGATCTGCTACGGGTGGTCCGGACGTCCGGATTCGTTCGGATGATCCGGGCTGGGGTCCGGATGATCCGGCTTCAGCTTGGGCTCTCGGGTGTCCTCGGACACATTTGCCGGATCGTCCGGACGTTTGTCCGGATCATCCGGGCTTCGGCCGGATCGTCCGGGCAGGCTGAGTCCTGGCTGTTTTTCTGCTCCTTCTTCCTCCTTCGATTCTTCTTGTCCCTTGACTTCTCCGTGGTTGTTCCCGAGGTGCATGAGTATGCAAAGAGTCTCTGATGAGGGTAGCAGCCATGTCTCATGTGTATCAAAGTGATGTAGAGAGAGGAGTGAAGTCACCTCGGTCTCGAGAGCTCGTGCTCGAGCGCGTGTCATGGGTCCACTTGGCACTTGGTGAGACGATGGTAGGTCCATGGGGATAACCTTGGGATGCTCCGCATCATCTCCCCTCCCTTGGGAAAGATCCGACCTCGGATCGAAATCTTCATCACCATGGAAAGTGGAGAGATCCTTGACGTTGAATACATCGCTCACGTTGTACTTGTCGCGTGGAAGGTCAAGCTTGTATGCATTGTTGTTGTAGCGTGCTAGCACCTTGAATGGTCCGTCGGCCCGAGGTAGTAGTTTGGACTTGCGCTCATGGGGGAAACGTTCCTTGCGAAGATGTAGCCATACGAGATCTCCCGATTAGAACACCATAGGCTTCTTGTTGGCGTTGAGCTTGGACGATAGTCGATGTACTTGCCTCTCGATCGTTGCCCTTGTATCTTCATGCACCTTCTTGAGATAGCTTGCTCGGGCACTTGCGTCCAAGTTGGTGCGTTCTTGTAGAGGTAGAGGTAGAATGTCCAATGGAGACAACAGGTAGAAACCGTAGATGACCTCGAAAGGGGACTTGCCGGTAGTCGAATGTCTTGCGCGGTTGTAGGCGTACTCGGCGATGGGCAAGCATTGCTCCCATTCCTTGATGTTCTTCTTGATCAACACGCGAAGAAGCGTCGAAAGCGTGCGGTTCGTCACCTCCGTTTGGCCGTCGGTTTGTGGATGATATGTCGAAGAGAAGAGGAGCTTGATGCCGATTTTGGCGCATAGAGTCTTCCAAACGTAGCTCAAGAACTTGACGTCCCGGTCCGATACGATCGTCTTGGGTACGCCATGTAGACGAATGATTTCCCTACAAAAGGGATTGGCCACATGTGAAGCATCGTCGATCTTGTTACAAGGAATGAAATGAGCCATTTTAGAGAATCTATCCACGACAACAAACACAGAGTCTTTTCCATTTTGAGTCCTAGGCAATCCAAGTACAAAGTCCATGCTTATGTCTTCCCATGGACGGAATGGAATAGGAAGTGGCATGTAAAGACCATGAGATTGAGCTTTTGACTTAGCTTTGCGACATGTAGAGCATCGGTTGGTGAGGCGTGAGACGTCACGTAGCATCTTGGGCCAAAAGTAGTTCTTGGAGAGCGTAGCAAATGTCTTGCCGCGACCAAAGTGTCCCATGAGTCCTCCTCCATGAGATTCCTGCAAAAGGAGCAAACGAAGCGAACACCAGGGAATGCAAAGTTTGTTAGCTCTCATAAGATATCCATCCTTGATGTAGTAATGTTCCTAAGAAGTGTGAGTCAAACACTTAGCATACAGATTTGCAAAGAAAGGATCATGCTCATATAAGTCTTTTATGTGCTCCAAGCCAATAACATTCAACTCAAGTTTTGTGACAAGCATGCATTTGCGGGAAAGCGCATTCGCCACAACATTTTCTTTGCCTTTGATGTACTTGATGACGTAGGGGAAAGACTCAATGAACTCACTCCACTTAGCATGACGCTTGTTCAACTTAGTTTGACCCTTGAGATACTTGAGAGTCTCATGGTCTGTATGAAGAATGAATTCATGAGGTCTAAGATAATGTTCCCAAACGCGTAAAACTCTCACCAAGGCATAGAGCTCTTTATCATAAATGGGGTAGTTTAGTTGCGCTCCGGATAGCTTCTCGCTAAAGTACGCAATTGGGCATTGTTCTTGCATCAGCACGCCACCTATGCCGGTACCACTAGCGTCACAATGAATATCAAAAGGTTTATCAAAGTTTGGCAGTGCAAGAAGTGGTGCGTGCGTGAGCAAGTCTTTGAGCTTAATGAACGCGGTGTCTTGCGAAGGACCCCAAACAAAGAGTGCGTTCTTCTTGCTCAAGGCGTGTAGAGGCATAGCAATGGTGCTAAAGTCCTTCACAAAACGTCAACATAAACCGGCTAAACCAAGAAAGCTACGCACTTTTTGGAGATTCGTTGGTTGAGGCCAAGTTTTAATTGCTTCAATTTTAGTTTCATCAACGTGAAGACCTTGGGAAGAAACGATAAATCCTAAGAAAACGACCTTGTCAACGCCAAAAGTGCATTTTTCCATGTTAGCATATAAGCGCTCTTTCCGAAGGGTTTGTAAAACCATACGGATGTGTGTCACATGGTCCTCAAGCGACTTGCTAAAAACGAGGATTTCATCAAAGTAAACCACTACAAAGACGCCTATGTAGGGTCGTAGAACAAAATGCATAAGACGCATAAATGAACCGGGCGCTTTCGATAAACCCATTGGCATGACAAGCCACTCATATAACCCAAACTTGGTTTTGAAAGCCGTTTTCCACTCATCACCCTCTTGAATGCGAATTTGGTAGTAACCACTTTTAAGATCAATTTTTGAAAAGATGGTGGCACCACATAATTCATCAAGCATGTCGTCTAAGCGTGGGATAGGGTGACGGTATCTAACGGTAATAGCATTTATCGGGCGACAATCGGAGCACATGCAAAAACTTCCATCTTTCTTAGGCACTAGAATAACCGGAACGGCACAAGGGCTCAAGCTTTCACGTACATGACCTTTGTCGATGAGTTGTTGTACTTGCTGTTGTATCTCCTTGGTTTCCTCGGGGTTGACGCGGTAAGGAGCTTTGTTCAGAAGTGGTGCGCCGGGTACGAGGTCGATGCGGTGTTCGATTCTGCGAAGTGGAGGTAGACCCGGAGGTAGCTCATCGGGGAAAACGTCCGAGAATTCCTGCAACAATTGAGACAACACTAAAGGTGGAGGTGGTGAAGTGTTAGTAGGTTTGGCTTCCCCTTTGCATAAAATCACAAGGTGAAAGACACTCGAGGGGTTCGCACACACTTCTCTCATCTCACTTTTGGTGGCGAATATCACTAGTTGTTTCTTGTCACTCATCGTGGAGTCGCTCATATTTGGCTTGTGGCTCTCACTCTCCTTTTGGTGGCTCACTCTCTCACCATTCTCTCCATGATGGTTGGTAGATAAGTGTTTGTCGGCGGCTACTTGACTTGGAGACATTGGTCGTAGCACGAACTCCTCCCCTTTCATCTTGAAGCTATAGTGGTTCGTCTGTCCATTGTGTGTGACTCCGTGATCATATTGCCATGGTCGTCCAAGAATAAGGTGGCTCACGGACATGGGGATCACGTCACACTCAAGTGTGTCCTCGTAGGCGCCTATCTTGAAGGAGACTTGCACGGTGTGCTCGACTCGAAGAGTTCCGATGTCGTTAAGCCATTGGACCTTGTAGGGATGAGGGTGCTTCAACTTCACCAAGTTGAGCTTGTCGCATAGCTCTTCGCTAGCCAAGTTGTGACAACTTCCTCCATCGATGATAACCTTGACGGAGCGTCCATTGATGCCGGCCTTGGTATGGAAGATATGACATATTTGATCGTCATCTTGTTGGTGTTGGAGTGTCAAGACCTTGGAGACAACGAGATTGGGGCTCGAGTCATTGTCGCAAAACACATGATGGTCTTGATCTTCATTCACTTGGCGATGCATAGCGACATGTTCAAGGGCTTACATTTCATCATCGCTCATTGAGTCATAAGATCCGTCATCATTGATGATCATGGTACGAATGGTCTTGCACTCAAATGACTTGTGGCCTCGCCCTTGGCACTTGAAGCATTTGATGGAACTCGTCTTTGAGTTGTCCTAGGTTTGAGTTGTAGATGATGAAGCTCTTGGCTTGAAGTTGTTTGTAGAAGGTGGCCGACTTGATGTAGTCGTATTCTTGTAGTTGGACTTGTCACCGAAGTTTGTAGATGGATTGTTAGAGGTAGGAGGAACCAGAGTCGTTGAAACTTGGTTGTAGGAGCTGAAGTTCTTGGAGGTGAACTTGGAGTACTTGTAGTCCTCTTGAACTTGTCGCTCCGCTTTGGTTGCTTGATGTACTAGCTCGAGGAGATTGGTGTATGGTTGAAAGTCCACAATCTTCTTGATAGGATTGTTGAGTCCATTCAAAAATCTTGCCATCGTTTGTTCTTCATCTTCCGTGATGTTTGCTCGTATCATGGCAATCTCCATCTCCTTGTAGTGCTCTTCAATGGACTTGGTACCTTGCTTGAGGAGTTGTAGTTTCTTGAACAAGTCACGGTTGTAGTGTGTTGGAACGAAGCATGCTCTCATGACTTCCTTCATTTGAGCCCAAGTAGTGATAGGAGGTTTGACTTTTGCTTCTCTTCTCTCAATGATTTGCTCCAACCAAATGAGAACATAGTCTTGGAACTCAAGGGAGGCCATAGCGATTTTCTTCTCTTCATCAGAGTTGTGTAGGAGAAAGATCTTGTCAACCTTCAATGCCCATGAGAGGTAGTCTCCGGGATCAATGCTTCCCGAAAACTTTGGCATGGTGAACTTAAGCTTGCCATAGCGATGCTCTTCATTGTTTGCTTGCCTATTGGGAGGGCGTTCTTGATTTGGACGGTTGTCAACCTCATGTTGCTCTTGGCAGAGTAGATGTTCATTGTCATGGTGCACTTGCCTAGCTTGCGGTTCTTGTTGACGTTGTTGCTCTTGTCGCGCTTGAGGAGGAACTTCTTGTTGCATTCGTGCTTGGCGGCGCCTCTCTTGCATCTCATCGCGAAGGAAATCCTCTTCTTGACGAGTTTGTCGATTGCGAGTTGCCACATTGCAATGTGAATCACGTAATGCTCGTTGTGCCTCAAGATCTTGAGCTTCTCGGCGGTGTTGTGCTTGACGATGAGCTTCGACATCTTGTTCTTCTTGGTGTTGACGTGCTCGCTCTTGTTGTTGTTGGCGTAGTCTTTGCCGTGCTTGTGCTTGCTCAAGTGTAGCTTGGTTTTGACGATGTCGACTTTCTTGATCGTCTAATAAGTCTTGGGAGCTCTTGTCATGAAGGGGATTCCGGTTGTCATGTCGAGCTTGACGTGCGTCTTGACGAAGAGTATTTGATGTCGGGGTACTTGAGCCGTCCGTGGAGTCGGTGTGTCGACTTGAGCGGCTTCGTCTTTGAGAAGATGTGGAAGAAGAGCGTCGGTTGACTATAAAAGTCCATATCGCATCGAATTGAGTAGTCATGTTGGTGTTGATGATGTCGAATTGCTATCTTGTTCTGGCTCCAAATTGACGCGCGTCGGCGGCGACTTGCTCAATGTGTTCACACATAGCTTCACTTTCTTGATGGAGAGCTTGTTGGACACCGAAGAGATGTAGTTTGGTGACATAGTTGTTCGATTCTTGAGGATCATCGAAGAGCGGGTTCATAGATGTACTTGGCCTATCGATCGTCACAAGCAAGTATGTGAGTGGGAGAAAGGAGGAGACAATACCAAATGTACCTTGACCGAAGTTGACAATGGATCAATGATCACTCAATAATGTAACCCGGAAATAGCACTATTGGTACCAAGTCTTGTCGATTCTCACACCTACACAAGTAAAGCATTTATAGGAGCTTGGTTAGGATGGTGGCAAAATTCAATGCAAGAAGTGAGTAAGATTCAATAATGTTGAAAATGATTCACAATTGGCTCATGCAACAAGTAGATCACAATCGATAAGTAGCACACGGAACACACGCATGGATAGATAAAAGTGGTTGTGCAACCAAAAGTGAGCGAAAATGTGGAGTCCACGGAAAATGCTCGTGTTGCACAACTCTAGAGAGACGCTAACCGATTGCTTAATAGGCGGATACGCACTTGTGCACGACCTATAAGCAATGTAACGACTTCCTATCACAAGTATGCTATGAGTGTATGATGTGCCGATGCTTTAGCACAAGATGATGTATTGCTTTCTCATACGATCTCTTTTGATGCAAGGCGTTTGATGCTATTGTGCTTTTGCTTATAAGCTTTGGATGGCTCTTTTGCTTAAAAGCTTGTGAGGTCTTTCTTTGGCCACTTATGCATGCTTCTCGGATCAAGATAGCTATTGTGTATGCGGAACACTCTTGTGTCACACGGAGATATGATGATGTAGTATGCAATATCTATGACTATCACTAATGTGCACAAGTGTCATGGCCCGGCAATACTCAAATGGCTAGTATCGGTAGGAAAGCTACGCAAAATGGTCGATGAGTGTCTATCAATGCAATTGCAAGGTAGTAAGCGAAGTGTCGTCGATGTTACCATCCTTGTCGAGGTTGAGAGGTGGTCTTGTCGATGTTGTTCCGCTTCGAGATAGCCGAAACACAAACGGAAACGGAGAAAACCAAAACGCAAATGATCCAAGACACTAAGAGGTAAGACCGTAGTGATGTTGTTTAGGCAATGGTGGTGGTGGGGGTTTATATGTTGAGGTTATAGCGGAAGATGTGGCTATGGTTTTTGCGGTTGCGGAAACGTGGCAAAGAAAAAAAAACTGCAAAATGCAGTTTCGACAGGGTTGACAGGATGATCCGGGCTCTGGCCGGATGATCCGGATGGATGTCCGGATGATCCGGGTTTGTCAAACCCTACGGGATGAGCTTGGGGAAGAGGTGGAAAAAGTATTTTTCTCGAATTTTCGGTGGTTTTTGAGGGTGGGGGAGGTGGGGAAAAGGATAATCCACTTATCACACAACTCAACCACAGATCACAATCAACAAAATCTCATCAAAACACACAAATCACAAAAATTTTGTGGGGCTATTTTTGTGGGGATTTTCGAATTTGGACGAAAATCAACAAAAAGAAGCTAGAAAACAAGGTGTGGGGCTCCAAATTGGTGATCAACCAAGGCTCATGATACCATAGATGATGTAGGGTGGAACCCTACGTGGCCGATCTTTCACGAAAAGGAGGGATCCCGAGGAAGAACACGAGGGGCACGAGAAAAAACACAAGAGAGACAAGGAGAAAACACTCAAATCTTACGTCACACAAATGCTAGATCCGGGTACACAAAGTGCGATACACGATACACGATCAACTAAGGAAGATACAAGTAGCGGTAGTCATCTCCGTGTGGAGGTCTTGATGTTCTTCTCCGTATAGGAGGTCTTGAATCCGATGGATCTTCTCCGAAGAGGCCGCGGTCTCGTAGGAGAGGAACCACTAAGGTTTGGTATGAGCTAACACAAAGCTAACCCTAGATAGTTTAGGTAGAGTGCTATATATAGGCTAGGAGGGGCGAAGGGGTACATGGGCCTCGGCCCAACATCATGCACGCAGGCACTGTCCGGATGATCCGGACGTTTGTCCGATGATCCGAGCTTCGGGGGTCCGGATGATCCGGGGCGGCGTCCGGATGATCCGGACGTGTCTGATCTGCTGCGGGTGGTCCGGATATCCGGGACTTGGCTTGGACGTCCGGGTTCGTCCGGATGATCCGGGCTGGGGTCCGGATGATCCGGCTTCAGCTTGGGCTCTCGGGTGTCCTCGCACACATTTGCCGGATCGTCCGGACGTTTGTCCGGATCATCGGGGCTTCGGCCGGATCGTCCGGGACTCCGTCCGGATCGTCCGGGCAGGCTGAGTCCTGGCTATTTTTCTCCTCCTTCTTCCTCCTTCGATTCTTCTTGTCCCTTGACTTCTCCATGGTTGTTCCCGAGGTGCCTGAGTATGCAAAGAGTCTCTGATGAGGGTAGCAGCCATGTCTCATGTGTATCAAAGTGATGTAGAGAGAGGAGTGAAGTCACCTCGGTCTCGAGAGCTTGTGCTAGAGCGCGTGTCATGGGTCCACTTGGCACTTGGTGAGACGATGGTAGGTCCATGGGGATGACCTTGGGATGCTCCGCATCAAGGGGCCTCGCGCCGGACCTCCTGGCCGGCGTGCTGGAGTGGAGGAGGGGCCGGGACCCCGTGGCCTTCTTTCCCCGCCGGGGCGACGGAGGACGTGAGGAGTGCGTTGGTGCGGGTGCTTCCCCAGCGGCGTTGACGAGCTCGGTGATGCGGTGGAGCCACTCGTCGTAGAGGTCATCTGCTGGGCGGTAGCGCAAGAGCTCCCACGCCATCAGCAGCGCAGGCTGCTGGTAGACCGGCCCGCGGTGGACCAGCGAGGACGACGCCGCGGCCGGTGAGGGTGAAGGCGTTGCTGTGCGGCCATCCCGCCGCACGGACAGTGGCAGCGACGAGTCCTGCTGCTCGTGGACAGCCGAGTCGGTGGCGGCCTTGGCGACCGGCGAGTTGGGGCGGAGCGGTGCACCGATGCCCGCGGGCGCCATCTGAGCGACGTTCGCAGCGCGGCGGGCGACGCGAGCTCGGCGTGTGTCCACCATGGTTGCGGAGCAGAGTCGACAACGAGAACGCGCCGAGGTCGTCGGAGAAGCGAGATTTTGACACGCCCCCTACCTGGCGTGCCAAATGTCGGTTTTAGGGCTCCGCAAAACCTAAGAAGTTCGAACACAGGGGCGTGAACGAAGATATCTCCCACTCACGTCTACCTAGCGTCTCGCTCTCGTCTCGGTGGGGGGATTCAAGCACACAACAGATAGAACACACAAGAATTTATCCAGGTTTGGGTTACCGTGTGGTGTAAGACCCTACTTCCTGCTTTGGTGGATTAGCCTCGGGCGAGCGGGGAGGTGAACTAGTACAAGGGTTCCTGAGCTCAGGAGGTGAGCTCAGGAGGGTCAGGAGGCAAGTGTTCTTGCTCCTTGCGGGGTGGTAGAGTGTATGAGTTGATCTCTTCGCAGTGGGAATCCTAGCTACTTATACAGGCGGCCAGGGTCCTCTTCCCCCGAAATGTTTAGGCAGGAAGGGATCCCACAACGGCCATTTTTGAGCGGGAACACAAGGACGTTCTTATCCTAACAAAAGCGTCTTCGCCTGCAAAAGGATCAGGCGGTGACACGGTGGTGGGCTCGATGGTGGCATCCTCCTTGTCGTCCTTGCGGTCTTCGGTCTTGTTGCACCAAAGGGGAAACCTTTGCCCCGCTCCTCGGAAACCAGCGGCTGCGCTGCCCCCTTTGCACCGAAATGGTAACTGTGCCGCTGGCGGACGCTGGCACCCGCTGGCGCGGTGCGTCACTGCTGACATCACTGCCTCCTCCTGATGCAGGCTTGGCCTTGGATCCTCCGCCCCTCCGGTGCACCTGCTGAGGCCGCTCTCGTGGAGGTCTTGACGTCGTTCTCCTCGCGAGGCTTAGCCCCCTCGCGAGGGTCTTGGACAGCTGGCCGATCAGCTGGGCCATACCAGGCCGCTTGTAGGAGCGCGTCGCGGCCCGCAGACAGGCAAGTCTGGGTACCCTGGTTCCCAGGACGCCGACAGATATTTTCTAGGGATGCAGGTGGGATTGGGAACAAGAAACATCACACGCTGTCCGGTGATAACAACCATGTGTTATGAAACAGAAAAACCCTCAAGGCGGGCTGATATTTTTGAGAGGGGGAGCCTCGTGGAGCCCAATATACCGTGCGGATGTGTGCGTGACAGGGGCACCGGCGTGGCACACGGTTAGTTTGAGTGAACCATGTCTGTTGCGTCATCCTACTTGTCTAAAATGTTCATAAATTTGGCGAAAAATGACGCGGGAGAGGGTCCGAACACGAACACACTTGCATGTGGACCAAATTTTTGTATGAAAAGGGTGGTTTGATTTTCAAATACCAAATGCAACTTCGATGTGGCACACCTATCTCGCAAAGCGCACGGTATTGCTTGCCCCCACCCCCCCTCATGTCAGCACGAAGGGAATCCTAAGCTATGAATGCAGGCCCCCTCCCCCCAACCAAGGTTCACCTAGCAAAGTGCAAAGTAGCTAGCAGCCCCCCTCCTCCCTCGTGTCGGCACGAAGGGAATCCTAAGCTATGAA
>LR738713.1:218546613-218594319 GCA_902687465.1 Secale cereale
GAGGTTCACCTAGCAAAGTGCGAAGTAGCTAGCAACCCCCCTCTCTTGTGTCGGCACGAAAGGAATCCTAAGCTATGAATGCATGCCCCCAACCGAGGTTCACCTAGCAAAGTGCGAAGTAGCTAGCAGCTCCCTCCCTCGTGTCAGCACAAAGGGAATCCGAAGCTATGAATGCATGCATGCTACTTCTCGAGCTTGTCTTGTATTCCCTCGAAGAGGACAGGGTGATGCAGCACAGTAGCGTATGTATTTCCCACAGTTTTGAGAACCAAGGTATCAATCCAGTAGGAGACCACGCACGAGTCCCTCGTAACTGCACAAACAAAAAAGAACCTTGCAGCCAACGCGATAAAAGGGGTTGTCAATCCCTTCTCGGTCACATACAAAAGACAGATCTGATAGAGATGATAAGATAATATTTTTGGTATTTTTGGTATAGAGAAAAAGTAATTAATGCCAAGTAAATCAAAGATAAATAGTTGAATGAAGATTAATATGATGAAGATAGACCCGGGGGCCATATGTTTCACTAGTGGCTTCTCTCATGATAGCAGATTTCTATGGTGGGTGAACGAATTACTGTCGTGCAATTGATAGAAAAGCGCATAGGTATGAGAATATCTAGGCATGATCATTTTATATAGGCATCATGTCCGAGACAAGTAGACCGAAACGATTCTGCATCTACTACTATTACTCCACACATCGACCGCTATCCAGCATGCATCTAGAGTATTAAGTTCATAAGAACAGAGTAACGCTTTAAGCAAGATGACATGATGTAGAGGGATAAACTCAAGCAATATGATATAAACCCCATCTTTTTATCCTCGATGGCAACAATACAATACGTGCCTTGCTACCCCTACTGTCACTAGGAAAGGACACTGCAAGATTTAACCCAAAGCCAATCACTTCTCCCATTGCAAGAACTATATATCTAGTAGGCCAAACCAAACCGATAGTTCAAAGAGACTTGCAAGGATATTTAAATCATGCATAAAAGATTTCAGAAAAGAATCCAATGTTGTTCATAGATAATCTTGATCATAAACCCACAATTCATTGGATCTCGACAAACACACCGCAAAAAGAATTACATCGAATAAATCTCCTCGAAGATCGAGGAGAACTTTGTATTGAGATCCAAAAAGAGAGAATAAGCCATCTAGCTAATAACTATGGACCCGAAGGTCTGTGGGAAACTACTCACAACTCATCGGAGGGGCTATGGTGTTGATGTAGAAGCTCTCCGTGATCGATGCTCCCTCCGGTGGAGCTCCGGAACAGGCCCCAAGATGGGATCTCATGGGTACAGAAGGTTGCGGCGGTGGAATTAGGGTTTCGTGCTCGTGCTCGATAGTTTCAGGGTATGTAGGTATATATAGGCCGAAGAGGGACGTCATGGAAGCAACATGGGGCCCACTGATACGTCTCCAACGTATCTACTTTGCCAAACACTTTTGCCCTTGTTTTGGACTCTAACTTGCATGATTTGAATGGAACTATCCCGGAGTGACGCTGTTTTCAGCAGAACTGCCATGGTGTTGTTTTTGTGCAGAAATAAAAAGTCCTCGGAATCGCCTGAAAATCAACGGATATTTATTTCAGAAAATAAAAAAATACATGCAAGAAGATCCACACCTGGGAGCCCACGTGCCGTCCTCGAGGGTGAGGGGCGCGCCCCCCTTCACAGGGCGCGCCCCCTGCCTCGAGGGCAGCCCGATGCCCCACCGACGTATCCCCAGGTCCTATATATTCCATTTCGTGGAGAAAAAAATCAAGAAAAAAAGAATTATCGCGTTTTACGAGAAGGAGCCGCCGCCAAGCCCTAATCTCTCTCGGGAGGGCTGATCTGGAGTCCGTTCGGGGCTCCGGAGAGTGGAGATCGTCGCCATCATCATCATCAACCTTCCTCCATCACCAATTCCATGATGCTCACCGCCGTATGTGAGTAATTCCATCGTAGGCTTGCTGGACGGTGATAGGTTGGATGGGATCTATCATGTAATCGAGTTAGTTTTGTTAGGGTTTTATCCCTAGTATCCACTATGTTCTGAGATTGATGTTGCTATGACTTTGCTATGCTTAATGCTTGTCACTAGGGCCTGAGTGCCATGATTTCATATCTGAACCTATTATGTTTTCATGAACATATGTGTGTTCTTGATCCTATCTTGCATGTCTATAGTCACCTACTATGTGTTATGATCCGGCAACCCCGAAGTGACAATAATCAGGACCACTCCCGGTGATGACCATACTTTGAGGAGTTCATGTATTCACTATGTGTTAATGCTTTGGTCCGGTACTCTATCAAAAGGAGGCCTTAATATCCCTTAGTTTCCAATAGGACCCCGCTGCCACGGGAGGGTAGGACAAAAGATGTCATGCAAGTTCTTTTCCATAAGCACGTATGACTATATTCGGAATACATGCCTACATTGCATTGATGAACTAGAGCTAGTTCTGTGTCACCCTAGGTTATAACTTCTACATGATGAATTGCATCCAACATAATTTCCCATCACCGATCCAATGCCTACGAGCTTTACCTATATTGCTAGTTGCTATTTACTTTTCCGTTGCTACTATCACAAAAACTACAAAAACACTATCTTTACTTTTATTGCTGCTACCACCACTATCATATTACTGTGCTACTAAACTATCTTGCTGCAGATACTAAGTTTCCAGGTGTGGCTGAGTTGACAACTCAGTTGCTAATACTTAAGAGTATTCTTTGGCTCCCCTTATGTCGAATCAACAAATTTGGGTTTAATACTTTACCCTCGAAAACTATTGCGATCCCCTACACTTGTGGGTTATCAAGACTATTTTCTGGCGCCGTTGCCGGGGAGCATAGCTCTATTCTTTAAGTCACTTGGGATTTATATCTTCTTATCACTATGAAGAATTTGAAGGACTCAAAAACCAAGATCTTACCCTCAACTACGAGGGGAGGTAAGGAACTGCCATCTAGCTCTGCGCTTGATTCTCCTTCTGTTATGAGTAAACTTGCGACACCTACTCCTGCTATTGAATCTGATATGTCGTATGTTCTTGATGATGCTACTTCTGCTATGTATGATGAAACTATCTCTATGCCTGATACTGTGCAACTAGGTGAATTTCTAGATGAACAACTTGGTAAGGTTAGGGAGAGTGCAAATGTTGATGATATTTATGAAAGTGATGATGAAACTACTCCCAATAGATATGAATTGCCTGTTGTGCCTGAGGGTTATGTTATGGATGAAGAAACTGCTAGAGACTTTCTCACTTGCAATGATAGATATGATCTTAAGAAATTATTAGCTAAGTTGAAAGAAAAGTCTTTGAATGCTAGAATGAAACATGACCCTGCTTTTGCTACTTCACCTATATGTGTCACTGATAAGGATTATGAGTTCTCTGTTGATCCTGAGTTAATTACTTTGGTTGAATATGATCCTTTCCATGGCTATGTGTCTGAAACTGTTGTGGCACATCTTACCAAGTTGAATGATATAGCTACCCTGTTTACCAATGATGAAAAGATTCGCTACTACTATATTCTTAAGCTATTTCCGTTCTCGTTAAATGGTGATGCTAAGACTTGGTTTAATTCTCTTGATCCTGGTTGTGTGCGTAGTCCCCAGGATATGATGTATTACTTTTCTGCTAAATATTTTCCCGCTCATAAGAAACAAGCTGCCTTACGGGAAATATATAACTTTGCTCAAACTGAAGAAGAGAGTCTCCCACAAGCTTGGGGGAGGCTTCTCCAGTTACTTAATGCTTTGCCTGATCATCCTCTTGAGATGCATGATATACTTGATGTCTTTTATAATGGACTTACCGATGCTTCCAGAGACCACCTGGATAGTTGTGCTGGTTGTGTTTTCAGGGAAAGAATAGTTGAACAAGCTGAATTACTATTGAATAATATGCTAGCCAATGAAAATAATTGGACACTTCCTGAACCAGCCCCTAAGCCAACTCCGAAGAAAAGAGGTGTTCTATTTCTCAGTCCTGAAGACATGCAAGAGGCAAAGAAATCTATGAAAGAAAAGGTATTAACGCTGAAGACGTTAAGAATTTACCGCCTATTGAAGAAATACATGGTCTTGATAACCCAACATAGGTAGTAAAGGTAAATTCCCTTTATAGATTTGATGAAGGTGATACTCCTCATTATAAGTCTGCCATCTAATGCTTAGAGGAGTTTGACAATTTCATTGTGAAACAAGAAAACTTCAATGCTTATGTTGGTAGACAATTACAACACAATGCTTATATGATTGAACGCTTGAGTGATTATCTGTCTAATGCTAAAGATGAACTGGAACTTATTAGTATACATGCTTCCATGGTCACCACTCAAGTAGAACAAGTACTTAAGGCTTAGAATGATCTGCTCAATGAGTTAAATAGTAAGAATAATGATAATGCCATTAGAGTTGTCACTAGAGGTGGTAGAATGACTCAAGAACCTCTGTATCCTGATGGCCACCCTAAGTGAATTGAGCAAGATTCTCAGAGAGCTAATATAGATGCACCTAGTTCTTCTAAGAAGAAGAAAAAGAAAAATGATAGGACTTTGCCTGCTTATAGTGAACCTGTAGCTCACCCACCTGAGAATCCCAATGATATATCTGATTCTGATGATGAGACACTATCTGGTAATGAACATGAACCTAGTGATAACATTAATAATGATGTTCATGATGATGCTCAACCTAGCAATGATAATGATGTAGAGATTGAACCAACTATTGATCTTGATAACCCACAATCAAAGAATCAACGTTATGATAAGAGAGACTTTGTTGCTAGGAAACACGATAGGGAAAGAGAACCCTGGGTTCAGAAACCCATGCCTTTTCCTCCGAAACCATCCAAGAAAAAGGATGATGAAGATTTTGAGCGCTTTGCCGAAATGATTAGACCTATCTTTTTGCGTATGTGTTTGACTGATGTGCTTAAAACAAATCCTTATGCTAAGTATATGAAAGATATCATTACCAACAAAAGAAAAATACCTGATGTAGAAATCTCCACCAGGCTTGCCAATTACACTTTTGAGGGTGGAATGCCTAAGAAATTAGGAGATCCAGGAGTACCTACTATACCTTGCTCCATTAAGAGAAACTATGTTAAAACTGCTTTGTGTGATCTTGGAGCCAGTGTTAGTGTTATGCCTCTCTCTTTATATCATAGACTTGACTTGAGTAAGTTGACACCTACTGAAATATCTTTGCAAATGGCCGATAAATCAACTGCTATACCTGTGAGGATGTGCCCGTCGTAGTTGCAAATGTTACTATTCTAACGGACTTTGTTATACTTGATATTCCCGAGGATGATAGTATGTCTATTATTCTGGGAAGACCTTTTCTAAATACTACAGGGGCTGTTATTGATTGCAACAAAGGCAATGTCACTTTTCATGTCAATGGTAATGAGCATACGGTACACTTTCCGAGGAAACAACCTCAGGTCTTCAGTATCAATTATATTGGAAAAACTTCAACTATCACTATTGGAGGTTTTGAGTTTCCTATTCCTACTATCAAGAAGGCATATGACATACTTATTGTTGGGGACATACATATCCCCATTGAGGTAACATAGTGTTATTCGAAAATTCTCTGGTTCATGTTACTCGGAAAGAGTTTATTAACAAGACCTGATCAACCTTGTTAATGGATTCCTTTTGATGAACATGGGATGGGTCAATCTAGATAGCACAAACCTTCTGTACCCTCCTTTTACTTTCTGTTAATTAGGTTAAATAAAGCAAACATAGCATTATCTGTCTGTTTCCAGACTTATCCATGCAATAAAAAATATCCCGAAAACAAAAGTTCTCCAAATGCCATGAAAATGAAATATGATTTTTTCTAGAATATTAAGAAAATATGGCACTGAACACACAGCGAGGGGAGCCAGCACCTGGCCTCAAGGGCACAGGGCGCGCCCCCCTTCACAGGGCGCACCCCCGTGCCTCGAGGGCCCCACGTGGCCCCTCCACTTATCCTTCCACTCATGCTCTTCTTCTTCCTCCAAAAAAAAATCCCCAACCAGCTCAAACCCGAGTTCTAGCTCGTTTTGCTGCCATTTTCGATCTCCTTGCTCAAAGCACCATTCACCAAACTGTTTGGGGAGATTGTTCCTTGGTATGTGACTCCTCCATTGGTCCAATTAGTTTTGTTCTAGTGTTTTATTTGTTGCAAATTTGTGCTGCTGTGGTGAACTTGTTCTTGAGCTTGCATGTCAATTTTTCTTGGTCCCAAGTAGTTCTAATGCATGATATAGCTTCTAGGCACTTATAGGAGTTGTTGCTATCAATCTTGTTGAGTTTGGTTAACTTTTATTGTGAGTTACTAAAATTTCAGAAATTTCAGAAAAGGATAATGTTAAAAAGAATATTGAGGGGCTCTTCCAGCAAGAGCTCATAGGAGAAGAAGAAAGAAGAAAATAAGAAGCCCAAGTATCATCTTCCTCGCGTGGCGGAAGTTCGATCGTGCGAATGGCCTTGTAATAATTTCATGATGTCCGCCGGTATTTACGAAGACTTTTATTGGTTGGCGAATAATGCAGGCCTCACCGACTTCATCAACAACCAAAAAGAACATTATCTCTTACTCACCAATATTTTTACGGAAAGCTTTCATTTTCATTCTAGGAAAACACCACCTACGGTGGAGTTTCGCTTATATGATGTGGTTAAGGAGATATCACTATTAGACTTTTGTGAAATATGCAAAGTACCCTTTGAAGGTAGACTTGATGATACACGTCATAAAGACGTCAAAGGGTTTATTGATATGATAGCCGTAGGTGAAACTAGACAAGCTTCAGGGGCAAGAATCACCAGTATACACTTCCTTGTTCTGCGCTACTTTGCTTTATTTGCTAGTAGGTGTTTAATTGGTCGTGGGAACAGTGGGAATCTTAGTGCCCCTGATATTATCATTTAACGCCATGCCTTGTTTCATGACAAAACTTTTAGCTTGGCCGCCGTCGTTGCCAAACGATTGAGTCTGAACCGCTCAAAGGGGCCCGTCTTTGGAGGCATCTTTGCTTCTCGCCTTGCTGAACATTTTAATATACCTATTAGGCATCATGAGAAGGAAGAAAAACTGCTTGCCCCTGTTTATCTAGACTACAAGAGCATGGTAGCTCATGACTTTATTGTTAAAGAAAAAAAATATGCAGCTACTTTATAAATTGAGGTTTGATGAAATATACTGTGAAATTGTTACCTTGCCTACACCATCTCTGTTTGATCTGTCCACAGGCAAGTACCTCATTACATCAGATGCCTTGTACCAGTACCAAGGCCAGGCACAAGCTTCAGAGCCTGAGCCAGAACCAGCATTTGATCCTTCTCGTCAATCTGTTTATGGGTGGGATCTGGACGAGCTTGCCAACCAGTGGCATCTAGAGGACACATCTCAGTACACTGGAGGGAGTGGCTTCGATCCATGGCCATAGACCAACCTAGGCCAAAAGCCTAAGCTTGGGGGAGTACGTGTTTCTCACCGACTTTACATTCATGTTCACACACTTATTCTAGTTGTCGGTGCTCACACTCTTTCACTCTACCATCCATGCTTAGTTTCATTTTCTTTTTCTTAGTCTTTTTCTTGTGTGCTAGAAAAATCCGGAAAAACAAAAAATATTAGTTGTAGCTTCTAGCTAGTTTACTTTCCTTGCTTGTAGTAGTAACTAAAAATGAAAACCCAAAAAGATTTCCCGTTCTTCTTTTGTTTGTTGGGAGCTTTCCCGTGTAAATAGTTTCTTTTCTTTTCTTTAAGGGGTTAAGAATAGAAGACCATGATTAAAATGCTTAATGGCTCTCATATGTTTTGTTGTAGATTTAACCTTGAGCCATATTACCTTGTCTTCTCTCTTGTATTACATGCGTGCAGATTCCAGCTTAGTCCGTTGCACGTGCACTATTATTATTATCCACACCGTTCGGTCATGCGAGTGAAAGGCAATAAGGATGATATATGATGAACTAATTGAGATGAGAAAAGCTGGTATGAACTCGACCTCTCTTGTTTTTGTAAATATGATAGCTCGTCGTTCTTGATTCAGCTTGTTATGAATGAAACATGTTTGCAATGACAATTAGAGATCATAGCTGCTTATGCCATGCTTAATTAGCTGAGAGTTTATAATGGTCTATCTTGCGTGCCAACATGATATTAAAATGGTTGTGATGTGGTATGATGGGTGGTATCCTTCTCTGAACGATTTAAGTGACTTGACTTGGCACATGTTCACGCATGTAGTTGAAACAAATCAACACAGCCTTCACGATATTTATGTTCATGGTGATTTATATCCTACTCATGCTTGCATTCATTGTTGATTAATTTTAATGCATATTCATGACCGTTGTTGCTCTCTAGCTGGTCGCTTCCCAGTCTCCTTCTAGCCTTTACATGTACTAAGCGGGAATACTGCTTGTGCATCCACTTCCATAAACCCCAAAGTTATTCCATATGAGTCCACCATACCTTCCTATATGCGGTATTTACCTGCCGTTCCAAGTAAATTTGTATGTGCCAAACTCTAAACCTTCAAATAAATTCTGTTTTGTATGCTCGAACATCTCATGTATCAACTAGGGCTGTCTATATCTTCCATGCTAGGTGGGTTATTCTCACGCGAGTGGACTCCGCTCATCATTCACG
Source organism: Secale cereale (assembly GCA_902687465.1). Classification (NCBI taxonomy): domain Eukaryota; kingdom Viridiplantae; phylum Streptophyta; class Magnoliopsida; order Poales; family Poaceae; genus Secale; species Secale cereale. Next base: position 218,555,307 of record LR738713.1, read on the forward strand.
AGAAAATGGCTGGTAACCGGGATGCCCAGTCCCATGCTCAAAATCATAATAATTAAACAAAACTCCCCCAGGGCCGTTGCTTGTTTGGACGGTAACCCGTGGATTCGGCTGGCCGTGGAGTGTGCTTGTTGGTGGTTGGGGGAGTATAAACTTTACCATTCTGTTTGGGAACCGCCTATAATGTGCGTAGCATGGCAGATATCGAGATTCTTGGTTGTTATGTTGACAATGAAAGTATACCGCTCAAAATGTTATTCAATCTCTATTTAAAAATCGAGCTCTGGCACCTGTACAAATCCTTGCTTCCCTCTGCGAAGGGCCTATCTATTTACTTTTATGCAGAGTCATCACCCTCTTATCAAAAAGCACCAGTAGGAGAGCACCTCTGTCGTTGCATGTATTACTATTAATTTGCATTGAGTATGATCATGACTGGATCTCTTTTACCATGAATTACAATGTCTAGTCGGTCCTTGATCTTTAAAGGTGCTCTGCATTTATGTTTTGCAGTCTCAGAAAGGGCTAGCGAGATACCATCCTGTTATATCATATCATGATTGTTTTGAGAAGTGTTATCATCCGAGGTTTATTATTATTGCTTGCTAGTTGATTATGCTATTGATGTGAGTAGTCTTGAGACCTGAAAGTTACTGTGAATGTGGTTAGTTCATGATCTTGTTGAAAACCTGAATGCTAGCTTACATATTTACAATAACAAGAGCAAACAGAGTTGTCAAAGTTTTTCTTTATCACTTTTAGTTTATCAACTGAATTGCTTGAGGACAAGCAAAGGTTTAAGCTTGGGAGAGTTGATACGTCTCCAACGTATCTACTTTGCCAAACACTTTTGCCCTTGTTTTGGACTCTAAATTGCATGATTTGAATGGAACTAACCGGACTGGCGCTATTTTCAGCAGAACTGCCATGGTGTTGTTTTTATGCAGAAATAAAAAGTCCTCGGAATCGCCTGAAAATCAACGGAGATTTATTTCAGAAAATATAAAAAATACCTACAAGAAGATCCACACATGGGGGCCCACGGGCCGTCCTCGAGGGTGGGGGGCGCGCCCCCCTTCCCAGGGCGCGCCCCCCTGCCTCGAGGACATCCCGATGCCCCACCGACGTATCCCCAGGTCCTATATGTTCCGTTTCGTGGAGAAAAAATCAAGAAAAAAAAAGAATTATCACGTTTGACGAGACGGAGCCGCCGCCAAGCCCTAATCTCTCTCGGGAGGGCTGATCTGGAGTCCGTTTGGGGCTCCGGAGAGGGGAGATCGTCGCCATCGTCATCATCAACCTTCCTCCATCACCAATTCCATGATGCTCACCGCCGTGTGTGAGTAATTCCATCGTAGGCTTGCTGGACGGTGATGGGTTGGATGGGATCTATCATGTAATTGAGTTAGTTTTGTTAGGGTTTGATCCCTAGTATCCACTATGTTCTGAGATTGATGTTGCTATGACTTTGCTATGCTTAATGCTTGTCACTAGGGCCCGAGTGCCATGATTTCAGATCTGAACCTATTATGTTTTCATGAATATATGTGTGTTCTTGATCCTATCTTGCAAGTCTATGGTCACCTACTATGTGTTATGACCCGGCAACCCCGAAGTGACAATAATCGGGACCACTCCCGGTGATGACCATAGTTTGAGGAGTTCATGTATTCACTATGTGTTAATGCTTTGGTCCGGTACTCTATTAAAAGGAGGCCTTAATATCCCTTAGTTTTCAATAGGACCCCGCTGCCACGGGAGGGTAGGACAAAATATGTCATGCAAGTTCTTTTCCATAAGCACGTATGACTATATTCGGAATACATGCCTACATTGCATTGATGAACTGGAGCTAGTTCTGTGTCACCCTAGGTTATAACTTCTTCATGATGAATTGCATCCAACGTAATTTCCCATCACCGATCCGATGCATACGAGCTTTACCTATATTGCTAGTTGCTATTTACTTTTCCGTTGCTACTATCACAAAAACTACAAAAACATTATCTTTAATTTTATTGCTGCTACCACCACTCATATTACTGTGCTACTAAACTATCTTGCTACAGATACTAAGTTTCCAGGTGTGGCTGAATTGACAACTCAGTTGCTAATACTTAAGAGTATTCTTTGGCTCCCCTTGTGTCGAATCAACAAATTTGGGTTTAATACTTTACCCTCGAAAACTGTTGCGATCCCCTACACTTGTGGGTTATCACCCACGAGGGTGGGGGGTGCACCTACCCCCCTAGGCGCGCCCCTGCCCTCGTGGCCTCCTCTCTCGCTTCCTGGCGTGTACTCCAAGTCTTCTGTGTTGATATCATTCCAAAAATAACTCTCCCGGAGGTTTCATTCCGTTTGGACTCCATTTGATATTCCTTTTCTGCGAAACACTGAAATAGGCAAAAAAACAACAATTTGCACTAGGCCTTGGATTAGTAGGTTAGTCCCAAAAAATAATATAAAAGTTTATAATAAAGCCCATTAAACATCCAAAACAGAGAATATAATAGCATGGAACAATAAAAAATTATAGATACGTGGAGACGTATCAAGCATCCCCAAGCTTAATTCCTGCTCGTCCTCGAGTAGGTAAATGATAAAAACGTATTTTTTGATGTGGAATGCTAACCAACATAATTCTCAATGTAATTTTATATATTGTGGCTTGAATGTTCAGATCCAAAAGATTCAAGACAAAAGTTTAATATTGACACAAGAATAATAATACTTCAAGCATACTAACACATACTAACAAAACAATCATGTCTTCTCAAAATAACATGGCCAAAGAAAGTTATCCCTACAAAATCATATAGTCTGGCTATGCTCTATCTTCATCACACAAAGTATTTAAATCAAGCACAACCCCGGTTTCAGCCAAGAAATTGTTTCACACTGAATTGTTTTCAAACTTTTCAACTTTCACGCAATACATGAGCGTGAGCCATGGATATAGCACTATGTGGAATGGAGTGGTGGTTGTGGAGAAGACAAAAGAGGAAGATAGTCTCACATCAACTAGGCGTATCAATGGGCTATGGAGATGCCCATCAATAGATATCAATATGAGTGAGTAGGGATTGCCATGCAACGGATGCACTAGAGCTATAAGTATATCAAAGCTCTCAAAGGAAACTAAGTGGGTGTGCATCCAACTCGCTTGCTCACGAAGACCTAGGGCATTTGATGAAGCCCATCATTGGAATATACAAGCCAAGTTCTATAATGAAAATTCCCACTAGTATATGAAAGTGACAAAACAAGAGACTCTCTATCATGAAGATCATGGTGCTACTTTGAAGCACAAGTGTGGAAAAAGGATAGTAACATTGCCCCTTCTCTCTTTTTCTCTCATTTTTCTTCTTTTTTTCTTTTTTTCTTTGGGCCTTTTCTCTCTTTTTTATGGCCACTTTTTTTCTTCCTTTTCTCTTTTTTTCTTCTTTCGTTCGGAGTCTCATCCCGACTTGTGGGGCAATCATAGTCTCCATCATCCTTTCCTCACTGGGACAATGCTCTAGTAATGAAGATCATCACACTTTTATTTATTTACAACTCGAAGCTAGAACAAAATATGACTCTATGTGAATGCCTCGGGCGGTGTACCGGGATGTGCAATGAATTAAGAGTGACATGTATGAAAATTATGAACGGTGGCTTTGCCACAAATACGATGTCAACTACATGATCATGCATAGCAATATGACAATGATGAAGCGTGTCATAATAAACAGAACAGTGGAAAGTTGCATGTCAATATATCACGGAATGGCTATGAAAATGCCATGATAGGTAGGTATGGTGGCTGTTTTGAGGAAGGTATATGGTGGGTGTATGGTACCGGCAAAAGTTTGCGCGATACAAGAGAGGCTAGCAATGGTGGAAGGGTGAGAGTGAGTATAATCCATGGACTCAACATTAGTCATAAAGAACTCATATACTTATTGCAAAAATCTACGAGTTATCAAAACAAAGTATTCAACGCATGCTCCTAGGGGAAGGGTTGGTAGGAGTTAACCATCGCGTGATCCCGACCTCCACACAAAGGATGACAATCAATAAATAAGTCATGCTCAAACTTCATCACATAACGGTTCACCATACGTACATGCTACGAGAATCACAAACTTTAACACAATTGTTTCTCAAATTCACAATTACTCTTCTAGCATGACTCTAATATCACCATCCTCATATCTCAAAATAATCATCAAGTATCAAACTTCTCATCATATTCAATGCACTTTATATGAAAGTTTTTACTATATCCATCTTGGACGCCTATCATATTAGGACTAAATTTATAACCAAAGCACATTACCATGCTGTTCTAAGAGACTCCCAAAATAATATAAGTGAAGCATGAGACACCAATAATTTCTACAAAATAAAACCACCGCCGTGCTCTAAAAAGATATAAGTGAAGCACTAGAGCAAAACTATCTAGCTCAAAAGATATAAGTGAAGCACATATAGTATTCTAATAAATTCCAATTCATTTGTATCTCTCTCAAAAGGTGTGCCCAGCAAGGATGATTGTGGTAAACTAAAAAGCAAAGACTCAAATCATACATGACGCTCCAAGCAAAACACATATCATGTGGTGAATAAAAATATAGTCTCAAGTAAAGTTACCGATAGACGAAGGCGAAAGAGGGGATGCCTTCCCGGAGCATTGATAACCCACAAGTGTAGGGGATCGTAACAGTTTTCGAGGGTAAAGTATTCAACCCAAATTTATTGATTCGACACAAGGGGAGCCAAAGAATACTCTTAAGTATTAGCAGCTGAGTTGTCAATTCAACCACACCTAGAAACTTAGTATCTGCAGCAAGGTAATTTAGTAGCAAAGTAATATGGAAGTAACGGTAACAACAATAAAAGTAACAATAGTGTCTTTGTAGTTTTTGTAATAGTAGCAACCGAAAAGTAGATAAGAAACAAGCAATATGTGAAAAGCTCGTAGGCATTGGATCGGTGATGGGGAATTATGTCGGATGCAATTCGTCATGTAAAAGTTATAACCTTGGGTGACACAGAACTAGCTCCAGTTCATCAATGTAATGTAGGCATGTATTCCGAATATAGTCATATGTGCTTATGGAAAAGAACTTGCATGACATCTTTTGTCCTACCCTCCCGTGGCAGCGGGGTCCTAGTGGAATGTGACGCCCGAAGACCGACGTCCCAGAAGATTCCAGATGTTCCGGGTTGCCCGTGTGTTTCTTTTGTGCTTGTGTTTTTATTTTTGCATTGCATCATGTCGTCATGCCATCATGTCATTTCATTTTGCATCTCAACTTAAATAAATCGTGTGGGCCTTCGGTCCATTTAAATCGAGGGAATGATGTCTTCTCTTTAAAACATATAAAAGACTCTCAATATTTTAGGGAGCTATATAAATAAATATTCCATTCGTTGGAATTAACCCAACACACTTGCATAATTTCTTCATGCCTATTTCGCCTCGAGTTTCTCCATCTAGACCCTCTCTATATTCTTTCCCGTTTATCGAGGTTCTTCCAAAAACCCTCCAGCAATTTTATTAAATTCCTTACATTTTTGCGAGTCCAGGAATAATTGCCCCTTGTCCAAATTCTTTTTGTAACCTTCCTTTCTTATTTTCTTTTGGACTCTCCCTACTTAATTTTTCTGCAAAGATCATAGGAGGAAAGAAGGCCCAAACCTCCCTCCAGCCATCTAGGCCTCTAGGCCTCATCCCAGCCGCCCAGCCTCCTGGCCCATCCGGCCATCTGGCCCATCAGCTCCCTTCTCACCGAACCCTAGCGAACGCATCCCCATCTCCCCTCGCTCTCCTTTCCCCCGCCGCCAGCACCTCTCGCCTCTGCCCCCGATTCCCTCTCGGCCCTCTCGCTCGACCGAGCCCTTTCCCCCATCGATCTCATCCCGATCTCCCCGCTCCCTCTGTCTCCAGGGCTCCTCCTGGCACCGAGCGCGCCCGCGGCCAGAGCACCCCGCCTCGCCAGGTGCTCGCCGCCCGGGCCTCTCCCTCCATCGCCCTGGCCCCGAGCCAGCGCCAGGAAGGCCGGCCCGCGCCGTCCCTCGCCCGTGCCTCCAGGCCGCGAGCGCCGCGCCTCCCAGGCCCCTACCTCGTCCCTCCAGCGCACGGAGCCGGCGGCCCCATCCGTCCTCGCCTCCTTACCGCAGCCCGGCGCGCCCCTCCTCCATCTTCAGCCCCGGCGCCCCGTCTCAAGGCCGCCCCGAGCTCGACCGCGCCCGTCTCCTGCGCGCCCCAGGCAGTAGCCGCGCCTCCATCTTCAGCAGTGCGCCGTCTCCATCGCCACCTCACGCCGTTCCTTCAGCAACCGGCCCCTGCCTCGTCCGTCCTCGTCGCCATGCCGCTGCCATGGCCTCGTAGCCCCGATGCAGCCTCCGTTCCTCTACCGTTCCTTGTCGGCAGCTGCGAGTTACCCTTGAGTGCCCCGTGCTGTTGCTTTTGTTTGCTCTTTTGTGTGCTACGTTTGGAACCTCAGGCCCGGCGAGTGCGAAGACCCTCAAGTACCTCTACGGAACGAGTTTGACTACACGATGAAACGACAAGTACCCCTTCATTTTTGTCAAGACCGGCAAGTTGAAGACCCAAGTACCACGACGACCGAGTACAACTACGTTGCCGAGACCACGACCCCGACAAGTACCACTACACCGTGAACGTCGTCGGATCTTCAAGTTCCACGGAGCATCAAGTACGACTACACGACGACCCACCAAGTACCACGACACGAACGTGAACAACTACCGTCGCCGGAACAACTACTTCCCACTACGAACGTGTACCCCTACGTCGACGACGATCCCGACAAGTACCACTACCGTCGATATGTACATCTACGAGAACGCCCACTTCCACTACCGTCGACCCGTGTACGACTACAAACGGAACCACTACTTCCACTACGATCTCGAACCCCCTCCGAGACCGAACAGATGTTCCAAAGGTATAACCCCGAGACGTGCCCGTGAACGAATGCTTGCTTGTGATGTATGAGATGTTTCCCGTGTGTGCACCGTGCCCATTTCACCTTTTGTCTTGTTCCTCGGTTGCCTCGTCGCCGACTCGTGGGAACCCGGTGACGGGATCGCCCCACCTTTCATCTCGTGTGACTCGCTCACGCCATCTTTCCTTTTGCACCGGTCTCTCAACGAGTTACCGGAACCGATATGATGCCGTTGCATCATTTTCGGATCGTTGCCGTGGCACCCTTTCTTTCCACCACGATGACAAATGCTTCATATCTCTCTTGTCAACCTTTTAATAAAACTTGCATAAACTTGATCATGTCATCCGCATCATATTAACAACATTAATATGTGTTTAATGTTGTTTGCTTATAAATTACTAAACATGCTCATGGGGATTTTCCGGATATGTTGTTGTTATTTTTTCCGGACCCATTTAAAATGCCTTAATAGTGTAGTTTTTATGCTTCACCTCTTGCCATGTTAACAAACATTTAATCTTGTCTTGTAAATAAACGAGAGTCAATTAAATAATTGATGTGGTGTTCGTCAATATGCAACTCGTTGCATATTGAGCTCCACTTAACTTGTAGTTTTGTTTGTGCACTTTGCCATGCCATGCATTTAAACCGGACATGCATCATACTTGGATGTGCATCGTATGCCATGTTTATGCTTGTGTGTTTACCGTGTTGTTTGCTTCTTTCCGGTTGCTTCTCTTGTTAGCTTCGGTTTCATTCCGGAGTTGTGAGGATTCGCTCGTCTATTGCTCCGTCTACTTCATGGAATCGTTCTTCTTCCTTGCGGAATCCCAGGCAAGATGATCATACCCTTGGATACCTTTACTACCATTGCCATGCTTAGTTGTCTCGATGCTATCGTTACATGTCGTGCTACCCATCTTTATGTCAGCCTCTCCTTGTTGCCATGAAACCTCTAACATTTGAAACCTTCCTAGCAAAACCACTGTTTGGCTATGTTACCCGCTTGCTCAGCCCCGCTTGCTCAGCCCCTCTTATAGCGTTGTTAGTTGCAGGTGAAGATGAAGTTCGTTCCAGGAGGGAACTTGTTGTTGCATATATCACAATATCTATAATTATTATTAACACACCTATATACTGGGCATGGGTGGAAGGCTTGGCCTTTTGCTCGGTGTTTTCTTCCACTCATGCCACCTTAGGCGCCGATAAACCGGCATTATGTTCCTTGATTTTGCGTTCCTTACACGATGGGTGAAATGGGGACCCCTTGACAGTTCGACTTTGAATAAAACTCCTCCAGCAAGGCCCAACTTTGGTTTTAATTTGCCTCATTATAGCAACTTAATTAATTAATTAAAATTGCATAGGGGGTCGCGTCCCCGAGGATTCTTAATTCTACATAGCAGGGGGGGCCAGTGCTGATGGTGTTGGTCCCAAACGAGCAGACTGCGGGGCCGCCTTGGGGAAACCCGAGGTATCTGGTATAACCTGTAGGATGTCTCATCCGGACGTGGCCTGAGACGAGATACGCGCGGCTACTATCAGGGTGTCGGCACGCCGGGAGGTCTTACTGGACTTGTTTTACCATTGTCGAAATGACTTGTGCTACCGGGATGCCGAGCCTGATCGGATTTTCCCTAAGATAAGGAGTGATGATATTATATTTATCACTTCAGCTAATCGTGAGAGCTTGTGATGGGCTAAGTTGGGACACCCCTGCAGGGTTATGATCTTTCGAAAGCCGTGCCCGCGGTTATGTGGCAGATTGGAATTTGTTAATGTCCGGTTGTAGAAAACTTGACAGATGATCCGAAGTAAAACACACAACTGTGTGAGTAACCATGACTGTCTCTTTTCACTTTGAGAAGAGAACACGGTGGGGTTATGTTTGACTCGTATGTAGTTAGGATCTTTAGCGATCACTCCTTTTGCGACGGTTTGCGTAGATGCTCTTCTTATTCTGGTACTCGTAAGTTAGCCACCATATTATGCTTAGCCGCTGCTGCAACCTCACCACTTTACCTCTTCCTACCCACAAAGCTTTGCTAGTCTTGTTACCCATGGTTATGGGATTGCTGAGTCCTCTGTGGCTCACAGTTACTACAACACCAGATGTAGGTTCAGCCGAGTTTGATGCAGGAGCTGGTTCAAGTTCTTCTCTGGGAGCTAGTTGAAGAGTTTGGCCGTATGCTTGTGACGTTTTCGACGATCAGTAGTGGTTTCTACTAGGATTCGATCCTGACCTGTGGCGTTATGTTGTTTTGGTATCTTTCTTTGGATCTTCACCCGTAGTCGGGTTGTGATGTTTTGAATGATGTTTTTGCTTATGTAATGTATTGTGTGAAGTGGTGAGTGTAAGCCAACTATCTCATTTTGCAAGTTAATCCCTCTTTTACATGAGTCATGCAAAGATACCAAACTTGAGATCATTCTAGGATGGGCTTATACCTTTAAGTCGTGCCTCGACACGTAGGAGGTATAGTCCCATCCTGGGCATTATAAGTTGGTATCAGAGCCTTCTCCGACCTAGAAGCCCCCACTGATTGATCGAATCGTTGACGGTTGAGTCTAGGCACACACTGAAAATATTTTGAGTCCTATATTTATATCGGAGAGTAGGATTTCTTTGCTTCTCATCTCTTTTCTCTCTGGTGAGGACTCCTGACGTCTACTCTTGACTCTTCTACTTTCAAAAATTGCACCAATTTTTTTTTAGGATCTCGCGAGTATTGTTTGGATTGTTCCGATGTCTTTGTGACGAGAACATTGTTCTCGATGCCTCCTGTCATTAGGGGTTGTGGCAGTGTCCCAGGGAGTTGAGCTCCGAGGTGTTGTCGTCACAAATCCATCGCGGCAGTACTAGAATACTTAAGACAGCCGACATCGAAAACTCTCCTATGCGGTTAGTGGCAAGATAACCCCGACATCACCCAGTACTGGGGAGGAAGTTCGAGAGTATTGCCATAGCTTGTATAGTGGATGCGTTTCGAAGGTCCGAGGTAAATGGTTTCCGAGAAAGACTGGTTATGTGTTGAAGGATGGATACACCTGGATGTAGGTTTAGAGTTGATTGCGCGGTGCTTCCCGTGTATCCCCAACACCTGATTGCATAACTGGAAACTTTCGGAAATCTATAGGTGGGTTCATCCAGTAGTTCTAGGCATTCTTCCAACGGATGCACGATATGAAGTTCGGGGTTCTACATTGAGTGAAGTGGTTTTATGGACTTGTTCTGATCGGGAGTTGCATCTTAAAGGGTCCTTGGCTATGCTGATCCGGGGATTGCAAAACCCTTTTGTAACACGTTCCATGAGCTTTCAGCACGAATATGTCGGACGAAACTTCTATCTTGTATTTGTTCTATCTGTTCCTTGTTCCTTTTTATTTACCTTTTGTTCTCCAAGTGGCTTCTCGACAAGTTGATGTACCTGCGGAATTCATTCGTTCAATTCTCTGTTCGGATGATATTATGAAGACTATGCTGCAACATTATCCGTTGTTTCGTTTTGATTCTGGTATTCGAGTTGCTTCGATGTCAAATGTTGATTCCATAACCTTCCTAATTGGTGTTCTCATATTTCTATGGGAGTGCTAATTCTTCTTGATCAATCAAGATCTTCATATTAATCCTTTCAACCGGCGTGCCTTCTCTTCAAGTTATTCCATACGGACGCCGGAGAAATCCGACGATTGTCTGTTTCACTCATCCCAAGTTGTCTTTGTTTTCCCCACCCTCCCACCCTTCTTCTTCTCGGAGCTAGAATTCTCAAATGAAATATCCATTTTATTCATGTGATGGTTCTTCATTCTTTTCCTTCAACGTTCTTATCCGGTGATTTATCGTGAAGATGCTCAAGAGCTTCAAGTTCATCATTCTTTTGCTCTCAATTCTGTGGTGGATGTAATTCAAGATTTCGATGTTGATCTTATCCTTTTCCTCATTTCACAATGCTTTCTTATTCCGGTGCACCAATTAATCATTCTCCTCGTGTTATTCATATCCGGAGTGCTGAAGATTCATAATTCCATTCTTAATCCGTTCAAATTATTTTGAGGATTGTCATCTTATTCAAGCCATTTAATTCAACCGGTGCAATATCTCCTAAGCAATCTTTTCCAATGGTGATTTTCTTTAGTGGGCCCTAACCCACAGGTTTTTTCCAGGATCTTACCTGACTCTTCTTTTTCCGGAGTTATACTCAAATTCTTTTCATAGTGTGACGTAAGAATGATTCCCATCAGTCACATGCCTTCTCCAAGCTTGTTTTCAATTATTTCCATCTTTTGCTACACCTTCCTCTTGTCATTCGTCCGGAGTATCTCGAAATTCTTATGGCATTTCTCGTCTTCATTCTCAACATTTGGAGACCGGAGAAGTGTTTCTCTTAAACCTTGGCCGTTCTCTTGATGAGTTTTGGTTCTAGCTTCTTGCCATCCTCATTATTGTTCAGATTGTGAGGAATTCTTTCACACCCATCCGGAGCATTTCATGAATTCTTTTCTTTGTGATCCTCCGAAGGCCGTCATTTCAGGATATTTCTTCGTTCTCAGTTTTCAACTTCGTCCTCCAAATATTCTTCATGGATGTCTCTTCGTTCGTCTCCATATTCTTACGGTGGTTCATTCAAGTTACCCTTCCGTTGTTATCGTTTTAATTCATTTGTTCTTTTCACAATCCTACCGGTGCTTCGTTGAAGATTGACCCAAGCTTGTGCGAGATCCCTCTTAATCCTTTCCAACGAGAATAAGTAGTATGCCAAATCCTTTGGTTGTCATCAATTTAAATTGGTGAAGGATATGAATAACATAAATCTTATTCTAGTTTCTTCCAAGAGGTTAATCTCTTTCTTCAGAGCTTGTTCATCATATCATATTCTTGCTTCTAAGTTGTTCATCTTGTTTTTCGGAGCTCCAAGTTATTTCAATTATATCTTTTCAAAGCTCCATCTAAGTCATCGCAGGCCTTGAATCTTATTCTTTTCATCTTCCACTTCTCATGCTTTCATTACCGGAGTTCTCATGGTGGTTCATCATCATTTAATTCATGCTCGAAGTTTTCATCAGGATTCTTGTTGGAGCTCAAGCACTCTTCATCATGTTTTCCAATTGCAATTCTTTCTACCTTGTATTTTCAGATGGTGTTATGTCATTCTTGATAATTCCTTCATGTATCATGATTCACGAGTTTTCAAGAATGAGATATTTAAAACCATCATTTTCCTTGTTCTGGAGATCTTTCCAACCCTTCAATTATTCGATGGAGTAATCTTGGGTTGTATTTCACCTAAAAGCTTTCCCTAAGAATTGTTGCTATTATGGTGCTTATAAATGACCCAAGTTCTTCATTTATCATTCCAGTGAAATAAGTTTATCGTCTCCTTGTTGTTCTCAATCCAATCAATTGTTTTCCATTAGTGGCTGGTTGTCACCTCATAATTTTGAGATGTTTTCCATAAGCCCACAACGAGCTTATTCTTTTCGTTGTTGATTTTCCAACAACTCCGTTCAACCCTTCTTCGTAAGGATGGTTTTCATATTCATTTTTCGGAGAAGTTGTCTTTTCTTCTCCGTTCAAGTCTTTCTTTGATTATATGCTATTCTTTCATTCCGGAGGCTTTGTGATGATCTCTCTTTGACCATCATCTCGTTTTATCGAGATCATATTCTTCACTTGCTTATCATTTAACCGGAGTGTTGTATTCTTCATTCAAGTTCCCTTATCTTATCAAGTTTTTCCTCTCTTTTTCAACCGGAGTGCTGTCTGATTCTTTCTTACCCCTTGTGCCATTCTTTTAATTGTTTCAGAGACAATATGTTGTTGTTTTCATCAAGTATCATTCCAACTTGTCAAGTTCTTGTTAATTCCTTCCATTTTTAGACGGAGTGCTGTCCAAATTTTGTCATTCTTATTTCCTTGGCTATACCGTTGCGGTTTCATATTCTTTTGGTTCGTAAGCTCTTGTTTTCATGTCTTGCAACCTACAAGGTTCTCATATTGTTCCTTGTTCCTCCTTTTACCGGAGTGCTCTTAACTTCGTTCATCTCTGTTGTATTCTTCTTTCATCTTGTTGAACCTCTCAAGGTTCTTTGGTTTCACTCGTCTGTCAAAGAAGCAACTTTGTTTTACCTCTTCCTCTTCCGTTTTTACCCGGTGCTATCTCTAGGATCTCGGGTCGAGATCCTCTGTTAGTGTGGGAGAGTTGTGACGCCCGAAGACCGACGTCCCAGAAGATTCCAGAAGATTCCAGAAGATTCCAGATGTTCCGGGTTGCCTGTGCGTTTCTTTTGTGCTTGTGTTTTTATTTTTGCATTGCATCATGTCGTCATGCCATCATGTCATTTCATTTTGCATCTCAACTTAAATAAATCGTGTGGGCCTTCGGTCCATTTAAATCGAGGGAATGATGTCTTCTCTTTAAAACATATAAAAGCCTCTCAATATTTTAGGGAGCTATATAAATAAATATTCCATTCGTTGGAATTAACCCAACACACTTGCATAATTTCTTCATGCCTATTTCGCCTCGAGTTTCTCCATCTAGACCCTCTCTATATTCTTTCCCGTTTATCGAGGTTCTTCCAAAAACCCTCCAGCAATTTTATTAAATTCCTTACATTTTTGCGAGTCCAGGAATAATTGCCCCTTGTCCAAATTCTTTTTGTAACCTTCCTTTCTTATTTTCTTTTGGACTCTCCCTACTTAATTTTTCTGCAAAGATCATAGGAGGAAAGAAGGCCCAAACCTCCCTCCAGCCATCTAGGCCTGTAGGCCTCATCCCAGCCGCCCAGCCTCCTGGCCCATCCGGCCATCTGGCCCATCAGCTCCCTTCTCACCGAACCCTAGCGAACGCATCCCCATCTCCCCTCGCTCTCCTTTCCCCCGCCGCCAGCACCTCTCGCCTCTGCCCCCGATTCCCTCTCGGCCCTCTCGCTCTACCGAGCCCTTTCCCCCATCGATCTCATCCCGATCTCCCCGCTCCCTCTGTCTCCAGGGCTCTTCCTGGCACCGAGCGCGCCCGCGGCCAGAGCGCCCCGCCTCGCCAGGTGCTCGCCGCCCGGGCCTCTCCCTCCATCGCCCTGGCCCCGAGCCAGCGCCAGGAAGGCCGGCCCGCGCCGTCCCTCGCCCGTGCCTCCAGGCCGCGAGCGCCGCGCCTCCCAGGCCCCTACCTCGTCCCACCAGCGCACGGAGCCGGCGGCCCCATCCGTCCTCGCCTCCTTACCGCAGCCCGGCGCGCCCCTCCTCCATCTTCAGCCCCGGCGCCCCGTCTCAAGGCCGCCCCGAGCTCGACCGTGCCCGTCTCCTGCGCGCCCCAGGCAGTAGCCGCGCCTCCATCTTCAGCAGTGCGCCGTCTCCATCGCCACCTCACGCCATTCCTTCAGCAACCGGCCCCTGCCTCGTCCGTCCTCGTCGCCATGCCGCTGCCATGGCCTCATAGCCCCGATGCAGCCTCCGTTCCTCTACCGTTCCTCGTCGGCAGCTGCGAGTTACCCTTGAGTGCCCCGTCCTGTTGCTTTTGTTTGCTCTTTTGTGTGCTGCGATTGGAACCTCGGGACCGGCGAGTGCGAAGACCCTCAAGTACCTCTACGGAACGAGTTCGACTACACGATGAAACGACAAGTACCCCTTCATTTTTGTCAAGACCGGCAAGTTGAAGACCCAAGTACCCTTGAGTGCCCCGTCCTGTTGCTTCTCTTGTTAGCTTCGGTTTCGTTCCGGAGTTGTGAGGATTCGCTCGTCTGTTGCTCCGTCTACTTCATGGAACCGTTCTTATTCCTTGCGGAATCCCAGGCAAGATGATCATACCCTTGGATACCTTTACTACCATTGCCATGCTTAGTTGTCTCGATGCTATCGTTACATGTCGTGCTACCCATCTTTATGTCAGCCTCTCCTTGTTGCCATGAAACCTCTAACATTTGAAACCTTCCTAGCAAAACCACTGTTTGGCTATGTTACCCGCTTGTTCAGCCCCGCTTGCTCAGCCCCTCTTATAGCGTTGTTAGTTGCAGGTGAAGATGAAGTTCTTTCCAGGAGGGAACTTGTTGTTGCATATATCACAGTATCTATAATTATTATTAACACACCTATATACTGGGCATGGGTGGAAGGCTTGGCCTTTTGCTCGGTGTTTTGTTCCACTCATGCCACCTTAGGCGCCGATAAACCGGCATTATGTTCCTTGATTTTGCGTTCCTTACATGATGGGTGAAATGGGGACCCCTTGACAGTTCGACTTTGATTAAAACTCCTCCAGCAAGGCCCAACTTTGGTTTTAATTTGCCTCATTATAACAACTTAATTAATTAATTAAAATTGCATAGGGGGTCGCGTCCCCGAGGATTCTTAATTCTACATAGCAGGGGGGGCCAGTGCTGATGGTGTTGGTCCCAAACGAGCAGACTGCGGGGCCGCCTTAGGGAAACCCGGGGTATCTGGTATAACCTGTAGGATGTCTCATCCGGACGTGGCCTGAGACGAGATACGCGCGGCTACTATCAGGGTGTCGGCACGCCGGGAGGTCTTGCTGGACTTGTTTTACCATTGTCGAAATGACTTGTGCTACCAGGATGCCGAGCCTGATCGGATTTTCCCTAAGATAAGGAGTGATGATATTATATTTATCACTTCAGCTAATCGTGAGAGCTTGTGATGGGCTAAGTTGGGACACCCCTGCAGGGTTATGATCTTTCGCAAGCCGTGCCCGCGGTTATGTGGCAGATTGGAATTTGTAAATGTCCGGTTGTAGAAAACTTGACAGATGATCCGAAGTAAAACACACAACTGTGTGAGTAACCGTGACTGTCTCTTCTCACTTTGAGAAGAGAACACGGTGGGGTTATGTTTGACTCGTATGTAGTTAGGATCTTTAGCGATCACTCCTTTTGCGACTGTTTGCGTAGATGCTCTTCTTATTCTGGTACTCGTAAGTTAGCCACCATATTATGCTTAGCCACTGCTGCAACCTCACCACTTTACCTCTTCCTACCCACAAAGCTTTGCTAGTCTTGTTACCCATGGTTATGGGATTGCTGAGTCCTCTGTGGCTCACAGTTACTACAACACCAGATGCAGGTTCAGCCGAGTTTGATGCAGGAGCTGGTTCAAGTTCTTCTCTGGGAGCAGTTGAAGAGTTTGGCCGTATGCTTGTGACGTTTTCGACGATCAGTAGTGGTTTCTACTAGGATTCGATCCTGACCTGTGGCGTTATGTTGTTTTGGTATCTTTCTTTGGATCTTCACCCGTAGTCGGGTTGCGATGTTTTGAATGATGTTTTTGCTTATGTAATGTATTGTGTGAAGTGGCGAGTGTAAGCCAACTATCTCATTTTGCAAGTTAATCCCTCTTTTACATGAGTCGTGCAAAGATACCAAACTTGAGATCATTCTAGGATGGGCTTATACCTTTAAGTCGTGCCTCGACACGTAGGAGGTATAGTCCCATCCTGGGCATTATATGGAAACTAAGGGATATTAAGGCCTTCTTTTAATAGAGTACCGGACCAAAGCGTTAACACATAGTGAATACACGAACTCCTCAAACTACGGTCATCACCGGGAGTGGTCCCGATTATTGTCACTTCGGGGTTGCCGGATCATAACACATAGTAGGTGACTATAGACTTGCAAGATATGATCAAGAACACACATATATTCATGGAAACATAATAGGTTCAGATCTGAAATCATGGCACTCGAGCCCTAGTGACAAGCATTAAGTATGGCAAAGTCATAGCAACATCAATCTTAGAACATAGTGGATACTAGGGATCAAACCCTAACAAAACTAACTCGATTACATGGTAAATCTCATCCAACCCATCACCGTCCAACAAGCCTACGATGGGATTACTCACGCACGGCGGTGAGCATCATGAAATTGGTGATGGAGGAAGGTTAATGATGACGATGGCGACAATCTCCACTCTCCGAAGCCCCGAACGGATTCCAGATAAGCCCTCCCGAGAGAGATTAGGGCTTGGCCGCGGCTCCTTATCGTAAAACGCGATAATTCTTCCTCTCTGATTTTTTTCTCCCCGAAAGTGAATATATGGAGTCCGGGGGTACGTCGGTGGAGCAACAGGGGGCCCACGAGACACGGGGCGTGCCCAGGGGGAGGGGGCGCGCCCCCCACACTCATCGACAGGGTGCGGGCCCCCTGACGTGGATCTTTCCGCAAATATTTTTTATATTTTCCAAAATAATTCTCTGTGGATTTTCATGTCATTTCGAGAACTTTTTATTTCTGCACAAAAACAACACCATGGCAATTATGCTGAAAACAACGTCAGTCCGGGTTAGTTCCATTCAAATCCTGCAAGTTAGAGTCCAAAACAAAGGCAAAAGTGTTTGGAAAAGTGGATACATTGGAGACGTATCAACTCCCCCAAGCTTAAACCTTTGCTTGTCCTCAAGCAATTCACTTGATAAACTGAAAGTGATAAAGAAAAACTTTGACAAACTCTGTTTGCTCTTGTTGTTGTAAATATGTAAAGCCAGCATTCAAGTTTTCAGCAAAGATCATGAACTAACCACATTCACAATAACTTTCAGGTCTCATGTCTACTCATATCAATGGCATAATCAACTAGCGAGCAATAATAATAAACCTCGGATGACAACACTTACTCAAAGCTATCATAATATGATATAACAAGATGGTATCTCGTTAGCCCTTTCTGATACCGCAAAACATAAATGCAGAGCACCTTTAAAGATCAAGGACCGACTAGACATTGTAATTCATGGTAAAAGAGATCCAGTCATAATCATACTCAATGTAAATTAGTAGCAATACATGCAAATGACAGAGGTGCTCTCCAACCGGTGCTCTTTAATAAGAGGATGATGACTCAGCATAAAAGTACATAGATATGCCCTTCACAAAGGGAAGCCTGGATTTGTAGATGTGCCAGAGCTCGATTTTTAAATAGAGATGAATAATATTTTGAGCGGTATACTCTCATTGTCAACATAACAACCAATAATCTCGATATCTTCCATGCTACACACATTATAGGCGGTTCCCAAACAGAATAGTAAAGTTTATACTCCCACAACCACCAACAAGCACACTCCACGGCTAGCCCAAAACAACGGGTACTGTCCAAACCAGCAACAGCCCTGGGGGAGTTTTGTTTAATTATTATGATTTGAGCATGGGACTGGTCATCCCGGTTACCAGCCATTTTCTCATGAATGATGAGCGGAGTCCACTCATCCTGAGAATAACACACCAAGCA
Source organism: Secale cereale (assembly GCA_902687465.1). Classification (NCBI taxonomy): domain Eukaryota; kingdom Viridiplantae; phylum Streptophyta; class Magnoliopsida; order Poales; family Poaceae; genus Secale; species Secale cereale. The sequence goes on from LR738713.1 coordinate 218,573,506, forward strand.
TGGAAGATATAGACAACCCTAGTTGATACATGAGCTGTTCCAGCATACAAAACAGAATTTCATTTGAAGGTTTAGAGTTTGGCACATACAAATTTACTTGGAACGACAGGTAAATACCGCATATAGGAAGGTTTGGTGGACTCATTGGAATAACTTTGGGTTTTATGGAAGTGGACGCACAAGCAATATTCCCGCTTAGTACAGGTGAAGGCTAGAAAGAGACTCGGAAGCGACCAGCTAGAGAGCGACAACAGTCATCAACATGCATTAAAATTAATCAACAATGAATGCAAGCATGAGTAGGATATAAATCACCATGAACATAAATATCGTGGAGGCTATGTTGATTTTGTTTGAACTACATGCGTGAACATGTGCCAAGTCAGACCACTTGAATCGTTCAAAGGAGGATACCACCCTATCATACCACATCACAACCATTTTAATATCGTGTTGGCACGCAAGATAGACCATTATAAACTCTCAGCTAATTAAGCATGGCATAAGCAGCTATGATCTCTAATTGTCATTGCAAGCATGTTTCATTCATAACAAGCTAAATCTGGAATGATGAACTATCATATTTACAAAAACAAGAGAGGTCGAGTTCATACTAGCTTTTCTCATCTCAATCAGTTCATCATATATCATCATTATTGCCTTCCACTCGCACGACCGAACGGTGTGGATAATAATAATAGTGCACGTGCATTGGACTAAGCTGGAATCTGCAAGCATTTGATACAAGAGAGAAGACAAGGTAATATGGCTCAAGGTTAAATTAACGATAAAGCATATGAGAGCCACTAAGCATTTTCAATCATGGTCTTCTCCTCTTGACCCCCAAAGAAAATAAAATAAACTATTTACACGGGAAAGCTCCCAACAAGCAAAAGAAGAACGTGAAATCTTTTTGGGTTTTCTTTTTAATTACTACTACTACTATATGCATGGAAAGTAAACTAGCTAAAAGCTACAACTATATATTTTTGTTTTTCTTAAGGTTTTTCTAGCACACAAGAAAAAGACTAAGAAAATAAATGAAACTAGCATGGATAGCACAATGAAAGAGTGTGAGCACCGATGACTAGAATAAGTGTGTGAACATGAGTGTAATGTCGGTGAGAAACACGTACTCCCCCAAGCTTAGGCTTTCGGCCTAAGTTGGTCTATGGCCACGGATCGAAGCTACTCTCTCCGGTGTACTGAGAAGTGTCCTCTGGGTGCCACTGGTTGGCAAGCTCATCCGGATCCCACCCATAAACAGACTGCTGGTAAGGATCAAGTGGTGGTTCCGGCTCTGAAGCTTGTACCTGACTCTGGTACTTGTAGAAGGCTTCTGACAAAACGAGGTATATGCCTGAAAACGGACCAAACAGAGAGGGTGCAGGCAAGGTAACAATCTCACAATATTTTCCATCAAACCTCAATTTATACTTAAGCAACTTCTCCTTGTCTTTAACAATAAAATCATGTGCTATCATACTCATATAATCTAGACAAACAGGGGCACGAAATTTTTCTTCCTTCTCATGATGCCTAATAGGTATTCTAAAACATTCAGCAAGGCGAGAAGCAAAGATGCCTCCAAAGACGTGACCTTTGGTGCGGTTCAGACTTAATCGTTTAGCAACGACGACGCCCAAGCTAAGAGTTGTGTCTCGAAATAAAGCATGGCGTAAAATAACAATATCAGGGGCACTCAGGTTCCCACTGTTCCCGCGACCAATTAAGCATCTACTAGCAAATATAGCAAAGTAGCGCAGAACAGGGAAATGTATACTGGTAATTCTTGCCCCTGAAACTTTCCTAGTTTCCCCTACAACTATCATGTCAATAAACCCTTCAACGTCTTCACGACATGGTTCATCAAGACTACCAGCAAAAGGTATTTACATACTTCACAAAATTCAAAGAATGGCATCTCCTTAACCTCATCATATAAATGAAACTCCACTGAGGGCGGTGATTTCTTAGCATGAAAATGAAAGTTTTGCGTGAAAATATTAGTGAGTTAGAGATACTGTTCACGCTGGTCATGGCGGAAGTCGGTGAGGCCTGCATTGTTCGCCAAATAATAAAAGTCTTCGTAAACCCTGGCGGCTTCCATGAACTCATTGCAAGGCCATTCACAAGGCCGAACTTCTGAAGTGTGAGGAAGATTATATTTGGGCTTCTTATTTTTTTCCTTCTTCTTATCCTCTGAACTTTTACTGGAGGGTCTTTATCATTTTCTCCTCTGAAAATTTCTGAAATTTTTAATCACTCACAATAAAATTTAACCAGACTTAACAAGATTGATAGCAATAACTCCTACGAGTGCCTAGAGACTATATCATGCATTAGAACTACTTGGGACCAAAGAAATTTGACATGCAAGCTCAAGAACAAGGTCACCACAGCAGCAAAAATTTGCAATAAATAAAGCACTAGAACAAAAACTAATTGGACCAATGGAGGAGTCACATACCAAGGAACAATCTCCCCAAATAGTTTTGTGAATGGAGCTTTGAGCAAGGAGATCGAAAATGGCAGCAAGATGAGCTAGAACTCGTGCTTGAGCTGGATAGTGATTTTTTTGGGAGGAAGAAGGAGTGTGTGGGTGCAGGAATAAGTGGAGGGGGCCACGTGGGGCCCACAAGATAGGGGGCGCACCCTGGACCCTCGTGGCCAGGTGCTGGCTCCCCTCGCTGTGTTCTTTGTGCCAAATATTCTCAAATATTCCAGAAAAAATCATATTTAATTTGCAGGGTATTTAGAGAACTTTTATTTTCGGGGTATTTTTTATTGCACGGATAAGTCTGGAAATAGAGAGAAAATACTAATTTTTCTTTATTTAATCTAATTAATAGAAAGTAAAAAGAGGGTACAGAAGGTTGTGCTATCTAGATTCACCCATCTCATGCTCATCAAAAGGAATCTGTTAACAAGGTTGATCAAGTCTAGTTAATAAAATCTTTCCCAATAACATGAAACCGGAGAATTTTCGAATAACACTAGGTTACCTCAATGGGGATATGTATGTCCCCAACAATAAGAATATCATATGTCTTCTTGATAGTAGGAAGAGGAAATTCAAAACCTCCAATAGTGATAGTTGAAATTTTTCCAATAGAATTAATACCGTGGACCTGAGGTTGTTTCCTTGGAAAGTGTACTGTATGCTCATTACCATTGGCATGAAAAGTGACATTGCCTTTGTTGCAATCAATAACAGCCCCTGCAGTATTCAAAAAGGGTCTACCAAGGATAATAGACATACTATCGTCCTCGGGAATATCAAGGATAACAAAGTCCGTTAGAATAGTAACATTGCAACCACAATAGGCACATCCTCACAAATACCGACGGGTAGAGCAGTTGATTTATCAGCCATTTGCATAGATATTTCAGTAGGTGTCAACTTACTCAAGTCAAGTCTACGACATAAAGAGAGAGGCATAACACTAACACCGGCTCCAAGATCACATAAAGCAGTTTTAACATAGTTTCTTTTAATGGAGTAAGGTATAGTAGGTACTCCTGGATCTCCTAGTTTCTTAGGTATTCCACCCTTAAAAGTGTAATTGGTAAGCATGGTGGAAATTTCTACTTCAGGTATCTTTCTTTTATTGGTAATAATATCTTTCATATACTTAGCATAAGGATTTGTTTTAAGCATACCAGTCGAACACATACGCAAAAAGATAGGTCTAATCATTTCAGCAAAGCGCTCAAAATCCTCATCATCCTTTTTCTTGGATGGTTTAGGAGGAAAGGGCATGGGTTTCTGAACCCATGGTTCTCTTTCCTTACCGTGCTTCCTAGAAACAAAGTCTCTCTTATCATAACGTTGATTCTTTGATAGTGGGTTATCAAGATCAACAGCAAGTTCAATCTCTACATCATTATCATTGCTAGGTTGAGCATCATCATGAACATCATCATTAACATTACCACTAGGTTCATGCTCATTACCAGATTGTGTCTCAGCATCAGGAACAGAGATATCATTGGGATTCTCAGGTGTGTCCGCTACAAGTTCACTAGAAGCATGCAAAGTCCTATCATTTTTCTTTTTCTTCTTCTTAGAAGAACTAGGTGCATCTAAATTAGCTCTCTGAGAATCTTGCTCAATTCTCTTAGGGTGGCCTTCAGGATACAAAGGTTCCTGAGTTACTTTACCACATCTAGTTGCAACTGTAATAGCATAGTCATTATTCTTACTATTTAATTCATTGAGAAAATCATTTTGTGCTTTAAGTACTTATTCTACTTGATTTTCATTGGCCAGCATATTATTCAATAGTAATTCAGCTTGATCAACCGTTCTTTCCCTGAAAACACAACCAGCACAACTATCCTGGTGGTCTCTGGAAGCATCGGTTAGTCCATTATAAAAGACATCAAGTATTTCATTCCTCTGAAGAGGATGATCAGGAAAAGCATTAAGTAACTGGAGAAGCCTCCCGCAAGCTTGTGGGAGACTCTCTTCTTCAATTTGCACAAAGTTATATATTTCCCATAAGGCAGCTTGTTTCTTATGAGCGGGAACATATTTAGCAGAGAAGTAATACATAATATCCTGGGGACTACGCACACAACCAGGATCAAGAGAATTAAACCAAGTCTTAGCATCACCCTTTAACAAGAACGGAAACAACTTAAGGATATAGTCATAACGAATCTTTTCATCGTTGGTAAACAGGGTGGCTATATCATTCAACTTAGTAAGATGTGCCACAACAGTCACAGATTCATAGCCATGGAAATGATTAGATTCAACTAAAGTAATTAACTCAGGATCAACAGAGAAATCATAATCCTTATCAGTAACAAAGATAGGTGAAGTAGCAAAAGGAGGGTCATGTTTCATTCTTGCATTCAAAGACTTTTCTTTCAGATTAGCTAGTAATTTCTTAAGATCATATCTATCATTGCAAGCAAGAAAGTGTCTAACAGTTTCTTCATCCATAACATAACCCTCAGGAATAACAGGCAATTCATATCTAGGGGGAGAATCTTCATCATCACTTTCATAAATATTATTAGCATTCTCCCTAACCTTAGCAATTTGTTCATCTAGAAATTCACCTACTGGCATAGTATTATCAAGCATGGAAGTAGTTTCCTCATACATAGCAGAAGTGGCATCATCAAGAACATGCGACATATCAGATTCAATAGCAGGAGTAGGTGTCGCAAATTTACTCATAACAGATGGTGAATCAAGTGCAGAGCTAGATGGCAGTTCCTTACCTCCCCTCGTAGTTGAGGGAAAGATCTTGGTTTTTGAGTCCTTCAAGTTCTTCATAGTGATCAACAGATATAAATCCCAAGTGACTCAAAGAATAAAGCTATGCTCCCCGGCAACGGCGCCAGAAAATAGTCTTGATAACCCACAAGTGTAGGGGATCGCAACCATTTTTGAGGGTAAAGTATTCAACCCAAATTTATTGATTCGACACAAGGGGAGCCAAAGAATACTGTTAAGTATTAGCAGCTGAGTTGTCAATTCAACCACAACTGGAAACTTAATATCTGCAGCAAGTTAATTTAGTAGCAAAGTAATATGGAAGTAACGGTAACAACAATAAAAGTAATGGTAGTGTTTTTGTAGTTTTTGTAATAGTAGCAGCTGAAAAGTAGATAAGCAACAAGCAATATGTGAAAAGCTCGTAGGCATTGGATCGGTGATGGGGAATTATGTCGGATGCAATTCATCATGCAGAAGTTATAACCTAGGGTGACACAGAACTAGCTCCAGTTCATCAATGTAATGTAGGCATGTATTCCGAATATAGTCATACGTGCTTATGGAAAAGAACTTGCATGACATCTTTTGTCCTACCCTCCCGTGGCAGCGGGGTCCTAGTGGAAACTAAGGGATATTAAGGCCTCCTTTTAATAGAGTACCAGACCAAAGCATTAACACATAGTGAATACATGAACTTCTCAAACTACAGTCATCACCGGGAGTGGTCCCGATTATTGTCACTTCAAGGTTGCCGGATCATAACACATAGTAGGTGACTATAGACTTGCAAGATAGGATCAAGAACACACATATATTCATGGAAACATAATAGGTTCAGATCTGAAATCATGGAACTCGGGCCCTAGTGACAAGCATTAAGCATGGCAAAGTCATAGCAACATCAATCTTAGAACATAGTGGATACTAGGGATCAAACCCTAACAAAACTAACTCGATTACATGGTAAATCTCATCCAACCCATCACCGTCCAGCAAGCCTACGATGGGATTACTCACGCACGGTGGTGAGCATAATGAAATTGGTGATGGAGGAAGGTTGATGATGACGATGGCGACGATCTCCACTCTCCGGAGCCCCGAACGGACTCCAGATCAGCCCTCTCGAGCGAGATTAGGGCTTGGCGGCGGCTCCGTATCGTAAAACGCGATAATTCTTCCTCTTTGATTTTTTATCCCCGAAAGTGAATATATGGAGTCCGGGGATACATCGGTGGAGCAACAGGGGGCCCATGAGGCAGGGGGAGTGCCCAGGGGGAGGGGGTGCGCCCCCACCCTCGTGGACAAGGTGTGGGCCCCCCTGACGTGGATCTTTCCGCATATTTTTTTTATATTTTCCAAAATAATTCTTCGTGGATTTTCAGGTCATTCCGAGAACTTTTTATTTCTGCACAAAAACAACACCATGGCAATTCTGCTGAAAACAACGTCAGTCTGGGTTAGTTCCATTCAAATCATGCAAGTTAGAGTCCAAAACAAGGGCAAAAGTGTTTGGAAAAGTGGATACGTTGGAGACGTATCAGGCATCCCCAAGCTTAGGCTTTTGGTTCTCCTAGAATTTTACCTTGGGGTGCCTTGGGCATCCCCAAGCTTAGGCTCTTGCCAATCTTTGTTCCATAGTCCATGAAATCCTTACCCAAAACTTGAAAACTTCACAACACAAAACTTAGCCAAAAATCTCGTAAGCTCCGTTAGTATAAGAAAACAAATCACCACTCAAAGTTATTTTAATGAACTCATTCTTTGTTTATATTGGTGTTAAACATACTGTATTCCAACTTCTCTATGATTCATACCCCCCGATACTACTCATAGATTCATCAAAATAAGCAAACAACACACGGAAAACTGAATCTGTCAAAAACATAATAGTCTGTAGTAATCTGTAACTTTCGAATACTTTTGTAACTCTAATTTTTTTAAATAAATTGGTGGACATGAGGAATTTGTATGTTAATTATCTGCAAAAAGAATCAACTAAAAAGCACTCTCCAGTAAAAATGGTAGCTAATCTCGTGAGCGCTAAAGTTTCTGTTTTTACAGCATGATCGCATAAACTTCACCCAAGTCTTCCCAAAGGTTCTACTTGGCACAAGCACTAATTAAAAAAACCCAGATCTAAACAAAAGATAAAGCAAATAAAATAAAAGGGTTGCCTCCCAACAAACGCTATCATCTAACGCCCCTAGCTAGGCATGATACAAGAATAGATCTAGGTATTACCATCTTTGGTAGGCAATCCATAAGTGGCTCTCATAATAGATTCATAAGGTAATTTGATTTCCTTTCTAGGAAAGTGTTCCATGCCTTTCCTTATCGGAAATTGGAATCTAATATTGCCTTCCTTCATAACAATAATTGCACCAATCGTTCTAAGGAAAGGTCTACCAAGAATAATAGGATATGTAGGATTGCAAATCTATATCTAGAACGATGAAATCTACGGGCACATAACTCCTATTGGCAACAATAAGAACATCATTAATCCTTCCCATAGGTTTCTTGATGGTAGAATCCGCAAGATGCAAACTTAAAGAGCAATCATCAAGTTCATGGAGACCTAACATATCACACAAAGCTTTTGGAATTGTGGAGACACTTACACCCAAATCGCACAAAGCAAAGCATTCATGATCTTTAATCTTAATTTTAATAGTAGGTTCCCACTCATCATAAAGCTTTCTGGGGATAGAAAATTCTAATTCAAGTTTTTCTTCATAAGATTGCATTAAAGCATCAACTATGTGTTTGGTAAAAGCTTTATTTTGACTATAAGCATGCAGATAATTTAGCACGGCTTGCAACAAGGAAATAAAATATATCAAAGAGCAATTATCATAATTGAATCCCTTGAAATCCAAAATAGTGGGTTCATTACTATGTAAAGTTTTGACATCTTCAATCCCACTTTTAACACTTTTAGCATCGAGATCTAAAAACTCCGAATCATTGTGATGTCTTTTAACTAAAGTAGACTCATCTCCAGTCCCATCTTTATCAAGATTCATAGTAGAAAACAAGGATTTAATAGGAGACACATCAATCACTTTTAGATCTTCATCTTTATTATCATGATAACTAGAAGAACACGCTTTCATAAAGCAATCTCTTTTAGCACGCATCCTAGCGGTTCTTTCTTTGCATTCATCAATGGAAATTCTCATGGCCTTGAGAGAATCATTGGTATCATGCTTAGGTGGAATAGATCTAAGTTTCAAAGAATCAACATCAAGAGAAATTCTATCCACGTTTCTAGCCAACTCATCAACCTTAAGCAATTTTTCTTCTAGCAAAGCATTAAAATTCTTTTGCGAATTCATAAATTCTTTGCCACTAGTCTCAAATTCAGAGGGCATCTTATTAAAATTTCCATAAGAGTTGTTGTAGGAATTACCATAATTATAAGAGGAATTACTAGGAAAAGGCCTAGAATTAAAGGTTCCTCTATAAGTGTTGTTACCAAAATTATTCCTACCAAGAAAATTCACATCCAAAGATTCATTATTATTCTCAATCAACGTGGACAAAGGCATATCATTAGGATCAGAAGAAGCACTCTTAGTAGCAAATAATTTCATAAGCTCATCCATCTTTCCACTCAAAACACTAATCTCTTCAATAGCATGTACTTTTTTACTAGTAGATCTTTCTGTGTGCCATTGAGAGTAGTTAACCATAATATTATCTAGGATTTTAGTAGCTTCTCCTAAAGTGATTTCCATGAAAGTGCCCCTTGCGGCCGAATCTAAAAGATTTCTAGAAGCAAAATTCAAGCCAGCATAAAAGTTTTGTATAATCATCCATAAGTTCAAACCATGTGTAGGGCAATTACGTATCATTAATTTCATTCTCTCGCAAGCTTGTGGAACATGCTCATGATCTAGTTGCTTAAAATTCATGATATTGTTTCTAAAAGAGATAATCTTAGCAGGAGGAAAATACTTAGAGATAAAGGCATCTTTGCACTTATTCCATGAATCAATACTATTTCTAGGCAAAGAAGAGAACCAAGTTTTAGCACGATCTCTAAGTGAAAACGAAAATAGCTTTAATTTGACAATATCATAATCCGTACCCCTCTTCTTTTGCATATCACAGAAATCAACAAAGTTGTTTAGATGGGTAGCGGCATCTTCACTAGGAAGGCCAGAGAATTGACCTTTCATGACAAGATTCAACAGAGCAGCATTGATCTCACAAGATTCAGCATCAATAATAGGAGCCATCGGCGTGCTAATAAAATCATTATTGTTGGTATTGGAGAAGTCACACAATTTGGTATTGTCTTGAGCCATAGTGACAAGCAAGCAATCCAACACACAAGCAAACAAGAGTCAAGCGAACGGAAAAAGGGCGAATAAAACGGCAAAGGTGAAGTGGGGGAGAGGAAAAAGAGAGGCAAATAATGTACTGCGAGGGATAAGAGTTTGTGATAGGTACTTGGTATATGACTTCTGCGTAGATCTCCCAGGCAACGGCACCAGAAATTCTTCTTGCTACTTCTCGAGCTTGTGTTGTATTCCCTCAAAGAGGAAAGGGTGATGAAGCACAATAGCATAAGTATTTCCCTCAGTTTTGAGAACCAAAGTATCAATCCAGTAGGATACGACGCGCGAGTCCCTTGTACCTGCAAAAACAAATAAGAACCTTGCAGCCAACACGATAAAAGGGGTTGTCAATCCCTTCTTAGTCACTTACAAAAGTGAGATCTGATAGAGATGATAAGATAATATTTTTGGTATTTTTGATATGTAGATTGAAAGTAAAGATTGCAAAACAAAAGTAAAGTAAAGATAAATAGTTGATGGAAGATTAATATGATGAAGATAGACCCGGGGGCCATAGGTTTCACTAGTTGCTTCTCACATGATAGCAGATTTCTACGGTGGGTGAACAAATTACTGTCGAGCAATTGATAGAAAAGCGCATAGTTATGAGAATATCTAGGCATGATCATTGTATATAGGCATCATGTCCATGACAAGTAGACCGAAAAGATTCTGCATCTACTACTATTACTCCACACATCGACCACTATCCAACATGCATCCAGAGTATTAAGTTCATGAGAACAGAGCAACGCCTTAAGCAAGATGACATGATGTAGAGAGATAAACTCAAGTAATATGATATAAATTCCATCTTTTTATTCCCGATGGCAACAATACAATATGTGACTTGCTGCCCCTACTGTCACTAGGAAAGGACACCACAAGATTGAAACCAAAGCCAAGCACTTCTCCCATTGCAAGAACTATAGATCTAGTAGGCCAAACCAAACCGATAATTCGAAGAGACTTGCAAGGATATTTAAATCATGCATAAAAGATTTCAGAAAAGCATCCAGTATTGTTCATATATACTCTTGATCATAAACCCGCAATTCATCGGATCTCGACAAACACACCACAAAAAGAATTACATCGAATAGATCTCCTTGAAGATCGAGGTGAACTTTGTATTGAGATTCAAAGAGAGAGAAGAAGCCATCTAGCTTATAACTATGGACCCGAAGGTCTCTGGTAAACTACTCACAACTTATCGGAGGGGCTATGGTGATGATGTAGAAGCCCTCCGTGATCGATGCGCCCTCCGGTGGAGCTCCGAAACAGGCCCCAAGATGGGATCTCATGGGTACAGAAGGTTGCGGCGGGGAATTAGGGTTTCGTGCTCGTCCTTGATAGTTTCAGGGTACGTAGGTATATATAGGCTGAAGAGGGACGTCGGGGAAGCAAAAGGGGGTCCACGAGGGTGGGGGGCGCGCCCCTGCCCTTGTGGCTGCCTCTCTCGCTTCCTGGCATGTACTCCAAGTCTTCTGTGTTGATAACGTTCCAAAAATAACTCTCCCGAAGGTTTGATTCCGTTTGGACTCCATTTGATGTTCCTTTTCTGCGAAACACTAAAATAGGCAAAAAAACAGCAATTTGCACGGGGCCTTGGGTTAGTAGGTTAGTCCCAAAAATAATACAAAAGTGTATAATAAAGCCTGTTAAACATACAAAACAGAGAATATAATAGATTGGAACAATAAAAATTATAGATACGTTGGAGACGTATGAATGCCCCCCCAACCGAGGTTCACCTAGCAAAATGCGAAGTAGCAAGCCCCCCCCCCCAACACACTTTCAGTCGACGAGCCAGAGAAGCATATCTCACCAAGATGGATTGTAAAATGGACCAAGAATAATGCACCTTGGTCGTACAACCTTTGTCTTGTTGTTGGTCAAAGTGATGGATGTCCATGCGTCCCCAGAGATGGGCTAGCTCGCCAATAATCACGCAAGTAGCTAGTCCCCGAATACAACCACTGCATGCATGCGGCCCATACATATGCATGAAGAGGTGTGATTGTGAGTAACAATGGAACAACTTTGATGTGGCACCATGATTTCAAACTAGAAATCCCCACATTGAGTGAGGGTTAGGTTGACAATGCATATGTATTTTACACCACACTTCAAGCCAACGACGGGGATTCATGCATGCATGCGTGCATAGTATATGCGCTCAAACTTAAGGTCTGAATCTCACCATGACCTATACTATGATAACACGAGCCAAATGAAGAATCCGCCATGGTAACCTATCTTGTTGTTGGTCAAGCTGATGATGGATGTCCACGCGGGCCCATGAATATATAGGCTTGTCACCGGTAACTACGCGAGGGAGTGTACCATTCGAAGGCAACCACTACATGCATATGTATGGAGGTGATGCGTGCATGCATGTTTGAATACCATTTCACGACATTGATGTGACGCGTGCTTCAAAAATTATACACTAGCTCCCCACATACAGCGAGATTGGTTCATGACGTGTCGCTGTACTAGCCACTTCAACTCGATGGGAGGGATTCATGCGTACACATGCATGTGTGTGTGTGCTCAAATTGTATCATGCATGCATGTCATCCCAGAGCATGACCTATATATATACCATATTACAAGCAAAAATAATAATCCCCTCCTCAGTAAAATTAACCTCTCTTCTTGTTAAGCAAAAAGTAGTGATGGACCAAGCGGGCCCACAGATGGAAATCATCGATATGCTGATAACCGCTGAAGTGGGTGCGAGAGGACAACTACCACTACTTTGCATGTGGGCCAAACATATATATGTTGAATACCCAAAATGCACAACTTTGATGTGCCACATGCCTCAAAAACCGTAAACCATGCACCCACACAAAGCGAGGTTCATGAAGCGTACTACATATGATGGTGGCCTCCCTCCTCTTCACCGCATACTATATGCCCCTGCCGTAATATGTACAACCCAAAATAATCCTCATCGATGGTGAAATTAATTAACCTCTCCCGATGTAGGTCAAAGTGATGCATGCATGCATCAACGATGGCCTCGTGGGCCCACAGATGGAAGCATCACACGTGAGTGTCCTAGCTAGGATAACCACCGCGTGCATGCATGTGGCCCATAGAGGTGTTGTGTGATGTTTGAATAGCCAATTTCACAATTTTGATGTGGCACGTGCCTCGGAAACCAAAAAGTCCTGACACTGAGTGAGGTGTACTTGTTCACGGACGTGTACGTATAGTATATATGCTAGTCCCCTCCTACCTCTTCGACGCGTACTATATCCCACCATAACACAAACAAAAAAGATTCTACCTTGCTGGTTAAATTAACCTTAATGCCGGTTGTTCGTCAAAGTGATGGACGATGACCTCGCAGGCCCATAGAAAGCGTCACACGCGAGTATCGAGTGTCGTGTAGAACAACCATCGACTGCATGTGGCCAAAACATGTATGTATGAAAGGGTTGTGTAATGTTTTAAATAACGATTTCACGACTCTGATGTGGCACCGTCCTACCTAACAAAGCGACCAACCCACACGGGGGCTCACAACTCGTAGTGTACTGCGAGCCACCCACCACCCCCAGACCCACACACCCACACACGCACACCACGAATCCACCGCAACTACGATGCATGTTAAATTAATTATCCCGCGGTGAACATATGTTACCAAAGGAGGGACGTTTTAATTTCGAAAAATCCACAGAGATCATTAAGATGTTTTAGTACATTAATTGATTGATTTTCTACGGGTATAATGTGCAAAAATCAAATTTGAGCTACATGCACACGTGACAGTGCCCTAAATGGATTGCGAAAATACATGTGTCTCACTGGGTGCATGTTTACTCCCCGTGCAACAAATTTCAAACATTGAGAATCTTGATTTTTAAATTCTAGTACATCCAAAACTTATTTGAAGTTCATGAAACTTATCGTGTTGTTATATGGACACCAATACAAAGTGGCATTGTACTTTTTTTGTCAAATTTGAGACCAGTTTTGATGTAATATTTATCTAATTACAAATGGGAGATTATTAATAATTGGGAACCAATATCCCAAACGGATTATTTATTCGAACCGTGAGCGTTAGACCAACAATGGATACGTGTCATGCTTCGGTTAAGCAATAAAGCGACATCATTAATCATCCAAATAGAAAAACAATATACGTGTTGCCGTGCGACCCGTGTGCCGTGCGACTGGGCGTGAGTTGACGGGATGCATGCAAGAAGTCCCCCGTGCAGGCTGCTACTTCTCGAGCTTGCGTTGTTTTCCCTCGAAGAGGAAAGGGTGATGCAGCACAGTAGCGTAAGTATTTCCCCTGTTTTTGAGAACCAAGGTATCAATCCAGTAGGAGACCACGCGCGAGTCCCTCGCACCTCCGCAAACAAATAAGAACCTTGCAGCCAACGCGATAAAAGGGGTTGTCAGTCCCTTCTCGGTCACTTACAAAAGTGAGATCTGATAGAGATGATAAGATGATATTTTTTGGTATTTTTGATATGTAGATTGAAAGTAAAGATTGCAAAACAAAAGTAAAGTAAAGATAAATAGTTGATGGAAGATTAATATGATGAAGATAGACCCGGGGGCCATAGGTTTCACTAGTGGCTTCTCACATGATAGTAGATTTCTACGGTGGGTGAACAAATTAGTGTCGAGCAATTGATTGAAAAGCGCATAGTTATGAGAATATCTTGGCATGATCATTGTATATAGGCATCATGTCCATGACAAGTAGACCGAAACAATTCTGCATCTACTACTATTACTCCACACATCGACCACTATCCAACATGCATCCAGAGTATTAGGTTCATAAGAACAGAGCAACGCCTTAGGCAAGATGACATGATGTAGAGGGATAAACTCAAGCAATATGATATAAACCCCATCTTTTTATCCTCGATGGCAACAATACAATACGTGCCTTGCTGCCCCTGCTGTCACTGGGAAAGGATACCACAAGATTGAACCCAAAGCCAAGCACTTCTCCCATTGCAAGAACTACCGATCTAGTAGGCCAAACCAAACCAATAATTCGAAGAGACTTGCAAGGATATTTAAATCATACGTAAAAGATTTAAGAGAAGAAACAAATATTGTTCATAGATAATCTTGATCATGAACCCACAATTCATCGGATCTTGACAAACACACTACAAAAAGAATTACATCGAATAGGTCTCCAAGAAGATCGAGGAGAACTTTGTATTGAGATCCAAAGAGAGAGAAGAAGCCATCTAGCTAATAACTATTGACCCGAAGGTTTGTGGTAAACTACTCACAACTCATCGGAGAGGCTATGGTGTTGATGTAGAAGCCCTCCATGATCGATTACCCCTCCGGTGGAGCTCCGGAACAGGCCCCAAGACGGGATCTCACAGGTACAGAAGGTTGCGATGGTGGAATTAGGGTTTCGTGGTGCTCCCCGATGGTTTCAGGGTACGTGGGTATATATAGAAGGAAGAGGCACGTCAGGGGAGCCACGAGGGGCCCACGAGGGTGGGGGGCGTGCCTACCCCCCTAGGCGCGCCCGTGCCCTCGTGGCCGCCTCGTTCGCTTCCTGGTGTGTACTCTAAGTCTTCTGTGTTGATATTTTTCCAAAAATGACTCTCCCGAAGGTTTCATTCCATTTGGACTCCGTTCGATATTCCTTTTCTGCGAAACACTGAAATAAGAAAAAAACAACAATTTGCACTGGGCCTTGGGTTAGTAGGTTAGTCCCAAAAATAATATAAAAGTGTATAATAAAGCCCATTGAACATCCAAAACATAATATATAATAACATGGAACAATAAAAATTATAGATACGTTGGAGACGTATCACATGCAAACGGGGAGGCGTGCGTGCAGGTGTGTGAATTGACAAAGGCGTGCTCGCTGCGGAGTGTCATCGGGAGGTGCGAGTACCTGTGTGAAACTTTGGTAGGTTTGCGAGCAGTCCGTTGTGCAGGCTCACCGGGAGGCGAGCCATCGGTTTGACCGCCACCCGCCTCTCTCCTACAACTCCATATTAATGGTGCGCCCGAGCGGCCGCACCCCCATCCTTGCCACAAACACACACACACACACACACACACACACACACACACACACACACACACAATCCTCTCTCTCCGCTTGCATCCTCGACGCCACTCTCAGTCTTCAAATCCGCGAGTGTATGAGGATGCCGCTGAAGCGCCCCATCGGAGGGAGTGGCGACGCCGAGGCTGCTAAAGCACCAGAGCACGGTGTAGAGATGGAGAAAGAGGTTGCCATCACCGCTGGCGAGTTATCGCTACACCCTGACATCGTCGACGGCGTCGAGCTTCCACAGTTGGAGGCGGAGTTCCACACCGACTATGGTGACGACCCTAGTGACGACTCCGGCTACGACCACTCCGGTGACAACTCTGACGACGATGGACAGCTGGTTAGTCATCTATGCCCATTTATGAGTCAAATAGATCATAGGGTTTCTCTAGTTACTCCTGCCTCCCCCTTTTTGGAATAGAAATCCTATGGTTATGTCCTCCCAATCCATGAAATCTGAGTAAGTTTTGTTAGATCCGTGTAGTGTATTCATTGTTTGAATGGTACAAGTGATAAGTGATTAGTTGTTTCATCTATGCAGATGATTTCTGCTAGTAATTTTACTAGGGTTAGTGTTCGTGCTAATAATTCCTAGCCAGGACTTGACAATTGATTTCGAATGACCTACATATGTTTGTGCCATTATTTTCTTCAAGATTGGTCTGTACATAGAAATGTGTGCTTAAAAATCGAATCATAATCTCTGGATATGTATAAATCCATAGCCATAGATTCCTCATCCTACTTTACAGGCATGTAATCTTTGATTTGATGCCAATTTTTGGCAACTACTAAATGTTCGATAGAGATTAGTTTGTAGCCATTAATTTAAAGCCACATTTTTTACTACTTGTATAGGTGTTGTCTGACGATTTGGACAGTGCGATGAAGATGTCCAGAGGAGGTACAAGAGGCAAATCCTGAGGGAGCTTTATGTGGGAATGCATAACAGGCGTATTAGGACCTGGAACGGCGGCTATCGATGCCCATTTTTCTACCACAAGCTTCATGACGCGATCAAAATGTTCTGGCGCATGCAAGAGGACGGGCGTTGGCTCCTTCAAGCAGAAGTATTCTTGTAGGGTGGAGCATGATGCGTACGCCGAGTATCTAGAGAAGCTTCAGGATCTTGCCGACATGTGAGATGAGACATGGGATCGAACTATGTACGCTTGAGCAATGTTTAATGATGGTTGAACTATGTACTTATGGTTGAACTATGCTTGTGTACGTGTATGCTTATTATCTATGTCTAAGTATGTTTAATCTATGTTTACTTATGTCTAACCGTGGGATATGGATGCAACCAGTTCGGTTGATGGAATCCGATGATCCACAAGTATAGGGGATCTATCGTAGTCCTTTCGATAAGTAAGAGTGTCGAACCCAACAAGGAGTAGAAGGAAATGATAAGCAGTTTTCAGTAAGGTATTCTCTGCAAGCACTGAAATTATCGGTAACAAATAGTTTTGTGATAAGGTAATTCATAACGAGCAACAAGTAACAAAAGTAAACAAGGTGCAGCAAGGAGGCCCAATCCTTTTTGTAGCAAAGGACTAGCCTAGACGAACTCTTATATATGGAAAAGCGCTCCAGAGGACACATGGGAATTATCGTCAAGCTAGTTTTCATCATGCTCTTATGATTCACGTTCGTTACTTTGATAATTTGATATATGGGTGGACCGGTGCTTGGGTACTGCCCTTCCTTGGACAAGCATCCCACTTATGATTAACCCCTCTTGCAAGCATCCGCAACTACGAAAGAAGAATTAAGGTAAACCTAACCATAGAATGAAACATATCAATCCAAATGAGCCCCTTACGAAGCAACACATAAACTAGGGTTTAAGCTTTTGTCACTCTAGCAACCCATCATCTACTTATTACTTCCCAATGCCTTCCCCTAGGCCCAAACAATGGTGAAGTGTCATTTAGTCGACGTTCACATAACACCACTAGAGGAAAGACAACATACATCCCAACAAAATATCGAACGAATACCAAATTCACATGACTACTTATAACAAAACTTCTCCCATGTCCTCAGGAACAAACGTAACTACCCACAAATCATAATCATGTTCATAATTAGAGAGGTATTAATTTGCATAAAGGATATGAACATATAATCTTCCACCGAATAAACCAACTAGCATCAACTACAAGGAGTAATCAACACTATTAGCAACCCACATGTACCAATCTGAGGTTTTGAGACAAAGATCGGATATAAGAGATGAAATAGGGTTTGAGAGGAGATGGTGCTAGTGAAGATGTTGATGGATATTGACCCCCTCCCGATGAGAGGATCGATGGTGATGACATGGTAACAATTTCCCCCTCCCGGAGAGATGTTTCCCCGGCAGAACAGCTTCGCCGGAGCCCTAGATTGGTTCCGCCAAGGTTCCGCCTCGACACGGCGGCGCTTCGTCTGGAAAACTTCCTTCTGTTTTTTCCAGGGCAAAAGACACCTTATACCAAAAGATGGGCATTGGGGGGCTTCCAGGTGGCCCACGAGGCAGGGGGCGCGCCCTCCACCCTCATGGATAGTGGGTGGCCCCCTCTAGTGCTTTATTCGCCCAATATTTAGTACATTCCAAAACTGACTTTCATGACTTTTGGAGTTGTGCAGAATAAGTCTCTAATATTTGCTCGTTTTCCAGCCCAGAATTCCAGCTGCCGACATTCTCCCTCTTCATGTAAACCTTGTAAAATAAGAGAGAAAAGACATAAGTATTGTGACATAATGTGAAGTAATAGCCCATAATGCAAATATTGATATAAAAGCATGATGCAAAATGGATGTATCAACTCCCCCAAGTTTAGACTTCGCTTGTCCTCAAGCGGAAGCCGATATAAAAAAATATGTCCACATGTTTAGAGATAGAGGTGTCGATAAAATAAAATACGGACATGAGGGCATCATGATCATCCTTAGAATAGAAACACACACACACACACACACACACACACATATATATATATATATATATATTATATGTATATATGTGTGTGTGTGTATATATATAGAGTCATATGATTTCTTATGCGGACGTAACAATCTATTCACAATGTAAAGTATGAATCAGAAACTTCATTGAAAACTAACAAACTATGATCACAGTCATTGAAGCAATTGCAATTTATCATAACATCGGAAAGAGTCAATATAAGAGCTTTTCAGCAAGTCCACATAGTCAACTCTCATTTAGTCTTTCACAATTGCTAAAGCTCACGCAATACTTGTGGGTATGAAGTTTTAATCGGACACAGAGAAAGATAGAGGCTTATAGTTTTGCCTCCCAACCTTTTACCTCAAGGGTAAAGTCAACAATAATGCTTTATGAAAACCCACATCCAATTGGATATATATATATCAGGATCTTTCCAACACATAGTGCTTGCCAAAGGATAAAGTGTAAAAAGGAAAGGTGAAGATCACCATGACTCTTGTATAAGGTATAAGAAAATAAGTGAAAGATAGGCCCTTCGTAGAGGGAAGTAGAGGTTGTCATGTGCTTTTACGGTTGGATGCAAAAAATCTTAATGCAAAAGAACATCAAATTATATTGCCACTTGTGATAGGGACCTTTATTATGCAGTCCGTTGCTTTTATTTTTTCCATATCCCAAGCTCGTATAAAGCTTATTTTCTCCACACTAATAGATCATACATATTTAGAGAGAAATTTTTATTGCTTGCAACAAAGAAAACTTACTTGAAGGATCTTACTCAATCCATAGGTATATATGGTGGACTCTCATGGCAAAACTGGGTTTAAGGATATTTGGAAGCACAAGTAGTATCTCTACTTGGTGCAAGGAATTTGGCTAACATGAGGGGGAAAGACAAGCTCAACACGTTGGATGATCCATGACAATATAATTTATTTCGGATATATGAAAACATAACCCATTACGTTGTCTTCCTTGTCCAACATCAACTTTTTAGCATGTCATATTTTACGGAGTGCTCACAATCATAAAAGATGTCCAAGATAGTATATTTATATGTGAAAACATCTTTTTTTTTATTACTTCCTATTAATTGCAATGATGACCAAAACTATGTTTGTCAACTCTCAACAACTTTTAGTCATCATACTCTTTATATGTGAAGTCATTACTCTCCATAAGATCAATATGATCTCTTTACTTCTTTTTATTCTTCCCTTTTTTTGTTCCCTCAAGATCATAGCAAGATAACCAAGCGCTCGACTAAAGACTAATCTTTATTATATATAGCTCACGGACTCGATTACATAGATAAGGATCAACAAAAAACTCAAAGCTAGATCATACTAAACTTTATTTTACTAGATCAAGATATAACCAAAAGGATCGAACTAAGAAAAATGGTAAAGGTAGAAGTGTGATGGTGATACGATACCGGGGCACCTCCCCCAAGCTTGGCAGTTGCCAAGGGGAGTGCCCATACCCATGTGTTTATGTCTCTTTCTTCGGAGGTAGTGATGTGATATTTTTGGCGATGATGCCCCTTAGGATACGGCTCTCTTCCTCGATCTTATTAACTTGCTGCTTAAGATCCATAGTTTCCTTCCGGAGTTTACCCACGACGGCTAAGGCTTCTTTCGCCCATGGATGTTGCATAGCTGTGGGAGAACAAGTAACACTCTTTTTCACATTTTCATAAGAAAGAAATCTAGCATTGGGAGGGATGAGGAATTTGGAATTGCTGAGCTCTGGAGTTCCTCCATCATAAATCTGGCTTGGAGACGAGAGGTAACTTCTTGATCTTCCTCCATGGCATCTATCCTTTTCAAGTCGGCCTCCATCTCTTTCTCAGTTGACGGCCCAAAGTGATCGACATTGCTGTTTGCTTTTGCCATGGTGTCGGGTGAGATACCCGGCTCTCCCCGACTGACTCTTGAGAAGACATCTTGATCTAGTCTGCTGCAGAAACAACTCAAAACAAAAACAGAGGATTTTGTCATGGTACGGTGGTCAAAACCTTCGAGTGATTATATAATGAATTTTTACTGACCAAAAGAAGTATCGTTCAAGAAAACGGAGTCCGGAGGGCACACGAGGATGGGGGCGCACCCAGGGGAATAGGGCGCACCCTCCACCCTCGTGGACGCCTCGTGTCCCTTTCAGACTACTTCTTATTTTCCTATTTTTAAATGTTCCAAAA
>LR738713.1:218600538-218715108 GCA_902687465.1 Secale cereale
GTACGTCTAGCGTTTCAACACCGTGCGCCTCAGGATCCCCATGGTCTCGGACGAGGCCATCATCTCGGCGTTCTCCGACGATGTCCGCGACGTTAGGATGAAGGAGGAGCTCGCCATCCATGAGGACCTGTGCACGGCCCTCGAGATGTTCAACCTCGCGGCGAAGTGCGCCAGGGCAGAGGAAGGCCGCCCCTCTCTCCTGGAGCTGCATGAAGTGGAGGCTAACGACAAGAAGGCCAAGGCCAAGGAAGCAATGTGCAAGGGACCCGCCGTGCTGGCTACGGAGCCAGAAGTGAAGCGTGGCTGCGGCTACAACACCCCCCTAGAGACAACCGTCCATACCACGTCTTCCACGATGTTCATAGCCACAACACCAACGACTGCCAAGAACTCACGGCGATGCGTGACCGGCGTGTCGGGCAGCGTTCTGAGCGCGACAATCGCGGCTACGACTGCGAAGGGGGCCGTGGTGGAGGACGCTGGGACGGGAGGAACTCGCGCCAAGGATGGCGTGACCAACCTCGTAAAGATCGCTCGCAGGAGCAGCCTCGTGATGCCCCATGGCGTGGCCAGCCTCGTGAGGGTCGTCCTCAGGGCAACGCAGGCCTGCCTCCGCTGCCACCACCGCCAAGAAGAAACGACGACGACCGCCAGGGAGACGAAACAGGGGGCTTTCAGGAGCCACGCGTGGTTGCATGCATCCTGGGAGGAGCCCACGCTCCGGCTTCCCACCGCATCTTCAAGCAGTTCGCTCGTGAGGTGAACGCGGCGCTCCCCAGGCCTGATGCTGCGCGCAACCTTAGGTGGATCAAGCAGGTCATCGCCTTCGACCCCAAGGACCAGCTCAAGTGCACCGCAGCCCTAGGCACTCTCCCGATGCTCTGCACTCCGACCATCAGCAACGTCCTCGTGACCAAGACCCTCATCGACGGTGGAGTAGGGCTCAACGTCCTCTCCGTCTAGACCTTCGAGATGCTCCAAGTCCCCAACGATCAGCTGCACCCAACCAAGCCATTCTACGGAGTCACAGATGGCTCCACACTCCCGATGGGGCAGGTGCGCCTCCCCGTCACCTTCGGCGATCGCGACAACTATCACACCGAGCTCATCGACTTCGACGTCGCCAACATCCACCTCCCGTACAACTCCATCCTAGGGTATCCGGCCCTCGCCAAGTTCATGGCGGCGACGCATCACGGCTACAACATCCTCTAGAAGCCAGACAGTGGCGGGGTCATCAAGATCGCCTGCGACGAGAAGGAAGCAGTGTGTTCCCTGGAGCGCGCCTACCATACTGCAGCGGTCAAGAGCTCCGACGAAGATGGAGCCGTCTTCGCCCTACTGACCGCCCCCAAGAATAAGAAGCACCTGCCCGCAAACGGACCTCAGGACGCAGGGGCTCATGACGACACCGCCTCGGGTCCCGCGCCTGCTGACGAGGCACCTTCCACCCTCGCATAGGGAGGCGCGCCCGACGCCCCTCTTAGGACAGGCTCAGGGGCTCTCCTCTGGAGTGCCTCTAGGCTAACTAGCGTCATGAGGGAGGTGTTCGGGCACCACTTGCAGGTGTGTCTCGACGCGCATTTTTGTGAGCCCAGCGTGAGCCATACATCGCTGGGGGCTCAGGACTTCATCGTAGGCTACCGAGGAACTTCAGTACGCAAGGTTCATACGCGGTGGGCGCAACCGCACGGCACCAAGCCCACCTACCCGCAACCCAAGCAACCAATTCCTCGTCTGCGTCGACATCGCAGGCCCCAACTGAGCCGCTTCTCTTGAGCCCTTCTGGCCGACGGCTGTCGGCTGGAGGAGGACTCTCCCTTGCAGTTACATTCGCACGCTCTTCGGCTTCCGCAACGCTGCTGCCACGTTCCAGTACCTCACGCGATAGGCTTTGGGGGCCCAGGAGGCTCAGTGGCAGGCGGTCCTGACGGAGCAGGAGCCGGACCACCGTGAACACTGAGGGCCTCCAGAGCCCCTGGGCCTCAGGAGTCCAGCGATCCTCAGGAGCGACCCGCACGAATCGCGTCTTCAGCTACCCCAACTCTTCTTCGACGACAAGTATCAGGTGATGTCTTAGGTATTCATTCGACGATGCCCCGGGCTGCATCATCCTCAAGCTGTCGGGGGCTCACCCCCACAGCAGTCCTCGAGCTGCTGGGGGCTCACTCCCACAGCTGTCTCTTTTGCGCATTAATCAAGGCTAGTTGTCTCTCCCTACTTGCATTATCTATATGCTTGGCGTCCTCACCGCCACTAAGGTCATGATGCCGCATCAAGACAGAAAGGGAGGGAAGGCCCGGGTCAGGCCCTCGTCCCCTCACTCGTGACCCGTCGTGCATGAGCCCGCCCTGGATTTCACCAGGGGCTCGCCGGCGGCGGGTATGATGCGCGTGGGGAGGGGCCTCCTCTCCCTCCACTCAAGCTCAAGGCACCGCGCCTCCCGACCTACCATCCCTCGGGCTGCGGAGGGTATGTATGGAGGCGGTATGGCAGCCCGTCCTACGCACACCAGGAGGGCCCAAGACCGCGGCTACGCCCCCCCGCTCGCGTAACCCCGTACCCTCTGGGCCCGGCCTTGATCAGGAGGGCTCAGGGGTCATTAGGAGCGTGAGTGGGGTGGGGTCCCCCTCGCACCTCAGGACACCGTGCCTCTGGACGATGTTAGCCCCTCGGGGCGAAGCACGCCCGGAGGTCGCGTAAGCGGTGTGCCTAGTGCTCGGCAGGGGGGCCTATAGCCAAGGTCCCATCCCCCCACTATGCATAGTGTCCCACCTCATTAACGCCACCTTCTTGTGAGGTCATGGCGGGAGCGGACTAGCGCGGGGCGGGGCCCTCAAAGTGAAGGGGCGGGCACGTCAGAATTCCTCATAATCTGTTTAGAATCGCCCGTGTCTCTAGGCCCGGTGCCGTGCGCCTGGAGACGCAGGATGGGATACCTATCCAGAATTCCTAGAACATTGAACACCTCAGGAGGTTCTATCCGTAATCAAGGCTCCGTGCCCATGAAGGTCTCCGCTTGTGACACTCTCACGTAATATTGAGTTGGGGTTGTACACGCCTCGGAGTCTCCTGTGCGTTGCCTACGGGCCCTCAGACGGGGCTCCCACCCACGTCCCTGTGGTAGTCCTTAGCTCCGCGCTGGGAAGAAGACGTAGTGTAGGGGTCGGATGCGACCTTTTTTCCTTTTTGGCTTGGTGTTTGGCTGTCAGCCTTTTCTACTTCCTTGGCTATCAGCCCTTCCTCTACCCTGTGCTATGAAGTTCTCGTGTTTCTTGCATTTCTTGCATTTGGTTGGAAGTCTTGATTGGGACCTTTCTCGCCGGTTTTAAGTTCAGTTTTTTAAGAAGGGGCTTCTCCACTCGCTCTCCTTCGCACGCCTCGCGCGTGGGGGATGGGGCACGGTCGGTCACCGGCCTTCGTCTGCCACGGCTTCGTGACCTCGCCCGGCCAAGCCTGCTCAGGCTCTAGCGTCGGGCTTCTTAGCCCGCACAATCTATCCTACCGAGCCGGCTCAGGCTTTGGTGCTTTAACCCGCGCTCGGCGCTCTCAGCAGCTCTCAGCGGCTCACCCATGCTTGGGGGCTGCACAAGCTCTCTGGATTCGGTCGTCCTCACGACCCGATGGGGGCTCATGACGCCAAAGAGTCAGGATCACTCCGCCTCAAGAGTCGCGACACATAAAGCTAAGTAATCTCACCAAGACCGAAAAACATGACAGCAAGTTCTCGCTTCATACATATATCACAGTCCATTACACGCCTTCTCGAGGCAATTTAAAATTTTGACGCAGGAAACACATGAAGGCAAAAGAAGGAGAAAAAGCTGAGGCCGCTCCCGCTCTGTCGGAGTCTCCCAGTTCTTCCGGCTTCACCGAACCACAGCGGTGCGGTAACCCCCTCCCCTCACCGGGCCGAGATCGGTGGCGTGGTGGCTCGTCGTAGCTGCCGCTGTTGGAGGGGCTGCTGCTGCCACAGAGGGGGGACCCACGGCGCCCACCAAGACCAAGCTCGTCTCCATAGGAAGAGCTGCTCCTCCGGACTCCGTCGCCACCCTCCTCGTCATCGTCGGCCTCGGGACAGCACCCAAGGCGCCTCTCTTCCTCCGAGAAGACCCCGACGTACAGCATTGAGACACAGATATACCTGAAGTGCAGCGTGCACCTCCCTGCAGTCGGCGCGCGCGCAAACGACTGCCAGCCGCGCCCCAGGAACACGTCGCCTGAGGGGCAACGTCGACCTCCACCCAGGACGCACCACTGCAGCAGCCGTCGGTCTACAGCCAGAGGCTGCCGGGGCCTCCGGCTGGCAGCACATTGCCAAACGAGCAGGGAAGCTGGAGCCACGAGCCACCAGGCTTCTCCGCCCACACCACGAACTCCGACGACACGTCGAAG
The DNA here is from genome assembly GCA_902687465.1 of Secale cereale. NCBI lineage: Eukaryota > Viridiplantae > Streptophyta > Magnoliopsida > Poales > Poaceae > Secale > Secale cereale. The sequence goes on from LR738713.1 coordinate 218,604,934, forward strand.
GAGTGGAGCTGCGGGCACGGAAAACACGCGACTGTCATGCGCCGCCTCGCGCCTCCTATCCGACCGCGGCCACGACCACCTTCACCACGGGAAGACGTACCGCGCCTCTCACCAGCGGCCGCGACAGGACCCGGAAGGCCGCGCCCGCTTCCCTGAGGAGTCGCTGCGGGCGCAGCGGCATGCTTGCAGGGATGCCCGTGACCCCTCTTCGGCGGCAGTAGGGCCAGATCCTTCGGGGCCTTCCCCTTCTCCGCGGTGGATGGCTTCCTCGGCGGCGCCATGGGGATCTTGCAGCGAGAGGGAGAGCGGGGAACAAGCAAGGTGGAAGACAGCGCTGGCTTGAAGATGGCTTGGGGGCTCCCCCCTAGTCCCATTTATAGGGCCGAGGAACCCAACCGCCAGCCATTGGCGTCGCAACCATAACAGCCCCGTCGTTTGCGCCGGCGAGTTGTCAAGTCACACGATTACCAAGACTGCGTGGGGAGCGCGGTCGCCACATCAAATCCAACCGTCACGTGCCAGCCTGGCCCGCAGCCTTTTGGGGCCCGCGGCGCTTCGTCCTCGACTAAGGCTTCGCCTCAAAGCCAACTCCGCGCACACCTTGGGCCCGGGGGCTACTGTCGGCGTCCTGGGAACCAGGTTACCCAGACTTGCGTGTCTGCGGGCTGCAGCACGCTCCTGCCACATCCTTGGGAATACCTGCAAGCTTAAATAATACACAAACTTCATCCACATAGATTAGGTGCATATCGGGATGTAATGTTCCATCTCCTGTAAAAGGATTAGATAGCAGTTTCTTTATTGTACCCGAAGGAATTTCAAAGTAAACATTTTCAGTAGGTTCAGTAGGTTGAGGAGCAACTCCTTGCTCTACTGGTCGGGGTGAAGATACCCCGAACAAGCCCCTCAAAGGATTATTTTCCATAGTAACAAGTGACAGTAAATTTCAGCACCCTATATAAATTTTCCTTACCAAATTCCACCTACCAAAGGCGCTTCACTCCCCGGCAACGGCGCCAAAAAAGAGTCTTGATGACCCACAAGTATAGGGGATCTATCGTAGTCCTTTCAATAAGCAAGAGTGTCAAACCCAACGAGGAGCAGAAGTAAATGATAAGTAGTTTTCAGTAAGGTATTCTCTGCATGCACTAAAATTATCGGTAACATATAGTTTTCTGATAAGGTCATTCGTAACGAGCAACATATCGGCGTCCTGTGAACCAGGGTACCCAGACTTGGCTGTCTGCGGGCTGCAGCGCGCTCCTGCCATAGCCTGGTACGGCCCAGCTGATCGACTAGTTGCTCAAGACCCTCGCGAGGGGGCTAGACCTCGTGAGGAGAAGAACTTCAAGACCCCCTCAGGAGCGTCCTCGCAAGGTGCTCCGGAGGGGCAGAGAATCCAAGGCCAAGCCTGCCTCAGAAGGAGGCAGTGATGTAAGCAGTGATGCACAGCGCCAGCGGGTGCCAGCGCCCGCCAACGTCGTAGTTGCCGTTTTGGTGCAAAGGAGGCAGCGCAGGCGCAGGTTCCCGAGGAGCAGGACAAACGTTTCCCCATTGGTGCAACAAGACCGAAGACCGCAAGGACGATAGGGAGGATGTGACCACCGAGCCCACCACCGCATCACCGCCTGATCCTTTTGCAGACGAAGACTGCTTTTGTTAGGGTAGGAACGTCCGTGTGTTCCCGCTCGAAATGGCCGTTGTGGGATCCCTTCCCGCCTAAACATTTCGGGGGAAGAGGACCCTGGCCGCCTATAAGTAGCTAGGATCCCCACTACGAGGGACGCGTCAAGCAGATCCATAAACTCTGCCACCATGCAAAGGAGCAAGAACTCTTGCCTCCCGATCCTCCTGAGCTCTCCTCCTGAGCTGAGGAACCACTGTACTAGTTCATATTCTAGCCTTCCCGAGGCCAATCCACCAAAGCAGGAAGTAGGGTTTTACACCACAAGGTGGCCTGAACCTGGGTAAACTCTTGCGTGCTTCACTTGTTGTTTGCTTGACTCTCTTCACTAGATGACGGCGAGACGCTAGGTAGACTTTAGTGGGAGAGATCTTTGTTCACACCCCTGTGTTCGAACTTCTTGGGTTTGCGGAGCCCGTAATCCGACACAACAAATAACAAAAGTAAACAAGGTGCAGCAAGGTGGCCCAATCCTTTTCGTAGCAAAGGATAAGCCTGGACGAACTCTTATATAAGGAAAAGCGCTCCAGAGGACACATGGGAATTATCGTCAAGCTAGTTTTCATCATGCTCTTATGACTCACGTTCGTTACTTTGATAATTTGATATGTGGGTGGACCGGTGCTTGGGTACTGCCCTTCCTTGGACAAGCATCCCACTTATGATTAACCCCTCTCGCAAGCATCCGCAACTATGAAAGAAGAATTAAGGTAAACCTAACCATAGAATGAAACATATGGATCCAAATCAGCCCCTTACGAAGCAACACATAAACTAGGGTTTAAGCTTTTGTCACTCTAGCAACCCATCATCTACTTATTACTTCCCAATGCCTTCCCCTAGGCCCAAACAATGGTGAAGTGTCATTTAGTCGACGTTCACATAACACCACTAGAGGAAAGACAACATACATCTCAACAAAATATCGAACGAATACCAAATTCACATGACTACTTATAACAAAACTTCTCCCATGTCCTCAGGAACAAACGTCACTACTCACAAATCATAATCATGTTCATAATTAGAGAGGTATTAATGTGCATAAAGGATATGAACATATAATCTTCCACCGAATAAACCAACTAGCATCAACTACAAGGAGTAATCAACACTATTAGCAACCCACATGTACCGGTCTGAGGTTTTGAGACAAAGATCGGATATAAGAGATGAACTAGGGTTTGAGAGGAGATGGTGCTAGTGAAGATGTTGATGGATATTAACCCCCTCCCGATGAGAGGTTCGATGGTGATGACGATGGTAACAATTTCCCCCTCCCAGAGAGATGTTTCCCCGGCAGAACAGCTCCGCCGGAGCCCTAGATTGGTTCCGCCAAGGTTCCGCCTCGACACAGCGGCGCTTCTTCCCGAAAACTTCCTTCTGTTTTTTCCAGGGCAAAAGACACCTTATACCAGAAGATGGGCATCAGGGGGGTTCCAGGTGGCCCACAAGGCAGGGGGCGCGCCCAGGGGGTAGGGCGCGCCCTCCACCCTCGTGGACAGTGGGTGGCCCCCTCTGGTGCTTTCTTCGCCCAATATTTTTAATATATTCCAAAACTGACTTTCGTGGAGTTTCAGGACTTTTGGAGTTGTGCAGAATAGGTCTCTAATATTTGTTCCTTTTCCAACCCAGAATTCCAAGTGCCGGCATTCTCCCTCTTTATGTAAACCTTGTAAAATAAGAGAGAAAAAACATAAGTATTGTGACATAATGTGAAGTAATAGCCCATAATGCAATAAATATCGGTATAAAAGCTTGATGCAAAATGGACGTATCAGAATATACCTCTGTCTTGCTTTGTTGGTCCCCTTTGTAATTCGTGTTAAATTTTGACCAAAGGTTTAACTGGCAAAATGTTAGTGCAGGTCAGCAAAAGTTATATCGTTGGATGGGTATTTGAGCATAGTGTTCAATTATATAATTTTTGGTGACATGCATAAACATTTATTAGATTAAAATTGGGTCAAAATTTGGTAAAAATTACAAAGGGGACCAATAAACCAGGACGGAGGTTGTACGTCAATCACACACGGTTCCCAAAATTGGAACTATGTGCAATGACTTTCATTTTACCTGTTGCGTCAATCACACACGGTTCCCAAAATTGGAACTGTATGCAATGACTTTCATTTTGCCTGTTGCGTCATCCACACACGGTTCGCTCTAGCAAACCATCGCCTCCAAAATTGTTTGTGGGACGGAAAAACCCTCACCACCCAATTCAGAAAAGAAAAAAGAAAACCGTCACCATCCCCACGTCACAAAAACCGTCACCCCGCCCGCCACCCCCTCCGGTCCCCATTCACGCATGCACAACTTCCTTCGCGTCTATGCCATGGCACCGCCTATCACGGCGGTAAACACTTAGCTCGCTGCCTGCCGCCGCCACAAGGCTGCCGACAAAGCCCACCGCACTTCGCCACTTCCTCTTGCCGCTGCCTATCGCCATCGACTTTCCTGACGCTGCTCGCGGTTGACCCAGCTCAGCTTGGTTGGGGAATCTACCGTACTGAGGGTTCTTTCTCATGGATGACAAGGTAACTATTTTAATGAGATATTGTCTCATCTCTTATCCCAGTTCATCTGCCTCCTTTAATCACCCGGCGGAAATTGCCGTGAATTCATTTTTATTCGAGCTGATTTGAGGGTTTTCTTTCATTCATAGAATGTACAGTGCGCCGACACATTAGGACTTTGTGACCTCCGCCAGAGATTCCATCATATCCTACCAGATCGCTTGATGACGTGCGCGGTATGTTCAATCTCACCCTAAATCGGTTGGCATGGCCTACTTTCCTGAACATATTCTAGATATTGCTACATTTGGATAAAAGGTGCCACATGCACCATATACGTCAAAGGGGATTTCCCCTTCTTCTTTCTATATTAGGCAAATTAATGATGTATTGTTCTTTTGATTACTCTCATATTTCCATGGCATCATGCTTACCCTATGTGTTTAATTATTGATTTTTGTCCTTCTATTTCAACTGTTGTACAGTTCTGTCAATTTGGGCCCATATTTGCATGTTACCATATTTTGTTTAACAACCCTACCATTTTCTGCAGCGCATCCCTTGCTATGCAATAGATTATGTAGTGCGCAATCTTTCCCTTTACATAGATCAAGGCTGCACGGATGTCATACTGCACACAAACCATGGATTTACAATTGTTGCTACTGTAGGACTTGATGAACACGGTGACTCCTATTTTGACACTGGCTTTTGGAAATAAATTTCGAAGTTTTATGTACTGAAAGCTGGCACTAAAATTGCACTTCACATAAATGGCCTGGTCATGATATATATGCTAACTTCCCCGACAAAATCATCCGTCCAGACTTTGTTCGAAGTAAGTTTTCTTTTCAACTATCTGCGTGTTGACTTACCCAGCAATGTCAAATGAATTGTGTAGTATTTAAGCAACCAATTTTTATTCCCTTTTCTTACTATATTCTTACCTAATAATTTCTAGTTACCAATACACTTTTCTATTGCCCTGTTTTAACTAAATATTCACTATACTCCCATTTCTATCAGAAAGCGCCACTGACAAGGAGACTCCGGAGGTGGAGAACGGGGCTGCCAACAAGCGGAGGCGGGACGAGCAAGAACCGCAAGTGACTCCAGCACGCCTAGACTTCATCAGCAGCCTCCCCGATGATATGTTGACAATCATCATCTCCCTCCACCCAATCAAATATGGGATGCGGACAACCGTCCCTTCCTAGCGGTGGCGCCCCCTATGGAACTCCAGCCCTCTCGACCTCATCGACACCCACGAGATCTTCCATGGCTATTGCAAAAGCTTTGATGCGTTCTCCAAGATCCTCGACAGTCACCTTGGCCCAACCGGAGGCCTTAGAATGGGCTAGTTCCGTTCCAATGGCAAGGACGGATCCAAGCTTGACGACTGGTTCCGATCCCCCACCCTAGATCAGCTCGAGGAGCTCACTTTTGATGATGGGCATATGCGGTCGCTGCCAACGTCCGCACTCCGCCTCGCACCCATGCTGCGCATTGCCAAGTTCAGGAACTGCCATCTCCCCTTTAATGATGCATCCGCTCTTATTCTACCAGGACTAAAGCACCTCGAGATCGTCGACGTCTGCCTCTCGAACGGTGACATGGAGCGCCTGCTCCGTGGCTGTACTGCACTCGAGTACCTTCGTCTTTAGGCGATCAATGAGTTGAGTACCTTCGACATCACCTTCATGACTCTCTGGACTACTTGTGTGTGTTGTTGGTGCGACAGGAAGACATCACAAGATGTGTACCACGGCATGGTCATTGAGGACACACCTACACTTGAGAGATTACTTGTACTTGATCAAGAAGGTCCAACAAGAATCAATGTCATTTCTGCGTCGAAATTGGCAGTGGGCTACTCGTCCGACAAATACTCCGAACTTTTTATTGGATCCACACCCGTTCAGGTACAACAGCCGCCTTCTACCTCTCCTTCTACAAATTAACATTATTTGTAATTTTGAAGATGTTTGTTCATGTGTCATTCAGAAAATGATTCCGACAAGCTTGACCCCAAAATTGTGCACAGTGAAGGTCTTGGCACTAGAATCTATCGGCCCCAACCTGGAGCAAGTTGTCAGTTTCCTAAGATGCTTTCAATGCCTGGAGAAGCTATATATCGAGGTGATCTTCCTTTCCTGTTAAATCTTAACCATAAGGGAGTTCAATTTGTGACACCTTTTTCCAAGTTTACAATGACAATGTACTAGGATTTCTGAAGGATTCTTTTGGAGGAATTCAGTACATACATGTTCCACCCCCCATATTGGTTGCTTGATCCATATGGTTACAATCAATAAGCATTTCTCCTTTGGATTCGTTTGTACTAGTTTTCTTAGGGAACTTTTCATCCACTCCAACCTCTTGTGAAGAAGGCTACAGTTTTCTAGAATGTAATCAAATGCCCATGTTAATCATGTCAGATCGAAGATGACATGTTAGTGCAATTTACAAATCCTACAAACCAAATAGGCCTGTAGTAATGTTCAAAACTACATGTAGGCATTAACACGTTTTTTTCTTTTGCAGATAAGATTAGACCCAATGGTGGATAATGTGATACAATATACTAATCACGTCGAATGCCTAGATCTGCATCTCTCAGAAATTACTTTGAACTCCTACCGAGGGACCTTACCGGAGATTATATTCGCCAGGTTCTTTGTTCTCAGAGCAAGGGTGCTGAAGGAAATGAGGTTTCCCTACATTTATTTCGCAAAAATGAATGGTTTGTTGATCAATGCCGGCGCGTGCGGCAGAATGAAATAGGCTCCAAAAATGCGGAATTTCATTTTGGAACTTCAGATGACAGAGTAATCGGAAGTCATCGTGTCAACCCCATACATGACTACTAAGTGGCTGACCCCTTTGCAAAAATTGTGAGGTTTCGAAACTAGACTAATAAGTTGTAATATTAGTTTGAACCTCTCTGATATCCATGTTCAACAGATCAGCGCGAGCATTTGCAGCTGATGAGCTGAATTTAATTTCTAATATCAGTTTGAACCTTGTAATCTTTGAATTTGAGCCATATAACTCTGGAATTTGAACCTTGTAATATTTCGAGCTTTTGTGGTACAACCATTGAAATGGCATCGTATGAGACTCGTATATTGGTAGCATTATTTTGACCTTAATATGCATTGGTCTTAGATTTTATTAACCATTCTCGAATCTGTTTACCTTGTTGATCTCACAGCACACGATCTGTATAGCTAACTCGACTTCGATCTTCGACATTATTACACACAGTTGGTTTCTTCCACCGTGTACCCTGTAGAGCGCATAATTAATTATCGCACTTGAGTTTCCATCGTCACCCTTCTGTGTAACTTTCACCTTATCACCCACGGGTAAACTTATGACCGAAGTCATTCCACACACTTCATTTAAAGCTTTTTGCCCATAAACGCCCACAATTTGTCCCTCTTCTAGCCGATGCGTGGCCAAACTAGCTAGGCGGGAACCTTGCACGGTAAACTGCGCGGTAGCGCGGGAACATAGGCTCACCGATGATACATTTGGCGCCTCTTCGAGCCCACGCATGCGGTGCGGTGTTGTCAAGCATGCACTGGAATCCTCCCCTATGAACGCCGTGACAAGACGTGACGATTACAGGCCGGCCTGCCCCCATTTATTACAGCGGCCAACATTTCGATCGAGCCCCACCATTGCAAGAAGCACACCCACCACGAGAAATTCTTGGAGGGTATCCTATGCGGCTCCAATAGTGCTCCGATCGGTTGCCGACGACGAGGAGCAGTTCACCATGCATGCCGTGGTTGACATCCACAGAAGGTTCACGGACCTCTCGGTAGTGTAAACTAACGACCCAGTCTGGTTGGAGCACTCCATACACATCATGGAGCTGTTGCTTGTCGAGGAGAAGTACAAGGTGGTCGAGTTCAACCTCGAGTACACCCGTGCTCGTGCGGGGTCTCGTCCCAAAGTCGCCGTCGCCCAGCTGTGCGTGCGCCACCACGTCCTCGTCAACCACTACTGCCTGGCCACAAGGCCTTCGACTGTTTCGCCAGGTTTGTCAACAACCCCCACTACATGTTTGCTATGGTGGACATCACCAACGATGTAAAGGCGCTCGAGAAATCGGGCATCGCCTGCCATAATCATGTCGACATCCAGGGCCAATACAAGATTAGGGGCAACAAGGAGCATGGGAAGGACTCACTGGTTCACCTCGCCGAGGCCATCATCGACCCCTACTATAGAGACATGAAGGATTCGTGCAACAAGGACAAGCGTCCCTGGCACTCGGCCTGGATGGAGAAACTCAACAAAGCTCACGTCGTGTATGTCGGATGTGGGGTTCCGGCAAAACTCTTATGGTTCGAACTCTGGGTGCGCACGAAGATCTCTCCTTCCGCCCTAGCTCGTCTACTCAACAACCCTATGCCTAGCTCATCTGGTTTGATGAATAAGAGACAAAAGATTTATACTGGTTCGGGCCACCGTTGTGGTGTAACACCATAATCCAGTGTGTATGGAGGATTGCCTTGTAGGCTTAGGAAGAACTAGTACATGGATGAACTGCCTCCTGAGGAGAGGTGTTCTTGAGCTTGGGCGAGCTTGTGGTGTGTGTGAGGTCTCGATATGGTATGAGATGATCCCAATGGTGGTGGATAGTCCTATTTATACTGGCCCAGGTCCTCTTCCCAAATATTGAGCGGGAAGGGATCCCACAACGGCCAAATTTGAAGGGGGACAGCTAGTACAAGCTATCCTGACAAAAGGTAGTCTTCGCTGCCAAAGGCTCTGGTGGTGACGCTGCCGTGGGCTCCGCGATGACCTCGCGAGGCGCCCTTGCCTTGATATTTGCGATCCTCATGAGCCGGCCTGGCGAGGCCGCCCCAGGGGATGCCTTGTGTCGTCCGTCTCGCGAGGCTTGGCCCCTCGCGAGGGTCATGAGTGTTGCTGAAGATGTTGGGCCACACTAGGCCACCTTGCGAGCCATGCTCTGGGCCGCAGGCAGGCAAGTCTGGGTACCCTCGTTCCCAGAACGCCGACAGTAGCCCTCGGGCCCAAGGCGCGCAAGGGCTTGGCTTCGCGGCGAAGCCAAGGGCCAAGGGCGGAGCGCCACGGGCCTCAAAGTCTGCGGTTCTGACTGACACGTGGCGATTGACGGGACGTGGGCGTCTACACTTCCATGCTGCCTCAACAAATACATAGCTGACAAAAGGCAAGTGCAGGCCGCCGTGCCTTCATTGCTAGCCCTTGCCTTGCTCTAAATCCCCTTTCTTGCTCCTTCTCTCAGCGAAGTTCCAGATCCTCACTGCCTTCCTTCAAATTCGCATCGATGGCTTCCAGCAAGTCAAAGGCCACAACTTCGTCTACTTGGTACGAGCTGGCTTTGCGGGCACCGACCTTCTCGGAGGCGAACCATGCCGTTGTTCTCCTGATGATGGCGGAGGGCACCAACAAGAAGGGGAAAACCGCCATGTGGGATGCCTCTACGGCGCCGGAGGACCCCAAGAGTACCTTCTACCCCTTCTTTTCGAGTAATATTGTTGTGGGGCTCGTTCCTCCTTTCTCCGATTTCTTTTTCTCCATCCTCAGCCACTATAAGCTTCATGCTCTTCATCTGCATCCCAACTTCGTCCTTCTTCTGTCCATCTTCGCCTTTTACAACGAAGCATTTGTGGGGGTGATGCCATCTGTGGCGCTGCTTCGCCACTTGTTTTACCTCCGAATCAAGGAGGGCCATTGCTCAGGGTGTGCTCATTTTGTCGCGGCAAATGGGGCCAACACAATTTCGAAGGCTGAGAACTTTAGGAACAAGTGGGTCCTTATGGACGCCAAGAGCTCCCATCCTTGGCTGGCGCCGCCGGTGCCCGCGCCCGAGTCAAACGATAGGTGGCTCGGTGCGAAGCTCACTGATCCTCGGGCGGAGAAAGTGTTGGAGAAGATGGCCGCGGACCTGAGGCCAGAGGATCCCAAGGTGGCGAAGCTAATGGGGGCTATGGTTGTCAAGGAATTCCTGACATGCCGCATGGCTCCGCTGCAGGCCTGCACGCGCCCGCTATGGACGCTTGAGGACAAGTCGGACAACCTCTGGCTACGCCGTGATGCCCTGTCTGCTGATCATCTTGAGGCAGCCCTCCGTCTTCTGGTTGGCGCTGACCTGGGGTATCCGCCTGCTTCCTTTGTTCCCTTGTATCGCCTCCAGGACGGGCCAGTGGTGGCAGCCTCCATGCCTATCTTCGATGCGCGTGGGCTTGTGCCTTCGGCGGCCCCTGAAGCTCAAGTGGTGGCCGCGCCGGTGGAGGTGTCTTCGGGAGATTCCAGCGGGGAAGATAACTCGGAGGCCACCGCGGAGGGAACGGGGGAGTTCTCTCCCCCACGTACGGCCAACTTCTTCGCTCCCTTCCTGACGATGATGACGACGAGGAACATACGGTGGAGTAGGTGCCTCCTCCGGCAGGAGCTGTCACGAGGTCCAAGCACACTCCCCCGTGGAAGCCGTCAGCTAGGATCCCGATGAAGAGCCGATCAGCGCTGGTCACCTGGGGAGGCGCCCCAACTACGGCATCACCGAGCGCTGCTGCTGTGTCGCCTGTCTCGGGGACCGGTCCTCTCGTGGCACAGGCCGCGGGACCATTGGGCCCCATGGTCCTGAAGAGGTCTCGGGGCGTCGTCGTAGTGGATCGGTGAGTTCCTTGACCTGTTTTCGTCTTTGTTCTTGATTCGTTGCTTATTCACAGTATCTTGCCCCGTGCTTGTAGGTCTGAACCGCCGAAGAAGGCAAAGGGGGACGTGGCTGCGCTAGAGGCCCCGCGGCCTGGCTTGGCCTCGTCCCCTCTGGCGTAGACGGATGGTGGAGGAGCTTCAGCTTCTGGTGCAAGGGTGTCGACGCAGGGCCCAGAGGTCCTTCCTCAGGCGGAGGTCACGATCCCAACTCCGTCCGCTGGGGTCGCCAGGGCTCAGGAGGTCTTGGTCGCGCCACAGCCCCCTGCTGTGACCATGCCACCAGCTCGTAGCCCTCTTGCTTCACCTAGCGCCTTGGAGGAGGCCTTCATAGCACTGAAGCAGCTCTAGGGTGACCTTCAGGGTGCTGATCGTCGTCTGGTGGCCGGGCGCCTGGAGCTGGTCTCTGGATGGCTGGGTTCCAATGCATCTGTGCGAGACGCGCTGAGCCAGGCCGTGGCGGCCTCCGCGGGGGACAAGCGGGTGGCTGACCAGGCTGCGGCTGTTCGCGAAGTGGCACTGCTGGATTCTAGGGCCACCCAGGAGCGCTTTCAGTCAATGGAGACCGAGCTGAGAGACATGCGTGGGAAGTGCAAGGCATACAGGAGAGGATGAAGGCTCGAGAAGATGCCGTGACCAGCCGTGACGCCGAGCTAGAGCAGCTGACGAAGGAGTTGTCTGCAGAGCGTGGCCGACTGGAGGAGCTAAAGCGGGCGACAAAAGCTAGGGAGGTCCAGCTGAAGGTCAAAGTGAAGATCCTGGCCGAGGACCGCGTGGCCTTCAAGTCCCTCGAGGTGAGGTCCCGCCAGGATCTTGGGGCACTATGTGATAAGGGCTTGGAGAAGCCGTTGGCGACGAATGATGAAGGCCCTGCCCAACTGCTGCCTTTCCTTGTCCCGGCGCTCGAGGATGTCATGCACGAGATCAACCCTCTGGCGGAGGAGGAAGCTCGTGTACTTTCTTCTTCTGCCTTGACACGCGTCCTCAGCCAACTGCACCTTTGTGACCCCAACACTGATCTCAGGGCGTTGATCAAGCCTGTGGAGGCAGAGCGCTACGAGGGCGCCGCTGAGGCCGTGAAGGACCATGTGGAGGCCCTGCTGAAGGAGTTCCTCATCGTCCACCCTTCCCCTTCAGCCGGAGGCGCCGCTAATGCCGCAGACGAGATCGCTTCCCCAGTGCGCAGTGGCGCCGCTAGGGAGGAGGTCCCCTCAGGCAGCAGCACCAAGGGCTGAGGGGAAGGCCTGCAGGTTGGTGACAGCGCTCCCCTTTATCTTCATTTTCCTGCAACATGAGAGAGCCTCGTGGAGGCGTTAAAACTTCCATTTGATGCTTCGAAGGATAATTCATTTGTAATAGTTGCTAGATATTCGCCCTTCTTTTCTTGTTTATCATTCTACGTCAGCAGGGCCCGACCCCGCGCATACCTCAGCCGCTAGATGGCTTGCCCAGGTCACTGGGTCAAGACCAGGGAGTGAGGGGCTACGTGGCCAGTTAGGCTCCGGAGTCGCGATGCTCAGGAGTCCCCCTTAACATGCAAACAATACACAGGTAGGAAGCGCTAAGCAGGGCTTTGGTGTTCTGTGTCGGTAGGGCCCGGCCCGCACGTACCTCAGCCGCCGCTGGCCTTGATCGGAAACCAGGACAAGAACATGGAGTGAGGGGCTACGGGTCCAGTTAGGCCCTTGGGTCGCGATGCCCAATGGTCCCCCTTGACGTGCGAACAGTCCCGAGGGAAGTGAGTACTGGACTTAGGCCTTGATGTTCTGTGTCGGCAGGGCCCGGCCCACGCGTACCTCGGCCGCCATTGGCCTTGACCGAAAACTAGGACAAGACCAGGGAGTGAGGGGCTGCGGGTCCAGTTAGGCTCCTGAGTCGCGATGCTCAGGAGTCCCCCTTGACATATAGACAGACTCCATACCTGTCCTTGCCGGGCTTGCGCTCGGGAGGGTTGCGCGTCGACCAGGCCCGAGGGACCTGGTGGGGCGTGCGCCAGGCGTGACCTGGGGGTAGCCCCCGTGCCCAGCCCCATCGCGCTACCTTCCCGAAGGGGGTGGAACACGGTGGGGCTGGCCACTGAGCCGAGGGGCTCCCTAAGGTTAATGCAGCCGTAAAGCCGCCCCCAGTTGTTTATCACCAGCGCAGAGCATAGTGCTGCCGCTCTTGCACGGGCATAGCCGCTCCTCGATCGTGTCGTCAGCCAGCGTGGAGCATAGTGCTTTGACTGGACCGTCGGAGGGGACTCCCTACTGCGGAGATCCCTCGGGCATATACAACCCAGCCTGGACACGTGGCTGGCACGGTGTGGCTTAGACGAGGTGTATCTGGGCACCCGTGAGCCAGCACGGGACTCACGAGGCCCTACCTCAAGCCAGGTTGTGCCTGGTCTTGGGTGGAAGCGCTCGAGATGATCTTGCAAGGTGGTTAGATAACTTGCGCTGGGTGAATCCCTCGAGGTCGCCCTATGAGAAGGCCGGGCACCAACGACCCCAGGAGGTGACGTGAACGGGGCCGGCCCACCAGGCAAAGCTCAGCCGTTGGATTTATCGATGCTGCAGGGACGGACCCGATCACAGACGCCATGCCTAGTCTTCTCCCGTGGATGTCCTAAGGGAAGACACCCAGCGCGCGGCTCCCAGAGCGATGGGATATGGTACCGTGCGCCCCGACTCAACTGCTGGCATCCGACTCGAGCTTGGGCGAGGCACCAAGGGCCACAGGAGGTGACGTACACGGGACCGGCCCGTGAGCCAGAGCTCAACCGCTCGGATTTGGCGACACTGTAGGGATGGACCCGAGCACAGACGCCGTGCCAACCTCAAGCCATAAGATGGATGCAAGCGAGCTTGCGGGGGCGCAGGATGTTCAAGGCATGAGAACGGTGGTCAAACAGATGATTCGAATGCAACACGACAGGGATGATATCACTAGCTTTGGTAAAACGCAAGGGAGATACATGCCACCAGGGTGAACCTATGCGGCCTCGGGATAGTGCAGCCCGAGGGGCGCCCCCAAAAGGTGACCCGAGATGCAAAAGGATGCACACCGCAGGGACATTCCCGTGCGACCTGGGAATAATGCTGCCAGAGGGGGTGCTCCTAGTTGAACAGAAATTGAAAGATGTCACCTGGCATAGTTGCTGAAGTAGTGTTGGTGCAGCTGAGGGTGCTCGATGAAGACGCTGCTCCTTACGTGCCATCTGGCTCCGGCCCCTCGCGTGGCTCCGGGGCTCCCCAGATCCCGCGAAGGGCCGAGTCCAACTCCGCCTGGATCTCCTTGTGCATGGCCTCGCGAGTCGCCAGGACCTCCCGCATGTGGCGCTGGTGCAGGGTCGCCTGGTTCGGCAAGCCGAAGGGCGTGCGCGCGTAGCTGTGAGGGGGACGCTGGCACCGGCCCATCTGGGAAGGCCAGTAGAGCTCCTGAGATGCGATCCTGTTGAGTGCTGGGACATTGATGCAAACGCGCAGCCCGTCTCCTGAACCTGGACCGACAGGTGCCCTTCTAGGAGCCAGGCGGCGCTCGCTTCTCATGGCTCTCGGCTCCTGTAGGTCTTCGATGGTCTGGCTGATGAACTCCTGAGCGCTTAGTGCCTCATGCCTTGAGGCCTCCGGAGGGAAGTGTGCAACGAAGCACTCTTCCACATGGTGCCCGAGCGCCTCCCTCGTGACATTGGCTAGGTCTGAGGTCCTCCAGAGGAGAGCCCGCGAGCCCAGCCTGAGAGGGGCGCCGGGCGCGCCTTCCTATGCGAGAGGGGGAGGAGGCCCTGTGGTGCTGCCTCACTGTGTTGTGTCCTCATGAGGCTCTAGGGCCACCAACTTCTTCTTCTTCTTGGGAACGACATCCGATGGGTAGATGATGATGTTGCTCTCCGGATCCTCGACTACCGCCACCTGGTAAGCGCGCTCGAGTTAGCACACTGCGTCCTTCTCCTCGCAGGCGATGGTGATGACGCCGTCGCTTCCAGGCATCTTGAGAACAGTGTAGCCGTGGTGAGTTACTGCCATGAACTTGGCCAGGGCCGGATACCCGAGGATGGCATTGTAATGGAGATGGATCTGGGCGACATCGAAGTCAATGAGCTCAGTGTGGTAGTTGTCACGTTTTCCAAAGGTCACAGGTAGGCGAACTTGCCCCACTGGAGTGGTGGAGCCATCAGTCACTCCGGAGAAGGGCTTGGTAGGCAGTAACTGTTTGTAGGGTACTTGGAGGCTGTCGAATGTCTCGATGGATAGGACGTTGAGCCCCACGCCACCGTCGATGAGGGTCTTGGTAACATGGACGTTGCTGGTGACGGGAGAGCAAAGCATCGGGAGGGCGCCAGCCGTAGCAGCGCACTTGAGCTGGTCTGCTGAACTAAAGGTGATGGGGCACCTGGACCACCTGAGTGGACGGGTAGCCTCGAGCTTGGGGAGAGCCGCGTTTACTTCACGGGTGAACTAGTTGAAGTGGCGTTGTGAAGCTGGGGCCTGTGCTCTGCCCAAGATGCAAGCAATGGCACGCGGCTCCTGGAAGTCCCCAGCCCCCTCGTCCTGGTGATCATTTCTCCTTGGCGGTGGCAGAGGTGGTAGGCCGGCCCTGCCCTGAGGATGGTCCTCTCGGGGCTAACCCTCTAGGCATCCTCGCGGGGCTGGCCACGCCAACGGTCCTCTCGAGGCTAATCACGCCACTCCTGACGGGGTCCACGGTCATCCCGGTGTCCTCCGGTCCGACCTCCCCCGCGGCCGTAGCCACGGCTGCTGCGCTCGGGGCATTCGATGACACGTCCTTCGCGGAGGGCCCTGAGCTCTTGACAGTCATGGGTGTTGTGGCTGTGCATGTTGTGGAAGGCGCAAAATGCTCGGCCGTTCTTGGGTGGCTCCGGGTAGTCGCGATCGCACTTCATTTCTAGTTCAGCTGCAAGCACTGCTGCTCCCTTGCGCTTTACGTCATTGCCTTTGGCCTTCCTATCTTCAGTCTCAGCAGCGGGGAGCTCGACGAGCGAGAGGCGCCCCTCCTCGGCCCTGCACACTTGGTTGCGAGGTTGAACAACTCCAAGGACGTGCAGAGATCTTCTTGGATGGCGAGCTCTTCTTTCATCTTGACGTCGCGGACACCATCTGAGAACGCCGAAATGATGGCCTCGTCCTTGACGCGGACACTGTTGAAGTGCTGGATAAACTTCTGCAAGGTTTCTCCTAGTTGTTGCTTGATACACTACAGGTCGCCCGCGGCCGGGGGACGGTCTCGAGTGCCCTGGAAGTTGCCGATGAACCGATTGCACATCTCACTCCAGGTGGAAATCGATCCCGCCGGGAGGTTCAAGAGCCATGAGCGCGCGCCATAATTTAGGGCCATGGGGAACCAGCTCGCCATGATCTTCTCGTTGTCGCCGGACGCCTCGAAGCTCAGCTCATAGAGCTGCAGGAACTCGGCAGGGTCGGGGGTGCCGTCGTAGAGCGGAGCCAGGCCGAGCTTGAACTTCCCAGGCTAGTTGACGTTGCGCAGCTCGGGAGCGAGGGCCTTGCAGCCCGCTGTTGACACCAGTGCTTGCTGGGGTGGTGGGACTTGGTCTTGGTCTTCGCACGCCACCACGGCGGGGGGCGCGCGGTCTCGACGCTGCGGTGGAGGGAGCGCATGTGCTCCACCGCGGGGCCGTTGGATCTCTTGGCAGCTTCCTTCTTCGCGCGCTGCCACCGCGCGTGGGCGGTCACGCCGTGGGGCCAGGCGCCTTGGGTCTTGGACGAGGCCTTGACGCTGCGGTAGCAGTGGAGCTTCTTGGGCCTCGTCGTCCTCATGGGGAGGCAGACGAGGCAGGGAAGGGATGGCACCGGAGAGCCCCCAGCGGCCCTGACGAGCTCAGCGATGCGGTTGAGCCATTCTTTGTAGAAGTCGTCGACATGGCGGTAGCATAGGAGCTTCGTGCCATGAGCAATGCAGCCTACGCATCCGCGGGTCCATGGCGAGCATGGGATGAAGAGATCGCCAGAGTCAGCGACGGGGTAGCGGTGCGTCCATCGCGCCGCACGGAGGGGTGTAGAGACGATGCCTGCTGTTCTTGCTGCGCTGGACCGGTGGCGGCTAGCGATGGAGAATGACGGGATGGTCCGCTGGCAGGAACGGTCTGAGCAACACGGACGACAAGGGTAGCCCGTCGCTTAGCACGGGCTTTGCGAGCCTCGGCCATGGACTGCTGGAACGACGAAGCACTAAACGACGGAAGGGAAGTTTCAGCGCACCCCTACCTGGCACGCCAAATGTCATATGTGGGGTTCCGGAAAAACCCTTAAGGTTCGAACTCTAGGGTGCGCATGAAGATCTCTCCTTCCGCCCTAGCTCGTCTACTCAACAACCCTAAGCCTAGCTCGTCAGATCTGATGAACAAGAGACACAAGATTTATACTGGTTCGGGCCACCATTGTGGTGTAACACCCTAATCCAGTGTGTATGGTGGATTGCCTTGTAGGCTTAGGAAGAACTAGTACATGGATGAACTGCCTCCCGAGGAGAGGTGTTCTTGAGCTTGGGTGAGCTTGTGGTGTGTGTGAGGTCTCGATATGGTATGAGATGATCCCAATGGTGGTGGCTAGTCCTATTTATAGTGGCCCAGGTCCTCTTCCCAAATATTGAGCTGGAAGGGATCCCACAACGGCCAAATTTGAAGGGGGACACCAAGTACAAGCTATCCTGACAAAAGGTGGTCTTCGCTGCCAAAGGCTCTGGTAGTGACGCCGCCGTGGGCTCCGCGATGACCTTAGTCCTGCCGTCCTGCTCGTCTTGGTCTCATTGCACCGATATGGAAACCTTTGCCTGACGCCTCGGGACTCCTTGCCTGCACCTGGTCCTTTAGCACCAAAGAGGAAACTGGCACTCTGCGCCCGCTGGCGCCCGCCTGGCTTTGGTCGTCACTTCTCATGTCATGAGGACCTCGCGAGGCGCCCCTCGCCTTGATATCTCTGATCCACGAGCTGGCCTGGCGAGGCCGCCCCAGAGGATTCCTTGTGTCGTCCGCCTCGCGAGGCTTAGCTCCTCGCGAGGGTCTTGAGTGTTGCTGAAGATGTTGGGCCACACTAGGCTGCCTTGCGAGCCACACTCTGGGCCGCAGGCAGGCAAGTCTGGGTACCCCCGTTCCTAGAACGCCGATAGTTTACGCAGCCAAGGAGGCGTACACGAGCTACGACATGTACAGGTGGATCGTTGACATGAGGAAGTGCCTCCTTCCCCAAAATGGCCAAGGATCCAGCCGGAAGCAGAGCAATGGCAAGCGTCATCGCAACAATAAGTAGATGATTAGATCCTGGTTTGTCCTACTTTAGTATGCATGTAATTTCTTACTTTGGTTTGTGGAAATGTTATGTGTGTAGTCACTTGTGTAATTGTATGCTTAATTTGGTTATGCAATGCTGTCTTTTTAAGTATATATGTTGATGCTCTGTAGACAGAGCGCGGATGTTGTGCGGACAAAGAAAATCACATCGCACATGGACTAAACAATGGAACCCGCCGGTGATGTTTTCATCAATCACTCACAATTGTATACCCGCAATAATTTGCTCACAACACACACGGCTTGTTAGCAGTAACCGTCTGTGTTGTTATCGGTCTTCGCACATGTTTCCGATTTTAGACCTGTTTGCCGCGTATCACACACATCTTGTTAAGTTGAACTATTTCTGTTCTCATCTCTCAACGCAAACAGCTCATCCAAGTGAACCGCATGCCGTATATCGCACACACCTTGATCTGGCTGACCATTTCTTTTGCGTTGCCTATTCACAAAAAGTTAATCCGAGTGGACCGTATGATGTATATCGCACACACCATCATCTGGTTGCCCGTTTCTTTTGTTCCTCCTCATCGCAAACATTTAATTGAACTAACCGTATGCCCTACATCGCACACGCAACTAAAATCTGAACCGTGTTTGATGCATCCTCCATCGCAAATGTTTTGCACCTTTTTGACGGTTTTTTTACACCCCCGTTTGCGATTATGGCATCGCACACAGTTTCGTCAAAGGGTCACTGATCATAGTGTCTAAGGAGCATCCTGCAGTAGTGAGACCAGTCGCCTTCTCAACCGAGGCATTGCTAATCTTCAGCAGCTTCATCAAGCCGTCGACCAGCTCTTGCTGCTTAATTAGGCCAGCGATAATTTCGTCATCATTGGCCAAGGACTCCAGCACCGCCAGCTTGTTGCGATCACTGATGCAGCGATTGCGCTTGTGAGAATCCTCGCATGCTGGTGAGAGCTCGTTCGAGGGCTCCGCGGCGTGCCAGGACATCTCTGCTACGGCTGTCGCGTAGCGGTGAGACCTCTCTAGTTCATCTGCGGCCTTGTTCTTTGCTCCCTGGTTATATGTCGACCTGATGAAACTCCTCCTACTGGTCATGGCGGAACAACTTGAGAGGAAGGACCTTTTTTAGTGATGAGGAGAGGAATGTGCAGTCATTTTCGAGTAGGTAGTTTTTATAGCCCAGTGCTAAGTGGGACTAAGTGGAAACACATTTAGGTTTGATCGATATGTACAGATTTGCAATTACTTGTTGCATGGTAATCTAGAATGTGACGGGAAACAAGCTAAAAATTTATTGATTGTTTTGGGCTCGAAGCTTGAAACGGTTCCTGGATGGCGTACGTGGGCCCGCGTTCTCCTCGCCGAACACGGACTGCGTACAGAATTGCAATATGGAGGTGTGATTGCTCGCCGTTGAGGCATCCGCGGCGCGCTCTCCCTGCGCGTTCTTTGCTTGCCATTGAGGCAAATTTACAATGGCAACCATTAAAAATTGTCTTACATATTTAGCATAATTTAAGATGACACATGCAGCAACGCCCAATACACACACGACCAACATATGATTAGTGACTTAAAATGTAGATATGCAACATTTCCATACAATTATAATAAAATATAGGCTAAAAGGCTATGTTGGCGGCTTTCCGGCGATGGTCTTCTTGGACTCCATGATCACCACAAGGAAACGTATGTGTAATTTACTAATCATCGCACACGAGTAGTCGGACCATGCATCGTGTGCGGTACTCCTAGCCATCGAATGCAACGCGTTTGCATTTTCCAAGTTTTTTGTACATATATATCGTACATGAAATAACAATGGTAGCTATTTGTGTTATATTTTCTCATCGCAAACAGCTCATCCGAGCGGCCGGTTTGCCGTGTATCACACACATGTTGTTTACAAGAATCAATTGTGTTCTTTTGGCTCGTCGCAAACATTTTCATTCGAGTGAACTGTATCACGTCTACCACACATACCTTGATCTGGTCGAGCATTTCTGTTGTGTTGCCTAATCGGAAATGATTCATACGAGTGAACTGTATGCCGTATATCGCACACACCTTAATCTGGCGGACCATTTCTGTTAGGTGTGGCTAATCGCAAATAGTTCATCTGTGTGAAGTGTATGCCGTATATCGCACACAGCTTGACCTAGCTTACCATTTCTATTGTTGTGCTCATCTCACACAGTTCATTCGAGTGAACTGCATGCCACTCATCACACAAGCAACTGTAGTACGAACCGTGTTTGATGTATCTGCCATCGAAAATGTTTTGCATCTTTTTGACGTTTTTTACATCACCATTTGTGATTAATGCATAGCACACAGTTCCGTTGAAGGGTCTCTGATTGGACTATCGTGTTTGGACCATCCTGCAGTAGTGGATGGGGGTGTCTATATATAATCTAAGCCACGAAGGGGTAAGTGAGAGGAGGGATACATGGGCCTCGGGCTCTGTCCATGCGCGCAGGAAGGTGCCGGATGTACGGCTGGGGGGCAGATGTCCTGCCCAATGGTGACCAATCTTCTGGTGGCCTTCGGGTTTCCTTCACCGAATATCTAGGGATGTGCTATATGTTCGGCTGCTGATCTGATGCTGGATGTTCAGGCTGGCGCCGGATGTCCGACCGTTGATTCTTCGGCCATCTGTCGGTGCAACTCCTAGGTGGCTGCACATGCACCAGATGTCCGGCCGCGGTAGCTTCAGCAGCTCCGTCTTCTTCCATCGTTGCTTCCATGCTTCCCTCGCGAACGGTGTAGTAGTTCCTTGGTGCTTGCACTCCTCCTCAACATTCGTGAAGCTCCGACAATATATATGCATGCACACGGGAGAAGTGTCAAGTAGTATACCATCCTCAAAGGGGTCACGTGAGCACGTGTAAAGGAGATGATCCACCTTTATGTATGTGAAGTAGACGTCACACGTGTCACTTGCCAAACAGACTCTTGACATGGTGATGTCCGTAGGATGCTCCACATCTTCTCACCCTTGGGAAAGACTCGACCTCGGATCGAAAACCAAATCATCATGGGAAAGAGATGGCTTCTCCGTGTTGAAGTGGATGATCACCAAGTACTCATCTTTTTCAAGATCGAAATGTGCATGCTCCAATGTCCCACCGTGGTGTGGTTTCTTGAAAAGGAGCAAGAACAAAAAACACTTGGGAAAAACAAATGTGGTTAGTGTTAGAGCAAAACCAAGCATTCAAGTGGTGATTCACCGAACAAGTGTCGTCATCATGCATAACATATGGTGTGACAAAGGATTGTGGCATGTTATGTAAGCATATGAATTGAGCACAATCAAATGCATCATGCACAAAGGCAAGAGGCAATAACAATCTCGAGGGCCAAGCATGCAAATGAGAGGTATAGATGTGAATATGTGTGACAAGAGAACCAGCATCTACCTCGAGGTCATATCAACCATGCATGAAGCTCTCAACAAATGGTCTATGGTAGGCATATGAATCATTCACAACATCAAATAAAATGAAGTGTCTAACCATATCGGTCAAGTGCAACACAATCCAAGCATAACGTGCATAGGGTGTAGTGAAAATAGTGTGGCAATCAAAACAATAGAAAGAGCAATTGTTCATCATGTGTGAGGCAATCAAGTCAATCATGTGACAAGCAATGGGACATGGCATATGGGAAACGATGACATTGTTGCAACCAAGCATATGATAGGAGCAAGTAATCCAAGAATTGGATGCAACACACAAGGTATATATGTCACGAGGCATGGTAATGTGGCAATGGCAAGTTGAAGCAAGATCTTTAACATGCTTTCAATCAAGTGGTCCAAGATGACCAATAAGTCTTATGATTCAAGTAATAAAAGTAGTATATGATCTGCAATAGAGGTTCGGGGGTTCTTGAAAGGGAAGGATATCACCTCGAAAGCATGTCCTTGTGCATCGTTCACAATGCCGAAGCACAAACAAGTGCGATGTAGAAGCGTCGTGGTCGAATGTGGTTCATGCTGAATAGCTCGAATGATTAACTCGTGTGAAGTAGAAGTTGACATGTAGTCGAAGTATCCTACACATGCACACAACAAGACAAAGAACGTATGCGCATGGTAGATAAAAACATCATTGATAACCCACAAGTATAGGGGATCAATTGTAGCCTCTTTTGATAAGTAAGAGTGTCGAACCCAATGAGGAGCTAAAGGTAGAACAAATATACCCTCAAGTTCTATCGACCACCGATACAACTCTACGCACGCTTGACGTTCGCTTTACCTAGAACAAGTATTAAACTAGAAGTACTTTGTAGGTGTAACGAGATAGGTTTGCAAGAATGTAAAGAGCATGGAAATGCAAACTAGGAGCTGTTTAGATAAATAAGCAATAAATTTAGTATAGCGAGTGTGGAAAAGTGATGGTAGGAGTTGCGAAATTGTCCCTAAGCAATTGACTACGTTACTAGACCGATAGCAAGTTCTATGTGGGAGAGGCCACTTCTAGCATGTCATCCCTGACTTGGAATTCTATGCACTTATGATTGGAACTATTAGCAAGCATCCGCAACTACTAACGTTCATTAAGGTAAAACCCAACTATAGCATTAAGACATATTGGTCCCCCTTCAATCCCGTATGCATCAATTTCTACGCTAGGTTGAAGCTTCTGTCACTCTTGCCCTCCAATACGTAGTCCTATCAACATACAACTAACCCTATGGTGTGATCCACGCGCGCACACATATTATGGGCACCAAAGGACATCATCATAACCACAAGCAGTTTAAACCAATCATAGCAATTGCTAAAATCACCGATAGGACAACGAAAATCTACTCAGACATCATTGGATGGCAACACATCATTGGATAATAATATGAAGCATTAAGCACCATGTTCAAGTAGAGGGTACAGAGGGTTGTGGGAGAGTGGACCACTGTAGATAGATGGGGGAAGTTGATGGAGATGTTGGTGAAGATGATGGAGGTGTTGGTGTAGATCGCCGTCACACGATGATGGCCC
The DNA here is from genome assembly GCA_902687465.1 of Secale cereale. Taxonomy (NCBI): domain Eukaryota; kingdom Viridiplantae; phylum Streptophyta; class Magnoliopsida; order Poales; family Poaceae; genus Secale; species Secale cereale. The sequence goes on from LR738713.1 coordinate 218,628,129, forward strand.
CGGCGGCGTTCCGGCGCCACCGGAAGCGAGGGGGAGAGAGCCCCCCTCCTTCTCCTTCTTCCTTGGCCTTCTCCCTAGGTGGGAGAAGGGTTCTCCCTCTGGTTCATGGCCTCCATGGCGTGAGAGAGGCGAGAGCCCCTCCGAGATTGGATATGTCTCTCTGTCTCTCTCTTTTTCTGCTTCCCAGATTATGGCCCTTCACCGTTTCTTATATTTCGGGAGATCCGTAACTCCGATTGGGCTGAATTTTGGACACGATTTTTATAAAGATATTAGCTTTCTTGCCGCGAAGGAGGGGCACCAACCACCTTACAGGGTGGCCACGAGGGCCCAGGGCGCGCCCCTCACCCTCGTGGGCCACTCGGGCATCGTCTCACATTGATTCCACTTCCCGAAATTCACATATATTCCAAAAAAATCTCCGTCTGTTTTTATCCCATTTGGACTCCGTTTGATATGGATATTCTACGAAACAAAAAACATGCAACAAACAGGAACTGGCACTGGGCACTGGATCAATATGTTAGTCCCAAAAATAGTATAAAAATTTACCAAAAGTATATGAAAGTTGTAGAATATTGGCATGGAACAATAAAAAATTATAGATACGACAGAGACATATCATCATCCCCAAGCTTAATTCCTGATCGTCCTCGAGTAGGTAAATGATAAAAAGATAATTTTTGATGTGGAATGCTACCTAGCATAATCTTGATCGTGTAATCTAATCATGGCATGAATATTAAGACACGAGTGATTCAAAGCAATAGTCTATCATTTGACATAAAATAATTTAATACTCGGGCATCCCAACAAACAATCAAGTCTTTTAAAATATCAATGCTAAAGAATGTTATCCCTACAAAATCATATAGCCTTTTATGCTCCCTTTTCTTAAGACAATGTACCCCTCATGCCCATCCCGGTGTCAGCCAAGCAATTGTTTTCATACTTTAGTTTTTCGAACCTTTTCAACTCTTCACGCAATACATGAGCATGAGCCATGGACATAGAACTATGGGTGGAATAGAAGATGGTAGTAGACAAAAGTAGGGAGAAAGTCTCACATCGACTAGGCGTATCAATGGGCTATGCAGATGCCCATCAATAGATATCAATGTGAGTGAGTAGGGATTGGCATGCAACAGATGCACTAGAGCAATAATTGTATGAAAGCTCAAAGGAAAACTCGTGGGTGTGCATCAACTTTCTTGCTCATGAAGACCTAGGGCAATTTGAGGAAGCCCATTGTTGGAATATACAAGCCAAGTTCTATAATGAAAATTCCCACTAGTATATGAAAGTGACAACATAGGAGACTCTCTATCATGAAGATCATGGTGCTACTTTGAAGCACAAGTGTGGAAAAAAGATAGTAGCATTGTCCGCTTTTTTTCTTTTTCTTTTCTTTTCTTTTTTTGGGCCTTCCTTTTTTTTGGCCTTTCTCCTTTTTTATTTGGCATTTTTTTTTCTTTTTTTTTCAAGGGACAATGCTCTAATAATGATGATCATCACACTTTTATTTAATTATAACTCGATATTACAACTCGATACTAGAACAAAAATATGACTCTATATGAATGCCTCCGGCGGTGTACCAAGATGTGCAATGATCTAGCATAGCAATGACATTAAAAAACGGACAAGCCATGAAAACATCATGCTAGCTGTCTTACGATCATGCAAAGTAATATGACAATGATGGTGCGTGTCATAACAAACGGGATTGTGGAGTTACATGGCAATATATCTCGGAATGGCTATGGAAATGCCATAATAGGTAGAAATGGTGGCTGTTTTGAGGAAGAGTATAAGGTGGTTTGATGCACCGGCGAAAATTGCGCGGTACAGAGTGGCTAGCAAGGTGGAAGGGTGAGAGTGCGTATAATCCATGGACTCAACATTATTCATAAAGAACTCACATACTTATTGTGAAAAATCTATTAGCCCTTGAAGCAAAATAATACGACGCATGATCCTAGGAGGGAGGTTGGTAGGAGTTAACCATCGCGCGCCCCCGACCTTCACGCAAAGATAAACAATCAAAATACAATGCACACCAATTTGGTTACATAGTTTGCAGACCATACGTGCATGCTTCGGGAATCACAAACCTTAGCACCAATATTTTTTCTAAACCACAATCATTCACTAGTACCTCCCACATATTAGCATCTCAATATCGTAAAACTATTGCAAGGAACCAAACATATCATATTCATTGATCTACAAGTTTATGTAGAATTTTATGACTAACCATGTGAATGACCAATTCCTGTCAACTCTCTAAATAGATATAAGTGAAGCTAGAGTTTTAATTCTTTCTTCAAAATATATGCCCACGCTCTAACAAATATAAGTGAAGTAAAAGAGCATTCTACAAATGGCGGTTTTCTATATGAAGAGAAGCAGGCAATCCAAACTTCAAATGATATAAGTGAAGCACATGAAACATTCTATAAAGCCACACTCAAAAGATATAAGTGAAGTGCAAAGAGCATTCTATAAATCAACCAAGGACTATCTCATACCAACATGGTGCATTTATTAAAAGAAAAATAAAAAGCACACAACGCTCCAAGAGTTTACGCATATCATGTGAACGAAACGAATCCGAAAACATACCGGTACTTGTTGAAGAAAGATGGGATGCCTTCCGGGGCATCCCGAAGCTTAGACGCTTGAGTCTCCTTGAATATTTACTTGGGGTGCCTTGGGAATCCCCAAGCTTGAGCTCTTTCCTCTCCTCCTTCTTCTCACATCGCGACCTCCTCGATCTTCGAACACTTCATCCACAAAAAACTTAACCAAACTTCTAGTGGAGTGCATATTATCAATGAAATCCCATCATGTACTACTCTAACATTATTTTATAATTATGAACAAACAATACCTACTGTATGCTATAACAATTCTATGTCCCCAAGTCAAGGAGGCTTCAACAAGAATTCAAACATATGCAAATAATGAAGCTATAACAGCGATCTGTGAAAACAGGACAGTCTCTAGTAATCTGAATATTAACCATACTTCTGTAACACTAAAAATTATGGGAAAATTAGGAAAAATAAAAAATTTGTATAGAAAGACTTTGCCAAAAGTTTCAGATCCTTTCAACGTTCTAGTAAAAAATATAAAATCGCGCACTACAGCCAAAGTTTATGTTTTTGCACCGCACAACCAACAAGCAGTTTAATCATCCTAAAGGAAACTCTTGGCACATTATTTTTATAATACAATGGAATTGTACAAGGGGATAATTATTTTTGTTGAAATTTTTCTGTAACTCAATATTTGCAAAGTTTCCATGGGCATGAACAAAGTTCAAGGAACTCCCCCATTTCAACGGTGCTCGTCCTTCTTACTTTCACTTTTCTTTTTGAAAAACTTTTAGGTTCCCCTCTTAATTTTTTTGTTTTTAAACTTTATATAAAAGCACACAACAGAAATAGATGACTCTCTAAAACTTCCAGGTTGTCTCCCTGGCAGTGCTTTCTTTAAAGCCATTAAGCTAGGCATATAGTGCTCAAGTAATGGATCCACCCGGATCCCAAGGTATATCAAAGCCAATTTTAATTAGCAATGATTTGGCATTTAGTAGTGAGCACAAAGAAACATATATCATGCAACAACGCAGTCTAACTCTCTTCCTATGCATAGGCATGTCATCCAAGAACAATTCATGCACATCAAGTAAAGGCCAATGCATAGTATAAGAAGTTTCTTGCAAGTAGGAGCAGCAATCACATGCATATTATATTCATCAAAACATCATGTGCAACAGAAAAAGGCAACCCATCAATATAATCCTTAATAAGTGCAAACTTCTCTGATATAGTGTAGTTTGGAGAATTCAAAAAGATAATAGGACTATCATGTGTGGGTGCAATAGCAACTATCTCATGTTTAACATAAGGAACTATAGCAAGGTCATCTCCATAAGCATAATTTATATTGGCATCTTGGCCACAAGCATAGCAAGCATCAATTTCATCGAAAAGGGATATTTCAAACGAATCCAAGGGATCATAGCAATCATCATAGCATTCATCCTTCGGTAAGAACGAAGGGAAATTAAACAATGTATGGGATAAAGAGTTACTCTCATTAGAAGGTGGGCACGGGTGATCAATCCGCTCTTCCTCCTTTTGTTCTTCCCTCTCATCCTCATCTTTTTCATCCAATGAGCTCACAATGTCATTAATTTCTTATTCCATAGACTCCTACAAAATATTAGTCTCTTCTTGGACAGCGGAGGAGTCCTCAATATATGGTTTAACAAAGGCATTAGAAGCATAATTATCATAGCAATATTTAAATAGGGCAAAAATTTTAGGTTTGTAAAGAGTAGCACCATACTTTTCAATCAAACAAGCAATTTCATAAGCACCCTTAAAAGCAACAAATTCTTAAATTTGTTGAACATCATAGTAACTATAAACACCCTTAGCATACGAAGATACGATTCCATTATCACTAAACTCACATTGGTAGGGAAGGTGTTTCTTAGGGTCTTTAGAACAACAAGTAAAATCATATATTTCACGTAAATTCCAAGCATATCACTACAAACGATGAATTTGATCCAATAAAAGTTTCCCTTTTTTAGATACGCGGTGCCGCACATGACGAGCATGCTCATCTAAAGATTTGCCCTCAACTAAGGTAGTTGGGGTTTCAGCCTGAGCACATATGGATCAAAGATGATGCAGGTAGAAAGCTTCAGGAGTGTGGTAGATTTTGAGTGGTTCTTCAACCATTGGTTCAGTAGGTACCACTAATTTTTTTTCGGTATTTTGCGTTTCCTACCCATAACTAAAGATAGAAAACAACTTAGAATAGCAAATAAAATCTACTTAGTGATAAAGCAAACATGCACACACGAGAATAATTACCCCACGCTATTGCTCCCCGGCAACGGTGCCAGAAAAAGGTCTTGATAACTCACAAGTATAGGGGATCAATTGTAGCCTCTTTCGATAAGTAAGAGTGTCGAACCCAACGAGGAGCTAAAGGTAGAACAAATATTTCCTCAAGTTCTATCGACCAACGATACAACTCTACGCACACTTGACATTCGCTTTACCTAGAACAAGTATAAAACTAGAAGTACTTTGTAGGTGTAACGGGACAGGTTTGCAAGAATATAAATAGCACGTAAATGTAAACTAGGAGCTGTTTAGATAAATAAGCAATAAAGTTAGTATAGCGAGTGTGGAGAAGTGATAGTAGGAGTTGCGAAATTGTCCCTAAGCAATTGACTACGTTACTAGACCGATCACAAGTTTTATGTGGGAGAGGCCACTTCTAGCATGTCATCCCTGACTTGGAATTCTATGCACTTATGATTGGAACTATTAGCAAGAATCCGCAACTACTAACGTTCATTAAGGTAAAACCCAACCATAGCATTAAGACATATTGGTCCCCCTTCAATCCCGTATGCATCAATTTCTACGCTAGGTTGAAGCTTTTGTCACTCTTGCCCCCTAGTATGTATTCCTATCAACATACAACTAACCCTATGGTGTGATCCAATCGCGCGCACATATGATGGGCACCAAAGGACAGCAACATAACCACAAGCAGTTTAAACCAATCATAGTAATTCACCAATCACCGATAGGACAACGAAAATCTACTCAGACATCATAGGATGGCAACACATCATTGGATAATAATATGAAGCATAAAGCACCATGTTCAAGTAGAGGGTAGAGCAGATTGCGGGAGAGTGGACTGCTATAGATAGACGGGGGAAGGTCATGCTGATGTTGGTAAAGATGACAGAGGTGTTGGTGTAGATCACCGTCACACGATGATGGCCCCGGCGGTATTCCGGCGCCACCAGAAGGGAGGGGGAGAGAGCCCCCTTCCATCTCCTTCTTCCTTGGCCTTCTCCCTAGGTGGGAGAAGGGTTCTTCCTCTGGTCCATGGCCTCCATGGCATGGGAGGGGCGAGAGCCCCTCCGAGATTGGATCTGTCTCTCTATCTCTCTATTTCTGCGTTCCCAGATTCTGGCCCTTCACCGTTTCTTATATTCCCGGAGATCCGTAACTCCGATTGGGCTGAATTGTGGACACGATTTTTATCCGGATATTAGCTTTCTTGTGGCGAAAGAAGGGCACCAACCGCCTTACGGGGTGGCCACGAGGGCCCAGGGCGTGCCTGCCCCCCGGGCGCGCCCCTCACCCTCATGGGCCACTCGGGCATCATCTCACGTTGATTCCACTTCCCAAAATTCACATATATTCCCAAAAAATCTCCGTCCTTTTTATCCCATTTGGACTCCGTTTGACATGGATATTCTCGAAACAAAAAACATGCAACAAACAGGAACTAGGACTGGGCACTGGATCTATATGTTAGTCCAAAAATGGTATAAAAAGTTGCCAAAAGTATATGAAAGTTGTAGAATATTGGCATGGAACAATAAAAAATTATATATACGACGGAGACGTATCAATCATCCATCATGATGGTTCTCTTCTCTTGCACATAACCATAAGAAGCAAAAGTGCTTGAATAATATGATGCAACAATGGCTATATTCATGGCACTAGGCATATGGTGCAAATAAGTAAGACACATGCTGCACAAGAAATATGTCAAAATATTCAAATATATGCGAGAAAGCTATGGGGGCAATAACATTAGGAAGACTAAAATTAATGTTGCACTCAAGACAAGGCAATTCATATAGCATAAGAGAGGCAACATATGGAGACATGTGACAACAAGCAATAGCAATCATGTGCAAAGCATGAGAATATATGCCATCAACCGCATGAAATGACCAAGTATCAATCATTGGTGATGCAACATAGTCAAGCATATAAATCATGTCACGCAAACTACTGCATCAAAGATGCAACATACTAGAGGAACTCATGGCAATCGTTTCATGTGAGAAAATAGTAGGCACATGCAATGCAGATAACATATCACTAGCACGAAAGCAAATCATGACCAAAGTATCATCATAAGCATTGGGCACAAAGCAAACATGGCAATAACAAGCAATATCTCCACCTAGCTTGCAAATACACATACAAGTACTAGAATCAAGGATCATGTGAAATGCAAACCACGGGTCACCAATGCATGACAAATCCATAAGAATGAGCATATCATTCAAAGCGAACATGGCAGGATGGGCATAAGATATATAATGGACAATAACCCATAACCATGTGAGGGACATGTAGAAGAAATGACAAACTGAGCAAGCAAATATATGTCACATTAATATTATTTTCATTCATGGGGAGCATATGGGTGCATGATACGTCCAGTTTGCATCATGTTTTCGTACTGTTATTTATAATGCTTTTATGCATAATAATGCTTTATGGAGTATTTCTAATGCCTTTTCTCTCATAATATGCAAGGTTTACACAAAGAGGGATAATACCAGTAGCTGGAATTCTGGACCTGAAAAAGCTACGTCAGAGATAACTATTCTGCACATCTCCAAATAAGCTGAAATTTTACGGAGAATTATTTTGGAATATATAATAATCATTGGAGCAAATAACCACCATAGGGGGGCTGCCAGGTGCCCATGAGACACCAGGGCGCGCCAGGCCCCCAGGCGTGCCCTGGTGGGTGGTGGGCAGCTGATACGTCAACAACGTATCTATAAGTTTTGATTGCTCCATGCTATTATATTATCTATCTTGGATGTTTTTATGCTATTTTATATGATTTTTGGGGCTAACTTATTAACCCAGAGCCTAGTTCCAGTTTATGTTTTTTCCTTGTTTTTGAGTTTCGCAGAAAAGGAATATCAAATGGAGTCCAAATGGAACGAAACTTTTTGGAGATATTTCTTGGACTAGAAGACATCCGATGGACTTGGAGTACATGCCAGGGGATCCACGAGGCGGCCACAAGGGTGGGGGGGCGGGCGCTCCCAGGGGGGTAGGGCGTGCCCCTACCTTGTGGGCCCCTCGTACCTCCCTCGATTGACTTCTTCTCCCTATAAATACCAATATATTCCAGAAACATCATAACATCCACCGAAACCACTTTTCCGCCACCGTAACCTTCTGTTCTCGCGAGATCCCATCCGGAGGCCTGTTCCGGTACTCTGCCGGAGGGGGAATCAACAACGGAGGGCATCTACATCAACCCTATTCCCCTTTCGATGAAGTGGGAGTAGTTTACCACAGACCTACAGGTCCATAGCTAGTAGCTAGATGGCTTCTTCTCTCTCGTTATCCTTCAATACCATGTTCTCCTCATTGTTCTTGGAGATCTATCCGATTTAATTTTCTTTTGTGGTGTGTTTGTCAAGATCCGATGAATTGTGGGTTTATGATCAGATTATCTATGAATAATATTTGAGTTTCTTCTGAATTCTTTTATGCATGATCTTATATCTTAGTAATTCTCTTTGAACTATCAGTTTCGTTTGGCCAACTAGATTGATAATTCTTGCAATGGGAGAAGTGCTTTGCTTTGTGTTGAATCTTGCGGTGCTCAATCCCAGTGATAAGAGGGGACATGACACGTATTGTATTGTTGCCATCGAGGATAAAAATATGGGGTTCTCATCATATTGCTTGAGTTAATTCCTCTACATCATGTCATCTTGCTTAAGGCGTTACTCTGTTCTTATGAACTTAATACTCCACATGCAGGAAGGAGTCGGTCGATGTGTGGACTAAAAGTAGTAGATGCAGGCATGAGTCGGTCTACTTGTCTCGGATGTGATGCCTATATTCATGATCATTGCCATAGATGTTGTTATAATTATTCGCTTTTCTATCAATTGCTTGGTAGTAATTTATCCACCCACCGTAAACTTGCTATCATGAGAGAAGCCACTAGTGAAACCTATGGCCCGTGGGTCTCTTTTACATCTTATAAGTTTCAGATCTATTTGCAATCTTTACTTTTCAATCTATAAACCAAAAACCCAAAAATATTTACTTTATTTGTTTATCTATCCCTATTGGATCTCACTTTTGCAAATAACCTTGAAGGGATTGACAACCCCTTTATAGTGTTGGGTGCAACTTGTTGATTGTTTGTGCAGGTATTTGGCGACTTGTGTGTAATCTCCTACTAGATTGATACCTTAGTTCTCAACAAACTGAGGGAAATACTTACTTCACTTTGCTGCATCACCCTTTCCTCTTCAAGGGAAACACCAATGTTACCTCGGCAAAGCAGCAAGGAAGCAGCAGCGCAGCCCACCTACGGTGTCCATCTTCAGGTATATAAGGTCTTTTGAGGTAGAAAAAAATAAAGACAGGACTTTCGGGACGGAACGACGCCGTCCCAAGGCAGAACTTGGGTAGGAGCACTTTTGCTCTCTGGCAGAGCGATTCTGTCAGGGATACTTCCCTCTGGGAGGGGGAAATCGAAGCCGTCGTCATCACCAACAACCCTCTCATATTTGGGAGGCCAATATACATTAACATATTCAACAACACCATCTCCTCTCAAACCCTACTTCATCCCTTGTGTTCAATCTTAGTACCAGAACCTCAGATTGGTACCTGTGGGTAACTAGTAGTGCTGATTACATCTTGTAGTTGATTGCTATATAGTTTATTTGGTGGAAGATTATATGTTCAGATCCATTATGCTATTTTATACCCCTATGATCTTGAGCATGAATATAATTTGTGAGTAGTTACCTTTGTTCTTGAGGCCACTTGAGCAGTCATGTTGCAAGTACTCATGTGAACTTGATATTCATTCAGTATTTTGATGACGTGTATGTTGTGATTCCCTTAGTGGTGTTATGTGAATGTCGACTACATGACACTTTACCATCTTTGGGCCTAAGGGAATGCATTGTGGAGTATCTATTAGATGATGGGTTGCGAGAGTGAAAAAAACTTAAACTCTAGTTTATGCACTATTTCGTAAGGGACTGATTTGGATCCATATGTCTAATGCTATGGTTAGATTTCATCTTAATACTTTTCTCATAGTTTTGGATTCTTGCGAGGGGGTTAATCATAAGTGGGAGGTTTGTTCAAGTAAGAACATCACCTAAGTAGTGGTCCACCCACATATCAAATTATCAAAGTAGCGAACGCGAATCAAACCAACGTGATGAAAGTGACTAGACGAAATTCCCGTGTGCCCTCAAGAACACTTTGCCAATTATAAGAGACAATCTTGGCTTGTACTTTGCCACAAAAGGATTGGGCTACCTTGCTGCACTTATTGTTACTATTTCTACTTGTCACTTGTTATAAATTATTTTGCTATCAAACTATCTGTTACCAATAATTTCAGTACTAGCAGACATTACCTTGCTGGAAACCACTTGTCATTTCCTTCTGCTCCTCATTGGGTTTGACACTCTTACTTATCGAAAGAACTACAATTGATCCCCTGTAATTGTGTGTAATCAAGACTCTTTTCTGGCGCTGTTTCCGGTAAGAGGAATTTGGAAAACTATCCTTTGAGGGGTTTGTTCGGGGTATATTCACCTTGACCGGAAGCATAATTATTTGCCCGTCAACCTACGACACCTACTGAAATTATTGGTTATGAAATTCCTTCAGGTGTGATTGAGAAACTGATAGCTAATCCTTATGTAGGAGATGGAACATTACATCCTGACATGCATTTAATCTATGTGGATGAAGTTTGTGGATTATTTAAGCTTGCATGCTTACCCGGAGATGAAGTTAAGAAGAAGGTTTTCCCTTTATCTTTGAAGGGAAAAACATTGACATGGTATGATATTGGATCTTGGAACTGGGATAGATTGAAATTGGAATTTCACCCAAAGTTTTATCCGATGCATCTAGTTCATCGTGATCGGAACTATATATATAATTTTTGGCCTCATGAAGGATAAAGTATTGCTCGAGCTTGGTGGAGGCTTACGTCAATGTTATATTCATGCCCCAATCATGAGCTCTCAAGAGAAATTTTCATTCATAATTTTTATGCCCGTCTTTCTCGTAGTGATCAATCCATGCTTGATACTCCTTGTGCTGGTTCTTTTATAAAGAAGACTATTAAATTCAGGTGATATGTTTTAGAAATAATTAAACACAACTCTGAAGATTGAGAACTCGACAAAGGTAAAGAGACAGGTATTAATCTTTAGTTTGATTGTGTTAAATCTTTCATGAATATCAATGCTTTTCACAAGTTTAGAATATGGACTTCACTCTGAGATAGTAGCCTCTTTTTGTGAATAATTTGCTACTTATGTTGATCTCTCTAAGTAGTAGTGGTTTAAATATCATCCCCCTATTAAAGAAGAAATAAAAGAACCGGTAAAAGTTAAAGATGAAACTATTGTTTTCATTGAGAAATCACATTTCCCTGTGAGGATAAAGGAACATTCTAAAGTCTCAACCATGGTTAACAAAAGTAATATTAGGGCACCTAAACCTTCTGAACAAATTAAAGTAGAACATAGTGTTGCTATGGTTAAATATCTCTTGGTATAAAATATTGATGGGCATGTTATTTACTTCTGTGATGAAGCTGCTAGAATTGCCAAACCCGATGAAAAAGATAAACATAGACCAATTGTTGGCATGCCTGTTGTTTAAGTTAAATTAGGAGATCATTGCTATCATGGTTTATGTGATTTAGGTGCTAGTGTGAGTGCTATTCCTTTTATCTTATACCAAGAAATTATGAATGACATAGCACCCACTGAAATAGAGGACATAGATATTACTATTAAACTTGCAAATAGAGACACCAACACACCACTTGGGATTGTTCGAGATGTTGAAGTCTTGTGTGGGAAAACAAAATACCCTACTAAATTTCTAGTTCTCGGTTCTTCACAAGATGACTTTTGACGCATATATTTGGTAGAACTTTTTTGAACACTGTCAATGCTAAAATACATTGCGAGGAAGAAACTATCACTGTTAGTTTTGGTGATGTGTCTCATAAGTTCAATTTTTCTAAGTTTCAAAGGCAACCTCTCAATAAGGATTCGCCTAATAAAGATGAAATAATTGGTCTTGCTTCTATTGCATTCCACCTTTTGATACATTGGAACAATATTTGCTCGACCATGAAAATGATATGGATATGCATGAAAGAAATGAAATAGATAAGATGTTATTCGAACAACCTCCTATACTCAAGCACAACTTGCATGTTCATACTCTAGGAGGTCCTCCTCCACCAAAAGGTGACCCTGTGTTTGAATAAAGCAATTGTCTCACACTCCGAAATAGGATTATCTTGATGAAAAGAAAATATATCCTGTTATTATTAGTGCTAACCTTACAGAGCATGAAGAAAAGAGATTGTTGAAAACCCTGAGAAAGCACCGTGCTGCTATTGGATATACTCTTGATGATCTTAAGGGCATTAGTCCCACTCTATGTTAGCACAAGATTAATATGGAACCAGATGCTAAACCTGTTGTTGATCATCAGCAAATATTAAATCTCAAATGAAAGAAGTGGTAAGAAATGAAATATTAAAGCTTCTGGAAGCATGTATAATTCATCCTATAACTGATAGTAGATGGGTAAGTCATGTTCATTGTGTTCCTAAAAACGGAAGTATTATTGTTGTTCCAAATGATAAAAATGAACTTATTCCATAAAGAATTGTGACTGGCTATAGGATGGTAATTAATTGTAGAAAATTAAATAAAGCAACTAGGAAAGATCATTACCCTTTTCCTTTCATTGATAAAATGCTAGAAAGATTGTCAAAGCATACACACTTTTTCTTTCTTGATGGATATTCCGATTTTTCTCAAATACCTATTTCATAACCTAATCAAGAGGAAACTACCTTTACTTGTCCTTTTGGAACTTATTCTTATAAAGCTATGCCTTTCGGTTTATGCAATTAACCCGCTACCTTTCAAAGATGTATGAGTGCTATATTCTCTAACTTTCTTGAAAAGACCGTTGAGGTTTTCATGGATGCTTTTTCCGTTTACAGAACTTCTATTGATGATTGCTTAAGAAGCCTTGATCGAATTTTGCGGAGATGTGAGCAAACTAATCTTGTCTTGAATTGGAGAAGTGACACTTGTGGTAAATGAAGGTATTGTGTTGGGTCATAAAATTTCTGAACGAGGTATTGAGGTGGATAAAGCCGAAGTTTATGCAATGGAGTGCCATGTCCTAAAGATATAGAAGGTATTCGTAGTTTCCTTGGTCATGCTGGTTTCTATAGGAGGTTTATTAAAGACTTCTCTAAAATTTCTAGGCCTCTTATCAATTTATTACAGAAGGAAGTTCCTTTTGTTTTTTATGATGATTGTATAGAAGCTTTGGAAATACTTAAGAAATCCTTAACCATTGCATCTATAGTTCAACTACATGATTGGAACTTTCCTTTTAAAATTATGTGTGATGCTAGTGACTATGCCATAGGGGCTGTTCTAGAACAAAGAGTTGATAACAAATTAAATGTTATCCATTATACTAGTAAAACTCTAGACAGTGCCCAAATAATTTATGCTACTACTGAAAAGGATTTTTTAGCAGTTATGTTTGCCTCTGATAAATTCAGATCCTACATCGTTGATTCTAAAGTAATCATTCACACTGAACACGCTGCTATACAATATTTTATGGAAAAGAAGGATGCTAGACCTAGACTTATTAGGTGGCTTCTCTTGCTACAAGAATTTGATTTACATATCACTGATAGAAAAGGGGCTGTGAATTCCATAGCTGACAACTTATCTAGGTTAGAAAATATTCTTGATGGCCCACTACCTATTGATGATAGCTTCCCCGATGAACAACTTGCTATCATTAGTGCTACTAATAACACCCCATGGTTTGCTGACTATGCTAATTACGTCGTAGCTAAATATATACCGCCCAGTTTCACATATAAACAAAAGCAAAAAAAATCTTCTTTGATCTAAGAGATTACTTTTGGGATGACCCACATCTTTATAAAGAGCGAGTAGATGGTATTATTAGACGTTGTATACCTGAGCAGGAACAGGAACAAACCCTATGGAAGTGTCACTCTGAGACATATGGAGGACACCATGCGGGAGATAGAACTTCCCACAAGGTATTACAGCCTAGATTTTATTTGCCTACTATTTTCAAAGATGCTCGTAAGTCTGTCCTCTCTTGTGACGAATGTCAAATAATTGGTAATATTGATAGATGTCAAGAAATGCCTATGAATTATTCACTTGTTATTGAAACATTTGAAGTTTGGGGATTTGATTATATGGGACATTTTCCTTCCTCTAATGGATATACACATATCTTGGTTGCTGTTGATTATGTAACTAAGTGGGTAGAAGTTATTCCAACCAGCAGTGCTGATCGTAACACCTCCATTAAAATGCTTAAAGAATTTATCTTCTCGAAGTTGGGTGTCCCTAGATATTTAATGAATGATGGTGGTTCACACTTTATTCATGGTGCTTTTCGTAAAGTACTTGCTAAGTATGATGTTAACCATAGAATAGCATCTCCTTATTGAGGGAGTCCTGGATCGAGGGGTCCTCATGTGGCCGGATAAACTCCTGGTGGGCCAGACTGATGGGCCGTGAAGATTATAATAGAAGATCATCTCTCGTATCCGGATAGGACTCATGTATTTCTGTAATGGAAAGTTTTAGGTTCGGGTGTAGATTTTCCTTCCTCTACAAGATGACATGTACAAACCCTAGGCCCCTCCCGTGTGTATATAAGCCGGAGGGTTTTGTCCGTAGAGGCTAGAAGAGAATCACAATATCCTCATAGGCTAGACTTAGGGTTTAGCCATTACGATCTCGAGGTAGATCAACTCTTGTATTCATATTCATCCATACTAATATAGGAGGAAGTAGGGTATTACGTCGATCGAGAGGGTCTGAACCTGGGTAAACATCGTGTCCCTAGTCTCCTATTACCATCGATCCTCAAACGCCTAGTTCGGGACCCCCTACCCAAGACCCACCGGTTTTGACACTGACATTGGTGCTTTCATTGAGAGTTCCACTATGTCATCGACGGAAGGACCGATGGATCACGTCATCAACCATAACGGCGACACCGAGGGAATTTTCCCTCCATGCCAACTTTTCATGTTCTACGGCTTCGTGCTCCGTGCCAACACCGAAGGCCACCTCGAGCAGATCGAGAGCTACACCCCTGGCCATCAAGTCTGATTCAGAAGCTTGAACTACGTTGCTGATATCCGCGGAGACTTGATCTTTGCCGGATTCGAGCCAGCGGCAACTTCTCTCTGCCACCATGATGAGCATGACCTAACTCTGTCATCGGATCAAGAAATAGCACCTGCAACTGTTCTGGCCCTAGATCCAGAACAGATCACGTCACCCGAGGACGGGAAGCTCAACCCCACCACGGGAGCCGCAGACTCTATGGCGTTGGAGCCGCACACGGAACCAACTACGAGCAAGGTCTGTGTTACCGGAACCCCGGACTCAACTCCGTCCTCTGATTTCGAATCACGCGCATCCGCACCCTTGGAACCCGATCAGGCGTCTATCGCCGAATTTAGTGCTGCGGATATCTTCTAGCACTCACCCTTTGGCGACATGTTAAAGTCGTTAAGATACCTCTCCCTAGAAGAGGACACACAGCCGCATTGTATCCAGTTCGAACTGGAGGCTGATGGAGAATTTCGTTCCCCACCCACCACCCACTTGATAGCCACAGTCGAATATCTAACTGATCTACTTGACTATGCTTCCGAAGACTTCGAAGGGATGGACCTCGAAACTGAAGTGGACCCAGATCAAGGCCTGCCTGTAATCAGGCGGTGGACAGCCACGTCTTCGTATGACGTGTACATGGTGGATACACCCAAATAGGCGGAGGGCGACGGCGAAAACAATCCCGTAGAGGACAAGCACGCCGAAGAACCTCCCAAACGTCAGCATCCAAAACGCCAGACTAAATCCCGTAAAGGAAAGGATAGCAACACTGTGACTAATGACGGTGCTATTTTGGAACAAGCCAAAGACCCCACAGACCCAGCGATGGAGCAGGAGGAGCAAGAGGACGGCGAACAGAGTCCAAAGCTGCAGTACGATGACATCGGTGCCGAAGATGATACTTATGAACCAGTCTCCGAAGAAGAAGATAGCCTGGGCAACGATGAATTCATCGTCCCAGACGAACCCTTAGAACAAAAGCGCTTCCACCAGAGGCTTATTGCCATCGCAAGGAGCTTGAAAAAGCAGCAGAGACGGCTTCGAGCCGCATAGGACACGCTCAATGATAGATGGAATGAGGTGCTAGACTCTGAACAGAATCATGGCTATAATGGCCAAACCAAAGGCTATCCCAAGCGTAAACTGCTGCCCGAATTCGACGACGAGGCCGCTGCGCCCGTCCCGCCGAAGAATAACACCACCGACAAGCCGTACTGACCGCCTCGTGGACGAGACTGAGTCGCTAGCAATGGCGTACACAAGCCCGCACCACCACTCCGTAAAGGAAAGGAGGGTGCGGCTCAAGTCCGAAAACACGATCTTGCGCGAGGACCTGAACAAAAAGCAAGCAAGACCAGGTCGACATACAGACCTAGAGACCGGGCTCCTGCACGGGACGGTGGCTATCAAGCCAATCGCTCCGGTGACATACAAGTTCGGGGTCAATACCGAACACCACAACCATCGGACATACACCATGATATAGCAAGATACAGAGGAGCTGCACACCCTCTGTGCTTCACCGATGAGGTGATGGGTCATGATTTCCCAGAAGGGTTTAAACCCGTGAACATTGAACCGTACGGTGGAATGACGGATCCCGCCGTCTGGATAGAAGACTTTATTCTTCAAATTCACATGGCTCAAGGAGATGATCTCCATGCCATCAAATACTTACCCCTCAAGCTGAAAGGACCAGCTCGGCACTGGGTAAACAGCCTCCCAGAGAACTCCATTGGGAGTTGGGAAGAACTTGAGGATGCTTTTCGGGCCAACTTTCAAGGGACTTATGTCCGGCCCCCGGACGCTGACGATCTAAGTCACATCATCCAACAACTCGGGGAGTCAGCCCACAAGCTTTGGAATCGGTTTCTTACCAAGAAGAACCAAATCGTGGACTGTCCGGACGCTGAAGCCTTAGCGGCATTTAAGCACAGTATCCGGGACGAATGCCTAGCCAGACACCTTGGAGAGGAAAAGCCAAGGACAATGGCAGCCTTAACTACACTCATGACTCGCTTTGGCGTGGGTGAGGATAGCTGGTTAGCTCATAGCAGTACTAGTGACCCTGGAACATCTGAAGTCAGGGATGGCAATGGAAAGCCACGACGTAACAAAAACAAACGTCAAAACAATTATGGAAGCCCAGATGATACAACGGTAAACGCCAGATTCAGTGGCTCCAGACCCGGTCAACGAAAGAAGCCATTTAAAGGCAACAAAGATGGTCCATCAAGTTTGGACAGAATATTAGATAGGCCCTGCCAAATTCATGGCACCCCAGAGAAACCTACCAACCATACAACCGCAATTGTTGGGTCTTCAAGCAGGCCAGCAAGCTAAATGCCGAACACAAAGGAAAGGAACCTCAAAGCAAAGACAAGGATGAACCTCGCCAGCCGAATATAGGGGGCAGAAGAAATTTCCACTAGAGGTCAAAACAGTGAACATGATATATGCCACTCATATCCCAAAGAGGGAGCGCAAGCGCGCACTCCGAGATTTCTACGCCGTGGAGCCTGTCCCCCCCAAATTCAACCCATGGTCAGCCTGTCCGATCACTTTTGATCGAAGGGATCATCCGACTAGTATTCGGAATGGGGGTTTGGCTTCCCTAGTGCTCGACCCAATAATCGATGGATACCATCTAACCCGAGTCCTTATGGACGGTGGTAGCAGTCTCAATCTGATATATCAAGATACTGTCCGCAAGATGGGGATCGACCCGTCAAGAATCAAGCCAAGAAGCATGACCTTTAAAGGAGTGATACATGGCATTGAAGCCCACTGCACAGGCTTTTTGACATTGGAAGTTGTATTTGGTTCTCCCGACAACTTTTGAAGAGAAGAACTAATCTTCGACATAGCTCCGTTCCGAAGTGGCTATCACGCTCTACTCGAAAAAACGGCCTTCGCCCGCTTTAATGCAGTCCCGCATTATGCCTACCTAAAGATTAAATTCCTGGACCATGTGGCGTTATCACGGTCAATGGGAATATGGGGCGCTCTCTCCTTACGGAGGAGGACACTATGGCCTTAGCAGCCGAAGTCCAAGGTGGCCTATTCAAGTCGGATAATCCATCAATAGCGGACACAATTAAACGTGTCCGACACATGCCTCAGTGCGGCAGCTCAGATGACCCTGAGCAAGATTGATAGCTAGGCCCCCGTCGACTGCCCCATAAGGTGATATCATATGTGCCTCGAGTACATAATTATGCCTTCAAAATTCCTTGGGCGACGACCGGGGACACCTGCAAATAGTCCATAGTTCGGCTAGACCTTATTCGGACTCAATACTTTTTTAGGTTCATCAAACGAACCAACCTTGCTATGGCCAAACCGGACTAACTTGTTCTTTTTCTAGGTTTATTTTCTTTCCTTTTTTCTTTCAGATGGCCATCATACTCCCACCCCTTCAAGGACACATTACAGAGGAGGAAACGTCACAGACGTGCAGCAGGGACCCGCACTAAGGTTTCTTTTTAGATTAAGACCCTGTGTAAACCTTTTTTCTCTTTCTTGTTATATACCTTCTTGGCATGTAAAATGTCCAAAAAAGGTTTTTTTGGCATTGTCTATAAGATTATGGCTCACCGTATTATAGAGGGATATTAATAGAACAACTTTACTCGCATTATGCTTGGAGTTTTATTCACTCACCATAAAATGTTCTCTTCCCGCATCAGATTGCCATATGTGCCTTGTCAATAAGGGTTTATTACCAGGGGCTGTATTCAACCCTGATATATGTCGAAAAGACCGAACACCTATAGGGAGTGTTCGGCGTCCTGGATGTTTGCCTTATATGCATCAGTTCCAAAACATGTCTTGGGTTGCCCGGCTCCTGTGCTTACCCCTACGTTCCCGATTGTTCGACTAGTGTGTAAAGGGAGAACTACTGCGATTGTACTTCTTGCTAGTCCAGTCAAGTACCTCAGTAGAGAAAGCCGAAAAATGACTGTCATGATAAGCGAGAACCTGGCCTGCAATCCGGTGACCTAGTTTTATACTACGGTCAATAGAGATCTACCCCGTGTTATACGAAGGGCTGGTTCTTCGTCCAACCAGGTGCAATTGGATGCCTTAAGTAAGGAATATTGTATCCGCACCAGGGGCTAGTACCTAGCCCCACATGTCAAACTCCTACAACTAAGTGAAAGCAATAACGCCGCATAGTCTGATTGCCTGGTTCGCTCCGCATACACCTCTTATACGGACCAAGACGTTGGATAAAGAGTGTACATGCATATGACCGAACACCTCACTACTATGTACATGGGGGCTGAAGCCGACGACTGGAAGCTTTCAGATTTGGATAAAAAGTAACACCGGAGGTAAAAGACGCTGATATTCTAATAGCGCAAAAGTTATATACATTGGATTCATAAGCATATTCTTTACATCCGGATACAATTAGTCGAAAACAACATCCTTCGAACACTGGTCTTCTACATGGCTGGCGCCCTCGATGACGTCCTCGAAGTACTTCTCCGGCTTGCGGTGCTCCTTGCCTGCGGGCGGGCCAGCAGTAGCTATATGCATTGTGTTCATCTTCGCCCAGTGCACTTTGACACAAGCGAAGGCCATCCAAGCACCTTCTATGCAGGCCGAACGCGTTAACGCATCGACCCGCGGACTCGCCTCGATGAGCCGCTTAGCCAATCCAAAGTAGCTACTCTGGATTGGCTCAGCGGGCCATAGGTGGACTATTAAGTCCTTCCTGGTCGAGCCCGCCATGTTATGCAGCTCGACCAGCTGCTTTATCAGGTCGCTGAGGGGCACCGAATGTTTTGACGCATATAACTGCGACCAAAACAACTTTTCTGTGTTGTTCCCCTCCAGGGCTTAGAAATATTGGGCGACTTCTGCGCTACTCCTCGGAAGATCAACAAACACGCCTGGAGAACTCCATAATCGTGTCAGCTGTGACGCCCGAGACCGACGTCCCAGAAGATTCTAGAAGATTCCAGAAGATTCCAGATGTTCCGGGTTGCCCGTGTGTTTCTTTTGTGCTTGTGTTTTTATTTTTGCATTGCATCATGTCATCATGCCATCATGTCATATTTAATTTGCATCTCAACCTAAATAAATTGTGTGGACCTTCGGTCCATTTAAATCGAGGGAAGGTGACTTCTCTTTATAACATATAAAAGCCTCCTAATAATTATGGAGCTATATTAATAAATATTCCATTGCTTCGGAATCACCAACACACACTTGCATATAATTTCCCCATGCTTTCCTACTTCGAGTTTCTCCTTAAAAACCTTCCATGTATTTCTTTTCCCAATTATCGAGGCTCCTCCAATTATCTAGACTCTTTTCAAACTCCTTGAGGCAAGCTATTTATTTTAGTTTGCACTTCCCTTTTTGTTGGAACTATTTTGTGGGGTTGGAATTATTCCATAAAGCCTTACAAAAATGTCCAACATTTTATTCTTATTCTTTGCCTCTTTTCTTATTATTTTTGGCTCTCTCCTTATTTGTTTTTTTCTGCTAAGAAATAAAAACAGAGAGCAGCCGCTAGCCTCTTGGGCCCCCTCTTCCCTCTGGCCCAATTCCTCCTTCCCCTTGGGCCTCCCAGGCCGCAGCCCACCAACTTCTCCCTCTTGGCCCACCAGACCGGCTAACCCTAGCCCGACCTTCCCGATCGAACCCCAGCGTCCCTCGCTCCCGATCGCTCCTTCCTCCCCTCTCAGCCGCCGCAACCATCATCCCCTCGACCCCTCTCGCTCTCGCAGCCCGACCACGCCCCCCTCGATCTCTACCTCTCCAGCCTCGCACTCCAGGCTCCCTCCTCCCTCCGTCTCCAGTCGCGGTCAAGGCCGCAGCTCCTCCCTCCGGTGCCCCCCGGTCGCCTCTTCCTCCCGCGGACGCAGCTGCCAGCGCGAGCACCTCGGCCCCGACGTCCTCTGCGTTTCCCCTCACCGACCGCCGCCTCCTGGCCCTCCTCCTTCGCCAGGCCGCGGCCAGGAGCCCCAGGCCTCCACCGACGCCTCCTCAACACCGCAGCCCGAACTCCAGCTCGCCAGGCCGCAACACCGCGCCTCTGTCTCCTCTGCCCGTCGCCAAGGCGCAACCCCTGCTGCCTCCTCCTCTGGTCGATGCCCGCAGCCAGGGCCGCCCAGGCTCCCTCGCCTCCTCGTTGAAGCACCCCTGCCGCGCCGTTCCTCCTCGACCAGGATCCGCCGTCGCCCTTCGGACGCCTCTCCTCCTCGGTGGCCTCATCACCCGCCCTACTGGTCGCTCCTCCTCACTGCCGCCCGTGCTGTGCGGGAGACGGACACCCCGCAGCCATCCCCTTTTTTTTGTTGCGTTGTTGTTTATTCCAGGGCCTCGAAGTACAAGTACCGCGACTTCACGGATTCGCCAAGTACCCCTACGGCTCATCAAGATCGGCAAGTCCAAAGACCTTGATTCCGTCAAGTTCCTCTTCAAGATGTACGACGACCTCGAGTTCGACTACCCGATGCATCGAGTTCGACTACGCGATGACAAGTACCCCTTCGGAGAAGTGAACAACTACGAACGAGAACGCCTTCGTGAACAAGTACATCTACGTAACGTGAACGTCTACCGTCGCCGATGACCCGTGAACAACTACTTCCCTCTACGGCATGTACCACTACCGTCGCCCGGAAACGAGGAATTCGCCAAGTACCACGACTCGATGACGGAACGGCTACTTCCTCTCCGAACGAGAACGACTCCTTCCTCTACGATCTCGAACCGTCCCGAAACGAGTGTTTCGAAGGTATACCGAGATGACCCGTGAGATGTTATGTTGTGTTGTATGAAATGTCTCCCGTGTGTGCTCCGTGCCCGTTGTGCCGTTTCATCTTTTGTCTTGTTCCTCGGTTGCCTCGTCGCCGACTCGTGGGAACCCGGTGACGGGATCGCCCACCTTTCATCTCGTTTGACATGCTTCGTCACCTTTTGCACCGGACTCTCAACGAGTTACCGGAACCGATATGTTGCCGTGGCATCATTTTCGGAATTGTTGCTGTGGCACCTTTTCCTTCCACCACGGTGGTAATGCTTCATATCTCTTTTAAGTCAACCTTTTAATATAATTGCATAAAACTTAATCATGTCATCCGCATCATGATAACAACATGAGGCGGATTAATTGTTGTTTGCTTATAATTACTAAACATGCTCATGGGGATTTTCCGGGAATTGTTGTTGTTATTTTCCGGCCTCATTTAAAATGCCTAAATAGTGTAGCTTTATTATGCTTCACCTCTTGCCATGTTAAAAACATTTAATCTTTTCTTGTAAATAACGAGAGTCAACTAAATAATTAAATGTGGTGTTTCGTCAATATGCAACTCGTTGCATATTGAGCTCCACTTAACTTGTAGTGTTGTTTGTGCACTTTGCCATGCCATGCATATTAAACCGGACATGCATCATACTTGGATGTGCATCGTATGCCATGTTTATGCTTGTGTGTTTACCGTGTTGTTTCCTTCTTTCCGGTTGCTTCTCTTGATAGCTTCGGTTTTCGTTCCGGAGTTGTGAGGATTCGCTCGACTGTTGCTCCGTCTACTTCGTGGATCCGTTCTTCTCCCTTGTGGAATCCCAGGCAAGATGATCATACCCTTGGATACCTTTACTACCATTGACATGCTTAGTTGTCTCGATGCTATCGTTACATGTCGCGCTACCCATCATTTATGTCAGCCTCTCCTTGTTGCCATGAAACCTCTAACTTTGAAACCTTCCTAGCAAAACCACTGTTTGGCTATGTTACCCGCTTGCTCAGCCCTTCTTATAGCATTGTTTCTTATAGCGTTGTTAGTTGCAGGTGAAGATGAAGTTCGTTCCAGGAGGGAACTTGTTGTTGGTTATATCACAATATCTATAATTATTAATAACACACCTATATACTGGGCATGGGTGGAAGGCTTGGCCTTTTGCTCGGTGTTTTGTTCCACTCATGCCACCTTAGGCGCCGATAAACCGGCATTATGTTCCTTGATTTTGCGTTCCTTACACGATGGGTGGATGGGGACCCCTTGACAGTTCGACTTTGAATAAAACTCCTCCAGCAAGGCCCAACATTGGTTTTAATTTGCCTCATAATAACAACTTAATTAAATAATTAAAATTGCATAGGGGGTCGCGTCCCCGAGGATTCTTAATTCTACATAGCAGGGGGGGCCAGTGCTGATGGTGTTGGTCCCAAACCAGAGTCACTTGCGGATACTACCCAGTTCGCTGGGGTCTTCGGTATCTGTACGTAGCGCTCATCCGGACGTGGCCTGAGACGAGATGCGCGCGGCTACTATCAGGGTGTCGGCACGCCGGGAGGTCTTGCTAGACTTGTTTTACCATTGTCGAAATGTCTTGTGCTACCGGGATGCCGAGCCTGATCGGATTTCCCTAAGATAAGGAGTGATGATATTATATTTATCACTTCAGCTAATCGTGAGAGCTTGTGATGGGCTAAGTTGGAACACCCCTGCAGGATTATGATCTTTCGAAAGCCGTGCCCGCGGTTATGTGGCAGATTGGAATTTGTTAATGTCCGGTTGTAGAAAACTTGACAGAGGATCCGAAGTAAAACACACAACTGTGTGAGTAACCGTGACTGTCTCTTTTCACTTTGAGAAGGGAACACGGTGGGGTTATGTTTGACTCGTATGTAGTTAGGATCTTTAGCGATCACTCCTTTTGCGACCGTTTGCGTAGCTTCTCATCTTATTCTGGTACTCGTAAGTTAGCCACCATATTATGCTTAGTCGCTGCTGCAGCCTCACCACTTTACCTCTTCCTACCCATAAAGCTTTGCTAGTCTTGATACCCATGGTTATGGGATTGCTGAGTCCTCGTGGCTCACAGATACTACAACACCAGATGCAGGTTTAGCCGAGTATGATGCAGGAGCTGCTTCAAGTTCTTCACTGGGAGCTCGATGAAGAGTTCGGCCGTTTGCTTGTGATGTTGATCGACGATCAGTAGTGGTTTCTACTAGGATTCGATCCTGACCTGTGGCTTTATGTTGTTTTGGTATCTTTCTTTTGGATCTTCACCCGTAGTCGGGTTGTGATGTTTTGAATGATGTTCTGCTTATGTAATGTATTGTGTGAAGTGGCGAGTGTAAGCCAACTATCTTCTTTTGCAATTTAATCCCTCTTTTACATGAGTCGTGCAAAGATACCAAACTTGAGATCATTCTAGGATGGGCTTATATCTTTAAGTCGTGCCTCGACACGTAGGAGATATAGTCCCATCCTGGGCATTACATCAGCCCAATGTACTTCTGCCCTCCAAAGATGCTCTGTAAGAGAAATGTCTTACCAGATGCTATCTGCCGTGCCTGGTCGATTTCCCGGCGAGCGCTACGTGACTCGCTTCACGCATCCTGGGAAGTCTTCACTTTCGCAGACAGCTCATTTACTTGCTCCGAAGTCTTCTTCTCCAGTGCCTCACACTTGAGAATGGCATTGTTGAGATCGACATCGACTTCGGACACCCGAGCCCGATGCTTCTCGCACTCAGCCTTTTCGGCCTCTAAATCGGCAGCCGCTTTGTCAGCGGCCACCTTGTTCACCTCGGCCTCCCTCTTGGCCTTGGAAACCTCGCCCTTGAGGGCCTCGAGCTCAGTGGTGCCAACTATGTAATACAGAATACGACATTAAAGTTTATAATACTCAATGAATTAAGTCTTATTGAGATTTCAAAAATCCGCATACCTTGCGTTTCATCCAAACGCCGGTTGACACGGTCGAGGTCCGCGTGGGCCAGCTCGAGCTTCTGATTTAGTTCGGCAACCACTGTGTCTCGCGCAGTTTTCGTAACTAATGAAGCCTGCACAACAGTTCAGCTATGTAAGCATGCTATACTATGGATACTTCGTCCGATTCTTTTAGAATCACCCAAAGCATCAGGGGCTACTGGCTACGTATGTGCATTATAAATAAAAATTCTATAAAAAATATTACATAGCTTACCTCAAAGCCTGTTAAAAGGCTGTTGAAGGCTTCATTCAGTCTGGCCTTGACGAACTGAATCTTCTTCATCACCGCACCCATCACGGTGCGGTGTTCTTCAATGACGAGAGCACTCTGCAGTGCACCCTCCATAGAGTCCGGCGCTTCCGGATTTACTCCGGGCTCCGTAGTATCCTCCTCCGCTTGAGGAGTCGGGTCTTTGGACCCTGGAGCCGCACTAGGCTCCGGGACAGTATTCGGTGGGGCCCCAGATTGTTTGGGCCCCACGTTTTTGGTCTCCATGGGGGTTGTTTCCCCATGGTCAGCAGCGGCGGAGGTATTACCTCCGGCCGCCCCATCACCTGCCCCGCCCTTGTCTCCTTGGGCGGAGGACACCCGCTGGGAGGACACTTCAGTGTCCTCACCGATCATGGGCGATGGAGCTCGGACCGGCGGGTCACTGTCCGTCTCTCCAGGCGCAAGAGAGTTCCCCTCCGATGAGATAGCACCAGGGTGTGCACCGGGAGGGTTGTAGGTCAGCAGGGAAGAAATACTAAGTAAATACTAAAACAAAGCAAAAGTGCAGCAGCCAATCCGGACAAACTTACGATTCAGGCAGGGGCTTCACCCTGGGCTTCACCACAAAGCTATGTTCGGACGAATCCAAACTACCTCCGAGGTTCAGTTTCCTCCAGGACGCGGCCGTACCCGCGTCAACAACACCCCCCCTCTTCTCCCCCTGCCTTGCGCATGGGGATCTTCTTCTTCCTCCTCTCCCTCCTCATCATCTTCCTCCACCTCGTCAGAGGAGAGGATGTTGAGGTCCTCGGGCTTCTTGCCCGCAGGACGGGGCCTGTCTCTGCCCCCCTTGCCCTTCGTCTTCTTGGGCTTCTTGGTTGGCGCCTTGTACGGTGCCGGGACCAGCATCGCCATCACCAGAGGAGATTCTGGGTCTTTGGGAAAAGGTGCCGGACTCTTAATCCGGGTCGCCTTCTTCGTCCAGCCCTTTATATCACGTAAAAATTCTAATTCCTATTATCGTCAAATAAGGGAAAGTGTATATGTTCGACAAGGATTTCTATTACCTCTGGGGCGGTGGTCATAGTGCTATAGCCCGCATCCTCGGTCTCTTCAGGCCATTCCTTCTGGCTCTTGAAAAGATGCTTCCAGATCTCCTTGTGCGTAAAGCCGAAGATATGCTTCAGTGGCTTGTCACCTGCCGAAACAAACTCAGATAGGGAGGACTTCCGGATTTGGCAAGGGAGAACAAGCCGGGTCAACATCACCTGGACCACGGAGGAGAGTAGGTGCCCCTTGGAAATCATGCCAGACACGCGGCTCACAAGAGTCTTCACTTCAGTTGTAGACCCCCAGTTCAGATCCTTTTTGGTCCAGGAGGTCAGCCTCTCTAGGGGTCTGGATCTGAAAGCAAGCTCCGCTGCTCACTTGTTGTCGCAGGATTCGGTGATGTAGAACCACTCCTGCTGCCAGTCCTTATTCGTCTCCACGAATGATCCCTTGGGCCAAGTGGCATTCGGGAGCTTGCTAATCATGGTGCCCCCGCACTCCGTGTGTTCCCCGTCCACCACCTTCGGCTTCACGTTGAAGGTCTTAAGCCATTGGCTGAAGTGTGGGGGGGTGCGGAGAAATGCCTCACCTACCACTATAAAACGAGACATGTGGAGGATTGAGTACGGGGCTAGATCATGGAAATCTATTCCGTAGAAGAACAAAAGACCCCGAACAAACAGGTGGAGTGGAAACCCTAGCCCACTAACAAAGTGGGATGTAAACACCACCCTCTCGCCCGTCGCAGGGACGGTAATTACTTGACCCTTGGCAGGGACTCGGTGCGCGATATCAGCGGCGACATAGCCTGCGCTCTTAAGATCCGCCACAGTCTTTTCAGTGACCGTGGAAGCTTCCCACTTGCCCTGGCGCCGGATCCAGCCATCGCTAGGAAGGGGAATAGTGGTTGAGGAACGAGGAGCAATGTGCGCAGGAGATAAGAATGCTGGGGCTAGGGAGATTGGAGAATTTGAGCTTGAGGAAGGCGTGGTGCTGATGAATGGGATCGGTGTCCTTTTATAATGTTATGAATACAGAACGTCCCCCCACTTTAGCCATAAAACTCGCCGGTTCTCAAAGCGGTTGTGCATAATGCGGGCGTGGGTGCTCACGTCATGTTGATGAGGGTCCCACAATAAGCGGGCATGATCTTTATCCGACGGGACGTGTCAATGAGGATATACCTCGAAACGCAAAACTAGGACCAAATAAAACGGTTCGATATGTTAGTGGGATGGACGCGATGCTTCACCCAAAAGTTGTCAGTAGAGACACACTATTGATTTTCTCCTTCGAGGCTAAGGGTTGTACTAACCTTGCAGAGCCGAACACAATACACCTTTTTGCAGAAGATCTATTCGGAAGAAGGAACCTGCCTTGCAATGTCGAAGACAATTCGGAAGCCGAACTCATTATCATCGAAGACAGGTTTAGGGGTTACTAAGGGAGTCCTGGATTGAGGGGTCCTCATGTGGCCGGATAAACTCCTGGTGGGCCGGACTGATGGGCCGTGAAGATTATAATAGAAGATCATCTCTCGTATCTGGATAGGACTCTTGTATTCCTGTAATGGCAAGTTTTAGGTTCGGGGGTAGATTTTCCTTCCTATGCAAGATGACATGTACAAACCCTAGGCCCCTCCGGTGTGTATATAAGCCGGAGGGTTTAGTCCGTAGAGGCTAGAAGAGAATCACAATATCCTCATAGGCTAGACTTAGGGTTTAGCCATTACGATCTCGAGGTAGATCAACTCTTGTATTCATATTCATCCATACTAATATAGCAGGAAGTAGGGTATTACCTCGATCGAGAGGGCCTAAACCTGGGTAAACACCGTGTACCTTGTCTCCTGTTACCATCGATCCTCAGACGCATAGTTCGGGACCCCCTGCCCGTGATCAGCCGATTTTGACACCGACACTTATCACCCCCAGTCTATTAGACAAGTTGAATTAATAAATAGGAAAATAAAATTAATTTTGCAAAAGACTGTTTATAGGTCCTAGATAAATTGGTCTAAGAAATTAGATGATGCACTTTGGGCCTACCGAAGAGCTTATAAAAATCGAATGGGTATGTGTCCATACAAAATGCTTTATGGAAAAGCATGCCACTTACCTCTTGAGTTAGAACATAAGACATATGAGGAAATTAAGGAACTCAACTATGATTTCAAACTTGCTGGTGAAAAGTGGTTAATTTATATTAGCTCACTAGATGAATGGAGAACCCAAGCCTATGAAAATGCCAAACTATTTAAATAAAAAGTTAAAAGATGGCATGACAAAAGAATCCAAAAGAAGGAATTCAAAGTGGGTGAGTATATTCTGTTGTACAATTCTCATTTTAGAGTTTTTGCTGGAAAACTACTCTCTAAATGGGAAGGACCATATGTTATCGAAGAGGTTTATCGGTCTGGAGCTATTGAGATCAATGACCCGGAAGGTGCAAATCATAAGGTGGTCAATAGGCAAAGAATTCAGCACTATATTTCAGGTATGCCTATTAACGTTGAAACTAATATTATTCAAACTATGACACCGGAAGAATACATAAAAGAGACCTTCCAGAACACTCCAGAACTCTAAATAGGAAGAAGTATGTGATACGGTAAGTAAACCGACTCACAAAAATCCAAAAAATTATTTTCTGTCATTTTTGGAATATTTAGAAAAATAAAAAAAATAAGAAACACGGGGGAAGGCAACCCGGGCGCCCAAGAGATACCGGGGCACGACCACTACCCTAGGAGCACCCTGGTGGACCATGGTCCCCACGAACACCTTGCCGACTCCGTTTTCTTTTGGTACACATATTTCCTAATGTAAAAATTCTCTATATATACTCCCAGACGACTTGACCACCACATCGCAGAAATATCCTCTATTCGTGTCTCATGGCCCTTTTCTGACATATCTAGATCTTTGTGGCTCCCCCAAGCTCCTCGAAGGACAAGTGCTTTGAGAACGTCATCAACCCCTACTTGTCGGAGGTGATGAAGCACCCTCGGGCCATTGAGATGCGTGAGGGGGTGCTCCACATCCGGGACGTTCAGGGTCCCAAGAAGACGGGGACCATGGAGGCCAGACTCGAGGCGGTGGAGCAGGAGCTCTTCAATTGCCAAGGGATGGTGGAGGGAGGACTGAATGCTAAGCACTTCATGATCATGAAATTCACCCGTGATCAAAAGGTGGATGGCCGGTCCTTGAAGGAGATCGTCTTCAACTTCAATAAACAGATTAACTTCTTCCAAGGCCAAATCTATGATCTTCAAAATCAAATATTTTAGTATGAAACAAGATTCAAAGGTATGAGTTTAGCTGCAAGTTTTAGGGGTCCGGAGACTCGTGCAGCTTCTCTTGGTGGGGGACCTATGCCATGCAAATCGGAGGACCAGCCCTCTTCTTCGTCATCACCACCGTCACCCGAGGAGACTTGAGTACACTGGTACGGGCACTCCACTTGGGTCTTGCCAAGATTGGGGGAGGTGCCTCAGTATCGTATAACCATCCCTTTTACTTCCTTCATAAGTTTTAGTTCGATCCTCAGTATCTTTGTGGTTTAGTTAAATAAAAGTTTAGTCTGATCTATCTTCCATGTGTTAGTTCGTGATCTATCTATCTATGTAGTCGATTGACAGTTATATAATGAAGTTCAGTTTGAGTTTTTTCTTCTTTACTTTTTACATCTCATCAAATAAAGGAAATAATGAAAAGGATCATATGCTAATATTATGAAAAGTAATGACACTACATAAGCATAAGTACAAGTGGTAAAATTTATTGAAGATTGACAAACATTGTTAGTCAATGATGCAATTCATGAAAGAATTAATAAGGGAAGAGAAGATTCACATGCAAATATACTATCTTGGACATCTTTTATGATTGTGAGTGCCCATTAAATATCTTATGCCAAATTTTTTACGTTGGACAAGGAAGACAACGGAATGATTTATGAATGTTGATATTCACATAGAAGTTATGTTGTCATAGATCCTCTAACATGTGGTGCTTGCTCAAACATCTTTGCTAGCCAAAAACATGCACTAAGTAGAAATACTACTTGTGCATCCAAAACCCTTAAACCAATGTCGTGTGATGAGAGTCCACCATACCTACCTATGGATTGATTAAGATCCTTCAAGCAAGTTGTCATTGGTGCATAAGGCAATAAAAATTGCCTCTAAATATGTTTGATCTTTTATTGTAAAGGAAAATAAGCGTTGTACAAACCTATGATGGTAAAGTAATAAAATCGACGGACTGTATAATAAAGGTTGCTATCATAGGGGGCAATATAACATGGCGTTCTTTTGCATTAAGGAACTGTGCATCCAAAAGTAAAAGCGCATGACAACCTCTGCTTCCCTCTACGAAGGGCCTATCTTTTACTTTTATGCATTTACTTTTATGTTTGAGTTAGGAGTATTCTACTGTACTTCTTTTGATTTTTATCTTTTGCAAGCTCCATCTAGTGGGGAAAGATCTAGGCACATATATCAAGTTGAATGTGAGTGATCATGAGTTATTACTGCTGACATCACCCTTGAGGTTAATAAGTTGGGAGGTGAAACTATAAGTCCTTATCTTTCTATGTGTCTGGCTGAAACTTTTTGCTCCATATATATGATGTGAGTGTTAGCAATCATAGAAGACTAAATGATAGTTGAGCATGTGGACTTGCTAAAAAAGCTTCGACATCTGACTCTTCTTGAAAATATGATGAATTACAATTGTGTTGTTGATTAAGAAAATAGTCTGTTAGTTTTCAATGAAGTTTATACTTCTACTTCGTTGTTGTGATGAATTGTTACTTGTTCATGAGAAGCTATATGATAAAATTTTATTATAAAGTTTGTTGCTATTATAATAATATGCATGATACTACTATGTCCGTATTTTGTTTTTATCGGCACCTCTCTCTCAAAACTTGTGGACATGATTTTCGATATCGGCTTTCGCTTGAGGACAAGCGAGGTCTAAGTGTGGGGGAGTTGACACATCCATTTTGCATCATGTTTTCCTACTGTTATTTATAATGTTTTTATGCATCATAATGCTTTATGGAGTAATTCTAATGCCCTTTCTCTCATAATATGCAAGGTTTACACAAAGAGTGGGAATACCGGTAGCTGGAATTCTGTACATGAAAAAACTACGTCAGAGATAACTATTCCGCACATCTCCAAATGAGTTGAAATTTTACATAGAATTATTTTGGAATATTTAATAACTATTGGAGCAAATAACCACCAGAGGGGGGCTATCAGGTGCCCATGAGACACCAGGGTACGCCAGCCCCCCAGGCGCGTCCTGGTGAGTGGTGGGCAGCCTAGCCCACCTCCGGCGCTCATCTTATGGTATATAAGGTCTTTTGACATAGAAAATAAATAAAGAGAGGACTATCAGGATGGAACGACACCGTATCGAAGTGGAACTTGGGAGCGAGCACTTTTGCTCTTCGGCGAAGCGATTCCGTCGGGGATACTTCCCTCCCGAAGGGGGAAATCGAAGCCATCGTCATCACCAACAATCCTCTCATCTTTGGGAGGCCAATATACATTAACATATTCAACAACGCCATCTCCTCTCAAACCCTAGTTCATCCCTTGTGTTCAATCTTAGTACCGGCACCTCAGATTGGTACCTGTGGGTAACTAGTAGTGTTGATTACACCTTGTATTTGATTGCTATATGGTTTATTTGGTGGAAGATTATATGTTCATATCCATTATGCTATTTGATACCCATCTGATCTTGAGCATGAATATCATTTGTGAGTAGTTACCTTTGTTCTTGAGGCCACGGGAGAAGTCATGTTGCAAGTAATCATGTGAACTTGATATTCGTTCGATATTTTAATGATGTGTATGTTGTGATTCCCTTAGTGGTGCTATGTGAACATCGACTACATGACACTTCACCATCTTTGGGCCTAAGGTAATGCATTGTGGAGTAGTTATTAGATGATGGGTTGCGAGAGTGACAAAAACTTAAACCCTAGTTTATGTGCTATTCCGCAAGGGGCTGATTTGGATCCATATGTTTAATGTTATGGTTAGATTTTATCTTAGTACTTTTCTCGTAGTTGCAGATGCTTGCGAGGGGGTTAATCATAAGTGGGGGGTTTGTTCAAGTAAGAACAGCACGCAAGCACCGGTCCATCGACATATCAAATTATCAAAGTAGCGAATGTGAATCAAACCAACATGTTGAAAGTGAAAGTGCTTGTTATCGACTAGAGGGGGGTGAATAGGCAATTTTTATATAAGTCTTCAAGACACGCAATGTCTGCAAAGACAAACAATCAAATCTATACCTACTAATAAAGCAAGGTGCGTTTCATCAAATTTTTCATCCGTTCACCGCTGAGAATAAATTTTCCCTACCCAAGGTGGTAATAAATTCTTATGCATTTGTTTGCTAGAAAAAACATTTTTGTACATGGCCGCGCGTTGTGGCCCAGTGAAGACATGCCACTTATTTTTCTGACCAGACAGCTGGTAAAATTCCATTTTGCACGCCAGGCGACAAATAGTGGGAGTTTCACATAGGACAACCAATAATGGGCTGGCCCATTTTTTCCTGTGTTTTACTTCTATTTTTATTCTCCTTTCCCTATCTCTTTTTACCAT
Source organism: Secale cereale (assembly GCA_902687465.1). Classification (NCBI taxonomy): domain Eukaryota; kingdom Viridiplantae; phylum Streptophyta; class Magnoliopsida; order Poales; family Poaceae; genus Secale; species Secale cereale. The sequence continues at coordinate 218,660,884 of LR738713.1, forward strand.
CCAAGTTTATTTTATTTTAGAATTTATTTTGTATATTAAAAATTCTCAAAAAAGTTAATATATAGGAAAAAAATCACATTTTGGAAAATGTTTAGAATTACAAAAAATTGTTGCTATTTTGAAAAATATTTGGAACTTGCAAAAAGTTGCCCATTTTTTAATTTTATTATTATTATTTGAAATTGTTCGAGATTTGTAAAAAGAAAATGACATTTTAAAAGATGCTCCAAATATTAAAAATATTCATGTTTTAGTGAAAATTTCAAAATTTAAAATAATGTTCATGTATAAAAGATACACATTTCTAAAACTCTGACGAATTTCCAACACATGGTCCCATTTTTAAAAATCTTCAAAAATTCATATAATGTTCTTGTTTTTATAAAAAAGTCAGTGTTTTCAGAAAATGTTTGTGAATTTTAAAAGATGTTCCCTTTCACATTTTGTTCGCATTTTTTCAAAACTGTACATAATTTTCAAAAAAGTGTTCAGGATTTTAAAAATTATTCATGTTTCCCAGAATATTCAGAAACTTCATACTTAAAAATCCCTTAGGTTGAAAGGATTGGAAGAAATAGTATATTGAATAACTCATGGGCCTTCCTTGGCATACGATGACGTAACAAAAACTCTTAAATACCCTCGATCAATGAATGGAAAAATAACTGATTGATTCCTTCACACTAGCGAAACCGAGAAGCTAAATGTTCCTTTTTTGCATGCACACAAGGTTTTGCTTGCACATATTATTCTCCCCGACTTTAAATGCATACTATTTTATGTCCCATTGCAATGCACAAGCATATGTGCTAGCACTACCTACACAGTATACAACGGAAGATAAACTACACTAGACAAGCCTAGTCTAAGAGAAAGTACTGAGTAAACATGAAGACAAATAGCAACTAGGTAGAGTGGATCAGAATAGGAAGACAGTATGAAGCTACTTATGAGAATAGGAGTATGTCTTCACGAAGTGAAGTCAAACAAGCAAAGACTTCACGAAGCTAAACAATGAGTAAGGGTGAAGTGATAAAACCAGTTGCTTGACGAAGACAAGGATTTGGTTGACCATTTCTAGTTGCTGTGACAACTGCACGTATTCACCTTATTCCCCTTGAGATAAGGACACTTAGTCCTCGCCCAATCACTCTAGTAAGTCTTCAAGGTAGACTTCCAAACCTTCACAGACTTCGTTCACCGGCAATCCACAATGGCTCTTGGATGCTTAGAACGTGAAACCTAACCAACTAGAAGATACACAGTCTTCAAGTGTAATAAGTCTTCAGATCGCGTAGACAGAAAGACTTCAGTGATGCCTAACACTCTTTGGCTCTGGGTGTTTTGTGCTTTGTCCTCGCAAGGATTCTCTCTCAAAGTCTTCAGAGGTGGGTTGCTCTCAAACAACAAAAGTCGTGTCTTAACTCTGTGTAGCCAACGTTTTATGGTGGAGGGGGTGGGCTATTTATAGCCAGGAGGCAACCCGACATGATTTGTCCGAAATGACCCTTGGTCATTGGGGGAACCGACACGTGTCCAATGGTCGGATTTCAAACACACGCGACAGCTTGACGTGGGCTACAAGTAAAACTGACTTGTCCAACTCAAGACAACATTTTCTATCATTGTCTTCACTCGAAGACATAGGAAATGTGTTGAGCATCACATCAGTTTTCTTACTTTGTTCACTTGAACCCCACTTGACAGTTCAGTGGTTCCTATGACTCATGTAAGAAGAAAATCAAACAACAAAACGACAATGTCTTCGTGCTCCATTGTCTTCAAATGAATGTCTTCACATGTCACTGTCTTTCACATGAATGTCTTCATGAACCACCATAGTCTTAAATATCTTCATACATTTCTAGGGATCATCTCCGGAAGGAAAACCAAATCAATGAGGGACTTCTACCTGTGTTATCCTAGAATTCTCACAAACACATTAGTCCGTCAACCACGTTTGTCGTCAATACTCCAAAACCAACTAGGGGTGGCACTAGATGCACTTACAATCTCCCCCCTTTTGGTGATTGATGAAAATCTGGTTGAAGTTTTCAACGGGGATAAACATATGTGAAAGTTAAAGAATGCAGTGATTGGCTTCATAAGTTGAAAGGGCTCCCCCTGAAGATGTGCATATAAGTAGTTTGCCTTTGAATGCAAATGCACATGGCAGGTTCTGCTTTGTGGAGATCTCCTTTAGTTTTATGAAGACAAGTCATCATGCATATGAAAATGTAGTGAAGATAATGATATGCATAATGAAAAATGGGCGTCTACTGAATGATTTTATGCTCATAAGATAGAAATTCAACCATGCAATAAAAACAACAAAAAGTGTAGCAGATGTCCCATGTGGACTTAAGTGTTACAACTCAAAAACCAACAGTTCACGAACGAGAGTTGCAAGGCTTAACAAAATATAGCACCCGACCCATATGAACCCGCTTGAAGACTATCAATTCATATGCTTCTCCCCCTTTTGTCGTCGGATGACCAAAAAGGTGTGAAGACATAGGGTGTCTAAGCGTTTCCCGAAGGTGTTGGTGAAGATGTTGGGGTACTTGGGTCGACATTGGAGTTGGGAGGTGCAGTAGGGCCTGATGAAGAATCACGATGCAGTGAAGCCATAACAGGTGAAGTGGCATCGTCCTCCTCATCAATGACTCTCGCAACAACAGTTGGAGCCAAAGATGAATATTCAGAATCTTCAATGGATGGAGTTGACCGCGAAGTTGCTGACTGTGGAGGCCTAGAGTCAAATTTGAAGCGTTCAGTGAAGCCATCTGCTTGAAGTTCATATTCAGAGCATAGCAGTGTGAGGCTCTTCCAGGCAGGCCGACATGCTTCATGAGGAACAAATGAGTTCTTGGTGGAGAGATTGCGTATGCAATTGACATGCACATGAAGACTTTGAATCTGATGCTTCATCCAATCATGAAGCCTATCCTCCTTCTGATGAAGAGAAACAAGAAGTTCTCTGTCATTCAATACACACGCACGCTTCTGAAGCCTTTGAGCTACTGTGCTGGCTGTAGCATCAGTGGGAGCATGATGTGGAAGCCGAAGCTGACCGATAAGAGGACCAGCAGTAGTAGGAGGATTTGGCACATGGACGCCTTTGAGTGGTTGAGTGAAGCTTTGGAAGTCAGCATTGTCTTTGCGAACAGGTTCCTGGCCTGGCTCGGGATATAGGCTTCATGGGACATATCCACTTCGGGCAGAAAGACAACATGGTTGTGCGTTGAAGCTTGATTATTAATGGTGGAGTGAAGCTTAATCAGCCGCATGACCCATGGTGCATAGAACTTGAGGCCAAACAGATCAATTCCAAAAGCTGACAACTAAGATGATGCATAAGACCTAAGTCTTCATAGTGCCTTCAAGCTTAGTGTGAGGATAATTCCGTTTGATTGGCGACAGAGTATGCCTCAGTATGTGGTAGATGGTGCGAGGTAAATACTCGAGGTCATTGACGAAGAATTACTTCGGGTACTCAGCATCAACATGCAATGGCTTCATCATGCTTAACATTTGACTCATGTTAGGCTCTGGCTTCTGAAAGATGCTTTGCAATTCTTGTTCATAGCGCTGACAACCTGGCTCATAGAGATCACCAGGAGTGGGCAGGGAAGTTAGCTCGATAATGTCTTGAGCTTTGGCTTCATGATGTACATCACCTGACATCCACTCAAGGACCCATGCCTTCGGATCCCTGTTGTAGCCGAAGATATGAAGAGTGGCATAGAATTGCAGCAAGAGTTCTTCATTCCAGTGCTCCTTGTCAACGACAAATGGGAGCAAGCCGACTTCACGGAAATAGTCAAGAGCTTCTTCAAGGTAGGGAGTCCAGCAATGGCATCGCAGCACATGCGCTTGTGGGGGAAGATCCTGTTCTGGTTGTACATAATACATGAGTAATAGCTCCGTTGCTGGTGACTCCAGAACCTGTCAGAGGAGCTCTTGGGCTTCTTGTAAGGATTCTTGGCCTTGTCAAAGAATATTTTATGCTCTTTGAAGCTGAGGACACTGAATGAGCCCTGAGTGGTAACAACACTTGGAAGCCTTGGCAGCCTGGGCTTGGGCTTCTGCGTCTAAGGCCTTTGCTCCACATGGTAATCATATTGGGGACCAGCAACAACTAAAGGTGTCATGATGGGCTACTTGACAGTGATGAGCTCATCACGATAGAATTCTCGTTCCATAGTGTGAGGTACATGAGGAGCAGCAGCAACATCCGAGGTGGATGGCTGAATGTCTTAGGTGGCATCATGGGCTTTAGTCTAAAGTGGGGTTGCGAGCTGTGTATTGTCTTTAGCCATGACAACGTCATTTGCTACAGTAGTAGTGGCATCAGTACCCACATTTGCTTCAGTGGCTTCAAGAACTGATGGGTCAGGCACAATCACATCTTCATTCTCGCTTGGTTCAACGTTAGGGGGAATAGTATCTTGATCTTCTCGTCTTTCATCAGCTAATGGAGCCAGAATATCATTAGCCTCTTTGGCTTTAGACCCTTGAGCAGTTTCTAAGGGGATGGCTTCAGGGAACACTTGACGTGCTACGGAGCTTGTGGTGTGCACATCCTCTTTAGGAATGCTGGACATGGAGACCGTTGGCCTTGGGCCTTGGTGAAGCCTTAGAAAAGAGGGCGACGCCTTCGGAGAGGTAGTGGTCTTCTACATGTCTTTTGGAGTTTCTTGGGGTCACTCAAGCACTGGAGCAGTGACTTAAGCTGGTTGAGAGTGAGATATGACTTCATGCAGAGGTGTGTTGGGGTGTTGGTCTTCCCAAAACTCATCCTGAGCGATTGACGTCATGGGACAACCAATGCTGATAGTTTCACTGTGCGAAGGCACGTGCGATGATACCAGGTTCTAGGAGATCTGAGGAAGGACGTGAGCATCTTCAACATTGTCATCATGACCAATGTCTTCAGGTGTGATATCATCAACAACTATAATCTCTTAATTGTCATGGGCCTCTGTGATAGCAGGCTCATGCACAATCAATCTGCGATCCTTGTTGGAGGTGGCTGGAAGGGCAACGGAGATAGGGTGTTCTGGATGCTTGAGCCTTTTGAGACGCCTTTGAAGACCTGGTTTTGCGATTCTTCAGAGAGGGAGTAGCGTGAGAGGCTTCATTATTATTTCACTTCTTGGCCTCTGCCTCAGCTTGCTTAGTCTTCTTCCTTTCAGAAGCAACATATGGAGCATTTGGCTTCAAATCAGTGAAGCCCTTGGGGAAGTCTATGCGGGGCACTTCTTGTTGGGAAGCAGTTGGTGCAGCTGGCTTCTTATTCTTCTTTGTTGCAAGCTTGGGATCTATGCATGGACGGCCAAGAGCTTTCCTCTTTAGGGCGTCATTGTGAGCCTGAAAGGACTTTTCAGCATACAACTTCTGATGCTCACGAGAGCCTTTAGCTTCATCATGGCACTTCTAAAATTCCGCCTTCAAATCTGTCATCATGGTCTTGAAGCTTTGAACTTCTGCAACACTTAGCTTAGCAACATGCTTCTTGAAAAGAGCCTTCTCATGATCAATCTTGTGCATTTGCTCCACTACTCTCTGAGAAAGAGTGAGCTCTGTCGGTGTCCAAGGAACCGGGGTACCCAGGCTTGCCTGCCTATGGCCCACAGCATGGCTTCACCAACTGCCTCGTATAGCCCATCTTCAACATCTACAAGACAAGACCCTCGCGAGGAAAACGACACCAAGACCACCAGAAGGAGCGGGCTCCCCAGGCTGGCTCCTGAGGAGCAGAGATCCCTATGCAAGCGCTAGCCTCGTGAGGATCACGTGACGCCAGCCATGATGACCGAAGCCTGGCGGGCGCCAGCGGGCGCAGAACGACAGGTTTCCTCTTTGGTGCCGAGGAGACAGGCTCAGATGCAGAGTCCCGAGGAACCTCACAAAGGTTTCCACTCTCGTGCTACAAGACCAACACTACCAGGATAGCAGGACGGAGGTCATTGCCGAGCCCACCATGGCGTCACGACTAGTAGCTTTGCAGGAGAAGACCACCTTGCGTCAGGATACGATGTACTCCTTGTCCCCTTTCAAATTGGCCGTTGTGGTATCCCATCCCGCCTTCCTTCGGTGGAAGAGGACCTGGGCCTCCATAAGTATATGATAGCCACCACCCACCAGAGGGATCAGATCCACCGAGACCTCATCCTCAACAACCTTCACAAGAACAGACCTCACGAGGTTGTTCTTCCCCGTGTACTAGTTCATCCTTAGCCCCCGGGGAAAATCCACCACAAAGCAGGGGTAGGGTCTTACACCGTGAGGTGGTCCAAACCTGGGTAAACCACCAAGTCCCTTTCCTTGCGAGTTCGACCGAGCTAGGCCTTGAGAGCGGCAAGCAGATAGGCTGGGGAGGTTGAGTTCTTCGCACACGCCCCTTTGTTCGAACCTTTCCTTGGGTCAGCGGAGCCCTGTATCCGATATTTGGAACGCCAGGTAGGGGCGTGTCGAAGCCTCTCCTCGGTCATTCGGTTCGCTGCCGTTCCGCCATCCCCATGGCCGACGCTCATCGAGTTCATGCCGAGCGACGGGCGGCCCTCGCCGCTCGCGTCACCCAGACAGCCCCTGCGGGCGACGACATCCCTTGTCGCTCCCCGTCACCTGCGGCCAACGCCGCCACCGGCCCTGCAGCCCACGAGCAGCAGGACTCGTTACTGCCACCATCCACGCCTCTGCCTCTGCCTCGTCATCCCATGCTCGTCGTGGCCCAATGAACTCGCAGGCTGCACTGCTCATGGCACGTGAGCTCCTGCACTACCGCCCGGCAGACACACACTACGAAGATTGGCTGGACCGTGTCGCTGAGCTCGTCAGCATCGCTGGGAAAACCCCTGCTCTGCCTCGCTCGCTGCCTCCCCCGCCACCTCAGGCGGGTGATGTGGCCCATGGTGCACCTCCTCCTCTCCGGCACAACATCGTCCCTGAGCCAAGGCATGGGGTGCCCCGGTGCTACCGCCCGTGTAGGGCGCCTGCACACGACGCAGAAAGTTGCCGGGTGGTGCAGGACCCCGGGGAGAAGCACGTGCACTCCCTGTACCTCCATGCCACGAGCGCGTGCCACCCGAGGCGGTGGCCCGCGAGCCCCAAGACTAGGCCCCCCCTCCACGGCGGGCGCCCGCGGGCAAGGAGTGCTGCTGAGCGTTTACTCCAGAACTGCGCTGCGTCATCTGGCCCGGCAAGTTCAAGCCCGATCTGCCTCCGTGCTACGACGGCACTCCTGACCCCGCATAGTTCCTCCAGCTCTATGAGCTGAGCATCGAGACGGCCAACGGCGACAAAAAGGTCATGGCGAACTGGTTTCCCATGGCTGTCAATAATGGCGCATGCTCGTGGCTTCTGAACCTCCCCGTAGGATTGATCTCTTCCTAGGAGGACATGCGCGAGTGCTTCATCGCCAACTTCCAGGTTACCTCGAACCACGCTCCTACTGTGGGTGACCTTCGGCGCATCAAGCAGCAATCATGGGAGACTTACACAAATACATCCAATATTTCACCAACGTTCGCCTCAAGATCCCCAAGGTGTTGGACAAGGCCATCATCTCAGAGTTCACCGACGGCGTCCGAGATGTCAAGATGAAGGAAGATCTCGCCATACACTATGACCTGTGCTCGGCTCTAGAGATGTTCAATCTGGCAACCAAGTGCGCACAGGCAGAAGAAGGCCGCCTCTCACTACTCGAGCTTTCGGAGGCCGAACCAGAGGAAAAGAAGGCCAAGGCCAAGGAAACAAAGAGCAAGGGTCTAGCTGTACTCGCGGCCGAGCCCGAAATGAAGCGCTACCACGAATACCCCGAGTCCTCCAAGGGCAGCCGTCCGTTGTGCGTCTTCCACAACGTCCACAACTAGAACACCGATGACTGCTAAGAGCTCAGGGCCATCCGAGACGTGCGACTTGGCCGACACCCTGAGCGCAACGACCACAACTACGGTCGGGGAGGAGGTCAGGGCGGAGGACGCTAGGACAAGCGCGACCCCCGCCAGGACTGGCATGACCAGCCTCGCGAGGACCGATGGCAGGGTCAGCCCCGTGATGACCGCTGGAGGGATCAGCCTGATGAGGATCACCCTCAGGGCAACGCCGGCCTCCCTCCGCTGCCACCACCACCGAGGAGGAACGACAACCATGTCGAGGATGAGGGGGCTGGTGGCTTCCAGGAGCCTCACGCCATCACCTGAAACCTGGGCGGCGCTCAGGCTCCTGCCTCTCATTGTATCTTCAAGCAGTTTGCTCGTGAGGTGAACGCGGCCCTCCCCAAGCTTGAGGAAACGCGCTCGCTCAGGTAGTCCAAGTACGCCATCACCTTCGACTCCGTGGACCAGCTCAAGTGCGCCGCCGCTGCCGGCATTCTCTCGATGCTCTGCTCTCCTACCATCAGCAATGTCCTCAACACCAAGAAACTCATCAACGGCGGGGCATGGCTCAACGTCCTCTCCATCGAGATGTTCGACATGCTCCAGGTGCCATACGAATAGCTTCTGCCGACCAAGCCCTTCTCAAGAGTGACTGACGGCTCCACCACCCCTGTAGGGCAGATTTGTCTCCCTATCACCTTCGCGACCGCATGAACTACCATATGAGCTCATTGACTTCGACGTCGCCCACATCCGTCTCCCGTACAACGCCATCCTTGGATATCCAGCCTTGGCCAAGTTCATGGCGGCGACCCCCCGAAGCGGCGGCATTATCACAGTCGCCTGCAATGAGAAGGATGCGGTGTTCTCTCTCGAGCGCGCCTACCAGGCCGCCGCGGTTGAAAACCCAGACATCGAAGGTGATATCTACCTCCCCGAGGTCGTCACCAAGAAGAAGAAACATCTGCCCCATCAAGGAACTCAGGAGGGCAGTGTGGCCGGAGGCCGTGCCTCAGGGCCTGCGCCCACGGCTAGGGCGCCTCCCTTTCTAGCATAGGAAGGTGCGCCCAGCGCCCCTCTCAGGTTGGGCTCAGAGGCTCTCCTTTGGAGGGCCTCAGGCCTGGCCAACGTCATGAGGGAGGCGTTCGGGCACCATGTGGAGGCGTGCTTCAATGCGTGCTTCCACAAGCAAGGCGCATGGCACGAGGCCCCAGGCGCTCAGGAGTTCATTATCAAGGTAATCAAGGGGTTCCAGGGGGTGCGTGCCATGCGTGGCAGGCGCCGCACCGCGTCACCAAGTGCAGCTGCTGCTCCGGACATGGGTGGCGAGTTGCGCATCTGCTTCGACATCCCACGGCTCAACAGAGCCGCCACTCAGGAGCTTTTCTGGCCGTCCAGCCACTACAAGAAATATGTCAACTTATGACCTTCTGCTAGTGACCCTGGAAGAATTGGTCATAGATCTATGACCATTTCAGACCAATTGGTCAAAAGCTGTTCGGGGGGCTCCAAACCCTAAACTATAACGACCATTTTGGTCAGAAAGGTCATAATTTCCTTACACGAAATGGTCATAAAGCAGATAGCACTGGTCCGCTGCCTTATTTCTAGCTGATCATGACCAATATAGATGGCCATAACCTTGTAAATTGTGGTGGGTTGCTACGACTAGGCGCCACCTCATCAGTTTTGCCTATGTGGCATGTCCATGTGGCAGTTTTTGCCCTAGGTTGTGAAGCAACCTATATTTCCGTCATTCCCAAAATTCCCCAAAAAATCTCATAAATTCTTTGGGTCATATCTTCGTCAAATATGTAAAAAACCTTCCTTGCCTAGTTCAAAAATAATTCAAAAATATACATTTTCCTATTCTGTTCAAAAAAACACTTTGTGAAGGAAGTACCACTTTGGCATGTCCAAATGGTATCCATTTTTTACAGTGCTTTCCTATGCCCAAATAACTATCCTCCACCAAATGTCAGCTCAATCCATTCATTATTTTGAGCCCAGCTTCAACATTCGTATTTATGTCCAGTGTGGTACTTTGCAAAGCAAGTACCACCTAGACTCCTCCTTTTGAGCTGAAAATTTGTGAATACGGTCTTCTTAGTAACTGATCATCCTCAACCAAAACTCAAGCCCATTATCCATGTGCATTTCTCGTACCGCTAATCAAATACTTGGCTGCTAATTCATGTTTCAGCATCGATCGGTCTCCTCGTGAGAATATTTTGTTGTAATTTTCTTCCTAGCACCTACCTGGGGAGTGCCCAACCCACTAGACATGCCTAGGCCACCCAGGACACATGTCAATGCCACAGTCACGTGGTGACCACGCGGCGGGCATGCGAGTTTGCGCGCTCTAGAGTTGGGGCCCTCGACCACCGCCCAAACCTCGACGTATCGCCACCACACCATGTATTTATGATTAAATAGGTACTTATGTAACTAGAAATGATTTTTGGAAAAAATAAATAGCAAACTATGAGGGAGCTGCAGTTCAAATTCGACCCGCTTCCAGCTGAATCGGTGGAAATTTGTCTTTTTCACGAGAGGTGGATAAAAACTTTTTACACCCAACCATTTTGTCAATTTTGCATTAAATATGTCCTAGTATTTTATAAAATTGATTCGGTCCAATTTTGCAACAATTATTTGGGAGGTCCCTCACAAAAAAACCTCCTTTTGGGCACTCGAAAAATGGAAATGATTTTTTCGTCCAAAGAAAATGAAAACTTCCTTATGCAATATTGTTTGCCATTCCAAGATGCACCCTTGTGCACAATATGAGATCATTTGAACAAACTATGCCATGAATGTGGCCATAGGATTGATCATTTGGCTTGAAAGCCATGAATCTTCACGCATGATAGCACATTTCTGAGAACACTTTTTTAAAAGAATTGCCGTATTACAAGTTTATTATTTTTCCTGGTAACTTCGTCATATATAATGACACAATGCGAAGGTTTTCCATTTTTTTGAATTTTTTATGCCCGTTTCAAAATGCGGTCAAAACGGCGGGAATGACCGTTCCTAGCTAGTGGTTGAATCTTGGTATTTTTTGGTGTTTCTCTGATTAAATAGATACTTATGTACCTATAAATGATTTTTGTAAAAAATAAAGAGGAAACTACAAGGCAGCTATAGTTCAAATTTGACCCACTTCCTACTGAATCGGCCGAAATTTGTCTTTTTCACGAGAGGTGGATCAAAACTTTTTACACCCAACCATTTTATCAATTGTGCATTAAATATGGCCTAGTATTTTATAAAAATGATTTGGTCCAATTTTGCAACAATTATTTGGGAGGTCCTTCACAAAAAAACCTCCTTTTGAGCACTCGGAAAATGGAAAATGAATTTTTCGTCCAAAGAAAGTGAAAACTCCCTTAGGCAACATTGTTTGCCATTCCAAGATGCCCCTCGTGCACAATATGAGATCATTTGAAGAAACTATGCCATGAATGTGGCTATAAGATTGATTATTTGGCTTGAAAGCCATGAATCTTCACGCATGATAGCTCATTTCTGAGAACACTTTTTTAAAATAATTTCCGTATTACAAGTTTATAATTTTTTCTGGTAACTTGGCCACATATAATGACACAATGCGAAGGTTTTCCAATTTTTTGAATTTTTTTAATTTTTTATGCCCGTTTCAAAATGCGGTCAAAACGGCTGGAATAACAGTTTCTAGCTAGTGGTTGAATCTTGGAATTTTTTTGGTGTTTCTCTGATTAAATAGATACTTATGTACCTACAAATTATTTTTGGAAAAAATAAAGAGCAAACTACGAGGTAGCTACAGTTCAAATTTGACCCGCTTCGAGCTGAATCAGCCGAAATTTGTATTTTTCACGAGAGGTGGATCAAAACTTTTTACACCCAACCATTTGGTCAATTATGCATTAAATATGTCCTAGTATTTTAGAAAATTGATTTGGTACAATTTTGCAACAAATATATTATATGTCCTTTACAAAAAACTCATTTCGGGCACTCGAAAAATGGAAAATGAATTTTTCGTGGAAAGAAAATAAAAATTTCCTTAGGCAACACTGTTTGCCATTACAAAATGCAGTCCTATGTATAATATGAGATCATTTTTTGAAATTTTCTTGTGAAAAATTAGAAGAAAATAAAAAGAAAAACACATTTACTTGTGCTCTATTCTCATTAGTGGAATTAGCTGTCACATGGATCGATGACATGGCGCCCATCCATCCATCCATCTATCCATTTCTCCATCCCACGTCCCTCCTTCGATCTATCTTTAGAAAAAAGAAAAAAAGAAAAATAAAAGGGTAACAAAACCACAGCCCCACCTGCAGCCCGACCTACCAAACCCTAACTCCTCCCATCTCTCCTCCCATCGCACTCCTCCTTCCTCATCTCCTCGCAACCGCCACCTCCTCCGCGCCCCACAGCGGCGCGTCCCACCACCTCCTCCTTCCTCGACGCATCCCACAACGGCGCCCATCGCGTCGCCTGCCGGCCGCCCTCGTGGGTGGCTGCGTCCGCCAGCCGCACCGGTGACCTGCTACCCCATCGCTCGCCTCTCCCTGACCCCTCTCTAACCCAGCTTCTCGTCGCCGACGACGGCGCCCTCCTTCCCTCGCCTGCACCTGAACATCCCTCCCACTCCTAGCTTTTCTTCCTACTCCGACGCCGCTAGGGTTTTGTCTCCCCGATGCCCAGTCCCCGAAGCTCCAATCCAGCAGAAGCAGTGATGGCGGCTGCGGGAGATCTTCTCGAAGGTTCAGGCCAAGCCCACTGATGGAGCTGCAACCGTCGGAGGGGCCGACGCGTCAGATGCAGGCGCCACCCCGACCGCCCCCGCCGAGGACCTCAAGATCTGGGATGCTCATCGGATGCGCTTCCCCAACTACGATGATGACGCCGTGAGGTGAGCCCTGTAAGATAGATCTACAGCTATACAACTAATTCTGAGGACGACGCCGTGAGGTGATTTCCGTCAACAAGGTTTGCCGGTCCTTCCAGTTTGTTATTTTGGTGGAAATTGGCTAGTAGTTGAGACCTGATGCACAACAATTCTGATGGCCATAAGATGCACACCTACATATTGGTGCAATTTCTTAATTAATCTTCATTGCAAATTGGGTAGTCCAGCTGCATGAGTGGGATTGCACAACAATTCTGATGGCCATGATGTATTTTGTGGGGTTGAAATTAGATAGTACTAAAACAACATCACTTGATTTTGTTGCGATACAAGGTTGAGCTGGGAGTCCTTTTATATTACGAGCATGAATTGAGCATACTTTTTGTAAAAAAATGTTACATGGAGGATCTCCATCAAGTTTTCTTGTTGGAGATTGTTCATGAACTAAATAAACAGAGTGAGGCAAGTCCTGTAAATAAATTTAATAACCTGGTTCAGTATTTATGGAAGCATGTTACCTGCTGGTTCTTAATCAAACCTAAAGTGAACTTAGTTGGTGGTATATAGGCATGGAAGTTTCATCTTGTAAACCTTGCCTGTAGGTGTCGTGCTGGCGATCGGGTTCAGAGCGCTCAGATCGAAGGTGGCCGAGCACTAGTACGAGCTCTACAAGATGGACAAACAAGGGGCCAACCTCTGGTTCATCTACTCGTGGGAGGACAAGGTCACAGGTGTGTTGCTTTCTTCATGGGGCCAACCTCTGGTTCATCTACTGATAGTCAATGTAATAGTCCAGTCTGTAGTGTAAGAAAAATGAAAACTTCCTTAGGCTCTTTACCTCTTTGGCTTGCCTTTGCTATGCCCTAGAGATGAATACAACGGCCCTAGAATAATACCAGCATCTTTATTAGCACTTCCAAGTAAGCGCCGCTCTCACTCTTGCCATCTAGTATGTGTAATTAGGAGTAGGACATGGCCCTCTTGCTTGTTCTACACAAGGATTTGTACTGCAGTGCTGCTGAAACATGATGCTGCGATTGCCAATTTTTTTGTCTTAATGCCCATCTGTTGTTATTTGCTTGGGGTGTTCTTCATTAAAATACAAACAGTGACCGTTCTGAAATTCAAGCTATTGAAGAATGATGATAAAATACGTTTTTAATCAGTGGGTTGAGGCTTAGTGTAATAGAGGTACTAGTCCACTGCTTGGCGTAAAATTATAGCAGTACACATAGATATGCAATGAAATCCTTATAGTATCTTACACATGTACATTTGAAATGAATGTGTACTGCTTGGCTTAAGGTTGCAGCAACCATGTTTTCTGAATAACTATAGCTGCTTTCAAAAGCTGCAATTTATTGACGATGTTACCTTATTATTTGCTCTCTATAATTGTTTTTGCAGGTCCTTGACATCTCGCTGAACCACTACTGGTTGTGGTGTCGACGAAGCACTACACCTGGCTTGCTCGCCAGCGTGCGCGTGCGTGCTTCGACGCGCGGCGCTTCATCGAGCTGGCCGGACCACGGCAATCGCCGGAGCCAGAGCCGGAGGAGGCGATTAGATGCTGCTGCGGCTGCGTCCTCGGAGGCAGCTGCTGCCCCTCGCCGACCTCACCAACCTCTGACGTCCGCCATGAGCTCCGCGCAGGACCCCTTCTACATCGTCCTGGAGGAGATCCAGGGCTGGGTAATCCCCTCATCCCCTTCCGCCCTCCCTCCCTCCCCTGTGCCCCTTTCTCTTCATCTAGTTGCGAATTTTGGTATGCTGCCGCTGTTTATTTGGCTGCGTCATGGCATACTGTCAGGTGAAAACTGCTTCTTTATTTTGTACTCCACCACTGTATGGAGTAGTATATAAGGATGTCTTACAGTAGTATGGCTGAGGCAGTGACCAGCTTAGTAGTTAGTACTAGCTGAGAAATTTATCTTCTCTGTGATGTCATGTGCCTTGGAGTCTACTTATTAAATACCTTATGCTCATATATCTTTTTAGTCCCTCTATTTCCATAAATGTGACACTGTTTTGTTTCTAAATACTTGACACATACAAGTTTGAGGGCATTATCCTAAGCCCTTGCTATGATTGATCCATCTCCTCTATTTTGTTACTTGTGCTTAATTGAGATGTTATTCAAGGGTAGTGTTTGGGCCAGCATATATAAATGCTATGGTCTCTTACTTTAATATGCGTGTTGACTAAAAAATGTCAAATATCTAGAAATAGAGTGAGCTCACTTCACAGATTCTTTCAATCTTGAATGGTTATGGTTTTTGCATTACAGATTCTTAATCTCGGCTGATTCCAGATTCTTCCAAGTGCTAGCTAGCTCCAAAAGGAAATCATCTTCATTTGGAAGATGCAACATTCTATCAGAATCCATTCTCCTACTCTTTTTCTTGCACTGTATGTCATCCATTGTTCAACCCTGTTGGTAAGTTCTTGTAGTGTGTCGCTTTGTTCAGAAGTGCATTTTTATTTTAGGATTTGCTTCTTGTGTGGTACTGGATGGCTGAGCATTAAAACAATTTGGTTACTATCGGAAGCACTTAAATTCTCTGGAATTAAACTTTGACAAGCATGCATATATTTTTTTCTTGATTACGTGATGGCATTCTATGATTCTGTTTAACAGCTTAAGTATATGTCTAAATGTGCTCGAGTCCATGATTTATTGTTCTGTGTAACAACTTAAGTATATGTATGAATGTGCTACATTTAGATCGACCTATCATAGAAATCTGCTTAATTTGAACTGGAAGTAGATAGTACTAACAGTCAGATTGTCTTCCAGTCCATGTCTTTGATGTACACCTGCTCTCCTATTGTTATTTGTTAATATACAGATACAACCGTATGTATAGTCACTAACACTTGGACTTGCCAAAACATTCATGCAGGCTGCTGGTGGACGTGGTGGCGATCCTCCTGTGATGAGGTAGAGGATATTATTCTATAATGAATAAGCTAATAATCTGGAGTTGTTCTTGTTATCCATTGCTGGTACTATGGATAGAGCTTTGTGTGTTTATGATTCTATAATGAATTGTCCTATACTCCATTTTACTCCAGTTTTTCTAATTCTTCTTAGCTGATTCATGTAACAGGGCAATCATGGAGGGCATGCAGTCGTCCTGTTAGCCCAGTCCTGACTATGGCCATCCAATGAGTCGGGCATTTGATCTCTATCGAAGGAGCTCCATGCTGAAGAAGAAAACACTTGTAGAGCTTGTAACATTACTTGGAGAGCTTGTAAAGTACTGTCGAGCTTTGCATTTGTAGAGCTTGTAAAGCATTGTATATGTTAGAGCTTGTATTATGTGTCATTTGTAGAGCTTGTAGTGAATCTGGCTATTGTTATTTGAATTATTATGTGTGTTTTCTACTTGCCTATTTAAATACTGGGTATTTTCTTACTATGAAATTCAAATATGATGTCAAATTGAAATATGAAGAATCTGAGCCTAATAGCTGGGACCCATTTATCAGAACCTGACAAGTGGGACTTGTTTGACTAATGGACCCATTTTATGAAAAAAGAAAACTAAAACTGCTGGTACAAAAAGTCCATGGCCCAGAAAATAAAAAGGCCGAATTGTAGGGCTTGGCCCATGTAGTTAACCAAAATTAGCAGCGAAAAAAAATAAATGGGCTGAATTAATGGGCTCGGCCCATGTAAAACACCGAATTGGACCGGGCCGATTCTTGTGCCACATCAGCTTGCCACGCTAGATGCCTACGTGGTCTGTGGAGGTTGCTAGTGACCAAAACACGACAATAGGCATATTTTGGTCATAAACGTCTATGACCTTCTCACAGAGAAGGTCACTAATGTCATTTTACGACGGCCAGCTTTTGACCTTATGTTTTTGGTCACAAAAAGGTCACAAATGGAAAACTATGACCATTCAGTGACCAGTGGTGGTCACAAGTTGACATATTTCTTGTAGTGAGCGTTGGCCGATGCGGAGGACCCCTCAAAGCTATGTTCGCATGCCTTTCGACCTGCCGAACGTGGCTACAATGCACCAGCGCCTCATGCGGGCCAGTCCGCAGGCTCGCGAGGCCAGATGGCAGGAGATCCAGACGGAGGGGGACCCGAACCCCCACGATCCCCCCGGACCTGCGGAGCCTCGCGAGGCTCGGGAACTGGATGTCTCATGAGGATCGGCCTCATCACGATTGTCTTCAGCTATACTACAACAACGACGGTGCCAGGTGACCTTTTGTTTTTTTCAAGTTGAGGGCGCCCCTTGGGCTGCATTTTCCTCAAGCTGTTAGGGCCAGCCCCTGTAGCCTGTATCGATTTGTTCGTGAATTGGAACTAGCTTTGCTTTCGAATGGATTTTCCCTCGTGTTTTAAAACCTGCCTGTTCGGTCTTTCGTCACTTTGAGTGTCGTCGCGCCCTGATGATACGTCTCCAACGTATCTATAATTTTTTATTGTTCCATGCTATTATTTATGAAGTCTTGGATGTTTAATGGGCTTTATCATACACTTTTATATCATTTTTGGGACTAACCTACTAACCCAAAGGCCTAGTCCAGATTGCTGTTTTTTGCCTGTTTCAGGGTTTTGCAGAAAAAAAATATCAAACGTTGTCCAAACAGAATGAAACCTTCGCGAGAGATATTTTGGAGAAAATCATGCACATGGTACTTGAAAACCAAGTCAGGGGAGGCTGGGGGCGCGCCCCCTGCCTCGTGGGCCCCTCGAGCACCCCCCGGTGTCCTCCTTCCTCCTATATAAGTCTACGTACCCCGAAACCGTCGACAACAGAGAGAAAACCCTAATTCCACCACCGTAACCTTCTGTTCCCGTGAGATCCCATCTTGGAGCCTATTCCGGAGCTCCACCGGAGGGGGCTCCATCATGGAGTTCTTCTTCATCATCATCATCGCCCTCACCATGAGTTGTGAGTAGTTTACCACAGACCTTCGTGTCCATAGCTAGTATCTAGATGGCTTCTTCTCTCTCTCTGGATCTCAATACAAAGTTCTCCTCGGTTTTCGAGGAGATCTATTTGATGTAATCTCTTTTTGCGGTGTGTTTGTCGAGATCCGATGAATTGTGAGTTTATGATCAAGATTATCTATGAAAAATATTTGGTTCTTCTCTGAACTTTTTATGTGTGCTCATAATATCCTTGCAAGTCTCTTCGAATTATTGGTTTGGTTTGGCCTACTAGATCTATAGTTCTTGCAATGGGAGAAGTGCTTGGCTTTGGGTTCAACCTTGCGGTGTCCTTTCCCAGTGACAGTAGGGGCAGCAAGGCACGTATTGTATTGTTGCCATTGAGGATAAAAAGATGGGGTTTATATCATATTTGCTTGAGTTTATCCCTCTACATTATGTCATCTTGCTTAAGGCGTTACTCTGTTCTTATGAACTCAATACACTAGATGCATGCTGGATAGCGGTCGATGTGTGGACTAATAGTAGTAGATGAAGAATCATTTCGGTTTACTTGTCTCGGACGTGATGCCTATATACAATGATCATGCCTAGATAGTCTCATAATTATTCGCTTTTCTATCAATTGCTCGACAGTAATTTGCTTACCCACCATAGAATATCGCTATCATGAGAGAAGCCACTAGAGAATACTATGGCCCCCGGGTCTATTCTCAACATATCAATCTACATCTACTTTACTTTTATCGCTTTTATTTTCTGTTCTTATAAATCAAAAATATAAACTATCATCTCTATCAGATCTCACTTTCGTAAGTGACCGTAAAGGGATTGAAAACACCTTATTGCGTTGGCTACGAAGTTCTTATTTGGTTGTGCAGGCGCGCGGGACTCGCGCGTGGTCTCCTACTAGATTGATACCTTGGTTCTCAAAAACTGAGGAAAATACTTATGCTACTATGGTGCATCTCCCTTTCCTCTTCGAGGGAATACAACGCAAGCTCGAGAAGTAGCAAGAAGAATTTCTGGCGCCGTTGCCGGGGAGGCTTACGCAAAAGTCATATACCAAGTACCTATCACAAACCCTTATCCTTTGCATTACATTTTGCCTCTCGGTTTCCTCTCCCCCGCTTCACCCTTGCCGTTTTATTTGCCCTTCTTCTGCCGTGTGTTTATCGTTCGCTTGCCTCTTGTTTGCTTGGGTTGCTATGTGCCCTCAATTAGCTTGCATCTTCACTTGCTAAAGTATGAATCCTCATCCACTTGCTAAGAGATCCAATTATGTTGAACCTATTGCTAGTGAGCTGCGTGCACTAGATTATCTTTATGGGGTTTTGCTTGAAATTTATGAATCTGAAAATTGTGAGGAATTGTTCATGCACGTATGGTGAACCGCTATGTGACGAAGTTAGAGCATGAGGTATTTGTAGAGTGCCAACCTTTGTGTGGAGGTCGGGGGCGCGCGATGGTTAACTCCTACCAACCTCCCCCCTAGGAGCATGCGCTGATTGCTTTGTTTTGATGACTCGTAGATTTTTGCAATAAGTATATGAGTTCTTATGACTAATGTTGAGTCCGTGGATTATATGCACTCTCACCCTTCCACCATTGCTAGCCTCTCCTGTACCGTGCAACTTTCGCCGGTGCCATAAACCCACTATATATCCTTCCTCAAAACAACCACCATATTATTCCTCAAAACAGCCACCATACCTACCTATCATGGCATTTCCATAGCCATTCCGACATATATTGCCATGCAACTTTCCACCGTTCCGTTCATATGACATGCATATTGTCATATTGCCATGCATGATCATGTAGTTGACATCGTATTTGTGGCAAAGCCACCATGCATAATTTTTCATACATGTCACTCTTGATTCATTGCACATCCCGGTACACTGCCAGAGGCATTCATGTAGAGTCATACTTGTTGTAGTATCGAGTTGTAATTTCGAGTTGTAATAAAAGTGTGATGATCATCATTGTTAGAGCATTGTCCCATGTGAGGAAAGGTCAATAAAAAAAGAGATGGCCCAAAAAAAATATAGAGAGGGGCTAATAAAAAAAAGAGAAAGCCCCTCCAAATAAAGAGAGAGAAAAGAGAGAAGGGGCAATTGCTACTATCTTTTTCCACACTTGTGCTTCAAAGTAGCACCGTGTTCTTCATGATAGAGAGTCTCATGTTTAGTCACTTTCATATACTAGTGGGAATTTTCATTATAGAACTTGGCTTGTATATTACAACGATGGGCTTCCTCAAATGCCCTAGGTCTTCGTGAGCAAGCAAGTTGGATGCACACCCACTAGTTTATTTTGTTGAGCTTTCATACATACTTAGGTCTAGTGCATTCGTTGCATGGCGGTCCCTACTCACTCACATTGATATCTATTGATGGGCATCTCCATAGCCCGTTGATACGCCTAGTTGATGTGAGACTATCTTCCTCCTTTTTGTCTTCTCCACAACCACCTCTATTCCACCCATAGTGCTATGTCCATGGCTCATGCTCATGTATTGCGTGAAAGTTGAAAGGTTTGAAAAGATAGAGTATGAAAACAAGTGCTTGGCTGAAATCCGGGTTGTGCAAGATATGAATATTTTGTGTGATTTAGAGGGAGCATAGCCAGACTATATGATTTTGTAGGGATAACTTTCTTTAGCCATAGTATTTTGAGAAGACATGATTGATTTGTTAGCATGATTGAAGTATTATTATTTTTTATGTTAATATAGACTATTATCTTGAATCTTTCAGATCTGAATATTCATGCCACAATTAAGAGAATTACATTGAGAAACTATATTGGTTAGCATTCCACATAAAAAATTCTTTCTTTATCATTTACCTACTCGAGGACGAGCATGAATTAAGCTTGGGGATGCTTGATACGTCTCCAACGTATCTATAATTTTTGATTGTTCCATGCTATTATTTATGACGTCTTGGATGTTTAATGGGCTTTATCATACACTTTTATATCATTTTTGGGACTAACCTACTAGCCCAAAGGCCCAATCCAGATTGCTATTTTTTGCCTGTTTCAGGGTTTTGCAGAAAAAGAATATTAAACGGAGTCCAAACGGTATCAAACCTTCGCGAGACATATTTTTGGAGAAAATCACGCACAGGGGAGTTGAGAACCACATCAGGGGAGCCTCGGGGTGTCCACGAGGGTGAGGGGCGCGCCCCCTTTCCCAGGGCGCGCCCCCTGCCTCGTGGGCCCCTCGAGCACCCCCCCGGTGTCCTCCTTCATACTATATAAGTCTACGCACTCCGAAACCATCGACAACAGAGAGAAAACCCTAATTACACCGCCGTAACCTTCTGTTCCCATGAAATCCCATCTTGGAGCCTGTTCTGGAGCTCCACCGGAGGGGGGTCCATCACGGAGTTCTTCATCATCATCATCATCGCCCTCACCATGAGTTGTGAGTAGTTTACCACAGACCTTCGGGTCCATAGCTAGTATCTAGATGGCTTCTTCTCTCTTTGGATCTCAATACAAAGTTCTCCTCGTTCTTCGAGTAGATCTATTCGATGTAATCTCTTTTTGCGGTTGTTTGTCGAGATCCGATGAATTGTGAGTTTGTGATCAAGATTATCTATGAAAAATATTTGGTTCTTCTCTGTACTTTTTATTTGTGCTCATAATATCCTTGCAAGTATCTTCGAATTATTGGTTTGGTTTGGTCTACTAGATTTATAGTTCTTGCAATGGGAGAAGTGCTTGGCTTTGGGTTCAATCTTGCGATGTTCTTTCCCAGTGACAGTAGGGGTAGCAAGGCACGTATTGTATTGTTGCCATCCAGGATAAAAAGATGGGGTTTATATCATATTTGCTTGAGTTTATCCCTCTACATCATGTCATCTTGCTTAAGGCGTTACTCTGTTCTTATGAACTCAATACACTAGATGCATGCTGGATAGCGGTCGATTTGTGGAGTAATAGTAGTAGATGCAGAATCATTTCAGTCTACTTGTTTCAGACGTGATGCCTATATACAATGATCATGCCTAGATAGTATCATAATTATTCTCTTTTCTATCAATTGCTCGACAGTAATTTGTTTACCCACCGTAGAATATCGCTCTCATGAGAGAAGCCACTAGAGAACACTATGGCCCCCGGGTCTATTGTCAACATATCAATCTACATCTACTTTACTTTTATCAATTTTATTTTCTGTTCTTATAAATAAAAAATACCAAAAATATGAACTATCATCTCTATCAGATATCATTTTCGTAAGTGACCGTAACGGGATTGACAACCCCTTATCGCGTTGGCTGTGAAGTTCTTATTTGTTTGTGCAGGTGCGAGGGACTCGCGTGTGGTCTCCTACTGGATTGATACCTTGGTTCTCAAAAACTGAGGGAAATACTTACTCTACTGTGCTGCATCTCCCTTTCCTCTTCGAGGGAATACAATGCAAGCTCGAGAAGTAGCACCTGACTAGCAAGCCAGGGCGCGCAATCCAGTTCCTTATTTGCGGTATGGGACGCCTCCGCGGGAACCGTGCATTGGGGGCTCTTCCCGTGGACTGTTGAATAAAGAAGCCTGAGCACGGTGCCTGTGCTCGGGTCCGTCCCTGCAGCGTCGATAAACCCAAATGACCGAGCTCTGTTTGGAGGGTCAACCCTGTCCACGTCACTTCACGAGGTCCTTGGTGCTCGATCTTCTTATGCAATGGCATGTGGAAGTTCATTTCGGCACAGGTTACAGCTGTTACCTAAAGCGCTTGAAGACCAAGCGCAACCCGCCTTCAGGTAGGGCCTCGTGAGTTCCGCGCTGGCTCACGGGTGCCCATATACACCACTAGCTGGGTTGTACACGCCCGGAGTGCTCCCCGAGAGGGACCTCCCACCCAGGCATTTAGCGGAAGCCCCATGCTCCGTGCTGGCGGACCACATGGTCGAGGAGGGACCATGCTCATGCCAAGTGGTAACCCTATACTCCGCGCTAGGGAAAAACAACTGAGGGCGCCTCCGGGCTGCACCAACCACATGATGGCCGCTCAGCTGAATGATTCAACCTCCACCTGACATGAGCACGCGGGGGCTGGACACGGGGGCTGCACCCAGGCTTGACTAGGCGCATGCCGCTGTCAGGACCCCGATCCTAAGTCACACAGGTCTAGCCTGTAACACATCATATCACTTTGCGGCCTCACGCATGGTATCCCCTCGGGTGCCACCTTACCTGGCCCGGGTCCATTTGCGCCTTTTGGCACACGTATATGATCGTGTCGCTAGCATCCATTTGACAGAGAACCCGGGCCGACATGACTAGTTATAAACAAAAGGTGGCACTAAATTACAGAGACAGACATACATGACCCAACAATGAACGTGTCGGTCATCAATGTATGAACCCAAGTCGTAGCAAGCTACAAGGACTTAAAGGAACAACGCGTGACATTTCCCCTAAGGGACAGACACATGAACGAAGAAGGACACATGCCGGCCAGCCTAAGGGTTCCGGAGCAGTAGCAAGCTACCAAGGCTCAGTGGAAGCACTAGGAGACATTTCCCTCTAAGATAGGCTACCAAGGGTAAACAACTAGGTGTCGGATCCCTCACATAGCAATACACATTACACGTACGCATAACATGCAAGTATGTGCTGTACAACATGGCATCACAACATAACTCAACAACTCATATAGATAAGGGCCCAGAAGAGCCATCATAACATTTATTACAAACAGAGGTCACATGACCCAACATACATAGCATACAGGCAACGGAAGCATAACATGTCTGAGTACAGACAACTACAAATGAAAAAGGCTAAGAAGTCTGACTATCTACAAGACCCTCCCAAGGGTCCAAGACCATAGCTGAGGTAACAAGCTAAACGTCGAAGTCCACGCGGAACCACTAGTGAGACTGAAGTCTCTCTGCAAAAACATAAATTGATCAATCGTGAGTACAAAGGTACTCATCAAGACTTACATCAGAACTAGCTACATATGCATCAGTATCAACAAAGGGGTGGTGGAGTTTGACTGCAGCAAGCCAGCTTTGACTCAGTGGCTATCCTGAACTACGACTGCAAGTAACTCTTTTGAGGTGGCGCACACGAGTCCACATATTCACCAATCAATACACCACTATGGATCCGCTTACGTCTCCCTCCGAGAAGGCCATCCATAGCACTCACGCTTATCTTGCGTGTTTTAGAGTATCCACTTCCACTTGTCTATGAACTGTACAGGTAACCCAGAAGTCCATTACCGCGAACACGGCTATTCGAATAGATCATATATAACCCTGCAGGGGTGTACTTCTTCACACACGCTCCCACCACTTATCGCCGTTTACACGACATGTACTCGGCAACCATCAAGCGGAAGCCCAACGAGGGTGTCGGCCATGACCTGACTAACCACACAAGTCCCTAGTCCAGGTTTATCGCCTATTTGGGTTCCATCCGTGGGGATATCCGGCCAGGGTGTCGCTCACGGCCCCAAACGATGTGTACAGGGTTCCCGAGCCACCAAACGGGCGACTGGTACACCGTGCCACGTACCTACCGCGTCACAGCCCACCCCGAGGGTCAGCGCAGCGCACGACCTCTGGTAAACTACAAACACTAGAAACTAGTTGCAACTCCTGGACAGAGGACAAGGGTAGTTAATAAGTCGATAGAGCTTGGAGCGCCTGGAGCCCAATGCGTGGTAGTAGCTGATTCATGGATCACAAACACCGAACTCGGTTCCTGAGGACGGCTGCAATGAGACAACCCACCATGTAATCCTACATGGCCTCTCATCGCTACCTTTACCAAATCGGGTTCACACACTTAGCTCTGAACAGTAGGACATGTTCACCACATTCCAATTCATCCCCGATGAATGAGACTTGACACAACTCTAAGCAATAGCAGGCATAACCAGAAAGCATGAATGAGTAGGCACAACATGGCTCAAACAACTCCTACTCATGCTAGTGGGTTTCAACTATTTACTGTGGCAATGACAAGTCATGCAGAGGAAAGGGGTTCAACTACCGCAACAGGTAACAGTTGAAGCGTTGTTTTCCTAATGCAATAAATAGAGCAAGAGCGAGAGAGTGGGATTGTATCGGAATGCTCAATGGGGTTTTGCTTGCCTGGCACTTCTGAAGATATCATTGGGTCTTCATCGGTGTCATCGATCACATCGTCGGAACCACGTCTATCGAGAGGGGAAAAAACCGGCAACAGAGAAAGAAACACAATTAATGCAATGCACAATACTATGCATGACCATGACATGGCATTATGCTGTGATTTGAGCTAATGCAACTAGGAGTCATTTAAATGAAGTTGATTTAAACCAAAGGTTCAAATTCAAACTCCATATGTGATTATTCAAATGCCATTTAAATGATTTGACCTGATCAGCAGGTTTAACTTGTTCAAACATGCATGAAAATGCCATAAACAGTTTCCTTGAATTTTTCTGATCATTTTTCATATATAAATTATTTTCGTTGGAGTTATAGATTATTTTCTGTGATTTTTAGAAGTTTTGGCTATTTTCTGAAATAAATAAATCATTTAAGATTTATTTTAAATTCCAGAAAACATTACTGCGTCAGCATGACGTCTGTGTGACGTCAGCAGGTCAACAGGGCGGCCAGGGTCAAACCTGACGTGTGGGGTCCACAAGTCAGTGACACAACTAGCTAACATGGTTAGTTAGTTTTAAACTAACACTAACTAAACTGTGAGTGGGGCCTAGGCCCACCAGTCAGCGACTCAGCTAAATAACTAAGTTAATTAACACTAACTAACTAGGGGCCTGGGCCCACACGTCAGTTAGCCAGGGGCTAATCCTACTTTAATTAAACCTAAGGTAGGTAATTAGCAGGGGGCTGGCCCCACATGTCAAAGACCCAGGGGGAGTCAAACCCCTTGTCAGACGGGTCAAACTGGCCGGCGGCTCGGCGCCGGCGAGTGCCGAGACGGCGGGGCGCATCGGAAAACGCCCACAGGGCACCATTCGAGGCGCGGTTTGAAGCTACAACTTGTTGGCGCTCCCGCACATCCAACGATGGTGGTCGCCGGGCCTGGGGCGGCCGAAAACGACGGCGGCGAGCAGCGCGGCGGCGTCCGGAGCTCGGGCGTCGATGAAGACGGCGCCACAGAGCACGGGAGGGGGAACTAGTGGTGGTGTTCATCTCCTAGGCGTGTGTAGAGCTCGTTTATGGGTTCGGATGCGAGCGGCAGCAGCTGCGGCCGCGGCGGTAACATGAACGGCAGCGACAAGCTCTCGGCACCGGTGGACAGCGGGGCTAGAGGAGGAAAACGACAGCGAGGAGAGAGGAATTCGGTAGAGGAGCTCACGACGGGGTCGTCGGTGATCTCAGCGGGCTCGGGGATGGCCTGGTGACGACGAATCGGTCGACGACGACCGTCGGTGTAGAGGGCGAAGATGGCATCGACGACGACGCTCTAGGGCGTCCGGCGTCATGTGGCTCAGAGGAGAGGACCGGGGCATCACGGCGGAGCTCGGGGGCGCGTCGGAGAGGCTCGGAGATGGCTGTGGCCATGGGGGAGCTCGTCGGCGGTGATGGTTGCGTTCGGTTGCGCTCGTGGAAGGAACTAGAGGGCGAAGGAGAGAGCAGAGAGTGAGGGAGAGGAGCGAGGGGCCACAAGGCATCTCCGTGGCATCGCTAGAAGGTCCAGGGAGGAAGCAGGAGGTGGCCAGAGCAGCGTCGGCGCTCGTCACGCACCTGGTTGTCCTCCTGGCAGAGGAGGAAGATGACAAGGGGCGCTGGGGGGGCTGGGCCGGCCACTTGGGCCGCCAGGTGGGCTGCACAGGTGAGTTGGCCCAGGTTAGTCTCTCTCTCTCTCTTTTATTTTTGTTTTCTATTTTCTGTAGACTTTAGGGCTTTATTAAAAATGCTAGGGCATTTCCAAAAATCATGAAACTAATCATGTCTACTGTTTAGAATAAATCCAATAGTAAACATTTTAGTTTATGATTATTTGAGCATTTAAAATATTTTATGGCATTTAAATGCCCAAATGCAAATAGAGTATGATTTAATTCAGAGCCCAAATATGTCATGGAAAAATGTGCATCACCTCTGGTTACTGTTTATAGTATTTTCCATAAATGATGAACATTTTTAAAAGCCATTTGGATTTACTGAAAATATTTTAGTTGAACCTAGTGAATTCCTTTGATGCTAGGGTTTAGGTAATCTCCATTTCATGTTTCTTTCAAGATTAAACATGATGCACATGATCATGCAGAGTCAAGCAAAGGCTAGGCTATAGGGCTGTGACAACTCACCCCCACTAAACAAGAATCTCGTCCCGAGATTCAAGACGTGAGGTAAGAAATCAGAGGGGACACTAACTAACACAATCTTCATGATCCAAGTGTCCTTCATATGAGTGTTGATTGCTTGCCTCATGTTGATCCTGGCATCCTTGCTTTCGAGATCTTTGTCCAACACCGTGATGACGAAAGAAACTCTAAAAAATTGATCTCCAGAAAGATCGAGCAACTCAAGGCCAACTCATGGAGTGAGACATTGAAACATCTCTTGAGGTGAGACACTGAACACACATCCAGAGGGATGGAGCAAAACAAATGATGAAGGTTCACTTGGTAGGCAACAATTCCATATCTAAGAAGATGGTGATCGATGTCACCAGGCGGGGCATCTTAGAGGAGGTGACTCGTAGAGTTATTCCCTTAAGTGGCAAAAAGAATTACTTTTGATATGGAGATCATTGAAACTCTCTATACCAGCCCGAGGCAAATCACAATCGATCGTTTGACGGAGTCCGAAGGAATGAAATTCTCGGGCCAGAATGGATGATGTGGACTACATTGTTGAAGGCAACACAAGGGATGATTTTGCTTATCATCGGAAATGGATGGAACCCATGGTAAAATGGCACATTGGCGGTGCAAGCTGGAAACAAAATGCAAATGCTGGGAATGATTCTGGTAACTGGGAAGAAACCCAACAGTAGAGAGTGAATCTACTCTTTGAGAGGTTATAGCATAACCGAAGAGACTAGGAGCAATCCCAGTTAGTGTCGATGATAATACCTAGTGCTTGTGCGTGCTCTCAAGAACTTGAACATTACCATATTCATCAAGGTTTTACCAATATTCGTGTCAAGGATCCTGGCAACACAACATACTACCATGATGAATAATGATGGATGGTGCAAATGCAAAGGAAGATAACACCTTCTTGCATTTCACCTTAGCGAGGCCAAGGGGACAAAATCCGGATGATCGACCGAGAGACATTTAGCACTCTGCTTCTAATGTTCTCCTTGATGTGCTAGCGCAACCTATTTATTTAAATGGTTTGGTACCCAGAACGTAAAGTAAAAGGTCGGACTTCAGGAGCACAAAATCCATAAGGAACAACTAGGGAGTAAATCCTACGAAATCCTTATGGGGAGGTGGCCAACTTCTTCAATCAAGATTCTACAACAATAGATCTTCCGGCTGGGTGTGTTGGCCACGACATCCACTTTACCGGTTATCGAGAGACTAATATTATAGTTGTTGGAAAATGCTCCAACCATCATATCTGCCTGAGATTCAGTTCTGGTTGGTGTCAGGATATTCCAGACTCATCGAGTCTAGAAAGAAAAATGAAAGTTTGCAACACAAATCGACGAGACGGCGTTGTGAGATTCTCGGGGAGTGAACTACGATAGCAAGCTCCAAAACATGAGCTAGTTCTGCTACGTACCTGTGAACACATTGGCCCAGACAAGCGTGACCACATAGTAGTCTTATAATAAAATACTACCGAGTTCAGATTGGGAATCATCATTGAAGACAGCGAAGTCATGTGCATGACCTAGGATTAGCACAACAGACTTCTTTTTCTTGAACAAATCAATCAGTGGCTTGGTGTGGTAGGAATACATATGGAATGAAGATGACCAGTCTATCAGACCATAGAATACTGCACACGTATGCATGACCGAATTGGGATGATTCCAGAGGAGGTAAAAACAAGCTTTCTCAAATTCACGGTGGCAGCTTTCATCAATTACACGTGAATTAGGGGAGATCACTTCTCTCATCCAAACATATACCTCATGAACAGAACACGAAGGCCATGCTTGAAAAGTTTCCAATACTAACTTAAATGTTCGACATGAATCGTGGTCAAGATAAACGATGTTGATGGGCTCAACAACGGGTCATCGAGATATCCATGAAGATGGAATTCCACAATTTATATGAACAAGGTGGTAGCATTGGTCAGACCAAGAGATATGATGAGGTATGCTCGAGGGACATCCACGAGTAAGGCAACGTTACGAACATCATTGGTTCTGATTTGATTTTATGATAGCCCACACTCAAATCAAAGTTTTGTCAAGACAATGGATCTAACAACTGATCACGAGGATCAATCGATGAAGATATCATCTTTCTCCAACAAATACACGAACACTAGGATATCCCTTTTGTAATGAACTAAGTTAGATCAAGCTCTTATCTTCCAACTCTCCAAGTTGTTGTTTAGCTTAACCAACTAGTTGAGGGTATCCAACACAGATTCTTGGAGAAGGGGTGGTTTATAAGAAAACCAACTTGATCACGAACTCAACATAGCGGTCAGGGAACAACTTGGTAATACTTCTGAGAAGATATTCGGAAAATCACGAACCGCCGATATGTTAAGAAGCTCGAGAACAATCTTGCTTGTTAGGGCACGACGATATGATCAAAAGAGCGATAGATTGACACAATCCTAACTCGTTGATCAAAGAGTGTGCCAGGAATAAGGACTAGGTAGCACGATAACCCTTAGGGTGATGATTCAATAATCAACTCGCTAAGGATGAGGTTATTGCCCATTTAACTACCAAGCAACGGAGTTGCTAGGAGTATTGATTTCACACACCACGATTCACTTGTCGGCATTCCGGTTACAACAACATGGAGACCGAGGAATGAACGATGATGGTGAGAAGTATCACTGTATTAAGAGTTCATAGGAGGTGTTGCAATTCCCATGACATTCTTGACATAAGGATGGTAATACTCCAGGATAGAACAGATTAAAAACTGGATTAGAATTCTTCATCTACGAAGTACAACTTCTTTGACCCAATCCTGGATATGGATAAGGTACTGGAGTTTGTTTCTCCTAGTCATTCCAGAATAGAATGGCTTGACGGACCACAAGAGTAAAAGGCATCGATGAACACGAATGCACGACTACTCCTGACTATCAACTGATAGGAGGGGGGGGGTCATACAACAACTAAAAGGGACAACTCACAGAACATATATCTTTCTGAGTTGTGGATGCATAGACTAGCATGTCAAACTAGTTCAACATATTTCTTCCGGATAACCCATGCAGAAAGTAGAATTGGCAGAGTCACAATATGAATGGAGTATTACTCAGGAGCACTCTGGTTGTGATCTTTTGGTTCGGGAGAACTTCTGCCAAGGATGGTTCATGGTATTTGGAAGAATGATATACCACGGACCTCGAGGACTATCACAAGGTTACTAATATCCTAGAGGGACGAGCAAATACTACCAACAGGAGGTAAGTGGAGTGAGTCTTGGGTTCAAGAACCCAGAAATAGAATGCCTACTAACTAAATGGCATCACGGGATGCTTTCGAGAATGATGGCCAGAATCATCACACTGGGAATACAGAGTATTGCTAGATTACTGATTGATTCTCTAGGACACCTAGGGTCATAATAATAACTCCAACATGTATGTCGAGGCAACGGAGTACCTCAACACAACGACTAGTGTGGTTAATCTGGCCCAAAGGAGCATCGGGAACAGGAGGAAGGGATTTGCAATCTCATCAGATTGTTTAGAAACCTGGGAAGACTCGGACATCATAACGACTGTAAATGCCCAACAAAATTTTGAGATCCAAGCAAAAGGGTAGCATAATCACTTAACATGATAATGTCAAGGTTCCGAGACCAACAGTTGAACACACAGAAGTAGTAGGAACTGAACTGAGTGTTGAATCCATTGTTAACGTGATCCTGATAAACAGAAGAGGAAGCCTAGTTCCTCAATACCCGTAGAAAAGAAGAGGACGACTCAGATCAGAAGGTCATAAGCTAAAGGAGTAAAAGAGCCTTACGTTCCCTTCCACAAACAATTCCCTTACATAACTAAAGAATTTCAAGACACGACTTCGACCAGTTTGGCTTACTAATCCTACATGTAGTCAGGCTCTGATACCAAAGGTGTTAGGACCCCGATCCTACGTCACACAGGTCTAGCCTGTAACACATCATATCACTTTGCGGCCTCACGCACAGTATCCCCACGAGTGCCACCTTACCTGGCCCGGGACAGTTTGCGCATTTGGCCACACGTATATGATCGTGTCGCTAGCATCCATATGACAGAGAACCCGGGCCGACATGACTAGTTATAAACCAAAAGTGGCACTAAATTACAGAGACATGCATACATAACCCAGCAATGAACGTGTCGGTCATCAACGTATGAACCCAAATCGTAGCAAGCTACAAGGACTTAAAGGAACAACGCGTGACATTTCCCCTAAGGGACAGACACAGGAACAAAGAAGGACACATGCCGGCCAGCCTAAGGGTTCCGGAGCAGTAGCAAGCTACCAAGGATCAGAGGAAGCACTAGGAGACATTTCCCTGTAAGATAGGCTAGCAAGGGTAAACAACTTGGTGTCGGATCCCGCACATAGCAATACACATTACACGTACGCATAACATGCAAGTATGTGCTGTACAACATGGCATCACTACATAACTCAACAACTCATATAGATAAGGGCCCAGAAGAGCCATCATAACATTTTTTACAAACAGAGGTCACCTGACCCAACATACAGAGCATACAGGCAACGGAAGCATAACATGTCTGAGTACACACAACTACAAATCAAAAAGGCTAAGAAGCCTGACTATCTACAAGACCCTCCCAAGGGTACAAGACCGTAGCTGAGGTAACAAGCTAAACGTCGAAGTCCACGCAGAACCACTAGTGAGACTGAAGTCTCTCTGCAAAAACATAAATTAAGCAAACATGAGTACAAAGGTACTCAGCAAGACTTACGTCAGAACTAGCTACATATGCATCAGTATCAACAAAGGGGTGGTGGAGTTTGACAACAGCAAGCCAGCTTTGACTCAGTGGCTATCCTGAACTACGACTGCAAGTAACTGTGACGCCCGAAGACCGACGTCCCAGAAGATTCCAGAAGATTCCAGATGTTCCGGGTTCTCCCGTGTGTTTCTTTTGTGCTTGTGTTATTTATTTTTGCATTGCATCATGTCATCATGCCATCATGTCATATTTATTTTTGCATCTCAACCTAAATAAATTGTCTGGACCTTCGGTCCATTTAAATCGAGGGAAGGTGACTTCTCTTTATAACATATACTCCCAATATTTTATGGAGCTATTATAATAAATATTCCATTGTTTGGAATTAACCGCAACACACTTGCATATTTTTCCCCATGCCTTTTCTTCTTCAAGTTTCCCTCCTACCTTGTCTATAATTCTTTTTCCTTTCATCGAGGTTCCTCCAAAAACCTCATCATTTTTGGACACTTCCGAAACCATGTCATAGTTCAATTCATTTGAATTAAATTCAAATATGTTTGAATTATTTTTTCGTTCATGCCTTTTCTATTTTCTCGGACCGTGCTCATTTTATGTTGCCCGAGAAAAATAGTCCCATGTGCTATTTTTTCCCTAACCTCCCTCCTCATTCTTTTCTTCTCTCTATTGTTTTTTTCTGCTAAAAATTAGTTAAAGGAAAGAGGGCAGCCCAGCCGGCCTCTAGGCCTTATCAACCTCCACCTCCTGGCCCAGGCCTCAGCCGGCCCACCTCAGCCTCCAGGCCCATCTCAGCCCACCTCTATCCTAACCCTAGCACTCAGCTCCTCAATCCCTCCCCCCATCGCTCCTTCCCTCAGCCGCCGCACCCCTTTTCCCTTCGATCTCCCGCAGCTCCTCCAATCGAGCCATCTCCCCCGTCGCCTCTCTGTCCCGATTCCTCGCCACCCTCAGCGCCCCCAGCCCGACGCTCCTCACCCATCGCTCCCCGACCTCACATCCCGACCCTCTCGCTCTCTTGCCTCGAGCCCATCGCCCGCATCGCCGAGGCCCTGCCTCCTTCCTACGTCGCGGCCTCGCAGCGTCTCCCCCTCGCTCCCCAAGCTCCGCTCGATCTCCTCCGTTCCCCATCACCTTCCTCCGACCAGCCCTGCGCCTCGGGCCCTCCACCTCCCGCGCGCCAGGAGGTCGGCCCGCGTCCGCACCTTTGTCGCCAGGCCAGGCCGTGGCCTCCCTCCGTTCTCCTCGAAGCCGCATCCTCCCTTCGACAGCAGCACCCGCACCTGGCCGCCACCCCAAGCCAGCGACGCCAGGGCCGGCCAGGACCGCCTCGCCTGGGCCTCCTCGCCTCTCCGCCAGTTCCCTTCCGCCTCGCCGTCGCTCAAGGCCCGGGGCCCTCCGTCTCTAGCACCAGGAACCGCGCCGCCCCGCCCTCAAGGTCGTGGCCACCAGCCTCCAGCAGCGCCTGGGACGCGCCCTTCCAGAGCCGGCTCCGCCCCTGCCTCGTTCACCAAGGCCGACCCGCAGCGCCTCCTCTTCGTCCTCGCCTGTGTCCTCGGTTGCCTCGTCTCCTCGCCGTGGCTTGCCCTGTGGTTGTTTTTTTTGTGTTGCCCTATGATGTTGTCTTGACAGAGAACCGTGTACGACTACATGGCGAAGCACCAAGTACCTCTCGGATTCGTCAAGTTCATCTTCGAACGTTTGAAGCGCCAAGTACCGCTACCGATGACTTGAACATCTACGGATACCCGAACGCCTACGACCCGTGTACGACTACCGTCACCGGAAGCATCAAGTACCACTACGAACCACCAAGTACCTCTACATGAACAACAAGTACCCCGACAACACATGTACCACTACTTCAACTACCGTCGCCCGGAAACGATGGATGCGCCAAGTACATCTACGAACTCGACGCCCGAATGTCTACCGTCGCCCCGTGTACCACTACTTCCCTCTACGGAACGACTACTCGTTGGCGACCTCGTGAACGGCTACTTCCTCTCTGAACGTAAACGCCTTCTTCCTCTACAATCTCGAACCGCCCCGAAACGAACGCTTCGAAGGTATAACCCCGAGACGATGCCCGTGGATGAATGCATGTGTTGTATGAAATGATTTCCCTTGTGTGCATCGTGCCCGTTTCGCCCTTTTGTCATGTTCCTCGGTTGCCTCGCCGCCAACTCGTGGGAACCCGGTGACGGGATCACCCCACCTTTTCATCTTGTTTCGCTCACGCCATCTTACCTTTTGCACCGGTCTCTCAACGAGTTACCGGAACCGATATGTTGCCGTTGCATCATTTTTGGATCGTTGCCGTGGCACCCTTTCATTCCCCCACGGTGGCAACACTTCATATATCTTCATGTCAACTTTAATATAATTGCATAAAACTTGATCATGTCATCCGCATCATGTTAACAACATTATATGTGTGAATTGTTGTTGCTTAAAATTACTAAACATGCTCATGGGGATTTTCCGGAATTGTTGTTGTTCTTCCGGCCTCATTTAAAATGTCTAAATAGTGTAGTTTTATTATGCTTCACCTCTTGCCATGTTAACAAACATTTAATCTTGTCTGGTAAATAACGAGAGTCAATTAAATAATTAAAATGTGGTGTTTCGTCAATATGCAACTCGTTGCATATTGAGCTCCACTTAACTTGTAGTCTTGTTTGTGCACCTTGCCTTGCCATGCATAATTAAATTGGACATGCATCATACTTGGATGTGCATCGTATGCCATGTCTATGCCTGTGTGTTTACCGTGTTGTTTGCTTCTTTCCGGTTGCTTCTCTTGTTAGCTTCGGTTTCTTTCCGGAGTTGTGAGGATTCGCTCGACTGTTGGTCCGTCTACTTCATGGATCCGTTCTTCTCCCTTGCGGAATACCAGGCAAGATGATCATACCCTTGGATACCTTTACTACCATTGCCATGCTTAGTTGTCTCGATGCTATCGTTACATGTCGCGCTACCCATCTTTTATGTCAGCCTTTCCTTGTTGCCATGAAACCTCTAACCTTTGACACCTTCCTAGCAAAACCACTGTTTGGCTATGTTACCCGCTTGCTCAGCCCCTCTTATAGCGTTGTTAGTTGCAGGTGAAGATGAAGTTCGTTCCAGGAGGGAACTTGTTGTTGGAATATCACAATATCTATAATTATTATTAACACACCTATATACTGGGCATGGGTGGAAGGCTTGGCCTTTTTCTCGGTGTTTTGTTCCACTCATGCCACCTTAGGCGCCGATAATCCGGCATTATGTTCCTTGATTTTGTGTTCCTTACACGTTGGGTGGATGGGGACCCCTTGACAGTTCGACTTTGAATAAAACTCCTCCAGCAAGGCCCAACATTGGTTTTAATTTGCTCATAATAACAACTTAATTAATTAATTAAATTTGCATAGGGAGTTAGCGCTACCCGAGGATTCTTTCTACATAGCAGGGGGGCCAGTGCTGATGGTGTTGGTCCCAAACGGGGGTCCTGCAGGGCCACCACGGGGAAACTCGAGGTTTGGTTTTACCTGTAGCATCACCCATCCGGTCGTGGCCTGAGACGAGATACGCGCGGCTACTATCAGGGTGTCGACACACCGGGAGGTCTTGCTGGACTTGTTTTACCATTGTCGAAATGTCTTGTGCTACCGGGATGCCAAGCCTGATCGGTTTTTCCCTAAGATAAGGAGTGATGATATTATATTTATCACTTCAGCTAATCGTGAGAGCTTGTGATGGGCTAAGTTGGGACACCCCTGCAGGGTTATGATCTTTTGAAAGCCGTGCCCGCGGTTATGTGGCAGATTGGAATTTGTTAATGTCCGGTTGCAGAAAACTTGACAGATGATCCAAATTAAAACACACAACTGTGTGAGTAACCGTGACTGTCTCTTTTCACTTTGAGAAGAGAACACTGTGGGGTTATGTTTGACTCGTATGTAGTTCAGGATCTTTAGCGATCACTACTTTTGCGACCGTTTGCGTAGATGCTCTTCTTATTCTGGTACTCGTTAGTTAGCCACCATATTATGCTTAGTCGCTGCTGCAACCTCACCACTTTACCTCTTCTTACCCATAAGGCTTTGCTAGTCTTGATACCCATGGTTATGGGATTGCTGAGTCCTCGTTGCTCACAGTTACTACAACACCAGATGTAGGTTCAGCCGAGTTCGATGCAGGAGCTGGTTCACGTACTTCACTGGAAGCTCGATGTAGAGTTTGGACGTATGCTTGTGACGTTTCGACGATCTGTAGTGGTTTCTACTAGGATTCGATCCCGACCTGTGGCTTTATGTTGTTTTGGTATCTTTCTTTTGGATCTTCACCCGTAGTCGGGTTGTGATGTTTTGAATGATGTTTTGCTTATGTAATGTATTGTGTGAAGTGGCGAGTGTAAGCCAACTATCTCCTTTTGCAATTTAATCCCTCTTTTACATGAGTTGTGCAAAGATACCAAACTTGCGATCATTCCAGAATGGGCTTATATCTTTAAGTCGTGCCTCGACACGTAGGAGATATAGTCCCATCCTGGGCATTACAAGTTGGTATTCAGAGCCTTCTCCGACCTAGAAGCCCTCACTGGTTGATCGAATCGTTGACGGTTGAGTCTAGGCACACACTGGAAAAAATTTTGAGTCCTATATATATATCGGAGAGTAGGATTTATTTTTCTCCTCATCTCTTTTCGCTCTGGTGAGGACTCCTGACGATTACTTTTGTCTCTTTTACTCTCAAAATGCACCAAATTTTTTTTAGGATCTCGCGAGTATTGTTTGGATTGTTCCGATGTCTTTGTGATGAGAACATTGTTCTCGATGCCTCCTGTCATTAGGGGTTGTGGCAGTGTCCCGGGGAGTTGAGCTCCGAGGTGTTGTCGTCACAAATCTATCGCGGCAGTACTAGAATACTTAAGACGGCCGACATCGAAAACTCTCCTATGCGGTTAGTGGCAAGATAACCCCGACATCACCCAGTACTGGGGAGGTAGTTCGGGAGTATTGCCATAGCTTGTATAGTGGATGCGTTTCGAAGGTCCGAGGTAAACGGTTTCCGAGAACTACTGGTTATGTGTTGAAGGATGGATACAGCTGGATGTAGGTTTAGAGTTGATTGCGCGGTGCTTCCCCTGTATCCCCAACACCTGATTCCATAACTGGAAACTTTCGGAAATTAATAGGTGGGTTCATCTAGTAGTTCTAGGCATTCTTCCAACAGATGCACGATATGAAGTTTGGGGTTCTACATTGAGTGAAGTGGTTTTATGGGCTTGTTCCGATCGGGAGTTGCATCTTAAAGGGTCCTTGGCTATGCTGATCCGGGGATTGCAAAACCCTTTTGTAACATGTTCCATGAGCTTTCAGCATGAATATGTGGGATGAAGCTTCTATCTTGTATTTGTTCTCCCAAGTGGCTTCTCGTCAAGTTGATGTACCTACGGAATTCATTCGTTCAATTCTCTGTTCGGATAGATATGTTGCAACATAATCTTCTTCATAAACATATCTATCCGTTGTTTTGTTTTGATTCTGGTATTCGAGTTGCTTCGATGTCAAATGTTGATTCCATACCTTTCTTAATCGGTGTTCTCATATTTCTATGGGAGTGCTAATTCTTCTTGACCATCGAGATCTTCAGGTTAATCCTTTTCAACCGGTGTGCCTTCTTTTCAAGTTATTCCATACGGACGCCGTTGAGAAATCTGATGATTTGTCTGTTTCATTCATCCCAAGTTGTCTTTGCTTTTCCCCACCCTCCCTCCCTTTTCTTTATGGAGCTGGAATTCTTAATGAAGTATCCATTTTATTCATGTGATATTTCTTCATTCTTTTCCTTCAATGTTCTTATCTGATGTTTTATCGTGGAGATGCTCAAGAACTCCAAGTTCATCATTCTTTTGTTCTCAAATTCTGCCGGTGGATGTAATTCAAGATTTTGGTGTTGATCTTATCCTTTTCCTCATTTCACAATGCTTTCTTATTCCGGTGCATCAATTAATCATTCTCCTCTTGCTATTCATATCCAGAGAGCTGAAGATACCTCGGAAGATTCGTGTTTCCATTCTTAATCCATTCAAGCTATGTTGAGATTGTTATCTTATTCGAGCCATTTAATTCAACCGGTGCAATATCTCTTAAGCAATCTTTTCCAACGGTGATTTCTTTTGAGTGGGCCCTAACCCATAGGTCTTTTCCCAGGATCTTACCTGACTCTTCTATTTTCTGGAGTTATACTCAAATTCTTTTGAAAGTGTGACGTAAGAATGATTTCCATCAGTCACATGCCTTCTCCAAGATCGCTTTCAAATTCTTGTTCATCATTGGTTCAACCTTTTTAATTCTTCATTCCGGAGTGCTCAACAATTCTTCATGGCATTTCTTGTCTTCATTCTCAACATTTCAAGATCGGAGAAGAGTTTCTCTTAAATTTTGACTCGTTCTCTTGATGAGTTGTGATTCTAGCTTCATGCCATCCTCATAATTGTTTTCGATTGTGGGAATTGTTTTCATGCCCCTTCAGAGCAATTCTTGAATTCTTTTCTTTGTGATCCTCCGAAGGCCATCATTTCAGAAGATTCTTCGTTCTCAGTTTTCAACTTCGTCCTCCAAATATTCTTCATTCATGTCTCTTCGTTCGTCTCCATATTTTTACGGTGGTTCTTTCAAGTTTACCCTTCCGTTGTTATCGTTTTTATTCACTCGTTTTTTCATAATCCTACCGGTGGTTCGTTGAAGATTGACCCAAGCTTGTGCTAGATCTCTCTTTAATTCTTTGCAACGAGAAATAAGTAGTATGCCAAATCCTTTGGTTGTCATCAATTTAAATTGGTGAAGGATATGCATAACATAAATCTTATTCTTATTCCTTCAAGGTGATTTAATCCCTTCCTTCGGAGCTTGTTCATCATATCATATTCTCGGTTCTAAGTTGTTCATCTTGTTTTCCGGAGTTCCAAGTTATTTCAATTATCATGTCAAACCTCCATCTAAATCATTGCAAGGCTTCAATCTTATTCTTTTCATCCTTCTGTTACCGGAGTTCTTCTTGGTGGTTCTTATGTGTTAATTCATCCTCAAAGTTTTCATCAAGATTCTTGTTGGAGCTCAAGCATTCTTCATCATGCTTTCCAAGTGCAATTCTTTCTACCTTATCTTTTCAGATGGTGTTATGTCATTCTTGTCAATCCTTCATGTTTCATGATTCACGAGTTATCAAGAATGAGATATTTAAACCCATCATTTTCTTGTTCAGGAGATCTTTCCAACCTTTCATTTATTCGTTGGAGTTATCTTGGGTTGTATTTCACCTAAAAGCTTTCCCTAAGGATTGTTGCTAATTATGGTGCTCATAAATGACACAAGTTCTTCAATTATCATTCCGGTGAGATAAGTTTATCGTCTCCTTGTTGTTTTCAATCCAGTTAAATGTTTCCGTCAGTGGCTGGTTGCCACCTCTTAATTTTGAGATGTTTTCCATAAGCCCACATCAAGCTTATTCGTTTCGTGTTGATTTTCTCCGTTCAACCCTTCTTCGTAAGGATGCTCTTTCAAATTTAATTTTGAGAGAAGTTGTCATTTTCTCCTCCGTTCTTTCTTTCCATTGACCTAACATATAATCTTTCATTCCGGAGGCATTGTGATATTGCTCTCTTTGACCGTCATCTTGTTTTCTTTTCAAGTTCATATTCTTCCCTTGCTTGTCTTTTTAACCGGAGTGTTGTGTCCTCCATTCTAATGCTCTCATCTTATCAAGTTGCCTCACTTTTCAACCGGAGTGCTGTCTGAATCCTTCTTACCCCTTGTGTCATTCTTTCAATTGTTTCGGAGACAATGTGTTGTTGTTTTCATCAAGTATCTTCCCAACTTGGCAAGTTCTTGTTCAATTCCTTCCATTTTCAGACGGAGTGCTGTCCAAATTCTGTCATTCTTATTCCTTGGCTATACCATTGCGGTTTCTTATTATTTTCGTTCGTAAGCTCTTGTTTCACATCGTTCAACCTACAAGGTTCTCATAATGTTCCTTGTTCCTCTTTTATAACGGAGTGTTTCATCTACGTTCATCTCCATTGCATTCTTTCTTTCAAGATTGTTCAACCTCTCAAGGTTCGTGGTTTCACTCGTCTGTCAAAGAAGCAACTTTGTTTTACCTCTTCCTCTTCCGTTTTTTTACCCGGTGCTATCTCTAGGATCTCGGGTCGAGATCCTCTGTTAGTGTGGGAGAGTTGTGACGCCCGAAGACCGACGTCCCAGAAGATTCCATAAGATTCCACATGTTCCGGGTTCTCCCGTGTGTTTCTTTTGTGCTTGTGTTATTTATTTTTGCATTGCATCATGTCATTATTCCATCATGTCATATTTATTTTTGCATCTCAACCTAAATAAATTGTGTGGACCTTCGGTCCATTTAAATAAAGGGAAGGTGACTTCTCTTTATAACCTATACTCCCAATATTTTAGGGAGCTATTATAATAAATATTCCATTGTTTGGAATTAACCGCAACACACTTGCATATATTTCCCCATGCCTTTTCTTCTTCAAGTTTCCCTCCTACCTTGTCTATAATTATTTTTCCTTTCATCGAGGTTCCTCCAAAAACCTCATCATTTTTGGACACTTCCGAAACCATGTCATAGTTCAATTCATTTGAATTAAATTCAAATATGTTTGAATTATTTTTTCGTTCATGCCTTTTCTATTTTCTCGGACCATGCTCATTTTATGATGCCCGAGAAAAATAGTCCCATGTGCTATTTTTTCCCTAACCTCCCTCCTCATTCTTTTCTTCTCTCTATTGTTTTTTTTGCTAAAAATCAGTTAAAGGAAAGAGGGCAGCCCAGCCGGCCTCTAGGCCTTATCAACCTCCACCTCCTGGCCCAGGCCTCAGCCGGCCCAACTCAGCCTCCAGGCCCATCTCAGCCCACCTCTATCCTAACCCTAGCGCTCAGCTCCTCAATCCCTCCCCCCATCGCTCGTTCCCTCAGCCGCCGCACCCCTTTTCCCTTCGATCTCCCGCAGCTCCTCCGATCGAGCCATCTCCCCCGTCGCCTCTCTGTCCCGATTCCTCGCCACCCTCAGCGCCCCCAGCCCGACGCTCCTCACCCATCGCTCCCCGACCTCACATCCCGACCCTCTCGCTCTCTTGCCTCGAGCCCATTGGCCGCATCGCCGAGGCCCTGCCTCCTTCCTACGTCGCGGCCTCGCAGCTTCTCCCCCTCGCTCCCCAAGCTCCGCTCGATCTCCTCCGTTCCCCATCGCCTCCCTCCGACCAGCCCTGCGCCTCGAGCCCTCCACCTCCCACGCGCCAGGAGGTCGGCCCGCGTCCGCACCTTCGTCGCCAGGCCAGGCCGTGGCCTCCCTCCGTTCTCCTCGAAGCCGCATCCTCCCTTCGACAGTAGCACCCGCGCCTGGCCGCCGCCCCAAGCCAGTGACGCCAGGGCCGGCCAGGACCGCCCCGCCTGGGCCTCCTCGCCTCTCCGCCAGTTCCCTTCCGCCTCGCCGTCGCTCAAGGCCGGGGGCCCTCCGTCTCCAGCACCAGGAACCGCGCCGCCCCGCCCTCAAGGTCGTGGCCACCAGCCTCCAGCAGCGCCTGGGACGCGCCCTTCCAGAGCCGGCTCCGCCCCTGCCTTGTTCGCCAAGGCCGACCCGCAGCGCCTCCTCTTCGTCCTCGCCTGTGTCTTCGGTTGCCTCGTCTCCTCGCCGTGGCTTGCCCTATGGTTGTTTTTTTTTGTGTTGCCCTATGATGTTGTCTTGATAGAGGACCGTGTACGACTACGCGGCGAAGCACCAAGTACCTCTCGGATTCGTCAAGTTCATCTTCGAACGTTTGAAGCACCAAGTACCGCTACCGATGACCTGAACATCTACGGATACCCGAACGCCTACGACCCGTGTACGACTACCGTCGCCGGAAGCATCAAGTACCACTACGAACCACCAAGTACATCTACATGAACGACAAGTACCCCGACAACACATGTACCACTACTTCAACTACCGTCGCCCGGAAACGATGGATGCGCCAAGTACATCTATGAACTCGACGCCCGAACGTCTACCGTCGCCCCGTGTACCACTACTTCCCTCTACGGAACGACTACTCGTTGGCGACCTCGTGAACGGCTACTTCCTCTCCGAACGGGAACGCCTTCCTCCTCTACGATCTCGAACCGCCCCGAAACGAACACTTCGAAGGTATAACCCCGAGACGATGCCCGTGGATGAATGCATGTGTTGTATGAAATGTTTTCCCTTGTGTGCATCGTGCCCGTTTCGCCCTTTTGTCATGTTCCTCGGTTGCCTCGTCGCCGACTCGTGGGAACCCGGTGACGGGATCACCCCACCTTTTCATCTTGTTTCGCTCACGCCATCTTACCTTTTGCACCGGTCTCTCAACGAGTTACCAGAACCGATATGTTGCTGTTGCATCATTTTGGGATCGTTGCCGTGGCACCCTTTCATTCCCCCATGGTGACAACACTCCATATCTCTTCATGTCAACTTTAATATAATTGCATAAAACTTGATCATGTCATCCGCATCATGTTAACAACATTATATGTGTGAATTGTTGTTGCTTAAAATTACTAAACATGCTCATGGGGATTTTCCGGAATTGTTGTTGTTCTTCCGGCCTCATTTAAAATGTCTAAATAGTGTAGTTTTATTATGCTTCACCTCTTGCCATGTTAACAAACATTTAATCTTGTCTTGTAAATAACGAGAGTCAATTAAATAATTAAAATGTGGTGTTTCGTCAATATGCAACTCGTTGCATATTGAGCTCCACTTAACTTGTAGTCTTGTTTGTGCACCTTGCCTTCCCATGCATAATTAAACTGGACATGCATCATACTTGGATGTGCATCGTATGCCATGTCTATGCATGTGTGTTTACCGTGTTGTTTGCTTCTTTCCGGTTGCTTCTCTTGTTAACTTCGGTTTCGTTCCGGAGTTGTGAGGATTCGCTCGACTATTGCTCCGTCTACTTCATGGATCCGTTCTTCTCCCTTGCGGAATCCCAGGCAAGATGATCATACCCTTGGATACCTTTACTACCATTGCCATGCTTAGTTGTCTCGATGCTATCGTTACATGTCGCGCTACCCATCTTTTATGTCAGCCTCTCCTTGTTGCCATGAAACCTCTAACCTTTGACACCTTCCTAGCAAAACCACTGTTTGGCTATGTTACCCGCTTGCTCAGCCCCTCTTATAGCATTGTTAGTTGCAGGTGAAGATGAAGTTCGTTCCAGGAGGGAACTTGTTGTTGGAATATCACAATATCTATAATTATTATTAACACACCTATATACTGGGCATGGGTGGAAGGCTTGGCCTTTTGCTCGGTGTTTTGTTCCACTCATGCCACCTTAGGCGCCGATAAACCGGCATTATGTTCCTTGATTTTGCGTTCCTTACACGATGGGTGGATGGGGACCCCTTGACAGTTCGACTTTGAATAAAACTCCTCCAGCAAGGCCCAACATTGGTTTTAATTTGCTCATAATAACAACTTAATTAATTAATAAAATTTGCATAGGGAGTTAGCGCTACCCGAGGATTCTTTCTACATAGCAGGGGGGGCCAGTGCTGATGGTGTTGGTCCCAAACGGGGGTTCTACAGGGCCACCACGGGGAAACTCGAGGTTTGGTTTTACCTGTAGCATCACCCATCCGGTCGTGGCCTGAGACGAGATACGCGCGGCTACTATCAGGGTGTCGACACACCGGGAGGTCTTGCTGGACTTGTTTTACCATTGTCGAAATGTCTTGTGCTACCGGGATGCCGAGCCTGATCGGTTTTTCCCTAAGATAAGGAGTGATGATATTATATTTATCACTTCAGCTAATCGTGAGAGCTTGTGATGGGCTAAGTTGGGACACCCCTGCAGGGTTATGATCTTTCGAAAGCCGTGCCCGTGGTTATGTGGCAGATTGGAAATTGTTAATGTCCGGTTGTAGAAAACTTGACAGATGATCCAAATTAAAACACACAACTGTGTGAGTAACCGTGACTGTCTCTTTTCACTTTGAGAAGAGAACACGGTGGGGTTATGTTTGACTCGTATGTAGTTCAGGATCTTTAGCGATCACTACTTTTGCGACCATTTGCGTAGATGCTCTTCTTATTCTGGTACTCGTAAGTTAGCCACCATATTATGCTTAGTCGCTGCTGCAACCTCACCACTTTACCTCTTCCTACCCATAAGGCTTTGCTAGTCTTGATACCCATGGTTATGGGATTGCTGAGTCCTCGTCGCTCACAGTTACTACAACACCGGATGCAGGTTCAGCCGAGTTCGATGCAGGAGCTGGTTCACGTACTTCACTGGAAGCTCGATGTAGAGTTTGGATGTATGCTTGTGACGTTTCGACGATTAGTAGTGGTTTCTACTAGGATTCGATCCTGACCTGTGGCTTTATGTTGTTTTGGTATCTTTCTTTTTGATCTTCACCCGTAGTCGGGGTGTGATGTTTTGAATGATGTTTTGCTTATGTAATGTATTGTGTGAAGTGGCGAGTGTAAGCCAACTATCTCCTTTTGCAATTTAATCCCTCTTTTACATGAGTTGTGCAAAGATACCAAACTTGCGATCATTCCAGAATGGGCTTATATCTTTAAGTCGTGCCTCGACACGTAGGAGATATAGTCCCATCCTGGGCATTACAGTAACTCGTTTGAGGTGGCGCACACGAGTCCACACATTCACCAATCAATACACCACTATGGATCCGCTTCCGTCTCCCTACGAGAAGGCCATCCATAGCACTCACACTTATCTTATGTGTTTTAGAGTATCCACTTCCACTTGTCTATGAACTGTACAGGTAACCCAGAAGTCCATTACCGCGGACACGGCTATTCGAATAGATCATATATAACCCTGCAGGGGTGTAGTTCTTCACACACGCTCCCACCACTTATCGCCGTTTACACGACATGTACTCGGCAACCTTCAATCGGAATCCCAGCAAGGGTGTCGGCCACGACCTGACTAACCACACAAGTCCCTAGTCCAGGTTTATCGCCTATTTGGGTTCCATCCGTGGGGAGATCTGGCC
This sequence comes from Secale cereale, assembly GCA_902687465.1. Lineage (NCBI taxonomy): Eukaryota > Viridiplantae > Streptophyta > Magnoliopsida > Poales > Poaceae > Secale > Secale cereale. The sequence continues at coordinate 218,705,743 of LR738713.1, forward strand.
GGGGTGTCGCTCACGGCCCCAAACGATGTGTACAGGGTTCCCGAGCAACCAAACAGGCGACCAGTACACCATGCCACGTACCTGCAGCGTCACAGCCCACCCCGAGGGTCAGCGATGCGCACGACCTCCGGTAAACTACAAACACCAAAAACTAGTTGCAACTCCTGGACAGAGGACAAGGGCAGTTAATAAGTCGAGAGAGCTTGGAGCGCCCGGAGCCCAATGCGTGGTAGTAGCTGATTCATGGATCACAAACACAGAACTCAGTTCCTGAGGATGGCTGCAATGGGACAACCCACCAGGTACTCCTACATGGCCTCTCATCGGTACCTTTACCAAATCATGTTCACACACTTAGCTCTCAATAGTAGGACATGTTCACCACATTCTAACTCATCCTCGATGAATGAGACCTCACACAACTCTAAGCAATAGCAGGTAGAACCAGAAAGCATGAATGAGTAGGCACAACATGGCTCAAACAACTCCTACTCATGCTAGTGGGTTTCAACTATTTACTGTGGCAATGATAGGTCATGCAGAGGAAAGGGGTTCAATTACCGCAATATGTAACAGTTGAACCGTTGTTGTCCTGATGCAGTAAAGACAGCAAGAGCGAGAGAGTCGGATTGTATCGAAATGCTCAATGGGGTTTTGCTTGCCTGGCACTTCTGAAGATATCATTGGGTCTTCATCGGTGTCATCGATCACATCGTCGGAACCACGTCTATCGAGAGGGGACAAAAACTGGCAACAAAGAAAGAAACACAATTAATGCAATGCACAATATGATGCATGACCATGACATGTCATTATGCTGTGATTTGAGCTAATGCAACTAGTAGTGATTTAAATGGAGTTGATTTGAACCAAAGGTTCAAATTCAAACTCCATATGTGATTATTCAAATGACATTTAATTGATTTGACCTGATCAGCAGGTTGAACTTGTTCAAACATGCATGAAAATGACATAAACAGATTCCTTGAATTTTTCTGATCATTTTTCATATATAAATTATTTTCATTGGAGTTATAGATTATTTTCTGTGATTTTTAGAAGTTTTGGCTATTTTCTGAAATAAATGAATCATTTAAGATTTATTTTAAATTCCAGAAAACATTACTGCGTCAGCATGACGTCTGTGTGACGTTAGCAGGTCAACAGGGCGGCCAGAGTCAAACCTGATGTGTGGGGTCCACACGTCAGTGACACAACTAGCTAATAGGGTTAGTTAGTTTTAAACTTACACTAACTAATCTGTCAGTGGGGCCTGGGCCCACCAGTCAGCGACTCAGCTAAATAACTAAGTTAATTAACACTAACTAACTAGGGGCATGGGCCCACACGTCAGTGAGCCAGGGGCTAATCCTACTTTAATTAAACCTAAGGTAGGTGGGGCTGGCCCCACAAGTCAAAGACCCAGGGGGAGTCAAACCCCTCGTCAAACGGGTAAAACTAGCCGGCGGCACCATTCGAGGCGCGGTTTGAAGCTACGGCTTGCTGGCGCTCCCGTACATCCAACGATGGTGGTCATCGGGCCTGGGGCGGCCGGAAACGACGGCGGCGAGCAGCGCGGCGGCGGTCGGAGCTCGGGCGTCGATGAAGACAGCGCCACAGAGCACGGGAGGGGGAACTAGTGGTGGTGTTCGTCTCCTAGGCGTGTGCAGAGCTCGTTTATGGGTTCGGACGCGAGTGGCAGCACCTGTGGCCGCGGCGGTGACATGAACGGCATCGACGAGCTCTTGGCTCCGGTGGACAGCGGGGCTAGAGGAGGAAAACAATGGCGGGGAGAGAGGGATTCGGTAGAGGAGCTCACGGCGGGGTCGTCGGTGATCTCAGTGGGCTCGGGGATGGCCTGGTGATGACGAATCGGTCGACGATGACCGTCGGTGCAAAGGGCGAAGATGGCATCGATGACGGTGCTCTAGGGCGTCGAGCGTCATGTGGCTCGGAGGAGAGGACCGGGGCATCACGGCGGAGCTCGAGGGCGCGTCAGAGAGGCTCGGAGATGGCTATGGCCGTGGGCGAGCTCGTCGGCGGCGACGGCTGCGTTCGGTTGCGCTCGTGGAAGGAACTAGAGGGCGAAGGAGAGAGCAGAGAGTGAGGGAGAGGAGCGAGGGGCCACGAGGCGTCTCCGTGGCATCGCTAGAAGGTCCGGGGAGGAAGCAGGAGGTGGCTAGAGCAGCGTCGGCGCTCGCCACGCACCTGGTTGTCCTCCTGGCAGAGGAGGAAGATGACAAGGGGCACTGGGGGGGCTGGGCCGGCCACTTGGGCCGCCAGATGGGCTGCACAGGTGAGTTGACCCAGGTTAGTCTCTCTCTCTCTCTCTCTCTCTCTCTCTCTCTCTCTCTCTCTCTCTCTCTCTCTCTCTTATTTTTGTTTTCTATTTTCTGTAGACTTTAGGGCTTTATTAAAAATGCCAGGGCATTTCCAAAAATCATGAAACTAATAATGGCTACTGTTTAGAATAAATCCAACAGTAAACATTTTAGTTTATGATTATTTGAGCATTTAAAATATTTTATAGCATTTAAATGCCCAAATGCAAATAGAGTATGATTTAATTCAGAGACCAAATATGTCATGGAAAAATGTGCATCACCTCTGGTTACTGTTTACATATTTTCCATAAATGATGAACATTTTTGAAATCCATTTGGATTTACTGAAAATATTTTAGTTGAACCTAGTGAATTCCTTTGATGCTAGGGTTTAGGCAATCCCCATTTCAAGTTTCTTTCAAGATTAAACATGATACACATGATCATGCAGAGTCAAGCAAATGCTAGGCTATAGGGCTGTGACAGCCTTACCAGGTCCTTGTACCTGGTCCTTGCGCGCCCCTCCTAGGCAAAGGTTGACGGGAAAAAGGTATGAATCTCATGAGGGCAATTCGTACGTCAAGGGGGACCCCTGAGCATCGCGACTCAGGGGCCTCACTGACCTCGTTGCCCCTCACCCTTGGTCCTGTCCTGGTGATCCGAACGCCCGAACGACGAATGAGGTACACGCGGGGTTGGGCCCTGCCGACGCAGAGCATCAGCGCACTCATGACGATCTAACTCGCAGAACATTAGGCTTGTTCACACGTCAAGGGGGACCCCTGGCCATCGCGACTCAGGGGCCTCACTGGTCACGTAGCCCCTCACCCCTTGAGCTCGTCCTGGTGATCCGGAGGGATCAACAACGGCTGAGGTATGCGCAAGGCCTGGCTCAGCCAACGTAGAACACCAAGGCAAACAGAAAGGAAATCGAGCAGGAAAAGAAGCAAATTATTACAAAGCATAATGTCTCATAAATTTGTAGCAAGAGTTCTCACGCCTCCAAAAGGCACGATAAATATCGCAGGATCAATCCAGGAAGGAGCATCGCCTCAAGCGTTGGTGTTGCCAGCCACAGGAGGCTCGTCGTCGACAACACCGCCACCCTCGCCATCAGCTCCAGACGGCACGGTCGCGGGGTCGACACAGAGAAACTCCTTCAGCAGGGCCTCCACCGTCCCCTTCACGACCTCAACAGCAGCGTCACGGGACTCAGGAGCCACCGGCTCGATCAGAGCACCAAGATCGATGCTGGGATCCCGGAGATGTAGGTGGCTGAAGACATGAGTCGCGGCTGAGGTGAACAGCGCGTGGCTCTCCCCCTCCACCATGGTGTCTATCCCGAGGCCGATGCCCTCGAGAAATGCGATGAACTTGGGGAGTAGCCCGGAGAGGCCCTTCTTCAAGGTGGCCAGCGGATACTCGTTCCCTACTCCGTAAAGAGACTACAACGCCGCGCGGGACCTCAGCTCGAGGTAGGTGAAGACATCGGACCCCATGGCCAGGGTCTTGTCCCTGGCCTCCAGCCAGGCCATCGCCTCAGAGATATGCTTGGTGTGGGACGCCTGCGCCTTGTCCACCACCTCCTCCAGGTTATCTAGGCGGCCCCGCTCGATGACCTACTCCTGGGCTGCCTGCTTCAGCTCGGCGTCGCGATCGGCGAGCGCGGCCTCCCGGGCCTTGAGCTCGTCCCCCCACTTCTGAAGCTAGCGGGTACGAGTGGCCTGCTCCCCACGCAAGGTCTTCAACTCCGCTTCCACCACACCGTAGTGCTCCTTGGCGGATGAAGCTTCGGCCAGCGTCGCATCGCATGTTGCAGAGGCTTCGTCGGCTATCTTCCTGCCCACCGTGGCAAGGGCCTCAGCTTGGTCCCAGCCCGACCTGAGGGATGCGTCAACCTGAAGCCATCCCGAGATCAACCCAGGCGCCCCGTCGCCACGAAGCTGTCGGCAACCTGAAGATCGGCCTGGAGTTGGTCCAGCGCGGTGTAGGCCTCTCCCAGGGCTTCGGGCTTAGTCGGGGCACCGTCGCCCGCCAGCGCCTGAGTCTCAGGAGGAGGCAGCACCGGTGCCTAAATTGGCGCCACCACAGCAGCAAGAACAGCAGGGGGCCCCAAGGCTCCCGAACCTCCCGCGACCACAGGCAGCCTCAGGGGCTACTGGGCCACCGAAGCAGCACCCTCCTGAAGCAGCGGCGCCGAGCTCTAGGGGTCCTGCTCCATCGCCGGAGGAGCCAAGACAGCCCCCATTGGCACCGTCATGGCAGCGGCCAGTGGTGTGATCTTAGGGGCCACAACTTCCTCCTTCTTCCTTTTCGCTGCAAGTTGAAGTCTGGACGCCAGGAGAAGGGATGTCACGAGGACAACACCAAAGATGAATGAAACAGAGCACGGTACGACACTTACTCATCAGTGGCGATGTAATCCCTTTGTCGTTTTAGGATGGCGGAGTTCCTGGCCTTCTTGGGTGTGGGTTTCATCGCGCTTCGACGAACGGCCGAGGGCACATCGGGCGGCTCCAGAGCAGTGGGTGGCAACGCGGAGGAGTCATCATAGTGAAGCGCTACCTCCTCAGCTCTCTCCATGGTTCCTAGGCAAATTCTCTGCTGAGGAGTGGCCACGGACTGCGTCACGACTCCGGTGGGGCGCGGGGACCCCTCGACCAAGTACTCGGTGGCGCCATCATCATCATTGTAGAGGTCGCGGAGAAGCTTGCTCTGCGACGGTGGAGAAGCCCCCTTCACTTTGTCCACGGTCACCTCCGAGTCCCCCTCCTCCTCCTCTGTGGGATCCTCACTAGAGGACACTTGTACCGGATAGTTTGGGGGCCTCGGCGGGACGAGCCCAGCTCATCGAAAGCAGGCATGGCGGGGACCAGGTCTGCGCCGTTACCGACACGGTACAACGGGAGGAAGGCCTCTGGGAGATCGTCCGGGCCCCCCTCGAGCAAAGTGCGTACAACCTTGCCCAACTCCTCATCTGACAGGCTGCTTGTGCGTAGCCGGAGGTCGTCGTTCTCACCCTTGAAGGCTCACAAGGGGTGCGAGTGCGCCTGGAGTAGGGCCAACCACTGCGTCAGGAAATCCTAGACGATCATGGCCCCCGACAACTTCTTGGAGTCTAGATCTACGGTCATATTCTCCAGGAGCGATGCCGCCCGAGGGTCGGTGAGCTTCTCGTGAGCCCACCATCTCAGCTTCTCTCGCATCGCTAACGGCATCTCCAACCGAGCGTGAAGGTGCTTGGCATCCATGAAGACCCACATGCGTCGAAACTCATCCACCTTCTTCCTGGCCCTCGAGAGCGTGTTGCTGCCATGGGACGCGACAAGGCAGACGCACCCAGCGCGCTGGGTCGTGTTTCACATCTGGAGGTAGAAGAAGTGGTGGAGCAGCGCAACGGAGGGCACCGCTCCCAAGAACGCCTGGCAGTAAAAGGCGAAGACCAGTAGGAGGATGGAGTTGGGATTAAGATGCAATTCTTGGATCTGGTAATGGTCCTGGACGGTGAAGAAAAAGTCAGAGAAAGGTGGGATGAGCCCCGCGAAGATGCTGTGGAGAAAGAAGGGATAGAAGGCCCCTGCGAAGAACTCCCTCTCGGTGCTGCCAACTCGACGCATCGTCTCCCTCCCCTCGTTGTCATCACTCGTCGTCAGCGGAAGCATGGTGGAGAAGTACTTCGCCTCGGTGATGGTGTAAGTGCTGAGGACCGGCTCAGGCGCGCACGCGGCTGGGGCGGCCAGCTTCACCTTCTCGGGAGACATTGGTGGAGAGCTCAGGGGAAGGGTTCGACAGATCTAGAGGTGTTTTCGATAGAGGGGAAAAGGGGATTCGGAGCAAGAAGAAGACAGGGCAATGAAGGCTCAGCGGCAGGAACTGGGTCCTTTATTGGCTTCGAGCGGTTGCTGAGGTTGCATGGGGAAGTGGAGACACCCACGTCCCATCAAGGGCCACACATCGACCCGGTCTGCAAGCGGTTGGAGCTCGCGGCGCTCCATGCTTGCCTTTTGGCTTTGCCTCGAAGCCAAGGCCGAGCTCGCCTTGGGCCCGGGTGCTACTATTGGCGTCTTGGGAACCGGGGTACCCAGGTTTGCCTGCCTGCGGCCCATAGCGTGGCTTCACCAACAACCAGGTATGGCCCATCTTCAACATCTACAAGACAAGACCCCCGCATGGGACACGACGCCAAGACCACCAGAAGGAGCGGCGTCCCCAGGCTGCCTCTCGAGGAGCGGAGATTCCTATGCAAGCGCCAGCCTCGTGAGGATCGAGTGACGCCAACCATGACAACCGAAGCGAGGCGGGTGCCAGCGGGCGTGGAACGACATGTTTCCTCTGGTGCCAAGGAGACAGGCTCAGACGCAGAGTACCGAGGAATCTGTAAAAGTTTCCATTCTCGTGCTACAAGACAAAGACTACCAGGACAGTAGGACGGAGGTCATCGTCGAGCCCACCATGCATGGTGTCACGGCCAGTACCTTTGCAGCCGAAGACCACCTTTCGTCAGGATAAGATGTACTCCTTATCCCCTTTCAAATTGGCCATTGTGGTATCCCTTCCTGCCTTCCTTCAGCGGAAGAGGTCCAGGGCCTCTATAAGTATAGGATAGCCACCACCCATCAGAGGGATCGGATCCACTGAGACCTCATCCTCACCTACCTTCACAAGAACAGACCTCACGAAGTTGTTCTTCCCCGTGTACTAGTTCATCCTCAGCCCCGAGGCTAATCCACCACAAAGTAGGAGTAGAGTCTTACACGGCGAGGTGACCTGAACCTGGGTAAACCGCCGAGTCCCTTTCCTTGTGAGTTCGATTGAGCTAGGCCTTGAGAGCGGCAAGAAGATAGGCTGGGAAGGTTGAGTTCTTCGCACACGCCCCTGTGTTCGAACCTTTCCTTGGGTCAGTGGAGCCCTGAATCCGATAAGCTCTTTGCTGATGAAGCCTTGAAATGTGACACTAATGTCAATGGCAGCTGAAGATCATCAAGGGAGATATATGGATCATCACACCACTCATCAATAAAATTGTTTAGAATGTTAGCATCAAAGAGCGGCAGATCCTTGAAGATGTCAGCCTCTTCTTGCTTGTTTTTGATCAGGAGCTCCGGAGCATCATCTTCAAGATCTTCATGACTTGAAAGATTAATAATATCCCCATCATCACGCAAGATGCTAGAAGGAGGAGGAGCTCGACCAATAATGTCAATATTCTTGGGGAGGTACGAGACAAGTCTTTAGACTGCACACTGGATTCAGGAGGTGAAATGTTCAAAGGCTTCATGTTGGAAACTTTTGGTGCAGATACTTCTTTGGAGATTTTCTCCCCCTTAGGTTTTGAAGCCTTTGCCTTCTTCACAGGCTTTGGAGGTTCCGAGTCTTCATACTATGGCTCATCTTGGGCAACATCTTCAATGTTGGACCTTTGCTCAACAATATATGTGAGAAGCCCATCAAGATTATTGAATGGACCGATTAGATTTGGTTCGGCCTCACGGCTTCCATTAGGCCGTGGTCTAGCAGGAATTGGGTCGAAGTCAATCCCGAAGTCCTTCTTGTTTTGAGTAGTAGAGTTCTTGGCCAACTTATAATTCTCTTCAAAGAGATCATCCTGATGACACCATCTGAGACTGGATGCATCTGCATTGGCTGGCATTGGCCCCCTTACCATACAGGGGTAGAACCCTTGTTGAATGGCTTTAGCCTTGGTCCTTTGGTGAAGCCTCTTGTCCACAATATCAACCCAAGGTGGTCTCACCGCATTCTTTGTAGCGTACTCTAGGGTAACAAATTTGTATTGAAACCATTACTCAGCCCAGTACCTGCGAATCCATTGAACACGGGATTTGCGCTGCCTGTATGTTTCGTCAGGATCAGACTTGTATAGCTCAAATAGATCTGGAGGAAGATGCTTTGCAGTATATGTGCGTCTCTATCTACCTCCTTTTCATGTTGGTTTATCACCTGTCATTGGGTTCACAAGGGAGATTGTCTTCACGCAGATGATATGCTTCACTCTACTAGTCAGACATGTGTTAGCTTCAGGAGATTCAAGATGAGAACCGAGTGACTCTCCCACGGACATGTACCAGTGAAACAATTAGAGATGCGAGGGAAGGGGAAGAGGTCATATGCATTCTCAGAATATTTTGAAGATAAATCAGTGTGAAGACATTGACCTCACAAAGAGAAGACATTCACTTATTGATATAATTTAGTTCTAGATTTGAACGAATCCAAAAATAATTACAAGTGAGGAATCTAACTGATTGTGAAGCATAAGTAAAGGTGTTGGCAAGTTATGAGATGCGAGTAAAAGAGAGATCCACATTTGGAAGCAGTAAAACAACTTCCAGAAATTTTAGGAGATTGGATGGACAGTAAAAAGTGAATGTTTAGTTACCTCTCAAGAACAGATGAAGAACTGGAAGACGGGGTGATATGGAGGCCTAGAAGTTCAATCTTCCGTGCCCTAACTTGGCGGCGGAAGACACCTATGGCGGCGGCAGAGGGAAGGATGTCCACGGCCGGCATGACGACGGCGTCGGAGAAGTCGCGGCAGTGAAGCGCTTTGTCTCCGGCGATGACAGAAGCTAGCGACGGAGGTAGGGTTTGAGCGAGATAGCGAGGTGAGTAAAATTTAATGACGGAAGGGCTGACTAATTACAAGAAGAGGGACGACATGTGAATTTACTCAGATGCCCCTGGTGATACACATCTGGATGACATGTGGCATACATGCAACATATTGGAAACTGAGCCATGACCCCGCATACACCTGGTAAGACAGGTTGTTGTTCCTGCTTCTCCGGATTCCGGCAAAGACGATAAGAATATTAAAAGCATTATAAAAGTTGGTCTTAATATCTTCAACTTACAATGACACAGTGAACACAATCGACACATGTCAAATAGAATGCATATGAAGGTTTAGAGAGACGGCGTGAGATGAGCATAGGGAGGGTAGGGTTCGATCACACTCAACACAGAAAATAGCAACTTGAAGATATAACTATAAGTGAACGCTATAGAGGACAGAACACACACA
>LR738713.1:218715157-218764570 GCA_902687465.1 Secale cereale
GAGAGAGAGAGAGAGAGAGAGAGAGAGAGAGACAAGGGCGTTGTGAAGATATCTGGCAATTGCTCTTCGATGTTGACGTGAATGATATCAATGTTTTCTTTCATCACATGATCTCTGAGAAAGTGGTGACAGATCTGAATGTGCTTTGTCTTCGAGTACTGAACATGATTGTGAGCAATCTTGATGGCGCTTTCATTGTCGCAGTATAGGGGCACCTTCTTCATGTTGATGCCATAGTCCTTGAGAGTTTGCTTCATCCAAAGAAGCTGAGCGTACCAAGATCCAGCAACAATGTATTCAACTTCAATAGTGGAGAGTGATAAATAGTTCTGCTTCTTTGAAGACCAAGAGACAAGAGATCATCCAAGAAAAATGACATGTGCCTGATGTGGACTTGTGATCAACCTTGTCACCCACATAATCAGCATTCGAGAATCCAACTAGATCAAGCTCTGAGCCCTTTGGATACCATAATCCTAGTGTTGGGGTGTGAGCCAAATATCCAAGTTTTCGCTTCACCGCAAGGTGATGCGACTCCTTTGGTGCCGCTTGGAATCAGGCACACATGCAAACACTGAGCATTATATCTAGCCTAGATGCACATAGGTACAATAAAGAACCCATCATGGAGTGATATACCTTTTCATCGAACTCTATACCATTGTCGTCGGAGCACATATGACTTTTGGTTGGCCTTGGTGTCGTGTATCCTTTGCAGTCTTGCATTCCAAACTTCTTCAGGCAATCTTTAAGGTATTTTTCTTGTGATATGAAGATGCCATTTCTCAAACTTCTTCAGGCAATCTTTGAGGTATTTTTCTTATGATATGAAGATGCCATTTCTCTGTTTTCAGATTTGAAGACTAAGGAAAAAATTTCAGCTCTCCCATCATGGACATCTGATATTGTTCTTGCATCATATGCCCAAAATCGTCATTGTATCTTTTGTCAGTGCAGCCGAAGATAATGTCATACGCATAGATTTGGCATACAAACAATTCACCATCATATGTCTTCGTGAAGAGGATAGGATCTAGTGAAACAGGTTTGAAGCCTTTGCTCTTCAGGAAGTCTTTGAGAGTGTCATCCCAAGCGTGAGGATCTTGCTTGAGGCCATACAGTGCTTTGTTGAGTTTGTAGACCATATCAGGACGCTTGGGATCTTCAAAACTAGGTGGTTGAGCTACATATACTTCGTCTTCAATTTTGTCGTTGAGGAAGGCACTCTTCACATCCACTTGATACTGAAGGATGTTGTTGTGTTTAGCATAGGCTAGCAGTATGCGAATAGCTTCAAGCCTAGCCACAGGAGCAAATGTCTCATCAAAGTCAATTCCCTCAACTTGTGTGTAGCCTTGAGCAAAAAAAGACGAGCTTTGTTTCTAATGACTTGACTATGTTCATCTTGTTTGTTGTGATAGATCCATTTGGTGGCGATGATATTGTGCTTGCGCGAATCAGGACATTTGACTAGCTCCCAGATGTTATTAAGCTCAAATTGTTGAAGCTCTTCTTGCATGGCTTGAATCCATTCAGGTTCCATGAAGGCTTCATCAAATTTCTTGGCTTCAGATATGGAGACGAATGCAAAGTGCCCACAGAAGTTTGCTAGTTGTGTATCCTTTGAGCGAGTAACTGGACTAGGTGCATTGATGCTATCAATGATCTTCTCAACCTGAACTTCATTAGCGACCCGAGGATGAGAAGGGCGAAGATTTTGCTCTTGCTGACTATTATCTTCATCTTCAGCATTGTCTTTAGGCTCAGCATTGTCTTCGTGATGTGGAGGAGCTTGATTGAAAATTTCCTCTTCAGCCTGATCCTTGGTGGGTATGATTTCTTTAGTATCCATTAGCTTGATAGATTTACTTGGAGAATATTCATCTAGCGCATTTGGCAGGTGCTCTCATTGCGAGCTGTTAGTCTCATCGAACCGAACATCTACAGTTTCAACCACTTTATAGTGAATGAGGATGAAGACTCTGTAGGTGTGCGAATCATTTCCGTAACCAAGCATAAGACCTTCATGTGCTTTTGGTGCAAATTTAGAAGTGTGATGTGGATCCTTGATCCAGCACCTAGCACCGAAGACTTTGAAGTAGCTTATGTTTGTCTTCATACCAGTGAGTAGTTCATAAGATGTTTTCTTGAAGAATTTGTGAAGATAAACTCTGTTGATGATATGTCATGCAGTATCAATAGCTTCAGGATAGAACTTTCTTGAAGTTTTGTATTCATTAAGCATCGTTTGAGCCATCTCAATAAGTGTCATGTTCTGCTAAGGTGTGTATGGAGCAGAGAGCTCATGAGTGATGCCTACAGTGTCAAGATAAGTGTTGAGGCCAGTGTTCTTGAATTCCATGCCATTATCACTCTTGATGTGCTTGATCTTGATGCCATAGTTGGTCATGGCGTGATTAGCAAATTGTCTGAAGACATCCCGCACTTCAGTCTTGGAGGATTACGTGTACCCAAGTATATCTAGAATAATAATCAACAATCACAAAGCCATATAAGCAAGAAGTAGTGGTAAGTGTAGATTAGTGAGTAGGGCCAAATAAGTCCATGCGTAGCACCTTGAAGGGATGTGACATCATCATGATTGTCTTCGAGGGATGTTTTGCCCTAGTCATCTTTCCAGCTTTGCAAGCATAACATAGACGATCCTACTTGAACTTTACGCCCTCGATGCCAATGATGTGCTTCTTCTTCACGAGAGTGTGCAAGTACCTCATGCTCACATGTCTTAGTCTTTGATGCCAAAGCCAACACCCTGAAGCTTTAGCTAGAATACATACGGTAAGCTTTGGTCCTGCGAAGAAATCTACAATATACAGATCACCTCTTCGATAACCTTAGAAGACTAGAGATTTGTTAGAGGCCACAAGCACAAGACATCGATATTTTCCACATATCACAATCATGTCAAGGTCACAAAGCATTGAGACAGAAATTAAGTTGTATCCAAGGGATTAAAGAAGCATCACTTTATCCATGTGTTGATCCTCGGATATAGCAACTCTACCTAGGCCCAATACCTTACTTTTAGCAGTGTTGGCGAATGTGATGTGGCTTTTGGTAGAAGGACGAAGAGTAGAGTCCATGAGAAAACTTCGATCACTAGTCATGTGATTAGTGCATCCACTATCCATGATCCATTCAGTAGCTTTTAGAGCCGTACCCTACAATGTAGTTAGTTGGATCGGCTTCACTAAGAGTATTGTGAAGCATAGACATCTGGCGTACAAGCATACTATCAAAGTTAAGATTCTTAGATGGTAAGATTGGATCTTCATCAAGAAATCAGGGATGAAATGAATGGTAAGACCATTTTGGCATTTTATCTTGCATCCCACAAGATGTTTTAGGTCCCCATCATTGTCTTTAGAATTCAATAGTTTTCGGCTAGAGACCCTTCCCTGCAAGAGGAGTTAATTCTTCTTAACCACCCATATCTTAAGGGATGGCTTCAAAGCAATGAGTCTAAGTGCAGCATCAGAGAACTTCGGTGTTGGAGCTCTAGCAAAATAGCTTTGCAGGAGATGAACAATACTGAGAAGAATATGCAGAACAATTCTTTGTTTTTTGAGCATAGCGGTTCGAAGAAACATGCTCATATCCATGAGTCTAACGATAGTTTCCCTGTAAAACATTAGCCTTAGGGTGACCATATGAGGTCCTTTGTCTATATGAAGCCTTTGGTCTGGGTTTGTCTTCTTCCGGGTGGTGTCATGATGACATTCATTGGAAGCTTTTAAGGACGACTTCTCGGAAACCAGATCTTCTTCATAGGTGACCCATTCCTGCAGTTAGTTCCAATAAACCTGGCAAACACTTCAGCATTTTGATTCTTGAATACTTTATAGTTGGAGACAAACGACTCGTCAATGACAATAGGGTAAGCACAAGTGAATCCAGATAAGGTGGATGGATCTACTGAAGGCCCTTCGTAGCAACCCATGTGGTTTCAGGGTACTGCTCAGGCTTCCAGTTGGCACCATCAACATTCATTTTCCTCGCAAAACCAACACCCTCTTTCCTAGGGTTTCGGTTCAGAAGATGTTTCTTGAGGACATCACATAGTGTTTGATGCCCTTTGAGGCTTTTATACATGCCTATTTCAAGCAACGTCTTCAACCTGACATTTTCATCAGCAATAGAAGTGGTATCCTCAGAAGAGGGCTTATTTACCACATCAACAGTTGAAGATATTGCAATTTCAGAAGCAGTAGAGCACTTAGCAATGGATGTAGCATTGTCACGCTCAAGACATTTTAAACATGGTGGCACAAAATCTTCTTGAGCAGAACCATTCTGTTGAGCGAGTAGTGAATCGTTTTCCTTTTGAAGATCATCATGAGACGCTCTCAGTTTCTCTAGTTCCTGCTTCCTTTGAAGATAATCATAGGAAAGCTTCTCATGATCAGCTGAGAGGGTTTCATGACGACTTTGAAGTTTTGTGTACTTAACATGAGGATTTTCAATGTCTTCAATTAAGGACTGAGTTTGATTCATTTCCTCGTCCAACAATCACCGCTTTTGTCAAGCAATTTTTGAATCTTTTCCATGGTTGTTTGTTGTTCAGTTGCATTTTTAGCAAGTGTCTTATAGCTAGGTTTGCATTCACATTTAGAGTCATCTTCACTCCAGTTCTGAAAGCAAGCATCGCGAGATTTATTTTGGCACCTCGTGCCATGAAGTAGTAGGTGGGAGCGGAGTCATCATCATCATTCTCTTCAGCGTTGGCGTCGTGATCATTGTCTTTAGTGTTGAATATTGACTTCGCGACGAATGCTGAAGCTATAACCATGCTTTTCATGCCTGAATCAAACTCCTCCTTAGACTCCACTTCCGCCTCCTTAGATGCAGACTCCTCCTCTGAATCTTTCTCCTTGCCAATGATTGCTTGTGCCTTGCCGGGTCAGCTCTTCTTGTAGGATGAGGACCTTGAAGAAGACTTTGAGGTTTTCTTCTTCTTCTTGTCGTCAGAATCATATTCCTTGATCTTCTTCTTTTTCTTAGCTTCCTTTTCCCAGTGAGGACATTCGGATATATAGTGGCATAGCTTCTTGCATTTGTGGCATGTTCTCTTCATGTAGTCACGAGACACAACCTCATCATTCTTGGAGTTGGATCTTCAAGACTTTCCGAAGCGATTTTTGTTGGAGAACTTCTGGAACTTTATCACAAGCATTGCTAGCTCTTTGTCAATGTCTTCGGGATCATCAGAACTGCAGTCAGATTCTTCTTCACATGAGGAAACATCTTTTTCCTTCAAAGCACGGGATTGGCCATAGTTGGGGCCATAGATATCTCTTTTCTCAGATAGCTGAAAGTCATGTGTATTGAGCCTCTCAAGTATGTCAGACGATCGAGATCTTTGAAGTCAGGACGTTCTTGGATCATCAGGGCCAAAGTGTCGAATGAGCTATCAAGTGATCTCAATAGCTTCTTCACTATTTCATGCTTGGTGATCCCAGTGGTGCCGAGAGCACGAAGCTCATTGGTGATATTAGTAAGGCGATCGAAAGTGATCTGGACATTTTCATTGCATTTCTTTTGAATAGGTTGAATAGATTGCGAAGGACATCGATTCTTGAGTCTCATTGAGTTTAGACGCCTTCGTTGACCTTGGACAGCCAGTCCCAAACAAGCTTTGCAGAGTCGAGAGCACTCACACAACCGTACTGTCCGTTGGTCAGATGACCACTAATGATGTTCTTGGCAGTTGAGTCCATTTGTGTGAACTTCTTGACATTAGCGGGGGTGATGCCTTCACCAGCTTTGGGAACACCAGTCTTGATGACATACCAGAGGTTGTTATCAATAGTTCAAGATGCATGCGCATCTTATTCTTCCGGTAGGGGTAATCAGTGCCATCGAAGACGGGGCACGCAATGGAGACTTTGATTATCCCTGCAGTAGACATATCTAAAACTCCAGGTGGTTAAACCGAATACACAGAACAAGGGAGTACCTTGCTCTGATACCAATTGAAAGTGCTTGTTATCGGCTAGAGGGGGGGGGGTGAATATGCAATTTTTATGGAAGTCTTCAAGATTGGCAATGTCTTTGAAGACAGACAATCAAATACTACCTACACAGTATATAACGGAAGATAAACTACACTATACAAGCCATAATTTAAGAGAAAGTACTGGGTAAATACAAAGACAAATAACAGCTAGGTAGGGTGGATCAGAACAGGGAAACCATACGAAGCTAATTACGAGAACATGAGTATGTCTTCACGTAGTGAAGTCAAACAAGGCAAACAAGCAAAGACTTCATGAAGCTAAACAATGAGTAAGGGTGAAGTGTTAGAACCAGTTGCTTGACGAAGAAAAGGATTTGGTAGACCAGTTCCAGTTGGTGTGGAAACTGTACGTCTGGTTAGGGAGGCTGAGATTGAACTCATAAGACTGCGTCTTCACCTTATTTCCCTTGAGCAAAGGACACTTAGTCCTCGCCCAATCACTCTGGTGAGCTTTCAAGGTAGACTTCCAAACCTTCACAGACTTCGTTCACCGTGTAAGTGCATCTAGTGCCACCCCTAGTTGGTTTTGGAGTATTGACGACAAACGTGGTTGAGGGACTAATGTGTTTTTGAGAATTGCAGGATAACATAGGTAGAAGTACCTCATTGATTCGGTTTCCTACGAGAGATGACCCCTAAAAATGTATGAAGACATTGAAGAATATGGTGGTTCATGAAGACATTCATGTTGAAGACAATGACATGTGAAGACATTCATTTGAAGACAATGGAGCACGAAGACATAGTTGTTTCATTGTTTCATTTTCTTCTTACTTGAGTCATAGGAACCACCGAACTGTTAAGTGGGGTCCAAGTGAACAAAGTCAAAAAACTGATGTGATGCTCAACCCAAATCCTATGTCTTCGAGTCAAGACAATGAGAGAAAATCTTATCCTAAGTTGGGCATGTCAGCTTTACCTGTAGCACAAGTCAAGCTACTACGTGTGTTTGAAATTCGACTGTTGGACACATGTTGGTTCCCCAATGACCAAGGGTCATTTCGGACAAATCATGTCTGGTTGCCTCATGGCTATAAATAACCCACCCACTCTACCATAAATCGGTGGCTGCTCAAATTTAAGACACGGCTTTTGTCGTTTGAGAGCAACCCACCTCCAAAGACTTTGAGAGAGAATCCTTGCGAGGACAAAGCCCAAAACACCTAGAGCCAAAGAGTGTTAGGTATCGCTAAAGTCTTTTTGTCCACGTGATCTGAAGACTTGTTACACTTGAAGACTGTGTATCTTCCAGTTGGTTAGGCGTCGTGTTTTGAGCATCAAAGAGTCATTGTGGATTGCCAGTGAATGAAGTCTGTGAAGGTTTGGAAGTCTACCTTGAAGACTTTCCAAAGTGATTGGGTGAGGACTAAGTGTCCTTAGCTCTAGGGGAATAAGGTGAAGATGCGGTCTTCTGAGTTCAATCTCAGCCTCCCTAACCATACATACAGTGTTGGAGATATTCCCTAGAGGCAGTCATGTATGATGATATTTCCTATGTGTTTATGAATAAAGATAGTCCTTGGAAGTAATCAATGAT
Source organism: Secale cereale (assembly GCA_902687465.1). Taxonomy (NCBI): domain Eukaryota; kingdom Viridiplantae; phylum Streptophyta; class Magnoliopsida; order Poales; family Poaceae; genus Secale; species Secale cereale. The sequence goes on from LR738713.1 coordinate 218,722,732, forward strand.
ACTTGTTGGCAAGTACGTGACTTGTCTATGAGATCTTGTGTTGTATAATACATCCTAAATGGTCCCTAGTGGAAAGTGATGTGTGGACACACATCAGGCTAGACTAGCATATGACACGGTGGATGGCTCGGTCTCACTAGCCATGGAGCATTGGATGCTAACCGGATAATATGGACTTGGAAAGGTTAGGTCGGATTCGACGTAGTCAGATCCGAGTTGAGATAAGGTCCGAGTTGGACAAACCCAACTATGAGACGTAGTGATATGTCATCTGTGAGTCTCTAGTACAACATACATTCTATGTCCTAAGACCTGAGCTGACGCATGTACTCGGGATGGTGACAGACTTGCTTTGGACCAACCAAACGCTACTCCGTGACCGGGTAGTTACAAAGGTAGGTTTCGGGCTTGTACATACCCATGTTGCGATACATGGTCGAGCAAGATGAGATTTTCCCCTCCGATCAGGAGAGATATACTCTTGGCCCCTCGCGTGATCCGACCAGGATAAGCATGGACATGCGACAAAGATTATGAGATAATCTGGTTTGAGTCGGTATCACTGGAACGAGAAAGAGGTCAGGCTAGCACAAGGATGAGAGACTCGCCTTGAGCCCGACAACATATATCGTGTGGCAAAGGGAATGGAAGTGTGATACGTTGTACAGGTTCGCCTAACCAGCTTCATAGTCTGCTTGGTGGTCGGCACGCCTTGCTAGAGGCCGCTACCAACCATGCAGGTCGGAGGTGATCCGAAATGTGACCAAGCTAACTTGAACCTAAGGGGTCGCGTGCTAAAGGGAAGGAACCTGTGAGGTTGGATCTAACTCCACGAGTCAGACTTGGTCCCTCTCGGACTCGGATACAGAGCAAACAGACTTTGGGCTTTAGGGTCTGTGCGAAGCCCAAGTGTTGAGCCCACGACAGATGCCTATAAATAGTGGAGGTGCGGAACACTCATTCGGTTGATCGCTTCGGCGCCGTCATTAGGGCTTTGCATGTGTTGCAACTAGCCACCTCCACTCGCCGCTGGTTGTGTGATTGGACCTAGCAGTCCGCTGCATGACGTTGCTCCTGCATGTGTGGATACCGTTAGAGGCAGTGCACTTGCACCGCTCTGGCGAATATGTTCGAGGGATCCGATTGGCTACGTGGGAGATCAACAAGGAGGAGACGACTCTGGAGACGTGCTGCCCCAACTCTACTTTTGCCGCACGGCACTGCACGTCTAGTTGTAACGATCCGTGATCCATCTCCCTAACATGTTCTTGGATTTTCTGCGCGTAGGAAAATTTTAATTTGCAGTCGACACACCCTACGGTCAAACCCAACAACCGGCTCCTAGACACTAATACGAGGGCCTCGCGCCCGTGTAACATTACCATTGTAACCCCGGGGGGGGGGGCAGCCTATAAGACCCCCTGGTGCCCCTCCATGCAGATGGTCGATCCCCTAGCTCAGCACTCTTAGCACACGCACACACATCCACACACCCAGAGAAGGAGCAGCCTATGCATTGGCCTATCTTCCTTCCTCCCCAGAATAGCTCTAGGAGCAAGGTTGTATACACTTCATATAAACCACACTCGACAGTACTAGGGGTGTTATCTCTCCGGGGTGCCCCAAACCTAGGTACGTCTCGTGTCTCACACTTGCGCATGCCAACCTCGCCTCTGGAACCCACCACTGGCCTTGTGTCTATCCCCCTCTTTAGCCATCCTATGGCATCTGCGGTGAGATCACCATAACACTTTAATCTAAACAAAACCCAAAGTCTAAATGACACCCTAAGGGTTGTATATATGGAGGACGAGGGGGAAATTTCATGGCCCCTTGGGGGAGGGGTCCGAAACCAGCCCTAACTCTGTTTCCCGACAAATAAGGACTCTAAAAACAGCCCATACTGAAGTATTTCAAAATTACATGGGTCTGGCCCAATAATAAGGTGATGCAACATCTATAATAGCCTCTGGAAGAAATTTATAAAGTGGCATCTTGTACATTTCGTCCAAGCCTTCATGCACTCATTATGGTAGCTTCAAAGTCCTGAAATCATCACTTGAAACTCCGTTCTTGTTTCCCTTGTGTATGCCATCATCTCCATGCTTGATCTTGCTCCAATGTTCATCCTTCTTGTCCAAGCTAGGCCCTTCATTTGTAAGCAAAACAAATGTATCCAATTTAGGCAGTATCATATTCTCATGAACATTAGAATCGTTACCAAGAAATGAAAGTACATGGCAATTTAATTAGCCTGCACGACCTCTAGTAATTGGTCTAGTATGTATAGCAGGAGGAGTTGTGGGGGTAATAATGGTATTGATTTCCTCATCGCTACTCACACGTCTTCCACAAGCACCACCGATTGCATCTGCCACAACAACAACAACTACTACTACTAAAACGTCGCCTTCCAAATCAAATGGGACGAACAATGCACGTTCCCCTTGAGCAAGGGCAAACTTCTAGTGCCGCTGCACTTCCTATTGGTGCTTCTTTGGCTCCTCCTGCTGCTGTAGAGGGGGACCACGATTATGAGGGCGATTTTGAGGAAGAGGTTGCTAGAAGTCAGAACGATGTGCAACAACCAGCACAAGCACCAGGTCGTGCACATGCATTCCATCGCAACAGTAGGGCTGCGCCACCACCTCAGGTACGCGATTATGACCATGTTCCGAAACTGAAGTTGAATATTCCACCATTTGATGGTATACATTCCTGATGTGTATCTTACTTGGGCTTTAGAAACTAGACAAGGTTTCACATGCTAACAATATCATGAGGTTAGACGTGTTGTTGTTGCGTGTTTGAATTCACTAGTTTTGCTTCTGTTTGGTGGTCTGAACATTGTGGATTATATCATGATAATATACCTATTACTTGGGCTGCTTTGAAAATTGCTATGGGTACTCGTCGGGTTCCACCATATTATCAACATGAATTACTTCAAAAACTCTAGTGTTTAAGACAAGGAAAAAATTCTGCAGAGGAATATTATCAGAAATTACAAATTGGCATTATTAGATGTGGTATTGTTGAGGATAATGAGGCTATGCTTGCATGTTTTATGGGTGGGTTAAATAGAGAGATTCATCCCATCTTATAGTATAAGGAGTATAACAATATCACTCGTTTATTCCATCTTGCTTGCAAAGCTAAACATGAAGTGCATGGTCGCCGGGCATTGGAATGAACCAACTTTTATGTAGGTAGATGTTCATCATGTACATAGTTTGCATCCTCTACTTCTCCACCTTCTGCTACATCGGCATCTCCTTCAGCTGCCACCTCCAACCGTGATACAAGAAAGCAGGCATAACCACCACTATATGCCAAGAGCACACCTTCTGGGCCTGCACAGAGCCGTTCTTCATCCATGGTATCAACAGGGCAAACACATGATATTATTTGTTGTCATTGCAAGGGCAGAGGTCATTATGCGAGAGAATGCTCATCTCAGTGTGTGATGACTGCTACTGGGGATGGTGGGTGTGAGTCCGCTAGTGACTATGCTGAGGAGACTTTGGCTCTTATTACATGTGAAGAACATGATGGAGTTGATTATGAAAAAGAGACGCAATACATGGCTACTGAAGATGCTGACATGTATGAAAGTTTAGTTGCTCAATGTGTTTTGAGTGTGCAGGTCACACAAGCTGAGCAAAATCAGAGGCACATTTTGTTCCATACAAAGGGAGTTGTGAAGGAACGTTCTATTCGTGTCACCATAGATAGAGGGAGATGCAACAATTTAGCTAGCATGGAGATGGTGGAGAAGCTCTCTCTCACCACAAGACCACATCTGCATCCTTACTACATATGATTTATTCAACAATAGTGCCAAGGATAAGGTAACGTGTACAGTCCGTGTGTATTTTAGTATTGCTACATATGCTAATTATGTTGATTGTGATGTGATACCCGTGCAAGCATGTTCCTTATTACTTGGTATACCATGGCAATTCGATTAAAAAATTGTACACCATGGTAGAAACAATCAGTATACTCTTGTTCATAAGGATAAACTTTGCTTCCTATGACCCCTGAATACATTTTGAAAGACGATATTAGTAGAGCTAGTAAAACAAAATAGGAGCAAAAAAGAGTGAAAATCAGATAGTGGCTAAAGATTTTGAGCAACAAATGAAGCCTAATCACAAACCATCATCTCATGTTGCCTCTGTAATTAATTTCACAAGTGGATGTTTACTTGCCACCAAAACTGATATTGATGATTTAGATTTCAGCAAATATGTTTGCTATGCTTTTGTGTGCAAAGAGGTGATATTTTCATTTGAGGACATGCCTTTCTCTTTGCCTCATGCTTCCACTGACATATTGTAGGAGTTCGCTGACGTCTTTCCACAAGACATGCCACCGGGATTACCACCTATTCGAGGGATTGAGCATCAAATTGATTTAATTCCCGGTGCATTGCTACCCAACCGTGCACCATACCGTACCAATCCGGACGAGACAAAGGATATTATGCATCAAGTACAAGAGCTGCTCGACAAAGGTTATATACACGAATCTCTTAGTCCTTGTGTTGTTCCTATTATACTAGTTCCAAAAAAGGATGGTACATCGCGTATATGTGTTGATTGTAGAGGCGTCAACAATATTCCTATTCATTATCGTCATCCTATTCCTAGGCTAGATGATATGCTTGATGAATAGAGTGGCTCTACAATATTCTCCTAAGTTTATTTGCATAGTGGATACCATCAAATTCGTATGAAATTGGGAGATGAATGGGAAACACCATTTTAAACTATGTTTGGATTATATGCGTGGTTAGTTATGCCTTTTGGGTTAACTAATGCACCTAGTACTTTCATGAGATTAATGAACGAAGTTTTACATGCTTTCATTTGATGATTTGTGGTAGTCTATTTTGATGATATACTGATTTATAGCACATCTTTGGAGGAACATTTGGAACATTTATGTGTTATTTTTATTGCGATACATGATGCACGTTTGTTTGGTAACCTTGGGAACTTCACCTTTTGCACTGACCTGGTATCTTTTCTTGGCTATGTTGTTACTCCTTAGGAAATTGAAGTTGATAAAGCCAAGATTGAAGCTATTTAGAGTTGGACGCATCCCAAAATGGTCACACAAGTCAATAGTTTTTTTGGCCTTGCTGGTTTCTATAGGAGTTTTGTGAGAGATTTCAGCACCATTGTTGCACCTCTCAATGATCTTACAAAGAAGAATGTGCCTTTTGTTTGGGGTACCGCACAGGAAGAAGACTTCACGGTATGGAAAGATAAGTTGAGACACGATCCATTACTTCAACCTCCTGTCTTTAATAAGACTTTTGAGATTGAAGGTAATGCTAGTGGAATTGGATTAGGAGGTGTGTTATTACAATATGGTAAACATGTTGCATATTTTTCTAAAAAAATGAGTGGGCCTAGTATGAACTACTCTGCTTATGACAAAGAATTATATGCTCATGTTCGGACGTTAGAAACATGGAAAAATTATTATGATCGTGAATCTTTAAAACATATTAAAAGTCAAGCAAAGTTGAATCGCAGACATGCTAAATGGGTTGAATTCATCGAGACTTTCCCCTATGTCATAAAACATAAGAAGGGTAAATATAATGTTATTTCTAATGCTTTGTCTCATCGCTATACTATGCTATCACAACTTGAGTTTAAATTATTTGGTTTGGAGACCATCAAAAATCAATATGTGCATGATGCCGATTTTAAAGATGTATTGCAGAATTATAAAGAAGGGAGAACGTGCAACAAGTTCATCATTAATGATTGATTTTTGTTTCTACAAACAAGCTATGCATTCCAGCTAGCTCCATTCGTCTTTTGTTGTTGCAGGATGCGCAAGGAGGAGGATTAATGGGACACTTTATCGTGAAGAAGACGGAGGACGTACCTTCTACACATTTATTTTGGCCAAATATGAGACATGATGTTTAGCGTTTTCTTGCTCGCTGCATTACATATCAAAAAGCTAAGTCATGAATCAATCCTCATGCTTTATATATGCATTTGTCCTAGTGTTCCTTTGGAAGATATATCTATGGACTATGTTTTTGGTTTACATCGAACAAAGAAGGGGAGGGATAACATATTTGTTGTTGTGGATAGATTTTAGAAAATGACACACTTCATACCATGTCATAAAAGCAATGTTGCTGATTTGTTCTTTCATGAAATTATTCGCTTGCATGGCGTGCAAAATACTATTGTTTCAAAATGTGATACCAAATTTCTTAGCCACTTTTGGAGATGTTTTATGAGTTAAGTTGGGGACTAAACTTCTTTTTAGTACTACATGTCACCCCCAAACTGATGAACAAACTGAAGTAGTCAATAGAACATTGTCTACTATGCTTAGGGTTGTTTCGAAGAATAGCCTTAAATGTGGGGAAAATGCTTGCCTCATACTGAATTAGCTTATAATTGTTCGCTGCATTCTACTACTAAGATGTGCCCTTTTTAGATTGTGTATGGTTTCCTAGCTCGTGCATCCATTGATTAGTTGCCTCTTCCATCTTTGGAGAAGGTTAATTCCGATGCTAAACAACGTGCTGAGTTGATCTTAAAAATGCATGAGTTAAGTAAGGAAAATATTGAGCACATGAATCCTAATACAAACTTGCTGGAGATAAGGGTACAAAATGAGTTGTCTTTGCACCTGGAGATCTTGTTTGGTTAAATTTGTGTAGGGATAGGTTTCCTGATTTGCGCAAATCAAAGCTAATGCCACGTGTTGATGGTCCTTTTAAGGTGTTAGAGAAAATAAGTGATAATGCATACAAACTCGAGGTACCTGTAGATTTTGGGGTTAGTCCCACTTTTAACATTGCAGATTTGAAGCCTTAATTGTGTGAGGAAGGTGAGCTTCCGTCGAGGATGACTTCAATTCAAGAAGGGGAGGATGATGAGGACATCACTAACAAAGTCACACCCACAACCCCTATTGCTACATGTACTGGACCAATTACTAGAGCTCGCGCATGCTAATTAAGTTACAAGGTACTTTAGTTTCTTGGTAATGATTCTAATGTTCATGAGAGTGACATTGCCTAAATTGGATAAATTTGTTTTGCTTACAAATGAAGGGCCTAGCTTGGACAAGAATGATGCATATTGGAGCATGATCAAGCATTGAGATGATGGCATGTGCAAGGGGAACAAGAACAGAGTTTCTAGTGATGATTGCAGGGCTTTGAAGCCACCATAATGGGTGGATGAAGTCTTGGACGAAATATACAAGATGCTACTTCATAAATTTTGTCTAGAGGCTATTATAGGTGACGCATTACCTTATTATTGGGCTAGACCCATGTAATTTTGAAATACTTTAGTATAGCCTATTTTTAGAGTCCGTATGTGTGGGAAAATAGAGTTAGCGTTGGTTCCAGACTCCTCCTCCAAAAGGTCATGAAATTCCTCCCTATTCCTCCATATATTCAGCCCTTAGTGCGTCGTTTAGACTTTGGGTTTTGTTTTGAGTAAATTTCTCCATAGCTGCAACTTCGTGTACTTTGTTTGTGTTCAACGACAAGACAAAGACGTAACAGAACCGCATTTGATCAATAAAGCTTTTCTCTTAAATTCACAATATCCAAATTGCAATATGAGTTTCTTGCTTGTTCTTCATTTGCGTGTAGGGAATAGACCCTGCTGGTAAGGTTGATCATGCTCCGACGTGGTTAATAACCTCTCGGAGTTGGTTTAGTGATTGCTAAGGAGCGATGTGCTCGCACGATCGTAGTCGGATCTCAAAGTCTACTCCACGAAAAACGATAGCCACCATCTCATCGAAAGATGGTACACCTTTTCCTCTATCATGTGTTGATGATGGTTCAAACACATCACCATGCACCATCCGCACCACCCCAACCAACGATGAACTAGCGACCTCATTTAGGTTATGTTCACCATCACTCATGTTGCTGTTCTCTGACAACCGAGTTGGTAGAACAGTTCCTTCACATGAAACAGGGCTAGGTCCGGATTTTTCCTTCGTTTCCAATATCTCATGAGACCCAGGTGAGTTTGGAGCTATAGGAGTGAAGAAACCAGCCTTCAGCAAAATAGGACGGATGCTTCTGCTCCAGATTGGTCTGCGGCTTTGGGTTGCTGTAATGTTCTACGATTCAACTTCTTTGTGCTGGAATCGGCATAGTTCACTAGTACAGCGAGGTGCTATACAAACGGTTTTTAACCCCTTTCCACGACGTCATTTGGAATCGGTCCTTCCCACACGACCCAGAAACCACCGGGGATGGGCGAGTGGCTACTGACAATCGCCATAGAATAAATGTATGAGAAGCCGCCCTAGTCCCACACATTACATCTTGATGTTATGTTTCTGATTAGAGAGACATCCCAAATGATTACGCCACTGTGGTCGTGTGAAAAAGGTGGACATCAATATTTAATCTGCCGATATTTTTGTGATAGGTACGTTATCACACACGGTTCAAGAAAGTGAAATGTGTGCAGTGCCTCTACTAACACCAATGTGTCCATTTTTCATAACTATGTGTGATTGGTATTCCTATCACACACACACACACACACACTAGTTTGAAACATTTGCCGTGTTACCATGAATGACACACGCATATGAGATGAAACTGTGTGTGCGTCCGTTGGGCATCGCAAACGTTTCACGTCAAAGAACCTTCTGTTCTCTTTTTTTTCATCGCACACACTGTTTTCTTTCTAACCGTGTGCACATTATTTCATTCTCTCTTGTATATTTTTAGTTTTGCCTATAATTTATTATTTGAATTGGAAATTTTGAAATATGAAACGTGCCATTCAAATTCTCAGCACAATGGTTCAATAACGAATCCATAAATACAATTGTTAGTACAATATGCTCAGTAATTACAGGATTATGCAAGAATTAACTATGATGAACCACAATAATTACAAGCGGTAAAGGTGAAGAGACAAGTGTAAATCATTTTGACTGCCGACGGTGTTGAAGAAACGGAATGCCCATAATGTGCCTTCCTGCATGCCATAGACACGAACAACTTTTGTCCAACCCCTTATGATGATCGCCCGCCCATCCTTCACCGCCTTCAGGAAGACTTCTAGATCATTATCATGGTAGCATGAATTATATACTTTAACCTTAGTTCCCTCCACTCTGGTCATGTAGTTTGCAAGGTAATCATCAGTAAATAGCTTCAGAAACCACTAAAAAGAGAAAAATATCAGATACTGAGGTCTAATAGAGTAACTTGTTGTGGGCAGGGGGAAAAGGCAACACATTACTTACCATCCTAAAGTTCACTATTGTCTTGGACAAAGTGTAAATAAAGAGCTTAATTCCCATCACCAGTTTCTTTCACCTAACAATCTTTCTTAGTTTCCTCACTTGACACTTGTTCATGAATATCTCATTGCCCATATGCAAAAAGGATTGAAGCGTGGATCAGTACTGCTCATATATGTACCTACAAGCGACCAGTAAATGTTAGAAGCTAAACTGAGATTGCACAAATGATGCAAAATATAACTACCTACGTTCCTAAGTACAAGTATTTTAAGAGATTTCAATATGAACTACATATAGATGTATATATAATTATAGATATAGTTTAGATTAGAATCTAGATTCCCTCATTTTACTCCTTGTGTAGTCTATATTGGAATCTCTAAAAATACTTATATTTAGGAATAGATGGTGTATAAGAAATATGGGATGCAGCTAACCTCAAAGGCAAACAACACCATCGTCCATTGTAGCCCTATGTAACTAGATGGAAAGTCAGTGTTAACTACAACATGGTTAACATCCACCAAAAATAGCAAATGGTAATAAAACGACAGCATCTGTAGTGATATCTTCATTGCAAAAGAGTAGCACAGTAACAAAGGGACGGATTAAAAATGGATACAACTATTAATTGCAACAGGCTTAACAGCATCCTAATTCTTGTTTTGTAAGTTTGTAGCCATTGAAATACAACTGCTTAAAAATGGGTACAACTATTAATTGCAACAGGCTTATTGGCCACTGAAACTGGTACTCATAAAAATGCAATTGGCAGAGTTAAACATCACAAGGCAGGTGCTGCCAGAGCAGATAATGGCCCAGTTGTCGATAAAAACATAGGGAAAATAGCTAAAACATGCTAGACATGCTTACTACAACATGCTTAAGACATCGACCTTACAAAACATAGCCATTAATTGCAACTGGTATTGGTAAGATTGAACTGGTGAGTACATACTTGGTAAGTCTTGAGAGGTAGTTGCCGGGGCATTTCATCTTGGCTAGAGCCTGCCCAAAGTCAGCGGCGGCGGAGGCGAGCTGTTCCTCCGGGTCAAAGCGTGGATCAGTGCCACTGACATGTGTACCTACATGCAACCAGTAAATGGTAGAAGTTAAACTACAATTGCACAAATGATGTGATATACTGTAAGACATGGGATGCAGCTAACCTCGATGGCAAACAACATCATCGGCCATTATGACCCTACCTAAGTACATGTACATGCATGTTAAGTACAACAGGGTTAGCATCCACCAAAAATAGCAAATGGGCAGCATCTCTAGTGATATCCTGAGTCATGTATTGTAGGTTTGGTGCTGGTATTGGTGAAATTGAGCTGGTTAGTTAATACTTGAACATCACATACTATGCAATACTGAAATAAACAAGGCACGAACATGCTTAATACATCAACCATACAAAACATGGCCATTGCAAGTGGTATTGGTAAGATTTAGCTAGTCGGATCATACATGTTATGTCATGGGGGGTAGTCGCTGGGGCACTTCATCTGGGCCAGAGCCTGCACCATGTCGGCAGCGGAGGAGGCGAGGTGTTCCTCTGGGTCAACACGCATAGCGGCCATCGCGCCATCGACTGCCATCAGCTCCTCGACCTCCACGGGATATGTGGTTGGGCTTGCGCGGCGATGCTCTGGAGGTAGGGTGGTGGGGATTTGGAGGCATGAGGATGTTTTGCAGGCGTCGTTTAAGCAATCAAGCTAGGGCCATGATAGAGATCGGGGGGTTACCTATCTGGATCCGAGCAGAACGTAGATGTGGTTGAAGTTGTGGTTGCGGCAGCGGCGGTTTCAGCCGTTGGTAGGGGTGGCGCGCACGGGGTGGGGGGATACTAAGGAAATTTGATGGGTGGGGATGTGGTTGGAGGAATAAATTCTGAAATCATGCGCCTAATGAAAATTTCGCTGTGAAACTTGAAACTTGGGAGGGGAAAACACACAACACAAACGAAGCTCGTAAAATACTCATTGAGATGTATAAAATTGCTTAACTTATGCTTTTCAAGTTTTTTATGAAGCGGAGTTTAATGTGAGTGTTCCACATGAACGCTCGACTAGCGTGTGAACATTTGGAATTTACATTGTTGCCTCAGTTAACTACATGAACCACTGTAAAAAGATACATACTTGCTTATATGTCAGACATCAGATTGTTGATTGTTAGCTGGTCGATAGCCTAGTGTTGAAGCGAGCTGAGCCAATGTGCCGTGTTTTGCACAACTGCTTACAAGTGGGGTATCACCAACAATGTTTACAAGTACTTATGTATACGTCGGCGCACAGTTCTCAAACGAGTACTCTATTTCATCAAAACACACACTGCTCGTATGATAAAACTAGTGAGGACGCATCTGTTTCGGCAACAATTACGATGATTCACAGGCACACAAAAGTAGCAGCAGTTCCATTGACGGATTCAAACAGAGTACTAGCCCCAGAGGGCTCGATAACAGGCAAGGTTCAGATAATTAGACAGAATCCAAAGTACTATTAAACACTAGCTGGGGCAAGTATTTCATGCCTCGATCTAATTTAGGCTGGACACAAGACGGACCTTGCCATGAACATCATCGAGGACGTCCGGCAGCAGCTCAATCCCGTGAACCTTCATGAAGACAACCTTGTGGCCTTGCCACTCATAAACTTGTTTGTGGAGGCATGCCACGTCATCTTCCTGTGTAAGCTTCACAATAACAGTATGCCGCACAAACGAAGGAGTAGCTTTGAACTTCTTGTGCTTCAGTATACCCTTGACAACACGCCTGACAACAGTGAGGCTGGAATACAACTCTTTATTGGTATAAGTGCAAATGGCTTCCAGGATCCAACAGCCTAAAAACTCCGTTTTCCCAGTGCATATATTCAGGTCATCCGCCTCATAGCGAGTGACATGTACAACCACACAATCATTGTCTGCATCAGGGCTCTAATTGAAACAGAAACAAATTCTGAATTACTTTCTAGTATAATAAACACAAGTTATTTAAACCACTATGTATAGCATGGAATTGAAGCAAATAAAATTTTGCATTATTAATCACCACATACATAGATGAAAAACCACAATCGAGATGGGCAAAGAAGAAAATCACCTTGGGTAGCTCAGCACGGGGGGGGGGGACACACCTCGAAGGGGGAAAACTGCTCCTGCAGTGCCACGGGGGCTGTAACCTCAAACGGGGCATTGAACATCTCAGTAGTGGCCGTGAGAATATCTAGGGTCGTCTCGGTGGCTGCCTCCATCTTCTTGGAGCTCTCTGTCTCGTGGGGATCAGCCTCCCGCGTCTGCTCAAATATCGGCATATCTTTGCCTAGTTCTCCTTGGTCCATCATGAAACTGACGAATACTAGGAGACAACTGAAAGGAAAACACAATCACAATGACAAAGAAACAAAAGAGAGAGTGAGGATCGGTTCCTGCTTTGAAAAGTTATTTTTTTTCTCTGAACAAAAATATACCAACATCACGGATCCGCTTACCTTCCCTTCGTTGGGAGAGAAGAATAGTGGCAGATGCGAGTGTTGCCTTTCTTGAAGACGGTGAGGGAGAATGGATTCAGCGAAGAGTGAAATGATGGTTGCTTCGTCCGTCAAACTTAGACTGCGGGGAGGTGGGATTTTGTGATACGACGGCTCGTTATTGCCACCCTATGACCGGGGTGACTCTCCGCCTCGATACTTCCTTCTAATTTGGTGGATGGCATTTGGGCCCGCGCGCTGCATGGCCCGCATGTCGGTGAACAAAAGTATAACATCATTAAGTAGAGGGAGATGTTTCGATGACCTAGGAGGAGCCAGAAGCGGTATTGTATCCACCGTACTAGTAGTAATTATTTTTTCTTGGTAGCTATAGAGTGTCTCCACTATACTAGTAGTAATTATTTCTCTGGGCCCAATGCAAAATGGCCCATCAACCCTAGTAAATAGTAACAACGGGGCTATGCGGGGGTTGTGGCCCGTCTAGCCAGGGTTTTATTTATGTTTACCACATCATGAGCCCTGTTGTGTTTTTTTCTAGCTAAAAATGGCTAGACCAGTTCAATTTTTTTAAGGAAATACCCAAACGAGGCATACTTGCTTTATACGCCCTGCTGGGCTGCAAATCTTTCAAGACGAGGAGAGTTTCATTCGGTTTGCCCAGAAATGAGCTGTACATTTTAAAAACACATCAAACCGGAATTAGTTTCAATTTTTTTCATTACAAGATTTTAAATTCCATTGATTTTTATGTGTGGACAATTATTTGGATTTTATATTTATATAAATTATTTTTCAAAATAGTTTGAATGTGAATCGATATTTCGGGACTAAAAACAGTTGACCGCACCGAAATATGCAAAAAAAATTGTATACTTTTTAACCGTGGCCACAATATGGGGTGTAATGCTCACAAAAAGAAGATGGGCTCCAAAAAAATTCTTAAGAATTAGCAAATGGGCTATACATTATTAGAAATAATGCACACAAGAGCAGTGACTGTTGGATGTCCATCCAACGGCTGTTGTGCTTCCTCAGTCTCGGCTTTTCCTGCTCCAGCCGCTCAAACAAGCACCGGCGGGACTACCTGCTCCCTCCTCCCGCGGCCGGCTATGCTGCCGCGCAGGCCTCACCACCCACCGTACTCCCATCTCTGGCCTAGCCATCCCTCTACTCACCCACACCTGCTGTTATTCTCCGGGGATGGCAGACGAACCAGTAAACCCTCGTACTCCTCCATGTGGGAAACAACTGTCGAGTCTTCCGTGGCTCTGGTCTTCTTGCTCGAGCCGCCCAAAGCAGCGCCGGTCGTGCCGCCTGCTCCTGCCTCTCGTGGCGGGCTGTGCTGCCCCATACTACTCCCACCGCTGGCCAAGCAATCCCTCCACTCACCCACACCCCCTGTTATTCTGCGGCAATAGCAGCCTCACACCGCAGCCGAACCAGTGAACCCTCGTACTCCTCTCCACGTGGGCATCCACTGCCGCGTCTTCCCTAGCTCCACGTCGTCCCCTTCCTAGGCCTCGCCGTCGTCCACCGCCTTGGTGCTCTCGGCGCGGCGTGGTCAATGTGGTCGACGACCGACTTCCATCGGAAGAGTACTGTACGTGGAGAGGCTGACAGCTGGGTGCTCGGCCGCACCTGGGTCCACGACCATAGCCCAGTTTTTTTGTGATTTGCCAAGTAAGTCGCTTTGTCAGGCCTGTTGGACTGCAAATCTTTGAAGACGAGGAGATCTTCATTCGGCTCGCCGAAAAAATGGCCTTTCAGTAATGAGAAATGGGCTGTACAGTTTTAAAACACATCAAACCGGCAATTAGTTTCAAATTTCTTTTTTTCATTTTGAGATTTTAAATTGCATTGATTTTTATGTGTGGACAATTTGTGGGATTTTATATTGATATACATTTATTTTTAAAATCAGTTTGAATGTGACTCAAAATTTCGGGATTAAAAACAGTTTGGACCGCACCGAAATATGCAAAATTTCGTATAATTTTTTAACCGTGGCCACAATATGGGCTGTAATGCTAACAAAAAGAATATGGGCTACAAAAAAACCTTAAGAATTAGCAAATGGGTTGTAAATTATTAAAATAATGGCAGATGGGATGTATGATGTTTTGCACATATTTGAGGCTTTCCTAAAAAACGGTTGACGCAGAAGCAGTGACTGTTGGATGTCCATCCAATAGCCGTCCTGCTTCTTCAATCTCTGCTCTTCCTGCTCCAGTCGCTCAAACAAGCATCGGCGGGACTGCCTGCTCTCTCTCCTCCCCGCTGCCGGCTGTGCTGCTGCGCAGGCCTCACCGACCCACCATACTCCCATCGCTGGCCTAGCCATCCCTCTACTCACCCACACCTGCTGTTATTCTCCGGGACGGCAGACGAACCAGTAAACCCTCGTAATCCTCCGCGTGGGAAACAACTGCCAAGTCTTCCCCAGGCTCCGTGTCATTCCCTTCCTATGCCTTGTCGTCGTCCACCGGACTGGTGCTCTCGACACGGCCTGGTGCTCTCGACGCGGCCTGGTCAACATGGTCAATGAATGACATCCATCGGAAGTGGACTGTACGTGGAGAGGGTGACTGCTGGGTCTACGACCGCACGCAAGGAATGCCTCCTTATTACCCGCAAAATAATGATTCCTCCACCTGACAGCTAGGACCCACGGGAAGAGCTTCTGTATTTCGCGAAAAAACGTCCCCCCCCCCATGCTGACATGTCTGACCCACCAGCTATATCTTCGCACGCAAGGAAGTGCCTCCTTATGACGCACACAAAAATGAATACCCCCCTGCTAGCTGGGACCCACCACAGTGGGTGGCTGACTTGTGGGCCTACTAAGTTGATGGGCACAGAGGGCTTTGTCAAGTTAGCAATATGAACGATTCTAGCTCCAGTGACCATACGATGTCCATCCAATGGCCATAGTGCTTCTTCAACCTCTGGTCTTCATGCTTTAGCCGCCCAAAGCAGAACCCCAGTCGTGCCGCCTGCTCCTGCCTCCGGTTGCCGGCTGTGCTGCCGCGGAGGCCTCACCGCCCCCATACTACACCCACCGCTGACCAGGCTATCCCTCCACTCACCCACAACCCCTGTTATTCTGCGGCGACGGCAGCCTCACACCGCAGCCGAACCAGTGAAGCCTCGTACTCCTCTTCGCAAGGGCATCCACAACCGCGTCTTCCCCGGCTCCGTGTCATCCCCTTCCTAGGACTCGTCGTCGCCCACCGCCTTGGATCTCTCGGCGCGGCATGGTCAATGTGGTCAATGACCCACTTCCATTGGAAGAGTACTGTACGTAGAGAGGCTGACAGCTGGGTCCACGGCCGCAGCTGGGTCCACGGCCACAGCCCAGTTTTTTCTGTGATTTGCCAAGTAAGTCGCTTTGTCAGGCTGTTGGGCTGCAAATCTTTCAAGACAAGGAGAGCTTCATTCGGCTGGCCGAGAAAATGGCCTATCAGTAATGAGAAATGGGCTGTACATTTTTAAAACACATCAAACCGGCAATTAGTTTCATTTTTTTATTTTGAGATTTTAAATTGCATTGATTTTTATGCGTGGAAAATTTGTTGGAGTTTATGTTGATATACATTTATTTTTAAAATCATTTTGAATGTGACTCAAAATTTCGGGATAAAAAACAGTTCGGACCGCACCGAAATATGCAAAATTTCGTATAATTTGTTGCTGCTTCTCGAGCTTGCGTTTTATTCCCTCGAAGAGGAAAGGGTGATGCAGCACGGTAGCCTAAGTATTTCCCTCAGTTTTTGAGAACCAAGGTGTCAATCCCTTTACGGTCACTTACGAAAGTGAGATCTAATAGATAGGATAGTTTGATATTTTTGGTATTTTTGGATATAAGAACAGAAAGTAAAAACAACAAAGTAAAGTAGATTGTAGATTGATATGTTGAGAATAGACCCGGGGGCCATAGGTTTCACTAGTGGCTTCTCTCATGATAGCATATTTGTACGGTGGGTCAATGAATTACTGCCGAGCAATTGATACAAAAGCGAATAATTATAAGAATATCTAGGCATGATCATTATATGTGGGGACCCCGACTTAGAAGTTGAGATCACCGAATGCACGTGTACAGTGATCCCAGAGATCAATGCTCACTGAACACACAGAAGCTGAATAACAAGAGTCTTACATCCATACATACCGTCTTACACAAATTATGGCCGTTATGGCCAAGTCTTACATAGATAAAGCCTCAAGGGCTGAATAGCAAATAGCTCGAATAGCGAAAGTCTTCGAAAATAAGTAGAACCCATGCCATCTGCTTTAACCCTACAGGCATTCTGACTGGGATAGCTTCCTAGTTCGCATGTTCGTCTCCATAAAACTCTTCTTCATATTCCTGTTCCTCCATGCCTGGCCAATTAAATAACCAGTGGCAAGACAATGAGTACTTTGAATGTACTCGCAAGCAACCCATGATTTGGTTCAAGGTAACAATGCAATTGAACAACAATGAAAAATCTAGCTACGAGCTAGAGTAAATGTTCTACCATCAAGTATATGCATCAATAAATTCACGTAACCTCGAGGACAGGTTACCGATATCAACATGAATAGGATTCAGCTCAACGAGTCAAGTCACCACCATGACTCATCACACACACATACTCTCACCGATGTAGTAAAATTCTGGACATAGTTTATGTAGCACCCCCCAACTGTCCATGACCGTGGACACGGCTATTCGAATAGTTTTACACTCTAGAGAGGTTGCGCACTTTACCCACAAGATCCGGGAAGCTTTCGTGTCACCCACGATCCTGCAGTACCTCAAGTACTCGGGGGAAGCACCCGGTCATTATCTTTCCTTAGACGACACTAACATAGAGTCCACTCGTTGGTGCACAGCCCTCGAGTACAAACAATAGATCATGGGACTTGCCCTATTTTCAATGTCACGCGTACACGAAGGGACCAACGGTGTGTCCGGTGCCCTGTGAAAACAGTCATGGTCGTCTATCCAAGCATGACCCCGTCCCGGGAAAGACCTCAAGTCTTCCCGTCACTAGTAATGCAGGCACCATGCTAGTATCGGCCTAAGAAATCAATAACGCCCCGTCCCATAAGGGGTAGAGTGGTTGCACATATTTGGTTGGGACGGTAGTCACACATAAATCTAATCCATCATTTCACTCATGCACAAGATTTTTACCGGCACATCACTTCTTCCTCAAGTGATGACCTAACTCGATATCACCCTCGGGCATTAGGGGCACCCGATGGGGTTTATGAAAAGAATGCATCCACGAAGGTTTCACGGCACACATGCATCACTAAGCATCACTACTAACCATATGCATTGCATCTAGCACGTAGCAAGATCAAGAGTAAATCATGCATCATGTGGTGGTTTTAAACTAGGTCACCACCATAACTCTTATCATAATGCATTCGGAAACAAACGGGTTCCGATGAACACAAGTGTATCATGGTCAAAGGGCTGCTTGCCTGGATTGGCTTGGTCTTCAAAGTCTTCAAATCCTTCTCCACCTTCTTCTTTAGCAACCTCGTCAAATACGGTATCTAATCGTCGCAAAATAACAACGGGAAAATAAGATCACAATAAAAACAGAAAAATCAAAGTGCTCAGAAAAATGTCAACTTATTTTTGTTAAATACTAGAGGGAAAACTAAGATGGCAAAAACTCTTAGTTGGAATTTTGGAGTGGCAGAATGGGATCTAAAGATTTTTGAACAGAAGTTTTATTGTTCAAATATGAATTTAAATTTGAACAGAACAAAAAAGGTTCATGGATTTGTGTGAAAGTGACACCATTAAATAGGTTGGAATTTTACAAGTTTTTAGGAGTTGGAATTAATTCATTTGGACAAATATTTATTTCTGTGAAATTATTTGAAATAATCACAGAAAAGAAAAAGAGAAAAGGCACTATGCCACTGGGCCAGAACGACCACAGTGCACGGCCCAGGGCGAATAGCCCACCGCACGGGCGCCAGCGCGCGCGCGCCAGATTTTTAAACCTGATGGGCGGGGCCCGGCGGTCAGTGGCAGAGAGGGAAGAGAGAGAGCGGTGAGGATGACATGCGGGGCTCACCGGAGGGGCCTGGTTCGCCGGCGGCGAGGACTTGCGGCGGAGGAGCGTCGGGAGGTTCCTAGCTGGCTCGCTCCGGGTTGCAATAAGAGTGGGAGAAGGAGGGGAACGGGTCAGTGAGGTCTGGTGGCTCCAGATCGAGCAAGAGTTGGGGTGGAGGGAGGCTGTACCACGAGATCTCCGGTCGCCCGACGCGGCGGAGCTCCGGTCGATCCCGTGCACTGAGGCTCTCTAAGGGCGAATGGGTGGTGCCGATGTGCTACATGGAGTACGGGGAGGAGATGGGTGCTGCTGCAGAGGCTCGGGGCGTGCTTATATAGCCGAGCCCCGGTCCACCACGGACTCGTGCGCCGGCGAGGTCACGGGCGAGGCCAGAGGCCGTGCAGGCGCTTGTGTTCGAGTCGGGGACGATCATGGATGAGGTCCACGCCTAGTAGAGGGAAGAGGAGGAGCGGGGAATGCTCCAGAGGGCGCGCACGTGTGAGGCCAGAGGTTGGAGCTCGCGGGCGACCAGCGCGCGTGCGAGGGCGGCTACTGGAGGGAGAAGGAGGAGGGGGACAGCGCCGGGGAGAGTCGCAGACGCCGAGGCGCATCGAATGGCGCGAGGGGGGAGCACGAGCTAGTCGGGGGCGAGGGATTGGGCGAAGCTACATTGCGGGTGCGAACTGTAGCGCGCTCTGGAGCGTGCTTATCGCATGCCACGGCATGCCGTTGGCTTACTGGGCGTGTCCGCCGTGTCTGGGGGGTCCAGCACGAAGTAAATAACTCAGCTGTGGCTTTGGATGCTCTAGGAGATCAGTGAGAGAGGAGTGAAGCTGGTAAATGGGTGGAATTTGGCTGTCCAGCAAGGTAACTTAGGGTTTTCACCCCTCAATCATGGAGCTGTGGATAGGGGGAAGTTACTGGAGGTAGAATGTAACTAGGTGAAGCTGTGGTAGAAAGTTGAAGCAATAATAGTAAATAGTAAAAGAGGCCAAGATGATGGTTTTGGTAAAATGGCAGAAGGTGTTTGATCAAGTTTTGGACAAGCAAATGATCTCCACTAGCCATGACACTTAACAGGATTGAATGCCAGATGTAAATAGGGTGTTTCACCGAATTTGGGCTCATTTGAAGAAACTATCCAATGTAACTTTGGTGAACCCTAGAAATCAACAGAAATGGCTTCATCATGTTTAAGTCAAGCTAATCATCTCCCCTTGATGCACCACTTGGTGTAGCTTCATCATTTGGGGTATTGATCATGCTCACAAAGTTTGAAGCTCCAGATAAAAGTTGGTAATGTAAAGTTGTTCAAATTTGGATTTGAACAGAAAGGGTTTTGAGGTATTCTGATCAAGTTGCCCTACTCCAAATCTTGTGCCATTTGGTCTAGATGCCTTATTAGGCCATTCTAGCATGTGCACCAAGTTTGAGGGCATTTGGATAAGTTTGGCAATGTAAAGTTGCTCAAACTTCAGATATGGACATAATGGTTTAGAAGGGTTTTGAGGATGTTATCTTGCTTCCCAAGGCATGGGACTTGGCAAGATCATCAAATATGTCATATATGACATGATAGAATTTCCCTAGAATTTTTAGAGAATATTCCCTTTGTAAATATTTCAAAAGCTTGAAATATCCAGAAAGGGTTTCTGAGGGATTAGCCCATTATTTTGAACATGACCAAGTGTTGAAACTCTAATATATGGACAATATATGTCCTATGAGTCTCCCTGAATTTTGGCAAATATTTTGGAAATACTTAAATAATTTTTCCCCGTTAAAGACCATTTCTGGCCTTAAGAAAAAGCTTTTAAATAAAATAGGAAAGTAACTTTTAAAATTATACTTTTGGGGTTTCTTGGAGTCCTATGACTACTAGGTCCCAAATATACTTTTTGAAATAATTTTCTCACCCTAAATCAAGCACTTGCAGTGCAAACCTCAATTTAGGGGTTTTTGGAATACTAAATTTTGAAAATACATTTTGGCCAAATTAATTTTATAAGAAAATACTATACTGCTATAAACACTTGGTATGATCATTGGGCAGAAGTTTTGGGTAAGGAGATGAATTCTACAAGAGGTAGTAGTTGACTTTAATGAGCACATGAAAAACATATGAAGGAAAACTCAATTCCAAATAAAAGCCAAATGATGCCAAAAAAAATTTGCTGGTCCAAATTTCATGCTTCATTGATGCAAATGACATGTTAAAAAAATGCAGGGTGTGACAGACCTACCCCCTTACAAGAATCTCGTCCCCGAGATTCCTAAACTAGGTCTTAAAAGAGATTGAGATACTCGGATCTAAGATAGTCTTCACGTTCCCAGGTTGCTTCTGCTTCTGTGTGGTTGCTCCACTGGACCTTTAAGTACTTGATGGTGCGGCTTTGCGTCCGTCGTTCTGCTTCATCCAGAATGCGAATGGGCTTCTCGCGGTAGGTCAAATCAGGCTGGAGATCAATGGCTTGGTGATCAACATCCTTGTAGAGATCAGGCTTGTTCGGAACTTGGAGACATTTCTGGAGTTGTGACACGTGGAATACGTTGTGCACATTGGATAGCTCAGGTGGTAGTTCCAACTGGTAAGCCACTTCTCCTCGTCGTGCAGTGATCTCAAAGGGTCCAATGAACCTTGGTGCGAGCTTCCCCTTGACGTGGAAACGCTTGGTTCCCTTTAGAGGAGTTACTCGGAGGTATACATGATCCCCGACATGGAAACTCATGTCCCGACGATGAGTGTCAGCATAGCTCTTCTGCCTTGAGTTGGCCGCCTTCAAATGCTCTCTGACTAGTTGGACTTGCTCTTCTGCTTCGCGGAGAATATCCGGTCCAAAGACTAGCCCTTCTCCAGTCTCTGACTAGTTGAGGGGTGTGTGACATCTACGTCCGTACAACACCTCAAATGGTGCCATCTGAAGGCTTGACTGATAACTGTTGTTATAGGAGAACTCGGCAAAAGGGAGGCAATCTTCCCACTTGGCTCCATATGCCAAGACACAGGCTCGGAGCATGTCTTCGAGAATTTGATTTACTCGTTCTGTCTGACCTCCGGTCTGTGGGTGGAAAGCCGTGCTGAAAGACAATTTGGTTCCCAAGGCTTCTTGGAACTTCTTCCAGAACCTTGAGGTGAACTTGGTTCCTCGATCTGACACAATCTCCATGGGAACGCCGTGAAGGCTTACGATTCTGTCGATGTAGAGAGCTGCCAGCCGGCTGCCATCAAAAGTAGTCTTGACAGGAATGAAATGGGCCACCTTGGTCAAATGGTCGACTATGACCCAGATGGAGTCATGTCCTCTATTTGACCTTGGTAATCCAGTGATGAAGTCCATTCCGACTTTATCCGACTTCCACTCAGGAACCTTGAGTGGTTGAAGCAATCCAGCGGGTCGCTGATATTCAGCTTTGACCCTTTGGCACACATCACACTTTGCAACATAGGTTGCAATCTCTCCTTTCATCCCGTGCCACCAGAATCTTTCCTTCAAGTCTTGGTACATCTTGGTTCCTCCAGTGTGGATGGAATACGGAGTGTCGTGGGCTTCTCGCAGGATTAGGTTCTTCAACTCCATCTTGTTTGGTACGCAGATGCGGCCTTTGTACCAAACAATCCCGTTCTCGTCCTCGGTGAATCCTGGGGCCTTGCCTAGCTTCATCTTCTTCTTGATGCCTTCAGTGCTTGCATGCCCATCTTGCGCCTTCTTGACTTCATCCATCAGGGTTGGTTTGACTTCCAAATGATCCAGAAATCCAGGGGTGACCAATTCCAAACTGAATTGTTCGAACTCCTTAAACAGGGCTGGCTGCCTCCTTTGAATTATGGCATTCAAGGAGCAAGCCTTCCTGCTTAAGGCATCGGTCACCACGTTAGCCTTCCCGGGGTGATATTGAACACTGAGGTCATAGTCTTTGATGAGTTCCAACCATCTACGCTGCCTCATGTTCAATTCGTTTTGGGTGAAAATGTACTTCAGACTTTTGTGGTCTGTGTATATCTCACACCGTTTCCCTAGGAGGTAATGCCGCCTTGTCTTCAAGGCATGAACCACTGCCGCTAACTCAAGATCGTGAGTAGCGTAGTTCTCTTCATGAGGTCGTAGCTGCCTGGAGAGGTAAGCTATGACTCGGCCTTCTTGCATCAGAACGCTTCCCAATCCGGTTCGGGAGGCATCACAATATATCATGAACTCCTTGTGAATATCAGGTGTTGCCAAAACTGGGGCGGCGGTCAACCTCTTCTTGAGCTCTTGGAAGCTCTCTTCGCATTTTGGCGTCCATTTGAACTTCTTGTCCTTCTTGAGGAGCTGAGTCATCGGTCGGGCAATGCTAGAGAATCCTTCCACGAATTTGCGGTAATAGATCGCGAGTCCGAGGAAGCTTCTGACTTCCTTGACGGTCGTTGGAGATTGCCATTGGGTCACAGCTTCGATCCTCGCGGGATCAACTGACAATCCTTCTTCGGTCAAGACATGACCTAAGAATCCAACTTTATGCAGCCAGAACTCACACTTGCTGAATTTGGCATATAGTTGGTGCTCCCGAAGCTTGTCTAGGACCATCCTCAAATGTTGCTCGTGCTCTTCCTCCGTCTTCGAGAAGACAAGTATGTCATCAATGAAGACAACAACAAACTTGTCCAAATATTCCATGAAGACTTTATTCATGAGATACATGAAGTAAGCTGGGGCATTGGTTAACCCAAAGGACATGACCGTGCACTCATACATGCCATATCTAGTTACGAATGTCGTCTTCGGAATATCTTGGGGTCTGATCTTCAGTTGGTAGTACCCAGATCTGAGGTTGATCTTGGAGAACACCTTGGCTCCGCTGAGCTGATCAAACAGATCTTCAATCTTGGGAAGCGGATATTTGTTCTTGATTGTAACTTCATTGAGGGAATGATAGTCAATGCATAAGCGGATGGTACCGTCCCTCTTTGCCACTAATAGAACAGGTGACCCCCAAGGGGAGGCACTCGGGCGGATAAATCCCTTCCTCAGTTGCTCTTCCAGTTGCTTCTTCAACTCGGCTAATTCTTCCGTCCCCATTCTATAAGGCTTCTTATAGATGGGTCCTGCCCCGGGCACGAGCTCGATGATGAACTTAATGTCACGGTCAGGGGGCATTCCCGGTAGTTCATTCGGAAAGACTTCAGGATACTCGCATACTACCGGTACTTGCTCTAGCCCAACTTCAGACAGACAGTTGACTTGAGCGGCTTGAGCGGAAGAGGAGTTGGAAGAAAACTTAACTTCGACTCCTTGGTCATTGGTCATAGTGACAGTCCGATTGGCACAGTCTAATAAGCCTTGGTGCTTACTGAACCAATCCATCCCTAAGATCACATCCAAGCCTTGCGATCTTAGGATGATAAGGTCTGCTAGGAAGTCTACACCGTTAATGGTAATACTGACTCCTTTACAGCCTACCTTGGCTCTCATCTCTGCTCCGGGGGTTTGTACCACCATGGGGTTATTCAGGGGTGTAGGGGTCATGCCACTTTTTAATGCAAATCTTTAAGTGACAAATGAGTGCGTGGCTCCAGAATCAAACAAGACATTTGCAGGTGCTGAGTTGACGAGGAACGTACCCAGCACGACGTCCAGGTCTTCCTGGGCTTCTTCAGTAGTGACGTGATTCACACGCCCCTTCCCATGGTTAGGCGGGTTGCGAGGAGCTGGGTTCCTTGGTGGCATCCCGCGGCCTTGTCCTGGGTTCTGCGCATTGGGGCGTGGGGCATCAGGCTTCTTGTTGGGGCACACCCTTGAGATGTGTCCTGACTGACCACATCCAAAGAAAGTGACTTGGTTTGGATTGTTGATCTTGTTACCACCAGTGTTATTGGGGTTGACAGCTGGCCTTGGGTTGGCATACTGCTGAGGCTGATAGTTGGTGCGAGGTGCATGAGCTCTTGGTTGCTGATAGGTTGGCTTGGCCGGGGCTGACTGCCACGGGCGAGGCTTCTGGTTGCTGGAACATCCCTTACTGACCATCTTGCGCTTGCGAGTGTCTTCCAGAGCACGCTGCTTGTCTTCAAGCATGAGTGCTTTGTTCACCAGGTCAGGGAAGGTCGGGCAGTCACACATGACAAGCGAGTACTGCATGGTCTGATTGAGGCCTTCCATGAAGCGCTCCCTTTTTGCAGCATTAGTGCTGACATCTTCAGGGGCATACCTTGACAGAACACTGAACTTCTGCATGTACTCCTTGACAGTGCCACTTCCTTGCTTCAGGACCCGGAGTTCACGCTTTTTGATAGCCATGATTCCGGAAGGAATGTGGGCCTTGCAGAATTCTGCCTTGAAGTTGTCCCAAGTGATGTCTTGTCCAACATGCACGACCTTGAATCCATCCCACCTAGCTCTAGTAGTCCCCCCGAGGCAGTGGGCTGCATAAGCCACCTTCTTGCGGTCTTCGGTGCATCCGACTAGTTCCAGAAAGTCCTCAATGGTGCGGACCCAATCGTCTACATCCAGGGGTTCAACAGTCTCGATGAAAGTTGGCGGTGCATGCTTCTTGAACTCTGCCAACGTGGAACGTCCATTGCCATTCCCCGCCGGCTGGCGGTTGTTGGTGACAGCTTGAGCAATCAACTGAAGGGCTGCAGTGTTGGCTTGGCGTTCCTCTCGGAAAGCTTGGAGAAGCTGAGCCATGTCCATGTTCGGAGGAGGTGGTGGTGGAGCTTGGTCGTTGGTTTGGTCGTGGCCTGCCTCTGATTGAGCGGATGCTCCGGCTTCAGGCTGCTGGGTAGAGGTACCAGTACGAGTTACAACAGGCATCCTGTTGGAGCGGTAAAAGGTCTCATGACTTGGAGGAGGGAAAGCAAGATAGATGGGTGCCTAGTAAGGGGGTGGGTGTGACACTAATCAAATCATGCAACGGCCGAAAGGGCCAAACACATTCATTTAAATTCAAATGGTTGATGTAGTCTCTTACATATTCCCGAAGGAAAAATATGACATACATCCAAACACAACAAAAGCAACACTAGATGGTTTCATATGAACCATACAAGGACTCGACTGCGCATAGGGGTTACACGACCTATCCTACCATAGAGGTCACGAACTGGCATATCCGAGTAGCGAATAATGCCTAAGCGGCGGAATGCTCGGTCGCGTATTCTGGCTCTTCAGGGTCTTCCTCCTTGTCTTCATCTGTCTGGACCCCCTTGTCACTTGAGGGTGTGGGGGAGTGGAGGAGTTGGATACGACGGTGCTTTGTCGGTGGTGCCGAGAAAAGCTTGCGATATTCCCTTGCCGTCATACGGCGTCGCCGAGGTGGTTCTTCATCCTTGGAAGATACATCTCCTGAGGGCCTTCCGCCTCGGTACGCGATAGCGGACTGTCCTGGAGGCGCTCCTTCCTTCTTGATCCTATCTGTCTTCTCTTGTGCTCGACGAAGAAGTGCCTTGGTCTTGTAAAGTTCTTCTCGAAGCTTCATTGATTCCGAGGCCAAGTCTTGTGCCAAGCTGTCGGCACATAGACTGAAGTAGGTCTGGAATCGAAGCGGGAGTCCTTCCTTCAATGGAGGGGCTAGTGCACTGCTTTCATCTTCGCCTTCCTTCCTGTAAGGCAAGAAGCGGGTTGTCATCTTGGCTGCCATCTCCGGAAAAAGCTCGCGGAGATGGGTTAGTGCCTTGAGTGCAGCAGCCTCGACAGCGAGAGGTAATGTTGCCATCTTGGGTCCCTCAAAGAACCAGCTTGTGGGAGGATCGTTTGCCTTCACGATCACTTCCACATGGTACTCCACCTCAGTATCACTAACTCAATGCTCAAGGTAGGTGAGGATGGGTGCTCGGTGGAACTAGCCCTCCTGGAGGCTATCCTCGAGAAGCAAGGGAAACCCAATGGTCAGGTGCTCTTCAGGTACAGCGGCCATCTACAAAGGTTGAATAGGAGAGGTTACTAAGCTGATGATATCTCAGGTTGGTAAGGTTTAGAAAAGAAGAGAGGTTCAGAAGGTTTTTGAAAAGGGGTCTCATCTCATCTAACTAACGCCCATGCTAACTAAGGCTTCCTACAGTCAGGATGGCTCTGATACCAGCTCTGTGGGGACCCCGACTTAGAAGTCGAGATCACCGAATGCACGTGTATAGTGATCCCAGAGATCAATGCTCACTGAACAGACAGAAGCTGAATAACAAGAGTCTTACATCCATACATACCGTCTTACACAAATTATGGCCATTATGGCCAAGTCTTACATAGATAAAGCCTCAAGGGCTGAATAGCAAATAACTCGAATAGCGGAAGTCTTCGAAGATAAGTAGAACCCATGCCATCTGCCTTAACCCTACAGGCATTCTGACTGGGATAGCTTCCTAGTTTGCATGTTCGTCTCCATATAACTCTTCTTCATATTCCCGTTCCTCCATGCCTGGCCAATTAAATAACCAGTGGCAAGCCAATGAGTACTTTGAATGTACTCGCAAGCAACCCATGATTTGGTTCAAGGTAACAATGCAATTGAACAACAATGAACAATCTAGCTACGAGCTAGAGTAAATGTTCTACCATCAAGTATATGCATCAATAAATTCACGTAACCTCAAGGACAGGTTACTCATATCAACATGAATAGGATTCAGCTCAACGAGTCAAGTCACCACCTTGACTCATCACACACACATACTCTCACCGATGTAGTAAAATTCAGGACATAGTTTAAGTAGCACCCCCAACTGTCCATGACCGTGGACACGACTATTCGAATAGTTTTACACTCTGCAGAGGTTGTGCACTTTACCCACAAGATCCGGGAAGCTTTCGTGTCACCCACGATACCGCAGTACCTCAAGTACTCGGGGGAAGCACCCGATCATTATCTTTCCTTAGACGACACTAACATAGAGTCCACTTGTTGGTGCACAGCCCTCGAGTACAAACAATAGATCATGGGACTTGCCCTATTTTCAATGTCACGCATACACGAAGGGACCAACGGTGTGTCCGGTGCCCTGTGAAAACAGTCATGGTCGTCTATCCAAGCACGACCCCGTCCCGGGAAAGACCTCAAGTCTTCTCGTCACTAGTAATGCGGGCACCATGCTAGTATCGGCCTAAGTAATCAATAACGCCCCATCCCATAAGGGGTAGAGTGGTTGCACATATTTGGTTGGGACGGTAGTCACACATAAATCTAATCCATCATTTCACTCATGCACAAGATTTTTACCGGCACATCACTTCTTCCTCAAGTGATGACCTAACTCGATATCACCCTCAGGCATTAGGGGCACCCGATGGGGTTTATGAAAAGAATGCATCCACGAAGGTTTCACGGCACACATGCATCACTAAGCATCACTACTAACAATATGCATTGCATTTAGCACGTAGCAAGATCAAGAGTAAATCATGCATCATGTGGTGGTTTTAAACTAAGTCACCACCATAACTCTTATCATCATGCATTCGGAAACAAACGGGTTCCGACGAACACAAGTGTATCATTGTCAAAGGGCTGCTTGCCTGGATTGGCTTGGTCTTCAAAGTCTTCAAATCCTTCTCCACCTTCTTCTTCAGCAACCTCGTCAAATACGGTATCTAATCGTCGCAAAATAACAACGGGAAAATAAGATCACAATAAAAACAGAAAAATCGAAGTGCTCAGAAAAATGTCAACTTATTTTTGTTAAATACTAGAGGGAAAACTAAGATGGCAAAAATTCTTAGTTGGAGTTTTGGAGTGGCAGAATGGGATCTAAAGATTTTTGAACAGAAGTTTTATTGTTCAAATATGAATTTAAATTTGAACAGAACAAAAAAGGTTCATGGATTTGTGTGAAAGTGACACCATTAAATAGGTTGGAATTTTAAAAGTTTTTAGGAGTTGGAATTAATTCATTTGGACAAATATTTATTTCTGTGAAATTATTTGAAATAATCACAGAAAAGAAAAAGAGAAAAGGCACTATGCCACTGGGCCAGAACGGCCACAGTGCACGGCCCAGGGCGAATAGCCCACCGCACGGGCGCCAGCGCGTGCGCGCCAGGTTTTTAAACCTGACGGGCGGGGCCCGGCGGTCAGTGGCAGAGAGGGGAGAGAGAGAGCAGTGAGGATGACAGGCGGGACCCGCCTGTCATCTTCAACCTCACGGCCAAAGGGGCGGCGAGCTCACCGGCGGCGATTCCGGGCACGGCGGGGCAAACTGAGGGCAGGAATGGGCTCAACAGCGTGGCGCCGTTCTAGTGGTGGTGGTGCGGCTCGCCGGAGGGGCATGGTTCGTCAGCGGCGAGGACTTGCGGTGGAGGAGCGTCGGGAGGTTCCTGGCGGGCTCGCTCCGGGCTGCAATAGGAGTGGGAGAAGGAGGGGAACGGGTCAGTGAGGTCTGGTGGCTCCAGATCGAGCAAGAGTTGGGGCGGAGGGAGGCTGTACCGCGAGATCTCCGGTCGCCCGATGCGGCGGAGCTCCGGTCGATCCCGAGCACTGAGGCTCTCTGAGGGCGAATGGGTGGTGCTGGTGTGCTACTGGGAGTACGGGGAGGAGATGGGTGCTGCTGGAGAGGCTCGGGGCGTGCTTATATAGCCGAGCCCCGGTCCACCGTGGACTCGTGCGCCGGCGAGGTCACGGGCGAGGCCAGAGGCCGTGCAGGCGCTTGTGTTCGAGTCAGGGACGATTATGGATGAGGTCCACGCCTAGTAGAGGGAAGAGGAGGAGCGGGGAATGCTCCAGAGGGCGTGCGCATGTGAGGCCAGAGGTTGGAGCTCGCGGGCGGCTAGCGCGTGTGCGAGGGCGGCCCCTGGAGGGAGAAGGAGGAGGGGGACAACGCCGGGGAGAGTCGCAGACGCCGAGGCGCATCGAATGGCGCGAGGGGGGAGCACGAGGTGGTCGGGGGCGAGGGATTGGGCGAAGCTACAGTGCGGGTGCGCACTGTAGCGCGCTCTGGAGCGTGCTTATCGCATGCCACGGCATGCCGTTGGCTTACTGGGCGTGTCCGCCGTGTTTGGGGGGTCCAGCACGAAGTAAATAACTCAGCTGTGGCTTTGGATGCTCTGGGAGATCAGTGAGAGAGGAGTGAAGCTAGTAAATGGGTGGAATTTGGCTGTCCAGCAAGGTAACTTAGGGTTTTCACCCCTCAATCATCGAGCTGTGGACAGGGGGAAGTTACTGGAGGTAGAATGTAACTAGGTGAAGCTGTGGTAGAAAGTTGAAGCAAAAGTAAATAGTAAAAGAGGCCAAGATGATGGTTTTGGTAAAATGGCTGAAGGTGTTTGATCATGTTTTGGACAAGCAAATGATCTCCACTAGCCATGACACTTAACAGGATTGAATGCCATATGTAAATAGGGTGTTTCCCCAGATTTGGGCTCATTTGAAGAAACTAGCCAATGTAACTTTGGTGAACCCTAGAAATCAACAGAAATGGCTTCATCATGTTTAAGTCAAGCTAATCATCTCCCCTTGACGCACCACTTGGTGTAGCTTCATCATTTGGGGTATTGATCATGCTCACAAAGTTTGAAGCTCCAGATAAAAAGTTGGTAATGTAAAGTTGTTCAAATTTGGATTTGAAGAGAAAGGGTTTTGAGGCATTCTGATCAAGTTGCCCTACTCCAAATCTTGTGCCATTTGGTCTAGATGCCTTATTAGGCCATTCTAGCATGTGCACCAAGTTTGAGGGCATTTGGATAAGTTTGGCAATGTAAAGTTGCTCAAACTTCAGATATGGACAGAATGTTTTAGAAGGGTTTTGAGGATGTTATCTTCCTTCCCAAGGCATGGGACTTGGCAAGATCATCAAATATGTCATATATGACATGATAGAATTTCCCTGGAATTTTTAGAGAATATTTCCTTTGTAAATATTTCAAAAGCTTGAAATATCCAGAAAGGGTTTCTGAGGGATTACCCATTATTTTGAACATGACCAAGTGTTGAAACTCTCATATATGGACAATATATGTCCTATGTGTCTCCCTGAATTTTGGCAAATATTTTGGAAATACTTAAATAAGTTTTCCCTGTTAAAGACCATTTCTAGCCTTAAGAAAAAGCTTTTAAATAAAATAGGAAAATAACTTTTAAAATTATACTTTTGGGGTTTCTGGGAGTCCTATGACTACTAGGTCTCAAATATACTTTTTGAAATAATTTTCTCACCCTAAATCAAGCACTTGCAGTGCAAACCTCAATTCAGGGGTTTTTGGAATACTTAATTTTGAAAATACATTTTGGCCAAATTAATTTTATAAGAAAATACTATACTGCTATAAACACTTGGTATGATCATTGGGCAGAAGTTTTGGGTAAGGAGATGAATTCTACAAGAGGTAGCAGTTGACTTTATTGAGCACATCAAAAACATATGAAGGAAAACTCAATTCCAAATAAAAGCCAAATGATGCCAAAAAAAAGTTGCTGGTCCAAATTTCATGCTTCATTGATGCCAATGACATGTTACAAAAATGCAGGGTGTGACTTTATATATAGGCATCACGTCCGTGACAAGTAGACCGAAATGATTCTGCATCTACTACTATTACTCCACACATAGACCGCTATCCAGCATGAATCGAGAGTATTAAGTTCATAAGAACAGAGTAATGCTTTAAGCAAGATGACATGATGTAGAGGGATAAAATCAAGCAATATGATATAAACCCCATCTTTTTATCCTCGATGGCAACAATACAATACGTGCCTTGCTGCCCCTGCTGTCATTTGGAAAGGACACCGCAAGATTGAACCCAAAGCCAAGCACTTCTCCCATTGCAAGAACTATAGATCTAGTAGGCCAAACCAAAGCGATAATTCGAAGAGACTTGCAAGGATATTATAATCACACATAAAAAAATTCAGAAAATAACCAAATATTTCTCATAGATAATCTTGAACATAAACCCACAATTCATCTGATCTCGACAAACACACCGCAAAAAGATTGCATCGAATAGATCTCCTCGAAGACCGAGGAGAACTTGGTATTGAGATCCAAAAAGAGAGAAGAAGCTATCTAGGTACTAACTATGGACCCGAAGGTCTGTGGTAAACTACTCACAACTCATGGTGAGGCGATGGTGTTGATGTAGAAGCACTCCATGGAAGATCCCCCCTCCGGTGGAGCTCCGGAATAGGCCCCAAGATGGGATCTCACGGGAACAGAAGGTTGCGGCAGTGGAATTAGGGTTTTCTCTGTTGCTTTGATGTTTTCAGGGTACATGGGTATATATAGGAGGAAGGAGTACGTTGGTGGATTAACATGGGGCCCACGAGGGTGTGGGGCGCTCCTAGGGGGAGGGGGCGCGCCCTGGACCCTCGTGGGCACCCCGTATCTCCTCTGCCTTGGTGCTCAAGTCTCTCGTGAAGATATCGTTCCGAAAATAACTCTCCCGAAGGTTTCATTCCGTTTGGACTCCGTTTGATATTCCTTTTCTGTGAAACCCTGAAATAGGCAAAAAACAACAATCTGGACTAGGCCTTTTGGTTAATAGGTTAGTCCCAAAAATAATATAAAAGTGTATAATAAAGCCCATAAAACATCCAAAACATTATATATAATAGCATGGAACAATAAAAAATTATAGATACGTTGGAGACGTATCAAGCATCCCCAAGCTTAATTCCTGCTCGTCCTCGAGTAGGTAAATGATAAAAACAGAATTTTTGATGTGGAATGCTAACCAACATAATTTTCAATGTAATTCTGTTTATTGTGGCATGAATGTTCAGATCCGAAAGATTCAAGACAAAGGCCTATATTGACATAAGAAATAATAATACTTCAAGCATACTAACAAAGCAATCATGTCTTCTCAAAATAACATGGCCAAAGAAAGTTATCCCTACAAAATCATATAGTCTGGCTATGCTCCCTCTTCATCACACAAAATATTCATATCATGCACAACCCTGGTTTTAGCCAAGCAATTGTTTTCATACTCAATTTTTTCAAACCTTTCAACTTTCACGCAATACATGAGCATGAGCCATGGATATAGCACTATGGGTGGAATAGTGTGGTGGTTGTGGAGAAGACAAAAAGGAGGAAGATAGTCTCACATCGACTTGGCGTATCAACAGGCTATGGAGATGCCCATCAGTATATATCAATGTGAGTGAGTAGGGATTGCCATGCAACGGATGCACTAGAGCTATAAATGTATGAAAGCTCAACAAAAGAAACTAAGTGGGTGTGCATCCAACTTGCTTGCTCACAAAGACCTAGGGCATTTGAGGAAGCCCATCGTTGGAATATACAAGCCAAGTTCTATAATTAAAATTCCCACTAGTATATGAAAGTGACTAAACATGAGACTCTCTATCATGAAGAACATGGTGCTACTTTGAAGCACAAGTGTGGAAAAAAGATAGTAGCATTGTCCCTTTTCTTTCCCTTTTTTTTGGGCCTTTCTTTTTCTTGGCCTTTCCTTCTTTTTTCTTTTCTTTTTTTTCTTTGGGACGATGCTCTAATAATGATGATCATCACACTTATATTGATTTACAACTCGATATTACAATTCGATACTAGAACAAAGTATGACTCTATATGAATGCCTCTGGAGGTGTACCGGGATGTGCAATGAATCAAGAGTGACATGTATGAAAAATTATGCATGGTGGCTTTGCCACAAATACGATGTAAACTACATGATCATGCATGGAAATATGACAATATTAAGCGTGTCATATGAATGGAACGGTGGAAAGTTGCATGGCAATATATCTCAGAATGGCTACTGCCATTATCGGTAGGTATGGTGGCTGTTTTGAGGAAGGTATATGGTGGCTGTTTTGAGGAAGGTATATAGTGGGTGTATGGTACCGACGAAAGTTGCGCGATACAAGATAGGCTAGCAATGGTGGAAGGGTGAGAGTGCGTATAATCCATGGAATAAACATTAGTCATAAAGAACTCATATACTTATTGCAAAAATTTACAAGTCATCAAAACAAAGCAATCGGCGCATGCTCCTAGGGGGGAGGTTGGTAGGAGTTAACCATCGCACGCCCCCGACCTCCACACAAAGGATGACACTCTACAAATACCCCATGCTTTAACTTCGTCACATAGCGGTTCACCATACGTGCATGCTACGGGAATCACAAACTTTAACACAAGTATTTCTCAATTTCATAATAAGTTGTGGGGACCCCGACTTAAGAGTCGGGATCACCGAATGAACGTGTACAGTGATCCCAGAGATCAATGCTCACTGAACACACAGAAGCTGAATAACAAGAGTCTTACATCCATACATACCGTCTTACACAAATTATGACCATTATGGCCAAGTCTTACATAGATAAAGCCTCATGGGCTGAATAGCAAATAAACTCGGATAGCGGAAGTCCGCAGATAAGTAGAACCCATGCCATCTGCCTTAACCCTACAGGCATTCTTACTGGGAAAGCATCCTAGTTCGCATGTTCGTATCCATAGAATTCTTCTTCATAATCCTGCTCCTCCATGCCTGGCCAATTAAATAACCAGTGGCAAGCCAATGAGTAATTTGCATGTACTCGCAAGCAACCCATGATTTGGTTTAAGGTAACAATGCAAGTTGTACAACAATGAGCAACCTAGCTACAAGCTAGATAAAATAGTCTACCATTTGTG
Organism: Secale cereale; assembly: GCA_902687465.1. Classification (NCBI taxonomy): domain Eukaryota; kingdom Viridiplantae; phylum Streptophyta; class Magnoliopsida; order Poales; family Poaceae; genus Secale; species Secale cereale. The sequence continues at coordinate 218,757,150 of LR738713.1, forward strand.
AAACATGCATCAATGTACTTGGGTAACCTCGAGGACAGGTTACAGATATCAACATAAATAAGGTTCAATTCATTATCAATGAGTCAAGTCACCACGTTGACCCAACACACACACACTCTCACCGAGATTGTAAAATTCTTGACATAGTTTAAGTAGTACCTCCCAACTGTCCATGACCGTGGACACGGCTACTAGAATAGTTTTACACTCTGCAGAGGTTGCGCACTTTACCCACAAGATCTGGGAAGCTTTCATGTCACCCATGATCTCACAGTACCTCAAGCACTCGGGGGAAGCACCCGGTCATTACCTTTCCCTAGACGACACTAACATAGGGTCCACTCGTTGGTGCACGGCCCTCGTGTACAAACAATAGATTATGGGACTTGCCCTTTTTACAATGTCACGCATACACGAAGGGACCAACGGTGTGTCTGGTGCCCTGTAAAAACAGTCATGGTCGCCTATCCAAGCACGACCCCGTCCCGAGAGTGACCTCAAGTCTCCCCTGTCACTAGTGATGTGGTCACCATGGTAGTATCAGCCTAAGTAATTAATAATGCCCCGTCCCATAAGGGGTAGAGTTGTTGCACATGTTTGGTTGGGACGGTAATCACACATAAATCTAATCCATCATTTCACCCACACACGAGAACTTTCTTTGGTACACCACTTCTTCCTCAAGTGGTGACCTGAACTCAACATCACCCTCGGGCATTAGGGGCACCCGATGGGGTTTTCGAAAAGAATGCAACCACGAAGGATTCATGGTACATATGCATCATCATGTATCGACAACTAGTCATTTGTCATTGCATCTATGCTCATGGTAAAGATCATGAGTAGGGGTATGCATCATGTGGTGGCTCTCAACAAGTTTACCACCGTCACTTCTTATCATCATGCAATCGGAAATAAAAGGGTTCCGAGGAACAAAAGGGGTATCATGGTCAAAGGACTGCTTGCTGGATTGGCTAGGTCTTCAAGGTCTTCAAATCCTTCCCCTCCTTCTTCAGCAACTTCGTCAAACACGGTATCTAATCGTCGCAATAAATAATGGGAAAATAAGACAATAATGAAAACAGAAAAATCAAAGTGCTTAGAAAAATGTCAACTTATTTTTATAAAATACTAGAGGGAAAAATAAGATGGCAAAAATTCTTAGTTTGGGATTTGGAGTGACAGAATGGGGTACATGGATTTTTGAACAGAGATTTTAGTGTTCAAATTTAAATTTAAATTTGAACAGTGCAGAAAAGGTTCATGAATATGTGTGAAAGTTATATCATTAAATAGGTTGGAATTTTAAAAGATTTTAGGAACTGGAATTATTTCATTTGGATAAATATTTTATCCTGTGGATTTTTTATAAAACAGACAGAAAAGGAAAAAGGAAAATAGCACTGTGCCACTGGGCCAGAGAGGCCACAGTGCAGCAGGCCCAGAAGGAAAACAGCCCGCGCGAGGCTGCCACGTCGAAGGCGTAAAGGCGAAATATGCCTTCGATCTGACAGCGAACCGGTGTGTGCGCGCGTGCATTTTCAAACCTGACGGGGGGTCCCACCCGTCAGGGCGTGAGGCTGACGGACAGGGCCCACGGCCGTCGTCGTCTACCTCCGTCCAGAGGCGACGGCGAGCTCGTCAGCGGTGATATAGGGCACGGGAGGGGGCGTGGGTGGTACTGTCGTGCTCAGGGAGGAGCCGTCGTTCGGATGGAGGTGGAGTTGGTCGCCGGGGTGGCCAGGTTCGCCGTCGGCGAGGATGCACGGCAGAGATGCTTTGGGTGGTGGTGGTTCCGGCCGTCTCCAGCAGCTACAGAGAGGGGGAACAAGGGGGAAATGATCAGTGAGGTCTTGCGGTGCTAGATTGAGTGAGAGGAGCGGTGGAGAGGGCTTATACCTCCGGATCGACGACGACCCGAGGCGGCGGAGCTCGAGCTCGATCTCGAGCTCGGGCCCGTCTGGAGAGGAGTGGGTGGTGCTGGCGTGTTCTTGGGGTGTGTGGACATGAGATGGATGCCAGTGGAGAGGCCCGGGGCATGCTTATATAGCCGGGCTCCAGTACACCGTGGACTCGTGCGCCGGCGAGGTCACGGGCGAGGCCAGAGGCCGTGGCGGCACACGTGAGCGAGTCGGGGCTGTCCGTGGATGAGGTCTATGCCCATGTGAGGGAAGAGGAGGAGCGGGGAAGCATCCAGAGAGCTTGCGCGTGTGAAGCCAGAGATTGGAGCTCGCGGGTGGTCGGCGCGTGTGCGAGGGCAGCAGCAGGAGGGAGAAGGAGGAGGGGGCCGACAGCGTGTCGTGTCCCGGACAGCGAGGCACCTCGACTAGCGCAAGGGGGAGGCCCAAGGTGGCCGGGCGCTGTGGATTGGGGGAGGCTACAGTGCGGGTGTGCACTGTAGCGCGCTCTGGAGCACGCCAATTGCATGCCAGGGCTTGTCTTTGGCTTGCTGGGCGCGGTCACTTTGTCTGGGGGTCAGATGAGGAGTAAACAAGGGGGGTGGTGGCCTTGGATGCCCTGGGGAGCCGGTAGGAGCGGAGAGAGGCAGAAGAAGAGGGAGAGAGGGGCTGTCCAGCGAGGTAAATGGGGGTAGTTTACCCCTCAATAATTGAGAAATGGCCAGGGGAGATTTACTAGAGGTAGGGGAGGACTAGGAGGAGCTGTGGTAAAAAGATGGGCTCAAGGAGAATAATGCAAGTGGTCAAAATGGTGGTTTTTGAAAAGTGTCAGAAGCTGTTTGATGCAAATTTGGGCAAGCGAATTAACTCCACTTGACATGAGACTTAACAGGATCAAATGGTATATAGAAATAGGGTGTTCCACTAAGTTTGGGCTCATTTGAAGAAACTTGCCAATGTAACTTTGGTGAACCCTAGAAATCAACAGAAATAGATTTACCAAGTTTATGTTAAGCAAATCATCCCTCCTTGATGCACCACTTGGTGTAGTGTCATCATTTGGGGTTGTGATCATGCCCACAAAGTTTGAGGTCTCAAGTAAAAAGTTGGTAATGTAAAGTTGTTCAAATTTGAATCTGAACAGAAATGGTTTTGGGGTACTCCGATCAAGTTACCCTTCTCCAAAACTTGTGCCATTTCGTCTAGATGCATCATTAGACCATTCTAGCATGTGTACCAAGTTTGAGAGCATTTGGACAAGTTTGGCAATGTAAAGTTGCTCAAACTTAAAAAATGGACAGAATGGTTTTGAGGGGTTTTGATGAATTTTTAGAGAATATTTCCTTTGTAAATATTTCAAAAGCTTGAAATATCCAGAAAGGGTTTCTGAGGGATTTGCCCAATATTTTTAACATGACCAAGTGTTGAAACTCTTATATATGGACAATATATGTCCTAAGAGTCTCCCTGAATTTTGGAAAATATTATTGAATTAGTTAAATAATTTTTCCCTATTAAATACCATTTCTGGCCTTAAGAAAAAGCTTTTAAATAAAATGGGAAAATAACTTTTAAAATTGTATTTTTGTGGTTTATGGGAGTCCTATATCTACTAGGTTTCAAATATACTCTTTGAAATATTTTTCTCACCCTAAATCAAGCACTTGAAGTGCAAACCTCAATTCAGGGGTTTTTGGAAAACTAATTTTTGAAAATATTTTTTGGCCAAATTATTTTTGTAAGAAAATACTATACTGTTATATACACTTAGTATGATCATTGGGCAGAAGTTTGGGGTAAGGAGATGAAATATATAAGAGGGAGTAGTTGACTTTAAAGAGCACTTGAAAGTCACAGAGAGAAAACTTAATTCCAAATAAAAGCCAAATGATGCCAAAAAAATTTGTTGGTCCAAATTTTCATGCTTTATTAATGCAAATGACATGTTACAAAATGCAGGGTGTGACAGACCTACCCCCTTACAAGAATCTCATCCCCGAGATTCCTAAACTAGGTCTTAAAGGAGATCGGGATACTCGGATCTAAGATAGTCTTCACGTTCCCAGGTTGCTTCTGCTTCCGTGTGGTTGCACCACTGGACCTTGAAGTACTTGATGGTGCGGCTTTGCGTTCGTCGCTCTGCTTCATCCAGAATGCGAATGGGCTTCTCGCGGTAGGTCAAATCAGGCTGAAGATCAATGGTTTGGTGATCGATATCCTTATAGAGATTAGGCTTGTCCGGAACATGGAGACACTTCCGGAGTTGTGACACGTGAAATACGTTGTGCACATCGGATAGCTCAGGTGGTAGTTCCAACTGGTAAGCCACTTCTGCTCGTCGTGCTGTGATCTCAAAGGGACCAATGAACCTTGGTGCGAGCTTCCCTTTAACGTGGAAACGCTTGGTTCCCTTCAGAGGAGTTACTCGCAGGTACACATGGTCTCCAACATGGAAACTCATATCTGGGCGACGAGTGTCAGCATAGCTCTTCTACCTTGATTTGGCAGCCTTCAAACGTTCTCTGACTAGTTGGACTTGCTCTTCTGCTTCGCGGAGAATATCTGGTCCAAAGACTAGTCCTTCTCCAGTCTCTGACCAGTTGAGGGGTGTGCGACACTTGCGTCCGTACAACACCTCAAACGGTGCCATCTGAAGGCTTGACTGGTAACTGTTGTTATAGGACAACTCGGCAAAAGGGAGGCAATCTTCCCACTTGGCTCCATATGCCAAGACACAGGCTCGGAGCATGTTTACGAGAATTTTATTTACTCGCTCTGTCGGACCTCCGGTCTACGGGTGGAAAGCCGTGCTAAAAGACAACTTGGTTCCCAAGGCTTCTTGGAACTTCTTCCGGAACCTTGAGGTAAACTGGGTTCCTCGATCTGACACAATCTCCTTAGGAACACCATGAAGGCTTAGGATTCTGTCGATGTAGAGAGTTGCCAACTGGTTGCCATCATAGGTAGTCTTGATAGGAATGAAATGGGCTACCTTGGTCAAATGGTCGACTATGACCCAGATGGAGTCATGTCCTTTATTCGACCTTGGTAATCCAGTGATGAAGTCCATTCCGACTTTATCCCACTTCCACTCAGGAACCTTGAGTGGTTGGAGCAATCCAGCGGGTCGCTGATATTCAGCCTTGACCCTTTGGCACACATCACACTTTGCAACATAGGTTGCAATCTCTCTTTTCATCCCGTGCCACCAGAATCTTTCCTTCAAGTCTTGATACATCTTGGTTCCTCCGGGGTGGATGGAATACGGAGTGTCGTGGGCTTCTTGCAGGATCAAGTTCTTCATCTCCATCTTGTTTGGTACGCAGATGTGGCCTTTGTACCAAACAATCCCGTGCTCGTCCTCGGAGAATCCTGGGGCCTTGCCTAGCTTCATCTTCTTCTTGATGCCTTCAATGCTTGCGTGCCCACCTTGTGCCTTCTTGACTTCGTCCAACAGGGTTGGTTTGACTTTCAGATGGTCTAGAAATCCATGGGTGACCAATTCCAAACTGAATTGTTCCAGCTCTTCAAACAGGGCTGGCTGCCTGCTTTGAATTATGGCATTCAGGGAGCAAGCCTTTTTGCTTAAGGCATCGGCTACCACGTTAGCCTTCCCATGGTGATATTGAACACTGAGGTCATAATCCTTGATTAGTTCCAACCATCTTCGTTGCCTCATGTTCAATTCCTTCTGGGTGAAAATATACTTCAGACTTTTGTGGTCTGTGTATATCTCACACCGTTTCCCTAGGAGGTAATGTCGCCATGTCTTTAAGGAATGAACCACTACTGCTAACTCAAGATCGTGAGTAGCGTAGTTCTCTTCATGAGGTCGTAGCTGCCTTGAGAGGTATGCTATGACTCGACCTTCTTGCATCAGAACGCTTCCCAATCCTGTTCGAGAGGCATCACAATATGTCACGAACTCTTTGTGAATATCAGGTGTTGCCAGAACTGGGGCGGTGGTCAATCTCTTCTTGAGCCCTTGGAAGCTTTCTTCGCATTTTGGCGTCCATTCGAACTTCTTGTCCTTCTTCAGGAGCTAAGTCATTGGTCGGGCAATGCTAGAGAATCCTTCCACGAATTTGCGGTAATAGCCTACAAGTCCGAGGAAGCTTCTAACTTCCTTGACGGTCGTTGGAGATTGCCATTGGGTCACAGCTTCGATCTTCGCGGGATCAACTGACAATCCTTCTTCGGTAAAGACATCACCTAAGAACCCAACTTTATGCAGCCAAAACTCACATTTGCTGAATTTGGCGTATAGTTGGTGCTCTCGAAGCTTGTCTAGGACCATCCTCAAATGTTGCTCGTGCTCTTCCTCCGTCTTCGAGAAGACAAGAATGTCATCAATGAAGACGACAACAACGTTGTCCAAATATTCCATGAAGACTTTATTCATGAGATACATGAAGTAAGCTGGGGCATTGGTTAATCCAAAGGACATGACCGTGCACTCGTACAAGCCATATCTTGTTACAAATGCCATTTTCGGAATATCTTGGGGTCTGATCTTCAGCTGGTAGTACCCAGAACTGAGGTCGATCTTGGAGAACACCTTGGCTCCGCTGAGTTGATCAAACAGATCTTCAATCTTGGGAAGTGGATACTTGTTCTTGATTGCAACCTCATTGAGGGAACGGTAGTCAATGCATAGGCGGATGGTACCGTCCCTTTTTGCCACAAACAGAACAGGTGATCCCCAAGGGGAGGCACTTGGGCGGATAAATCCCTTCCTCAACTGCTCTTCCAGTTGCTTCTTCAACTCGGCTAATTCTTCCGTCCCCATTCTATAAGGCTTCTTATAGATGGGTCCTACCCCGGGCATGAGCTCGATGATGAAATCAATGTCACGGTCAGGGGGAATTCCCGGTAGCTCATCCGGAAAGACATCGGGATACTCGCATACTGTCAGGACCGGATTTTCGGGATATAAACTTCCCAAAAGCGGACCTTGTGCTCACCAGCCCCAGGATTACTGTTAGCTGATGAGGCACCAACTTGTTACAGAATCTCAAAGCAAAATACAAGATATGTAGTACAAGACCATTCTGGCCTGTGAGTACAACACAAGGTTTCTAGTGGCTGATGGCGAAAGCGATTTGTGGTTCATCAACGACTATGGGACTCCATTTCCCACCGGAACAGCTGACCAGGTTCACTCCTATCTTCGCGAGGCTGCTAACTCCATTTCATAGTTTTCGGGGCTGTCATCACATCGCTCCTTCCCGCGCAAGGGATCTGGCCAAGACAATAGCCAGGGACAAGCCAGTGAGTACTTTGAATGTACTCGCGAACATTTTGAACATGGGTGAGATATAATCATGCGTGGGAATAATTTATGATCACTATGATAATAATGATATGACAGTCTATAATGCAAGTAGGTCATTCGTATAAAAAGGCTTGTGCAATCAGAGAATGAATATAAAATAAATAACAAACATGCCACAGTCGGGCGTCTGAGCGACACCACAGAAAAGGGCTTATAGGAAAAACAAACAACAAGAATGCCACAGTCGA
>LR738713.1:218764580-218809246 GCA_902687465.1 Secale cereale
GTTACAGAATCTCAAAGCAAAATACAAGATATGTAGTACAAGACCATTCTGGCCTGTGAGTACAACACAAGGTTTCTAGTGGCTGATGGCGAAAGCGATTTGTGGTTCATCAACGACTATGGGACTCCATTTCCCACCGGAACAGCTGACCAGGTTCACTCCTATCTTCGCGAGGCTGCTAACTCCATTTCGTAGTTTTCGGGGCTGTCATCACATCGCTCCTTCCCGCGCAAGGGATCTGGCCAAGACAATAGCCAGGGACAAGCCAGTGAGTACTTTGAATGTACTCGCGAACATTTTGAACATGGGTGAGATATAATCATGCGTGAGAATAATTTATGATCACTATGATAATAATGATATGACAGTCTATAATGCAAGTAGGTCATTCGTATAAAAAGGCTTGTGCAATCAGAGAATGAATATAAAATAAATAACAAACATGCCACAGTCGGGCGTCTGAGCGACACCACAGAAAAGGGCTTATAGGAAAAACAAACAACAAGAATGCCACAGTCGAACGTCTGAGCGACATCACATAAAGGGCTTATGAAGAAAAGTAAATAACAAAATGCCACAGTCGGATGTCTGAGCGACATCACATAAAGGGCTTATGAAGAAAAGTAAATAACAAAATGCCACAGTCGGACGTCTAAGCGACATCACATAAAGGGCTTATAAGGAAAATAAATAACAGGCATGCCACAGTTGGGCGTCTGAGCGACACCACGTAAAGGGATTATAAGGAAAATAAATGACAAGCATGCCACAGTCGGGCGTCTGAGCGACACCACGTAAAGGGCTTATAAATAACAAGCATGCCATAGTCGGGCGTCTGAGCGACACCACATAAATGGCTTATAAGCAAACATAATCACAGTGAATATCCAGGAGGTAGAACCGTCCCAGGGATACTCATAAATCCAAAGAAAACAAATGGTTAGTCCACAATATTAATCACCATATCTCACAGATCATACTCAAAGTTCTAGTTTAGTAGTTTCTCCTCCGAAGACCGACACTAAGACCGACACTCGACCCATCCCAGACTGTATACCTTAACCATGTACACGTCTATTCGAATAGGTTTGATATCTCTGCAGAGGGTGTACTCTTTTACCCACGACTAATGGTTTTCTTTAGTCCATTGGAACTAATTCCGTCTACGGTCTTTTAGTCGAAAACCCGCCTGACTTGCACACACCAGCTTAACTTTACTTGTCTCTGGAATCACCCACGACACCCGTCAAGTAAACTCTAAGTGGGGAGGCTGCAACCTCGCGTAGCATGCGATCAAATTTCTATCGCGCGCTCTAAGGGGTGCCCCCCTCTCGGTCCCAACCGGAAAAACACCCATGCCCCCAGACCAGGTGGCATGCCTACCAGATGCACCCGATATCTTCCACGATGGCCTCTCTGTACGGTGTGTGCCAAGAAAGGGGTTGACAACTTACTAAACCGTACCCTACCAGCGGCAGAGACAAGTGGTAATATGACACAAGTATGGGGGTTACTGGAGCAAGACTCGATCTATGGTCGACTCAGGAGGTTTATGTATTCCCTGCATGGTTAGTGCCACAATACTCTTCACAGTTCCCTGACAGGGTCACCACCCCTCATGCTTCATCCTGCCTCACTGCACATCCTCGCCACAACGAGAAGTCAGTGACGTGGTTGTGTTCACCGGAACACAACTTTCCTTCGGACTCCATCCGAACTATCACCAGGCATATGTGGCATGAGAAGTGGTTACTGTCACCAATATCACATACATAAAAGAAATGGATTTTCACCATATGTTGATATGCAAGAGTATGACTTCCTCATGAAATAATGTTACTCCATTTAAGTATGTTGATGGAGTTCCTATGTTTTAGTAAACAACACACAACGTATATCATAACGGTGTTCAAGATGCTTGCCTTCAAGTAGAGGGGAGGAGAAATGCATTCCAATTTTTTTTGGAAGTGTTCTCCCTCTTCAAAATCCTAAATGAAATAATAAGAAATCAATACATAGACTCAACACAGCCCTAAAAAGTTGTCTGGAAAATTTTCATATAAATATGAAAATAAACTAGACAGTATTTGGGAAACAACAGAAAAAGAATCAAGTCATTTGGATTAATATTTAAAGAGATGTTGCCAGTCAAAGTTCAGTCAATTCTGTTTTAATAAAAACCAGAAAAAGGAAAACGCATCAGCTCAGAAAACGCTTCCAGGGAAGGGGTGACGTACTTCGGGGAATGCGTCTTCACTTAAACTAGTGGGCGGGGACAAGAAGGGCTGACGGTGGGACCTGCGGGCCCACCTGTCATATTTGACTGGTCTACCCGCCTCCTTCCTCCTTCGCCTGAACGAGGACGGGGCTCCGGTGATCGTCGCTGGCGAGCGACGATGTCCCCCGCGGGTTTGATCATGCAGGCGTGATCAGGAGCCCGAGGCGAACCCGTCGGTACCCTACAGGGCCGCTGCGATGGACGGAGTCGTCGGCGTCGAGCTCCCCCCGAAGAGCTCCGGCGGACTTAACAATGGAGCATCACCCTATGGGCCATCTACAGAGAAATTGATGGTTGGGGTGACTCCGCGAGGTTGAGGTGGTCTCCTGGCTCTGTGGGTTGGGGTTTTAGAGAGGGCACTACAACGAATGCGACAGCGCGGCCGCGGAGGCCACCATTGCCGGAGGAGAGGAAGATGGCCGCTGCTGGTCAAATTGATGTGCGGGATTGGTCTAAGGGGAAGATACGATGCTACCTGAGGCTGAAGGAGCGAGGGGGTTTGTTCATATAGGCGCCAGAGGTCGGTTCGTCGGCTGCCCGAGGATAAGCACGACGGCGGCGTCACTATTGCAGAGTAGGGGGGGTGGGGCTGGCTGGCAGAGTTTGCAGAGGTAGGCGACGAGGTTGTGGACGAGCACGGCAGTCTGGGGTGCTCGGGGGCGCGCCAGGTGGCCCGTACGGCACCGACCACAGCAGGCGGCGATGGCGGCTAGCTCCTGGCTTGTCGGAGACGTGGCGAGGTGCTGTGGCGCCTGTGAGGGAGTGCAGGTCAGGGCTTGGCTCTATGCTGCGAGCTATAGAGGGTCAGGATAAGCTCGGGGGGGACAGGCCAGGGGCGCGGCGGCTCGGGCGCGGCACGTGCAAAACGAGCGCTCTGGCCGCGCTCCGGGCATGCACGGCAGTCGTTCGACGAAATGCCAGGGCGACCAAACTTTCTTGAATGCCAATGCAAATCGACAAATCTGGGTTAGAGGTAGCTAGGAGGTTAGTGGACATGTCTGCGGGGTCAGGGGATCAAGTCAACAATGTCGACTAAAAACTATGCCAAAACTGGCCATGCACACAAGGTGCTCGACAGAATTCCATGGGCATATGGGCATCTCTTCTGGTGGCCAAAATCTCCAGATCAGAGTCTCTTTAGGTGAATGTGATGATGGCAAAGCTAGTTGCGCAAAACCAGAAACTTGCTAGTGCAAGTTTTGCAAATCTTCAGTTCTGGACAGAAAGTGCAGGGCATTGTTTCATGAACCAAAAATATCCCGTTGTCACATCCCTAGTCAGTGCTTGCATTAGGACTAGCTAGAGAGTGCATCATGTTTACTTTTCAAAGAAACTTGAAATGGGAATGACAGAAACCCCAGCACCCCTCTTCTAACAACTAGGGTTTAATGAAATCTTTCCCAATATACCCAAAATGCCCTTCAAAAATGTTCATCATTACTGCCTTGGTCTTAAACCTCTGCCAAAAATGGTGCACAATTTTCTAGGACATCCAAGGTCTCTGGATTAAATCATATGGTATTTGCATTTGGGCATTTAAGTGCTATAAAATAATTTGTGTGCCCAAATAATCATAAACTAAAATGTTCCATGCTGTTCATATTATTTACAGTGGGCATGACTAGTTTTATGAGCTACACAAATGTTCTGGCATTTTTAATAATTCAACACAGTTGCAAAAGAAAATGAAACAGAGAGAAATAGAAAAGAGAGAGAGAAAGAGTTTACCTGGCGCCTAACAGGCCCACCTGCCGGCCCAGCCCAGCCACCGCTCCAGCGAGCTGCTTGGCTCGGCCACGCAGGCAGGCAGGTGCTCGACGGCGGCCGCAACGCGCGCCACGTAGCTGCCCGCCGCCCTGCTTCCTCCCCTCGTCGTTCTGGAGGGTGGGATCGACCACCCACTTCCTCCCCGAGCTCGCTGACACGCTCACTCCTTCCCAGCTCCTCTCCCTCGCCTTCCCCGCACCATGGCCGACGCCGCCGTGCTTGCGCCGTCGTGGTAGCCGCGTCCACCGCCGTCCCTGAGCCCCGTCACCGTGTCCGTCCGCTCCACCGTCCTCGACTACGTCGAGCAGGCTGAGCCCCGAGCGCTCGCCCGCTCTGGAGTCGCCCCCGACCCCGTCTTCCCCAACTCCGGCCGCAGAGATCCCCATCGCCGCCTCGCTCAGCTCCGACCGTCCCCAAGCTCGCCTCGGCGTCTACTGCAACCGCCGTGAGCTCAGCTTCGTCCTCCCCCTCTCCGTTGGCTCTCTCCTGCACTGAACTCACCGCACGAGGCTCACCTGCACGCGCCGCCGCGGAGCTCGTCGCCGACGAGGCTCCGGCCATGTAACGCTCCGACCATCGTTCCCACCAGCTTCACCGTTCCGTGTAGATGCTGTAGGATCACTCCACGCACCTCTACGAGCGCCACACCGTTGTTTTCGACCTCGCCCGAACTCGGGCAGCCGCTAGACTCGTCGCCTGCGTCGTTTCCGGCGACCCCGAGGCCAGCCACCACCACCACTCGACGCGGCTCACTCCCAGCTACCCGTAGGTGTGCTCCGCCGTCGTTTTGGCAGCCGGAGCACAAAACCCGCACCTCACCGCCGCGTTTGGCCTCGCCGGTGGCTAAACGTCGGCGAGTTAGCCCTGTTGACCAAGGGTTTGACCCCCCTGGGCCACTGACATGTGGGCCCTGCCTGCTAGTCAAACCTAGTTTAGTGTTTAATTTAATTTTAATTAGTCAGTTAACTAACTGTGACACTGACCAGTGGGTCCCACTGGTCAGGTTTGACCTGGGCCGCCCTGTTGACTAGCTGACGCCAGCGTGATGTCATGCTGATGCAGTAAAGGATTTTCTGGGATTTTAGATTTAAAAACAATTCAGGAAATTCCAGAAAATGCTTTAAACTTCAAAAAATTATATAAATTCAACAGTAGCTCAGATGGAAAAGATTTATATATGAAAATTGATCAGAAAAATTCAATCTTTCCAATGGCATAGGTTTCATGCATTTTTGAGCAAGTTAACCTTGCTGTTTACATTAAAACATGATAATGCATTTAATTAAATAATAATTTGAGTTTCAATTTGAATCTTTGATTCAAATGGGCTCAAACCCTTCTGGTTATAGTTGCATTAGCCCAAAACACATGCATCTTGCCATATAATGAGCATGCATTGTTGCATTTGTTTGCTTATTGATTGTATCTCCGATATTCTCTGTGTTAGGTCCTGCTCCCGAGGATACTTCTGCGTATCCAGCTGAAGAGCAGTACCCGACAACCACTCTGTCAGGCAAGCAATCATTGATCATTCCGATACAAACCCAATCTTCTCGCTCCTGCTCTCTTTTACTGCATTAAGGCAACAGCGTGTGAACTACTTCTTGCTGTGGTAGTTGAACCCTAATCCCTTGCATGACCTGTCATTGCCACAGTAAATAGTTGAAACCCACTAGCATGTGTAGGAGTTGATTGAGCCATGTGATGTGTGATCCACCATGCTATTTGTTTATGTTGCCTGCTATGCTTAGAGTTGTGTCAGGTCTGGTTCATCTGGGTGATGGATCAGAGTGAAATGATCATACCGGTAAAGAGAAGGAAGTGTGGAACATGTTTGGTAAAGGTATCGATGAAAGGCCATGTAGGAGTACGTGGTGGGTTGTTTCATTGGAACCGTTCATAGGACCCGAGATCTGTATGTGTGGTTCAAGTTCCAGCTACTACCATGCATTGGGCCCGAAACCAATGGACCCTCTCGGCTTATTAATTACCCTCGATCTCTGTCCAGGAGTTGCAACTAGTTTCTGGTGTTTATAGTTTACTGGAAGTCGTGCACAGTGCTGACCCTCGGGGTGGGCTGTGATGCGACAGGTATGTGGCATGGTGTACCGGTTGCCCGTTTGGTGACTCGGGAACCCTGTACACATCGTTTGGGGCCGTAGCGACACCCCGGCTGGATCTCCCCACGGATGGAACCCAAATAGGCGATTAACCTAGACGAGAGACTTGTGTAGTTAGTCAGGTCGTGGCCGACACCTTTGCTGGGCTTCCGCTTGAAGGTTGCCGAGTACATGTCGAGTAAACGGCGATAAGTGGTGGAAGCGTGTGTGAATAAGTACACCCCTGCAGGGTTACCAATCTATTCGAATAGCCGTTGTTCGCGGTACGAACTACTTGGTTACTCTTACAGTTCATAGACAAGATGATGGATACTACTAAAAACCTCAAGGCAAATGTGAGTGTCGTGGATGGCCCTTCCGTAGGATGATGGAAGAGGATCCTCGGCGGTGTATTGTTGTGGTGAGGAGAGGACTCGTGTACGTAGTAATATCTTGCAATCTGTTGAGAGTTGTAGTATAGGTTAGCCAAGAGTCAAAGCTGGCTTTCTGCTATGAACTCCACTACCCCCTGTTGATAATGTTGCATGTATGATAGGTTCTGTTGTAAGACTTCCTGAGTAACTTTGTACTCATGTTTGCTTAATAACTGTTGCAGAGGAGAACCCTGCCGCTTCTGATGGGTTCTACATAGACGTTGACGTCGACGAGTAGCTTGTCACCCAGACGGAGATCTGGAGCTTGTGAAGGGCCTTGTAGATAGTCAGGCTACACCAAGCCTGTTTTATTTTCCAAGTTGTCTGTACTCAGACATGTTAGCTTCCGCTTGTGCTTGTATGACTGTATGACTTGAGTGTTGGGTCATGTGACCCCTACCTGTATGGATATGTTATGTATGGCTCTTGGAGCCTTTTAAATAAAGTACTTTGAGTCATAGAGTTCTGTTGTGATGCAATGTTGTATTTGCACATATTGAGCATATTGTGTGTATGATTGAAATGCTTGGTATGTGTGGGATCCGACACCTAGTTGTTTTCCTTTGGTAGCCTATCTTACAGGGAAATGCCTCCTAGTGCTTCCAATGAGCCTTGGTAGCTTGCTACTTCTCGGAACACGTAGGCTAGCCGGCATGTGTCCTTTTTCGTTCCTGTGTCTGTCCCTTAGGGGAAATGTCACGCGTTGTTCCTTTAAGTCCATGTAGCTTGCTACGACTTGGGTTCATACGTTGACGACCGACACGTTCGTTGCTGGGTCATGGATGCCTGTCTCTATAATTTAGTGCCACTTTTGGTTTATAATTAGCCATGTCGGCCCGGGTTCTCTGTCATATGGATGCTAGCGACACTGTCATATACGTGTGCCAAAATGCGCAAACGGTCCCGGGCCAGGTAAGGTGGCACCCGTGGGGATACCGTGCGTGAGGCCGCAAGGTGATATGACGTGTTACAGCTAGATCAGTGTGACTTAGGATCGGGGTCCTGACAGCGTTGGCATCAGAGCCGGACTGCCTGTAGGTTTCTCAAGCCAAACTGGTCGATGTTGAGTCTAGAAAAATTCTTAGTTATATGTAGGGGAATTGATTGTGTAAGGGAACGTAAGGCTCTTTTTACTCCTTTACCCTATGCCCTTCTGATCTGAGTCAGTCTATTGTTTCTACGGGGATTTAGGACTAGGCCTCTTATCCTTACTAGGTTCACGTGTTACTAATCCGTAGACTCTTAGGATTGTTGGTGTCAAGCCTTAGTTCAGTTTCTACCCTTTTAGTATGATGATTTGTTGGACCCAGAACCTTGATATGATGTTGTTGAGTGGTTATGCTATCATTTGTATGATGTCTCAAATCTTCTTTTGAGCATTTACAGTTGTTATGCTGCCCGATTTCTTCCAGAAACACTAATTCCTTTGCATTATTTCGTGTTTCAGATGTCTGGCCGCACACCTCACCAAGTGGTTCGTTTGACTCGATGCATTAAGGTGCCCGGTCACACGGCCATGCTAGTCCGTGTGCTGACTGAGACCGGTTACCGTTGGTATCCTGAGTACACCGTGGAGGAACAGTACCGGGATTTCAATCAGAGTCAGTATTTCTGCACCGTCCGGATATACCCCTCATATCCCGGAGCTAACGACCCCATCCATTGGTCTTATGGACTCGGGGTTACTATCGAGATGGCAGTGCAGGATGCCGCCTATTCGATGATGACCATCCTCCGGGCTAGGCATGCCCTGTTGTTGAACACTGAGTTATGTTACATGCCAGCCTCACTTCCCGGAGAAGAAGGCTACTACACTGGTCTGTATACCGATGCTGCTCATGAGGAGCCATTGCTTCAGACTACTGTTCAGATGCTGGAGGATAGGGACCGTGAGGTCCGTGCCCTCCGAATGGAGCTGTATAACACTCGAGCCGCCCACTGGACTACTTTGACACGGCTTGCACCTGTTGTGCATGCTGGATATCTGGATATGCGGGATTTGTACCTCGTGCGGACTCGTCTGCCTGATTGTATGGATTGGCGTGACGTTGGGGGTATTACACCTCCACGTGGGCGTCGGTTACCACCAGCATCAGGCCCGAGGCCACATCCATGTGCCTATGGTCCACAACCTTCGAGTGCTCGAGAGTTTCAAGATCCATCTATTCCACTTCCAGGCTACGGTGGTAATCTTTACGAAGATTACTACGGGAATGTCTGAGCTAGACCGTGGCAGTAGTAGTATTGTAGTAGTTGTATTTCCACAGTCCTGCGCGTCTTGTGGAATGTGACTTAGCTAGTACTGAGTTTCGGAGGTGTAGCTAAATAATGTATAGGAGCCTGGAATTCCTCTGATGGGATGTATCGTCTTTCACCGCAGTTGTACTTTAGCCTTGGCTTGTACTAAACTATGTATGGTGTGTATGACCACTGGTGTATATATAGCAGTTTCTATATTACCATGTCGTACGAATGAACATCTCTGCATTCCGTGTCATCCATTACATTCTGCACTCCTATGTCAAGTTTTTGCCATCCTTTTCTAAACCGTTGTTTTGTTTTCCTAGGATGGTCAACACTCGCAACACTCCTGCTACTCAGGAGCAGGGTGAGGCTAGTGGGACTAGAGATGAGAATCTGCCCCAGCCACCCTCCTTGGCTGAAGTTATGCTCGAGGCAGAACGGAACAAGAGAGAGACCAACCGTCTGCTGGAACGCATAGAGCAGAACACTGGGTTTCGTCAGAGGAACGACGTGGTGTCAATCAATGACTTTATCAAGATGTGCCCACCGAAGTTTCATCACTCCACTGAACCCCTGGATGCGGATGACTGGCTTCGTAGTATCACCCACAAGCTACACTCTGCCCGTGTGGCCGAAGCTGACAAGGTTACCTACGCCGCCTATCATCTTGAGGGCCCTGCCAGTCTATGGTGGGAGAACTTTGAGGCTATGCGTCCTGCTGGACAAATCACTACTTCGGTTGAGTTCAGTGAGGCATTCCGTGAACATCACATTTCGGAAGGTCTCATGGATCGCAAGCGGGAGGAATTCTGCAATTTCACCTAGGGCCGGTTAACTGTGGATGGCTATAGTCGCGAGTTTGGCAACTTGGCACGCTATGCACCTGAGGAAGTATCCACCGATGCCAAGAAGCAGGCGAGGTTCCGCAAGGGACTCAGCCCTGAACTTCGTCGAGATCTACGTCTGCACAAGTGCACTTCCTTCCAGAAGCTGGTAAACAAAGCTATCAGTGCTGAGACGGGCGAGACTGATTTCGAGGCCACACGCAAGCATCCTCGAGACTTTGGTTCCTCATCCGACTCTGGCTCTCACAAGCGCCGTGTGTGGGTTCCTAACACTGCTCTGCCACCCAAGTACACACCGAGGCCATCCTATGAGGCGCCTCGTCCAACTCAACAGTATGCACCTGCCAAGACTTATGGAGGACCACCTACCAACTTTGCTCCACGCACCGGCACTGTGACATGCTTCAAGTGTGGAGAACCGGGGCACTACATGCGTGAGTGTCCTCAGAACCAACCAGGAAAACCCATTGGCCATGGTAAGCCAACCGACAAGGTGAATTATGTCAAGCCAATTCCCACTGCACGTGGTCATGTCAACTATGTCTCTGTTGAGGAAGCTTATGAGGATCCTAACGTCGTCCTTGGTACGCTTCTCGTTAATTGCCATCCGGCATCTGTTCTTTTCGATACTGGAGCATCCCATTCGTTCATATCTGAGAGCTATGCTCGAATGCACAACATGACTTTTTGTGACATGCCTACCTCCATGGTTATTCAAACTCCTGGTTCAAAGTGGCAAACCTCTAGGGTAAGCCATGGAAATGAAATTCTTGTCGATAGACTTGTTTTCCTTGCATCTCTAATCGCTCTCAAGTCCTCGGACATAAACATCACCTTGGGTATGGACTGGATGTGACGCCCGAAGACCGACGTCCCAGAAGATTCCAGAAGATTCCAGATGTTCCGGGTTCTCCCGTGTGTTTCTTTTGTGCTTGTGTTATTTATTTTTGCATTGCATCATGTCATCTTGCCATCATGACTTTAATTTTTGCATCTCAACTTAAATAAATCGTGTGGACCTTCGTTCCATTTAAATCGAGGGAAGTGTGACTTCTCTTTATAACATATCCTCCTAATATATGGAGCTAAATAAATATTCCATTCCTTGGAATCACTTATAACACATTTGCACCGTTCTTTAATTTCTTTTGTCCAACTCAACTTCTTTTCTTCCTTTGAAACATTTTAGTAAAATTGGATCGTAATTTTACTTTCTCCATAGATGTTCGAAAATCTGCACATAAATCACATCTAGTGTGTAGGGTCACCTTCTATATTTTCAACTCTTTTGGAGTTCTTTTGAATGGGTTTAAAAATTCAAACATGTCGAGTTATTTTCAACATGTTTGGATTTTACTTCCTCTAGAAAACCTCAGGCCATTTTGTTAAAATTCCTCATATTTTTATCAGTCTAAGAAGAATGGCCTCCTGCCAAAAATTTTGTTCCTAACCCTTCTTTCTTTTCTCTCTCTTTCTTCCTTGTTTTTTTTCTGTATTTAAAAAAAGATGTCCAGCCAGGGCCAGCCGAATTGAGGCCTCTTAGGCCATCCTAGCCGCGGCCTCCTTTTGGCCCAACAGCCGGCCCAGGCCACAGCAGCCTCTTGGGCGCGAAGAACCAGGCCGGCCCATCCATTCCCCTAACCCTAGCGACCTCACCCTCGCTCCTCCTCATCTCCTTAGCCGCCGCAACCCGACCACTCGCTCTTTTCTCGTTCCCTCGCAGCCTTGCCCGATCCCCTCTCGCTCTCTCGCAGCTACGCGCCCCGCCTGACGCCCGAGCGCCCCTCCCATGCGCCCGAACTCCGGTCGCCGTCTCCCTCCAGCCGCACTCCAGCGCTGAGCCTGCGGCCTCCCTTCTCCAGCGCCGCGTCGCGCCGTCCTCCGCCCCTGCATCCTCGTCCGTGCCATGGCCCCGCGCCCCTCCTCATCAGCCCGCGCCCCCTCCTCGGCTAGGCAGCGCCACGCGCCGCACCATCCGTGCTCCAGGCCGTCTCCTTGCCATGGCCTCGAGCACCTCCAGCCGCCATGGACGGGGCGGAGCCGCTTTTCCTTCGCCGCGGCCATCCTCCCTCCAGCTTCGGCCAGGAGCTGCCGCCGTCCTTCTCCCCATCGCCAGGCCGAGCAGCTCCCCGCGAGCCTAGCTCTCCCCGCCCCTCCTCGGCCAGGAGCTGCCGCCCGAGGGCTGCAGCCACCTCCGCCAAGGCCGAGCGCCTCGACACCTTGCGTGTTGCCTCTCCAGCCGCATCGACCCGCACCAGGCTGCCGTGAAGTCCCACGTCGCCATCCAGGACCTGACCGCTGCTTCTCTGCTTCATGGCGCCATGGCCTCTGCCTCCTTTGGACTGACCCGTTGCTGCCATGCACAACCTCTGTTGTGCCCTGTTGTGCGTGCACTTTGCTACCTAGCACTTTTGACGCCAAGCACCAGGACGACGAGGACCGTCAAGTTCATCTACCGTGTTTCCGGAATCACCAAGTACCACGACGATGCGCCAAGTACCTCTACACGTGACCCGAACCTCTACGAGTGTGTACATCTACAGAAAAACGAGCTCCGTGAACGACTACCGTCGCCGTGTACCACTACCGTCGCCCCGAAGACGTCCGATGCCGCGACAAGTACCTCTCCGAAAACGGAATGTGAACGACTACTTCGTTGACGACCTCGTGAATGACTACTTCCTCTACGACCCGTGTACCACTACGTCCACTACTTCCTCTACGACCTCAAACCCCTCCGATAACGAATGTTCCGACGGTATAACCCCGAGACGATGCCCGTGGATGAATGCATGTGTTGTATGTGATGTTTCCCTTGTGTGCTCCGTGCCCATATCATATTTTGTCGTCCTCCTTGGTTGCCTCGTCACCGACCCGTGGGAACCCGGTGACGGGATCACCCCACCTTTCTCCTTGACACGCTCTCTGCCACCTTTTCTTTTGCACCGGTCTCTCAACGAGTTACCGGAACCGAGATGTTGCGTTGCATCATTTTCGGATCGTTGCCGTGGCACCCTTTTCCTTTCACCATGGTGACAATACGTCATATCTCTTCATGTTTACCTTTAATTAATAAATTGCATAAACTTGATCATGTCATCCGCATCATGTTAACAACATTTAAAATGTGTGTTTTGTTGTTGCTTTAATAATTGCTAAACATGCTTATGGGGTTTTTCCCGGAATTGTTGTTGTTATTTCCGGCCTCATTTAAAATGTCTAAATAGGTAGTTTGCTTTTGTTTCACCTCTTGCCATGTTAACAAACATTTAATCTTGTCTTGTAAATAAACGAGAGTCAATAAAATAATTAAATGTGGTGTTTCGTCGATATGCAACTCGTTGCATATTGAGCTCCACTTAACTTGTAGTTTGGTTTGTGCACTTTGCCATTGCCATGCATATTTAAGCCGGACATGCATCATACTTGGATGTGCATCGTATGCCATGTTTATGCTTGTGTGTTTACCGTGTTGTTTGCTTCTTTCCGGTTGTTTCTCTTGTTAGCTTCGGTTCCGTTCCGGAGTTGTGAGGTTCTGTTCAACTACTTCATGGACTTGTTCTTCTCCCTCACGGAATCCCATGCAATATGATAATACCCTTGGATACCTTTACTACCATTGCCATGCTTAGTTCTCTCGATGCTATCGTTACATGTCACGCTACCCATCTTTTATGTCAGCATCTCCTTGTTGCCATGAAACCTCTAACCTTTGACACCTTCCTAGCAAAACCACTGTTTGGCTATGTTACCCGCTTGCTCAGCCCCTCTTATAGCGTTGTTAGTTGCAGGTGAAGATGAGGATCGTTCCAGGAGGGAGCTTGTTGTTGGTATATCACAATATCTATTATTATTATTAACACACCTATATACTGGGCATGGGTGGAAGGCTTGGCCTTTTGCTCGGTGTTTTGTTCCACTCATGCCACCTTAGGCGCCGATAAACCGGCATTATGTTCCTTGATTTTGCGTTCCTTACACGATGGGTGGATGGGGACCCCTTGACAGTTCGACTTTGAATAAAACTCCTCCAGCAAGGCCGAACATTGGTTTTTAATTTGCTCATAATAACAACTTAATTAATTAATTAAATTTGCATGGGGGTGGCGTCCCCGGGTTCTTAATTCTACATAGCAGGGGGGGCCAGTGCTGATGGTGTTGGTCCCAAACGGGCGGACTGCGGGAACCACCACGGGGAAACTCAAGGTTTGGTTCCTGTAGGATGTCCCATCCGGTCGTGGCCTGAGATGAGATACGCGCGGCTACTATCAGGGTGTCGGCACGCCGGGAGGTCTTGCTGGACTTGTTTTACCTTTGTCGAAATGTCATGTGCACTGGGATGCCGAGCCTGATCGAATTTCCCTAAGATAAGAAGTAATGATATTATATTTATCACTTCAGCTAATCGTGAGAGCTTGTGATGGGCTAAGTTGGGACACCCCTGCAGGGTTATGATCTTTCGAAAGCCGTGCCCGCGGTTATGTGGCAGATTGAAATTTGTTAATGTCCGGTTGTAGAAAACTTGACAGAGGATCCGAAGTAAAACACACAACTGTGTGAGTAACCGTGACTGTCTCTTTTCACTTTGATAAGAGAACACGGTGGGGTTATGTTTGACTCGTATGTAGTTAGGATCTTTAGCGATCTCTACTAGTTTGCGACCGTTTGCGTAGATGCTCATCTTATTCTTGTACTCGTAAGTTAGCCACCTTATTATGCTTAGCCGCTGCTGCAACCTCACCACTTTACCTCCTCCTACGCATAAAGCTTTGCTAGTTTTGATACCCATGGTTATGGGGTTGCTGAGTCCTCGTGGCGAACAGATACTACAACACCAGATGCAGGTTCAGCCGAGTTTGATGCAGGAGCTGGTTCAAGTACTTCACTGGGAGCTCGATGAAGAGAGTGGCCGTATGTGTATGGCGTTTTCGAGGATCAGTAGTGGTTTCTACTAGGGGCGATTTGGACCTGTGGCTTTATGTTTTGGTATCTTTCTTTTGGATCTTCACCCGTAGTCGGGTTGTGATGTTTTGAATGATGTTTTGCTTATGTAATGTATTGTGTGAAGTGGCGAGTGTAAGCCAACTATCTCCTTTTGCAATTTAATCCCTCTTTTACATGAGTCGTGCAAAGATACCAAACTTGAGATCATTCCAGAATGGGCTTATACCTTTAAGTCGTGCCTCGACACGTAGGAGGTATAGTCCCATCCTGGGCATTACAAGTTGGTATCAGAGCCTTCTCCGACCTAGAAGCCCCCACTGATTGATCGAATCGTTGACGGTTGAGTCTAGGCACACACTTAAAATGTTTTGAGTCCTATATATATATCGAGGAGTAGGATTTCTTTTGCTCCTCATCTCTTTTCACTCTGGTGAGGACTCCTGATGATTAATTTTATCTCTTCTACTCTCAAAAATGCACCAATTTTTTTTTAGGATCACGCGAGTATTGTTTGGATTGTTCCGATGTCTTTGTGACGAGAACATTGTTCTCGATGCCTCCTGTCATTAGGGGTTGTGGCAGTGTCCCGGGGAGTTGAGCTCCGAGGTGTTATCGTCACAAATATATCGCAGCAGTTCTGGAATACTTAAGACGGCCGACATCGAAAACTCTCCTATGCGGTTAGTGGCAAGATAACCCCGACATCACCCAGTACTGGGGAGGTAGTTCGGGAGTATTGCCATGGCTTCTATAGTAGATGCGTTTCGAAGGTCCGAGGTAAACGGTTTCCGAAAACAACTGGTTATGTGTTGAAGGATGGATACAGCTGGATGTAGGATTAGAGTTGAGTGCGCGGTGCTTCCCTGTATCCCCAACACCTGATTGCATAACTGGAAACTTTAGGAAATTAATTGGTGGGTTCATCTAGTAGCTCGTAGGCATTCTTCCAACGGATGCACGATATGAAGTTCGGGGTTCTGCATTGAGTGAAGTGGTTTTATGGGCTTGTTCCGATCGGGAGTTGCATCTTAAATGGTCCTTTGCTATGCTGATCCGGGGATTGCAAAACCCTTTTGTAACACGTTCCATGAGCTTTCAGCACGAATATGTGGGACGAAACTTCTATCTTGTATTTGTTCTATCTGCGCCTTGTTGTTTTATTTATCTTTTGTTCTCCCTAGTGGCTTCTCGACAAGTTGATGTACCTGCGGAATTCATTCGTTCAATTCTCTGTTCGAATGATATTGTGAAGATTCTGTTGCAACATATATATCCTTGTTTTTGTTTTGATTCTGGTATTCGAGTTGCTTCGATGTCAAATGTTGATTCCATACCTTTCCTAATCGGTGTTCTCATATTTCTATGGGAGTGCTAATTCTTCTTGACCATCGAGATCTTCATGTTAATCCTTCTCAACCGGTGTGCCTCCTCTTCAAGTTATTCCATACGGACGCCGTTGAGAAATCTGACGATTTGTCTGTTTCATTCATCCCAAGTTGTCTTTGTTTCCCCGCCCTCCCTCCCTTTTTCTTCTTGGAGCCAGAGTCCCTAATGAAGTATCCATTTTATTCATGTGATATTTCTTCATTCATTTCCTTCAACGTTCTTATCCGGTGATTTATCGTGAAGATGCACAAGAGCTTCAAGTTCATCATTCTTTTGTTCTCAAATTCTGCCGGTGGATGTAATTCAAGATTTCGGTGTTGATCTTATCCTTTTTCCTCTTTTCACAATGCTTTCTTATTCCGGTTCACCAATTAATCATTCTCCTCTTGCTATTCATATCCGGAGTGCCGAAGATTCATAATTCCATTCTTAATCCTTTCAAGCTATTTTGAGGATTGTTATCTTACTCAAGCCATTTAATTCAACCGGTGCAATATCTCTTAAGCAATCTTTTTCAACGGTGGTTTCCTTGAGTGGGCCCTAACCCACAGGTCTTTTCCCAGGATCTTACCTGACTCTTCTATTTTTTCCGGAGTTATACTCAAATTCTTTTCAAAGTGTGACGTAAGAATGAATCCCATCAGTCACAGTCCTTCTCCACGACCATTTTCAAATTCTTTTTCATCATTGGTTCAACCTTTTAATTCTTCATTATGGAGGGCCTATACAATTCTTCAAGGTGGTTCTCATTGTCATTCTCAGCATTTGAAGACCGGAGAGATGTTTCTCTTAAATCTTGGCCCGTTCTCTTGAAGATTCGTGGTTCTAGCTTCTTGCCATCCTCATTATTGTTCAGATTGTGAGGAATTCTTTTTATAACCATCCGAAGCTTTTCATTAATCTTTTCCATTGTGATCCTCCGAAGGCCATCATTTCAGAATATTTCTTCGTTCTTAGTTTTCAACTTCGTCCTCCAAATATTCTTCATTGATGCCATTTCGTTCGTCTCCATATTCTTACGGTGGTTCTTTCAAGATTACCCTTCCATTGTTATTGTTTTAATTCATTTGTTCTTTTCCTAGCCCTACCGGTGGTTCGTTGAAGATTTACCCAAGTTTGTGCGAGATCTCTCTTTAATTCTTTGCAACGAGAATAAGTAGGATGCCAAATCCTTTGGTTGTCATCAAGTTAAATTGGTGAAGGATATGCATAACATAAATCTTACTCTAGTTTCTTCCAAGAGGTTAATCCCTTCCTTCGGAGTTTGTTCAGAAGGAATATATCCTTGGTTCTAAGTTGTTCATCTTGTTTTCCGGAGCTCCAAGTTATTTAATTATATCATTCCAAAGATCCATCTAATTCATCACAGGCCTTGATTCTTATTCTTTTCATCTTTCACTTCTCATGCTTTCATTACCGGAGTTCTCATGGTGGTTCATCAAGATTTATTTCATTCTCGAAGTCTTCATCAAGATTCTTGTTGGAGCTCAAGCATTCTTCATCATGCTTTCCAATTGCAATCCTGTCTACCTTATCTTTTCAGATGGTGTTATGTCATTCTTGACAATTCCTTCATGTTTCATGATTCACGAGTATCAAGAATGAGATATTTAAACCCATCATTTTCTTTGTTCAGGAGATCTTCCAACCATTCAATTTAATCGTTGGAGTAATCTTGGGTTTTATTTCATCTAAAAGATTTCCCTAAGGATTGTTGCTATTATGGTGCTTATAAATGACCCAAGTTCTTCATTTATCATTCCGGTGAAATAAGTTTATCGTCTCCTTGTTGATCTCAATCCAATCAATTGTTTCCGTTAGTGGCAGCATGTCACCTCTTAATTTTGAGATGTTTTCCATAAGCCCACATCAAGCTTATTCGTTTTCGTTGTTGATTTTTTTTAAAATCAACTCCGTTCAACCCTTCTTCGTAAGGATGCTCTTTCAAATTCAATTTTGGGAGAAGTTGTCTGTTCTTCAACGTTCTTTTCTTTCCAACGATCTTGCATCTATTCTTTCGTTCCGGAGGCTTTGTGATATTGCTCTCTTTGACCATCATCTCGTTTTTATCAAGATCATATTCTCCCTTGCTTGTCTATTTAACCGGAGTGTTGTGTCCTCCATTCAAGTTCCGTCATCTTATCAAGTTTTAACTCTCTTTTAAATGGAGGCTGTCTGAATCCTTCTTACCCCTTGTGCCATTCTTTAAATTGTTTCAGAGGCAGTGTGTTGTTGATTTCATCAAGATCATCCAATCTTCTCAAGTTCTTGTTAATTCCTTCGATTTTCAGACGGAGTGCTGTCCAAATTATTTCGTTCCTATTCCTTGGCTATACCATTGCGGTTTCTTATTCTTTTGGTTCGTAAGCTCTTGTTTCACGTCGCTCAACCTACAAGGTTCTCATAGTGTTCCTTGTTCCTCCTTTTACCGGAGTGCTCTTAACTTCGTTCATCTCTATTGTATTTTTTCCTTCAAGATTGTTCAACCTCTCAAGGTTCTTTGGTTTCACTCGTCTGTCAAAGAAGCAACTTTGTTTTACCCCTTCCTCTTCTGTTTTTACCCGGTGCCATCTCTAGGATCTCGGGTCGAGATCCTCTGTTAGTGTGGGAGAGTTGTGACGCCCGAAGACCGACGTCCCAGAAGATTCCAGAGGATTCCAGATGTTCCGGGTTGTCCCGTGTGTTTCTTTTGTGCTTGTGTTATTTATTTTTGCATTGCATCATGTCATCATGCCATCATGACTTTAATTTTTGCATCTCAACTTAAATAAATCGTGTGGACCTTTGGTCCATTTAAATCGAGGGAAGTGTGACTTCTCTTTATAACATACCCTCCTAATATATGGAGCTAAATAAATATTCCATTCCTTGGAATCACTTATAACACATTTGCACCGTTCTTTAATTTCTTTTGTCCAACTCAACTTCTTTTCTTCCTTTGAAACATTTTAGTAAAATTGGATCGCAATTTTACTTTCTCCATAGATGTTCGAAAATATGCCCATAAATCACATCTAGTGTGTAGGGTCACCTTCTATATTTTCAAGTCTTTTGGAGTTCTTTTGAATGGGTTTAAAAATTCAAACATGTCGAGTTATTTTGTTTGGATTTTACTTCCTCTAGAAAACCTTAGGCCATTTTGTTAAAATTCCTCATATTTTTATGAGTCTAAGAAGATTGGCCTCCTGCCGAAAATTCTGTTCCTAACCCTTCTTTCTTTTTCTCGTTCTTTCTTCCTTGTTTTTTTTCTGTATTTGAAAAAAGCTGTCCAGCCAGGGCCAGCCGAACTGAGGCCTCTTAGGCCATCCCAGCCGCGGCCTCCTTTTGGCCCAACAGCCGGCCCAGGCCACAGCAGCCTCTTGGGCCCGAAGAACCAGGCCGGCCCATCCATTCCCCTAACCCTAGCGACCTCACCCTCGCTCCTCCTCATCCCCTCAGCCGCCGCAACCCGACCGCTCGCTCTTCTCGTTCCCTCGCAGCCTTGCCCGATCCCCTCTCGCTCTCTCGCAGCTGCGCGCCCCGCCTGACGCCCGAGCGCCCCTCCCGTGCGCCCGAACTCCGGTCGCCATCTCCCTCCAGCCGCACTCCAGCGCCGAGCCTGCGGCCTCCCTTCTCCAGCACCGCGTCGCGCCGTCCTCCGCCCCTGCTTCCTCGTCCGCGCCATGGCCCCGCGCCCCTCCTCTCCAGCCCGCGCCCCCTCCTCGGCCAGGCAGCGCCACGCGACGCGCCCTCCGTGCTCCAGGCCGTCTCCTCGCCATGGCCTCGAGCACCTCCAGCCGCCATGGACGGGGCGGAGCCGCTTTTCCTTCGCCGCGGCCATCCTCCCTCCAGCTTCGGCCAGGAGCTGCCGCCGTCCTTCTCCCCGTCGCCAGGCCGAGCAGCTCCCCGCGTGCCCAGCTCTCCGCGCCCCTCCTCGGCCAGGAGCTGCCGCCCGAGGGCTGCAGCCACCTCCGCCAAGGCCGAGCGCCTCGACCCCTTGCGTGTTGCCTCTCCAGCCGCATCGACCCGCACCAGGCTGCCGTGAAGTCCCGCATCGCCATCCAGGACCTGACCGCTGCTTCTCTGCTTCATGGCGCCATGGCCTCTGCCTCCTTTGGACTGACCCGTTGCTGCCATGCACAACCTCTGTTGTGCCCTGTTGTGCGTGCACTTTGCGGCCTAGCACTTTTGACGCCAAGCACCAGGACGACGAGGACCGTCAAGTTCATCTACCGTGTTTCCGGAATCGCCAAGTACCACGACGATGCGCCAAGTACCTCTACACGTGACCCGAACCTCTACGAGTGTGTACATCTACAGAAAAACGAGCTCCGTGAACGGCTACCGTCGCCGTGTACCACTACCGTCGCCCCGAAGACGTCCGATGCCGCGACAAGTACCTCTCCGAAAACGGAATGTGAACGACTACTTCGTTGACGACCTCGTGAATGACTACTTCCTCTACGACCCGTGTACCACTACGTCCACTCCTTCCTCTACGAGCTCAAACCCCTCCGAGAACGAATGTTCCGAAGGTATATCCCCGAGACGATGCCCGTGGATGAATGCATGTGTTGTATGAGATGTTTCCCTTGTGTGCTCCGTGCCCATATCATCTTTTGTCGTGCTCCTCGGTTGCCTCGTCGCTGACCCGTGGGAACCCGGTGACGGGATCACCCCACCTTTCTCCTTGACACGCTCTCCGCCACCTTTTCTTTTGCACCGGTCTCTCAACGAGTTACCGGAACCGAGATGTTGCGTTGCATCATTTTCGGATCGTTGCCGTGGCACCCTTTTCCTTTCACCATGGTGACAATACGTCATATCTCTTCATGTTAACCTTTAATTAATAAATTGCATAAACTTGATCATGTCATCCGCATCATGTTAACAACATTTAAAATGTGTGTTTTGTTGTTGCTTTAATAATTGCTAAACATGCTTATGGGGTTTTTCCCGGAATTGTTGTTGTTATTTCCGGCCTCATTTAAAATGTCTAAATAGGTAGTTTGCTTTTGTTTCACCTCTTGCCATGTTAACAAACATTTAATCTTGTCTTGTAAATAAACGAGAGTCAATAAAATAATTAAATGTGGTGTTTCGTCAATATGCAACTCGTTGCATATTGAGCTCCACTTAACTTGTAGTTTTGTTTGTGCACTTTGCCATTGCCATGCATATTTAAACCGGACATGCATCATACTTGGATGTGCATCGTATGCCATGTTTATGCTTGTGTGTTTACCATGTTGGTTGCTTCTTTCCGATTGCTTCTCTTGTTAGCTTCGGTTCCGTTCCGGAGTTGTGAGGTTATGTTCAACTACTTCATGGACTTGTTCTTCTCCCTCACGGAATCCCAGGCAAGATGATCATACCCTTGGATACCTTTACTACCATTGCCATGCTTAGTTGTCTCGATGCTATCGTTACATGTCGCGCTACCCATCTTTTATGTCAGCCTCTCCTTGTTGCCATGAAACCTCTAACCTATGTCACCTACCTAGCAAAACCACTGTTTGGCTATGTTACCCGCTTGCTCAGCCCCTCTTATAGCGTTGTTAGTTGCAGGTGAAGATGAGGATCATTCCAGGAGGGAACTTGTTGTTGGTATATCACAATATATATTATTATTATTAACACACCTATATACTGGGCATGGGTGGAAGGCTTGGCCTTTTGCTCGGTGTTTTGTTCCACTCATGCCACCTTAGGCGCTGATAAACCGGCATTATGTTCCTTGATTTTGCGTTCCTTACACGATGGGTGGATGGGGACCTCTTGACAGTTCGACTTTGAATAAAACTCTTCCAGCAAGGCCCAACATTGGTTTTTAATTTTCTCATAATAACAACTTAATTAATTAATTAAATTTGCATAGGGGGTCGCATCCCCGGTTTCTTAATTCTACATAGCAGGGAGGGCCAGTGCTGATGGTGTTGGTCCCAAACGGGCGGACTGCGGGAACCACCACGGGGAAACTCGAGGTTTGGTTCATGTAGGATGTCCCATCCAGTCGTGGCCTGAGACGAGATACGCGCGGCTACTATCAGGGTGTCGGCACGCCGGGAGGTCTTGCTGGACTTGTTTTACCATTGTCGAAATGTCTTGTGCACTGGGATGCCGAGCCTGATCGGATTTCCCTAAGATAAGGAGTGATGATATTATATTTATCACTTCAGCTAATCGTGAGAGCTTGTGATGGGCTAAGTTGGGACACCCCTGCAGGGTTATGATCTTTCGAAAGCCGTG
Source organism: Secale cereale (assembly GCA_902687465.1). Classification (NCBI taxonomy): domain Eukaryota; kingdom Viridiplantae; phylum Streptophyta; class Magnoliopsida; order Poales; family Poaceae; genus Secale; species Secale cereale. The sequence goes on from LR738713.1 coordinate 218,786,806, forward strand.
CCCGCGGTTATGTGGCAGATTGAAATTTGTTAATGTCCGGTTGTAGAAAACTTGACAGAGGATCCGAAGCAAAACACACAACTGTGTGAGTAACCGTGACTGTCTCTTTTCACTTTGAGAAGAGAACACGGTGGGGTTATGTTTGACTCGTATGTAGTTAGGATCTTTAGCGATCTCTACTAGTTTGCGACCATTTGCGTAGATGCTCATCTTATTCTTGTACTCGTAAGTTAGCCACCATATTATGCTTAGCCGCTGCTGCAACCTCACCAGTTTACCTCCTCCTACCCATAAAGCTTTGCTAGTTTTGATACCCATGGTTATGGGATTGCTGAGTCCTCGTGGCTCACAGATACTACAACACCAGATGCAGGTTCAGCCGAGTTTGATGCAGGAGCTGGTTCACGTACTTCACTGGGAGCTCGATGAAGAGAGTGGCCGTATGTGTATGGCATTTTCGACGATCAGTAGTGGTTTCTACTAGGGGCGATTTTGACCTGTGGCTTTATGTTTTGGTATCTTTCTTTTGGATCTTCACCCGTAGTCGGGTTGTGATGTTTTGAATGATGTTTTCCTTATGTGATGTATTGTGTGAAGTGGCGAGTGTAAGCCAACTATCTCCTTTTGCAATTTAATCCCTCTTTTACATGAGTCGTGCAAAGATACCAAACTTGAGATCATTCCAGAATGGGCTTATACCTTTAAGTCGTGTCTCGACACGTAGGAGGTATAGTCCCATCCTAGGCATTACACTGGATGACAACTCATTACGCCAAGATTGATTGCTACACTAGGACCGTTCAACTTACACACCCATCCGGCAAGACAGTCAATGTCTTGACCCGAAGGGCCGAGCGTCAGCTTTACTCTCTTAATGCCAGCCCTCTACCATAAGTCGAAGATATCCCGGTAGTCCATTACTTTTCAGATGTTTTTCCAGAAGAACTGCCAGGTGTTCCACCTGACAGAGATGTCGAGTTCGTGATAGATCTTATTCCAGGAACTGTCCCAATCTCTAGGAGACCTTATAAGATGGCACCCCTAGAATTAGCTGAGCTTAAGAAAAAACTCGATGAGTCCTTGAAAAAGGGTTTCATCCGTCCTAGTTCTTCCCCTTGGGCTTGTCCCATACTCTTTGTCAAGAAGAAGGATGGAACGGAACGGATGGTTGTAGATTACCGACCTATATATCTGGTCACCATAAAGAACAAGTATCCGCTCCCCAGGATCAACGACCTGTATGATCAGCTCGCTGGATCCTCAGTCTTTTCCAAAATGGATTTGAGGTTGGGCTACCATCAAATCAAAATCAAGAACGTGGACATTCCTAAAACGGCTTTTGTTACTCGTTATAGCCAATATGAGTACACCGTCATGTCCTTCGGATTAACCAATGCCCCAGCCACCTTCTCCCGGCTAATGAATTCTATATTCATGGAGTACTTGGATAAATTCGTCGTGGTATACCTCGATGATATACTCATTTACTCCAAGAAAAAGGAAGATCATGCCGAGCATCTAAGGCTGGTATTGACGAAACTTCGAGAGCACCGCCTTTATGCCAAATTCTCTAAATGTGAATTTTGGTTGCCGGAAGTGACCTATCTAGGTCATGTGATCTCTGGCAAGGGTATTGCTATCAATCCCGAGCGAGTTCAAGCCGTCCTTGATTGGACTCCCCCTAAATCGGTCAAGCAAGTTAGGAGTTTCCTTGGCTTAGTGAGCTATTGCCGACGCTTCGTCGAGAACTTCTCCAAGGTTGCTAAACCTCTAACTGAACTCCTCAAGAAAGATAAAAGGTTTGAGTGGACCCCACAGTACGAGTCCAGTTTTCAGGAACTGAAAAGACGCCTGACATCTACACCCGTACTGGTACCACCAGACTTTTCCAAAGATTTTATTATCTACTGCGACGCCTCGCGACAAGGACTAGGTTGCATACTCATGCAAGATCATCAAGTGATTGCATACGCATCTCGACAGTTGCGTCCACATGAGGATAACTATCCTACCCATGATCTAGAGCTTGCAGCTATAGTTCACGCACTCAAAACATGGCGACATTACCTTCTTGGTAATCGCTGTGAAATCTTCACTGATCACCAAAGTCTAAAGTACATTTTCACCCAACCGGATCTAAATCTCAAGCAAAGACGTTGGGTTGAGTTGCTCACAGATTATGACTTAGGAATCACTTACACCCCTGGGAAGGCCAATGTCATGGCCGACGCACTAAGTCGTAAGTCTTATTGTAACAACTTGATGTTACAACAAGGGCAACCACTTCTCCACGAGGAATTTCGTAAGCTTAACCTTCACATTGTTCCTCGAGGTTTCCTTTCCACCTTGGTGGCGGAACCTACCCTTACGGATCAGGTCATCAAAGCACAGAAGGTTGATCCGGTAATCTCCCGTATTAAGAGGAACATCAAGAAAGGAGTCGCGGGATGTTTCTCAATTGATGATCAAGGAATCGTACTATTTAGCAACCGCTTAGTGGTTCCTAAGGTACGAAACCTGAGACGGTTGATCCTTAAGGAGGCTCATGAATCTCCTCTCACGATTCATCCCGGTAGTACCAAAATGTATCAGGACCTATGACAGAGGTTCTGGTGGACTAGGATGAAGAGAGAAATCGCTCAGTTCATTGCTAACTGCGACGTTTGTCGTCGAGTAAAAGTAGAACATCAACGGCCCGCTGGCACCCTTCAACCTTTAGCTATTCCTGAATGGAAATGGGACAAGGTCGGTATGGACTTCATTACCCAGTTTCCCAGGACCAGGAAAGGGAATAATGCTATCTTCGTCGTTATCGACCGCCTCTCCAAAGTAGCCCACTTTCTACCTGTTCGAGAAAGTATAACCGCTAGCCAGCTAGCAGATTTGTATATCTCTCGAATAGTATCACTTCATGGTGTGCCATTGGAGATTAACTCAGACTGTGGAAGTCTTTTCACTTCACGATTCTGGGAAAGTTTCCAGAATGCTATGGTAACTCATCTCTCTTTCAGCACCGCCTTCCATCCTCAGTCAAGTGGTCAAGTGGAACGAGTCAATCAAATTCTGGAAGATATGCTTCGAGCCTCTGTCATCTCTTTCGGTATGGAATGGGAGAAGTGTATTCCATTTGACGAATTCTCTTATAACAATAGTTATCAAGCCAGCTTGGGCAAGGCTCCCTTCGAAGTTCTATATGGACGAAGATGTCGAACAACTCTTAACTGGTCAGAAACCGGGGAAAGACAATTCTTTGGTCCGGATATGATCCAGGAAGCAGAAGAGCAAGTTCGCATCGTTCGTGAGAAATTGAAAACATCTCAGTCTCGCCAGAAGAGCCAATATGATAGTCATCATAAGGCTGTGACTTTTGAAGTCGGCGATAAGGCTTACCTTCGGGTTACTCCTCTTAAGGGAACCCATCGCTTCGGTATCAAAGGCAAATTGGCCCCTCGTTACATTGGTCCTTTTTGCATTCTTGCCAAACGAGGAGAAGTTGCCTACCAATTGGAACTACCTCCGCACCTCTCCAGAGTTCACGATGTCTTCCGTATCTCAACTCAGGCGTTGCTTCTCGGATCCTATCCGCGGAGTGGACCACGAAACGCTTGATCTCCAGGACAATCTCACATATCGAGAATACCCCGTTCGTATTCTTAGTCAAACTGAGTGCACCAGTCGACGCCACAATATCAAGTTTCTCAAGGTTCAATGGTCACAACATTCCGAGAGTGAAGCTACCTGGGAAAGGGAGGATCGTCGTCGACTTGAGTACCCCACCCTCTTTCCGGAGGAACCCGAATCTCGGGACGCGATTCTTTTGAGTGGGGGTGAGTTGTCACATCCCTAGTCAGTGCTTGCATTAGGACTAGCTAGAGTGTGCATCATGTTTACTTTTCCAAGAAACTTGAAATGGGAATGACAGAAACCCCAGCACCCCTCTTCTAACAACTAGGGTTTAATAAAATCTTTCCCAATGTACCCGAAATGCCCTTCAAAAATGTTCATCATTTCTGCCTTGGTCTTAAACCTCTGCCAAAAATGGTGCACAATTTTCTAGGACATCCAAGGTCTCTAGATTAAATCATATGGTATTTGCATTTGGGCATTTAAGTGCTATAAAATAATTTGTGTGCCCAAATAATCATAAACTAAAATGTTCCATGCTGTTCATATTATTTACAGTGGGCATGACTAGTTTTATGAGCTACAAAAATGTTCTGGCATTTTTAATAATTCAACACAGTTGCAAAAGAAAATGAAACAGAAAGAAATAGAAAAGAGAGAGAGAAAGAGTTTACCTGGCGCCTAACAGGCCCACCTGCCGGCCCAGCCCAGCCACCGCTCCAGCGAGCTGCTTGGCTCGGCCAGGCAGGCAGGCAGGTGCTCGACGGCGGCCGCAGCGCGCGCCACGCAGCTGCCCGCCGCCCTGCTTCCTCCCCTCGCCGTTCTGGAGGGTGGGACCGACCACCCACTTCCTCCCCGAGCTCGCTGACACGCTCACTCCTTCCCAGCTCCTCTCCCTCGCCTTCCCCGCACCATGGCCGACGCCGCCGTGCTTGCGCCGTCGTGGTAGTCGCGTCCACCGCCGTCCCTGAGCCCCGTCACCGTGTCCGTCCGCTCCACCGTCCTCGACTACGTCGAGCAGGCTGAGCCCCGAGCGCTCGCCCGCTCTGGAGTCGCCCCCGACCCCGTCTTCCCCAACTCCGGCCGCAGAGATCCCCATCGCCGCCCCGCTCAGCTCCGACCGTCCCCAAGCTCGCCTCGGCGTCTACTGCAACCACCGTGAGCTCAGCTTCGTCCTCCCCCTCTCCGTTGGCTCTCTCCTGCACTGAACTCACCGCACGAGGCTCACCTGCACGCGCCGCCGCGGAGCTCGTCGCCGACTAGGCTCCGGCCATCTAACGCTCCGGCCATCGTGCCCACCAGCTTCACCGTTCCGTGTAGATGTTGTAGGATCACTCCATGCACCTCTACGAGCGCCGCACCGTTGTTTTCGACCTCGCCTGAACTCCGGCAGCCGCTGGACTCGTCGCCGGCGTCGTTTCCGGCGACCCCGAGGCCAGCCACCACCACCACTCGACGCGGCTCACTCCCAGCTACCCGTAGGTGTGCTCCGTCGTCGTTTTGGCAGCCGGAGCACAAAACCCGCACCTCACCGCCGCGTTTGGCCTCGCCGGCGGCTAAACGCCGGCGAGTTAGCCCTGTTGACCAAGGGTTTGACCCCCTGGGTCACTGACATGTGGGCCCTGCCTGCTAGTCAAACCTAGTTTAGTGTTTAATTTAATTTTAATTAGTCAGTTAACTAACTGTGACACTGACCAGTGGGTCCCACTGGTCAGGTTTGACCTGGGCCGCCCTGTTGACTGGCTGACGTCAGCATGATGTCATGCTAACGTATTAAAGGATTTTCTGGGATTTTAGATTTAAAAGCAATTCAGGAAATTCCAGAAAATGCTTTAAACTTCAAAAAACCATATAAATTCAACAGTAGCTCAGATGGAAAAGATTTATATATGAAAATTGATAAATAAAAAATCAATCTTTCAATGGCACTGGTTGCATGCATGTTTGAGCAAGTTAACCTTGTTGTTTACATTAAAACATGATAATGCATTTAATTAAATAATAGTTTGAGTTTCAATTTGAATCTTTGATTCAAATGGGCTCAAACCCTTCTGGTTATAGTTGCATTATCCCAAAACACATGCATCTTGCCATATCATGAGCATGCATCATATTGTTGCATTTGTTTGCTTATTGATTGTATCGCCGATATTCTCCGTGTTAGGTCCTGCTCCCGAGGATACTTCTGCGTATCCAGCTGAAGAGCAGTACCCGACAACCACTCTATCAGGCAAGCAATCATTGATCATTCCGATACAAACCCAATCTTCTCGCTCCTGCTCTCTTTTACTGCATTAAGGCAACATCGTGTGAACTGCTTCTTGCTGCGGTAGTTGAACCCTAATCCCTTGCATGACCTGTCATTGCCACAGTAAATAGTTGAAACCCAGTAGCATGTGTAGGAGTTGATTGAGCCATGTGATGTGTGGTCCACCATGCTATTTGTTTATGTTGCCTGCTATGCTTAGAGTTGTGTCAGGTCTGGTTCATCTGGGTGATGGATCAGAGTGAAATGATCATACCGGTAAAGAGAAGGAAGTGTAGAACATGTTTGGTAAATGTATCGATGAAAGGCCATGTAGGAGTACGTGGTGGGTTGTTTCATTGGAACCGTTCATAGGACCCGAGATCTGTATGTGTGGTTCAAGTTCCAGCTACTACCATGCATTGGGCCCGAAACCAATGGACCCTCTCGGCTTATTAATTACCCTCGATCTATGTCCAGGAGTTGCAACTAGTTTCTGGTGTTTATAGTTTACTGGAGGTCGTGCACAGTGCTGACCCTCGGGGTGGGCTGTGATGCGACAGGTACGTGGCACGGTGTACCGGTTGCCCGTTTGGTGACTCGGGAACCCTGTACACATCGTTTGGGGCCGTGAGCGACACCCCGGCCGGATCTCCCCACGGATGGAACCCAAATAGGCGATAAACCTGGACGGGAGACTTGTGTAGTTAGTCAGGTCGTGGCCGACACCTTCGCTGGGCTTCCGCTTGAAGGTTGCCGAGTACATGTCGAGTAAACGGCGATAAGTGGTGGAAGCGTGTGTGAAGAAGTACACACCTGCAGGGTTACCAATCTATTCGAATAGCCGTTGTTCGCGGTACGAACTACTTGGTTACTCTTACAGTTCATAGACAAGATGATGGATACTACTAAAAACCTCAAGACAAGTGTGAGTGCCGTGGATGGCCCTTCCGTAGGATGACGGAAGAGGATCCTCGGTGGTGTATTGTTGTGGTGAGTAGAGGACTCGTGTACGTAGTAATATCTTGCAATCTGTTGAGAGTTGTAGTATAGGTTAGCCAAGAGTCAAAGCTGGCTTTCTGCTATGAACTCCACTACCCCCTGTTGATAATGTTGCATGTATGATAGGTTCTGTTGTAAGACTTGCTGAGCACCTTTGTACTCATGTTTGCTTAATAACTGTTGCAGAGCAGAACCCTGCCCCTTCTGATGGGTTCTACATAGACGTTGACGTCGACGAGTAGCTTGTCACCCAGACGGAGAACTGGAGCTTGTGAAGGGCCTTGTAGATAGTCAGGCTACACCAAGCCTGTTTTATTTTCCAAGTTGTCTGTACTGAGACATGTTAGCTTCCGCTTGTGCTTGTATGACTGTATGGCTTGAGTGTTGGGTCATGTGACCCCTACCTGTATGGATATTTTATGTATGGCTCATGGAGCCTTTTAAATAAAGTGCTTTGAGTCATAGAGTTCTGTTGTGATGCAATGTTGTATTTGCACATATTGAGCATATTGTGTGTATGATTGAACTGCTTGGTATGTGTGGGATCCGACACCTAGTTGTTTTCCTTTGGTAGCCTATCTTACAGGGAAATGCCTCCTAGTGCTTCCAATGAGCCTTGGTAGCTTGCTACTGCTCGGAACACGTAGGCTGGCCGGCATGTGTCCTTCTTCGTTCCTGTGTCTGTCCCTTAGGGGAAATGTCATGCATTGTTCCTTTAAGTCCATGTAGCTTGCTACGACTTGGGTACATACGTTGATGACCAACACGTTCGTTGCTGGGTCATGGATGCCTGTCTCTGTAATTTAGTGCCACTTTTGGATTATAACTAGCCATGTCGGCCCGGGTTCTCTGTCATATGGATGCTAGCGACACTGTCATATACGTGTGCCAAAATGCGCAAACGGTCCCGGGCCAGGTAAGGTGGCACCCGTGGGGATACCGTGCGTGAGGCCGCAAGGTGATATGACGTGTTACAGCTAGATCGGTGAGACTTAGGATCGGGGACCTGACACCCAATGGGCCCACTCTTCTGTACTTAAGGGTTTTGCAAGAAGGGCTATAAGCAGGAGGAAGCTCAAGGGCACTAGAGCAAAATAAACTAGGTTTGCAGTGCAAAATACCAAACTGGACCAGAATGAAAACGAGGTTGGTTCACTCAAATTTTCCAAAGGACCTAAATGGGGTTTTGCATAAAGTTGAATAACACACTCCTATGAACATCCCATAATTTTGGTGGAAGCATTAAAGGAATATTTAAAGGGGTTGTAGTGCAATTTTGCCCACTGGACCAGATTGGAAATCATGGTGTGGAGCTCAAAATATTAAATGAAATAAATATATCCTTGCATAAAAGTGATCTAACAACATCACATGACATCTCCAATATTTGGTTGGAATTTTAAATAAGTTTATCAAGTGGTTGCAGTTCAAATGAGGCCCTAAAACTAAGGGAAACCATTTATAGAGAGAAGAAAAATAAGGGTGACAATTATATAATTAATTCTACTGATATAAGAAAAGTTTTAATGAGTGAATATGAGAGTCTAACATTAATTGGAAAGTTTTCACTAGTGGTAAAAATTCCAACATACAAGGAAAAGAAGGGTCCTGGAATCTACAGGAACATCCAGCAAATGACAATTTTTTAATTCCCTGGCAAAATTTTAATTAATAAAACATGGTTAAATTTTTGGGGTGTTACCACACTACCCCCCTTAATAAAAAAATCTCGTCCTCGAGATTTGCTAAGGGTTGCTATAAAAAATCTTCTACTGGCACAAAAAGATACAACCAAAAATTAACCGTTCTGCTAAAGCAAATAAATGCCACTACAGTGCATGCGCAAAAGTGGTGTAAACTGCAGGGTTAAACACTGGCGCGGCATGGAAAAATCTACGGTCGTGGAAAACGAGATATTTCTACTCTGGGCTATAGTAAATTTAGAAATGGTATTTCTAAATTTACAAATACGCTGGTTGCACCTGAGAGCACAGTGCTCTCACTGCCTGACAGGTGGGAACTGGACCCACTGTCAGCCTCTTTTTCTACCTCCGGTTCTCTCTTCTCCTCTCTCCCGCGCGCTTTCCCGCACTTTCTCCACCGGCGACGGCTAGCTCGTAGGGCATCTAGGCCGTACTGCCGTAGTGCGCGGCGCGCTAGCTGCCGGTGTAGCGTGCACTCACCTTGCGGACCAGCGTGTTGTCGGCACTGCTCGCGGATTCGTCTCCGAATACCGGCGGTCGAGCGACGAGCGGCGCTGGTGGACTCCGCCCACCGTACACCGATCTCGAGCTATAAAACGGCCGAGGTGCTTCTTCTACCTCCTCAGACCTGGCCTCTTTTCTTCTCCTCCATTTGTGTTTGCAGGAGCTCGGGTCGAGGCTCTAATGGCGGAGTTGATGCCGGACTGGTGCATGGTCCTAGTGTGCGTGGGGTTGGCGGCATTGCTAGGGGTGTCTGCGCTCTTGTGTGCGATGATTCTCGACGATCGTTGTGATGCGGCGGCTCGAGTGCTAGCTCTTCGCGGCGGCGGTTATCACGAGGATTAGGCGTGGGTGTCGGGTGCTAATGGTTGTTAGTGCGCGGTAGGCAATTAGTGCTTGAATAAATTCCCACGAGTTTCTTCTCAAGAGAGTGTGGTGCGCAAGGGGGTGGTTAATTTAGATGAAGCAGGGTTAGGTGGACTAGCAACTTAGTGTACTGTGTGGAGTGGCCGGAGTTGTAAGTCTGCTGTCGCGGTGTTGCGCGATAAAATAAAATATATACGTTATGCAGATGGACGTGTTGCAACAACTCAGGGAAGATTAATTAACACACGATACGACACACAGTTCTCATAAAAAGATACGGGTATAACCACATAGCAGCTACGTCTAAAACATAAACGGTAAATGAACAGGGTCCTGGGAAAAGGTCTCTGGTGCTGGGGGACACTCTTCTTCTATCGGTGGGAGTGGGTTGACTAGTCGATGAATGTGCTTCTCCTGCCCGGGCCTCAGTGGTCTGCCGATGGCGATTCGAGGATTTAAATCGGCGAGGCTCTGGAGATAACCCATTATCCGCTGGATTAGACGCTCTTGCGCGATGACATACTACGTAAGGTTGGCTAGCACTGGGTCTCTCTCAATTCGCCCACCAGGAAAAGATGCTGCTTCTCCGGGTGCTGCGCGGATTGGAAAGTAATAATATCCTCGTTCGCTGGCATAGGGTACCGCGAATCGAAGGCGAGCAAGCGCTTCACAAGCGGCAGCCTCTATGGCCATCTGGGGAGTTGGCATGGATTTCCCCATGAAGGAAACTTTAGTAGGGTCTTGGTTTGGGTTTGCGGGTGGGATGTGTACCACTACCCAATATTTCGAGGTGGATGGTGTGATCCTCGATTTGAGCAGCTCATACTGGGGTGGATGGGTAGCACTCATGGTACTGCAGGTAAAATCCCACAATATTTTCACGAAACTACCTGGGGATGCCTCTGGAGTTCTCAGGTAAATACTAGAGATCGGCATGGTGAAGGAAATGGCTGTGAGAGCGGTGCACTAGGTGAGGGATGCTTGGTAAGGTCACGGTGTGTCCTTTATATAGCAATCGGGTTGGTTTATAGAATCATGGTGAGGGGCAACTATATAGTTAGTTTCACTTTGTGGGGTCGGAGCCAACTCTACAGGTACTCACGTCTCGCAAAGTGACGTGTTTACTGTAGGGGTTGCCGGTGAGGTGCTTTGGAAGTCACACTCGAAAATAGGCACTCGTACACTGGCATAACTGTGCATGGATGCTATAAGAGCACAACAGTAAACTGTATATACATATCGGCATCCAGGTTACATCACCACGGGGTGTGGACTAGATAAGGCTTGGCACTACTCGGGTGATCTAATCAACCTCGTTTATATCCAAGCGGCCTTGCCTTGTGGATGCTGAAGCTTCTCCAAGAGCTTCATCGTTGGTGTTGGCTGGAGGTGGCTGAGGGGGTGCAGGGTCGGGGCAGTGATGATGTCCCTCGCGGGGATTGTTGGCTACAATCCCGTTGGAGCGTGCGCCAAACAGGCGACGCATCACCTCTGGAGACACCAAGGCATTCTGGTCAATGACCGAGGCAGGCCTCGGGGACTCGATTAGTTGTCCGAACAACACGACTGGGTTGTCAGTGCCGGACTCGTCTCTTCCTCTTGCCAGGCCTCGACGAAGCAGTTCCCCACGAGCTGCGATCAGATCAGGAGTGATTTGATCGAACAGTTCCTCTAGCACACTAACATAGCGTACCAGATGCAATAATGCAGGATCCGTCTCATGGTCTCCGCTTGCAACTCGGGGAGGCCTACCATACCCGATACGACTAGGATAGTAGTAGAATGAGCGACAGTTAACTCTGGGCGACAGGTGCCGGAGTTGAACTATAGCTTCTCGAGCAGCTAGTTGGATAGCTTACGGCTCAAAGGAAGTTGTTCTTCCGGTGAACATGTAGGGGCGTTCTGGTGACAGACCCCTACCGTAGATGTGTATAGTGGCCCAGAATTGACGGCTTTCACCGCCCATGGAGTCCTGGTACACAACATATTCTGGGGGCTGTTCTAACGCAAAGGCACGACGGGTGAGGTTTGCGAGCACAGTCACAAAACCTCCAAGGCTGGGTGCTGCCGTTTCATTGTGGACAATGGGTCCTGGCATTTTAGCTCGGTATGGGGTAGAGGTTGTGTGGTGTTGGGTTTGGGGGCTAGCGTGCCCTATTTATAGGAAAGGACGGAGTCTTCCTTCGCACGCTTGCGGAGGGAATTTTTTAGGCGTCGGTCACTGGCGGGTGATCGACAGGCTAGACTGATAGGTTGGGCACCGACTACCAAAGGTGTCGGCCCTCTGTGTGGGTATCTTATGCGACAAGCTTGGCCGGGGTTTGGTTAAGGTCTGGTGGGTTGGTTTACCTAGGTTTTTGACCGGGCTAAGATAGAATTAGCCAATGGTCAGCCTAGCTCTGATACCAAGTTTGTCAGGACCGGATTTTCGGGATATAAACTTCCCAAAAGCGGACCTTGTGCTCACCAGCCCCAGGATTACTGTTAGCTGATGAGGCACCAACTTGTTACAGAATCTCCAAGCAAAATACAAGATATTTAGTACAAGACCATTCTGGCCTGTGAGTACAACACAAGGTTTCTAGTGGCTGATGGGGAAAGCGATTTGTGGTTCATCGACGACTATGGGACTGCATTTCCCACCGGAACAGCTGACCAGGTTCACTCCTATCTTCGCGAGGCTGCTAACTCCATTTCGTAGTTTTCGGGGCTTTCATCACATCGCTCCTTCCCGCGCAAGGAATCTGGCCAAGACAATAGCCAGGGACAAGCCAGTGAGTACTTTGAATGTACTCGCAAACATTTTGAACATGGGTGAGATATAATCATGCGTGAGAATAATTTATGATCACTATGATACTAATGATATGAAAGTCTATAGTGCAAGTAGGTCATTCGTATAAAAAGGCTTGTGCAATCAGAGAATGAATATAAAATAAATAACAAACATGCCACAGTCGGGCGTCTGAGCGACACCATAGAAAAGGGCTTATAGGAAAAACAAACAACAAGAATTCCACAGTCGGACGTCTGAGCGACATCACATAAAGGGCTTATGAAGAAAAGTAAATAACAAAATGCCACAGTCGGACGTCTGAGCGACATCACATAAAGGGCTTATGAAGAAAAGTAAATAACAAAATGCCACAGTCGGACGTCTGAGCGACATCACATAAAGGGCTTATAAGGAAAATAAATAACAAGCATGCCACAGTCGGGCGTCTGAGTGACAACACGTAAAGGGATTATAAGGAAAATAAATGACAAGCATGCCACAGTCGGGTGTCTGAGCGACACCACAGAAAGGGCTTATAAATAACAAGCATGCCACAGTCGGGCGTCTGAGCGACACGACATAAAGGGCTTATAAGAAAACATAATCATAGTGAATATCCAGGAGGTAGAACCGTCCCAGGGATACTCATAAATCCAAAGAAAACAAATGGTTAGTCCACAATATTAATCACCATATCTCACAGAGCATACTCAAAGTAATAGTTTAGTAGTTTCCCCTCCGAAGACCGACACTAAGACCGACACTAGACCCATCCCAGACTGTAGTCCTTAACCATGGACATGGCTATTCGAATAGGTTTGATATCTCTGCAGAGGGTGTACTCTTTTACCCACGAGTAACGGTTTTCTTTAGTCCTTTGGAACTAATTCCGTCTACGGTATTTTAGTCGAAAACCCGCTTGACTTGCACTCACCAGCTTAACTTTACTTGTCTCTGGAATCACCCACGACACCCATCAAGTAAACTCTAAGTGGGGAGGCTGCAACCTCGCGTAGCATGGGATCAAATTTCTATCGCGCGCTCAAAGGGGTGCCCCCCTCTCGGTCCCAACCGGAAAAACACCCATGCCCTCGGACCAGGTGGCATGCCTACCGGATGCACCCGGTATCTTCCACCATGGCCTCTCTGTACGGTGTGTGCCATGAAAGGGGTTGACAACTTACTAAACCGTACCCTACCAGCGGCAGAGACAAGTGGTAGTACGAAACAAGTATGGGGGTTACTGGAGCAAGACTCGATCTATGGTCGACTCAGGAGGTTTATGTATTCCCTGCATGGTTAGTGCCACAATACTCTTCACAGTTCCCTGACAGGGTCATCACCCCTCATGCTTCATCCTGCCTCACTACACATCCTCGCCACAACGAGATGTCAGTCACGTGGTTGTGTTCACCGGAACACAACTTTCCTTCGGACTCCATCCGAACTATCACCAGGCATATGTGGCATGAGAAGTGGTTACTGTCACCAATATCACATACATAACAAAAATGGATTTTCACCATATGTTGATATGCAAGATTATGACTTCCTCATGAAATAACGTTACTCCATTTAAGTATATTGATGGAGTTCCTATGTTTTAGTAAACAACACACAACGTATATCATAACGGGGTTCAAGATGCTTGCCTTCAAGTAGAGGGGAGGAGAAATGCATTCCAATTTTTTTGGAAGTTTTCTCCCTCTTCAAAATCCTAAATGAAATAATAAGAAATCAATACATAGACTCAACACAGCCCTAAAAAGTTGTCTGGAAAATTTTCATATAAATATGAAAATAAACTAGACAGTATTTGGGAAACAACAGAAAAAGAATCAAGTCATTTGGATTAATATTTAAAAAGATGTTGCCAGTCAAAGTTCAGTCAATTCTGTTTTAATAAAAACCAGAAAAAGGAAAACGCATCAGCTCAGAAAACGCTTCCAGGGAAGGGGAGACGTACTTCGGGGAATGCGTCTTCACTTAAACTGGTGGGCGGGGACAAGAGGGGCTGACGGTGGGACCTGCGGGCCCACCTGTCATATTTGACTGGTCTACCCGCCTCCTTCCTCCTTCGCCTGAACGAGCACAGGGCTCCGGTGATCGTCGCCGGCGAGAGACGATGTCCCCCGTGGGTTTGATCATGCAGGCGTGATCAGGAGCTCGAGGCGAACCCGTCGGTACCCTACAGGGCCGCTGCGATGGACGGAGTCGTCGGCGTCGAGCTCCCCCTGAAGAGCTCCGGCGGACTTAACAATGGAGCATCGCCCTATGGGCTATCTACAGAGAAATTGATGGTTGGGGTGACTCCGCGAGGTTGAGGTGGTCTCCTGGCTCTGTGGGTTGGGGTTTTAGAGAGGGCACTACAACGAATGCGACCGCGCGGCCGCGGAGGCCACCATTGCCGGAGGAGAGGAAGATGGCCGCTGCCGGTCAAATTGATGCGCGGGATTGGTCTAAGGGGAAGATACGATGCTACTTGAGGCTGAAGGAGTGAGGGGGTTCGTTTATATAGGCTCCAAAGGTCGGTTCATCGGCTGCCCGAGGATAAGCAAGACGACGGTGGCACTATTGCAGAGCAGGGGAGGTGGGGGCTGGCTGGCAGAGTTTGCAGAGGTAGGCGACGAGGTTGTGGATGAGCACGGCAGTCTGGGGTGCTCGGGGGCGCGCCAGGTGGCCCGTACGACACCGACCACAGCAGGCAGCGACGGCGGCTAGCTCCTGGCTTGCCGGAGACGTGGCGAGGTGTTGTGGCGCCTGTGAGGGAGTGCAGGTCGGGGCTTGGCTCTATGCTGCGAGCTGCAGAGGGTCAGGATAAGCTCGGGGGGGGGGGACATGCCAGGGGCGCGGCGGCTTGGGCGCGGCACGTGCAAAACGCGCGCTCTGGCCACGCTCAGGGCACGCATGGCAGTCGTTCGACGAAATGCCAGGGCGACCAAACTTGCTTGAATGCCAATGCAAATCGACAGACCTGGGTTAGAGGTAGCTAGGAGGTTAGTGGACATGTCTACGGGGTCAGGGGATCAAGTCCACAATGTTGACTAAAAACTATGCCAAAACTGGCCATGCACACAAGGTGCTCGACAGAATGCCATGGGCATATGGGCATCTCTTCTGGTGGCCAAAATCTCCAGCTCAGAGTCTCTTTAGGTGAATGTGATGATGGAAAATCCAGTTGGGCAAAACCAGAAACTTGCTAGTGCAAGTTTTGCAAATCTTCAGTTCTGGACAGAAACTGCAGGGCATTGTTTCATGAACCAAAAATATCCCAATGGGCCCACTCTTCTGTACTTAAGGGTTTTGCAAGAAGGGTTATAATCAGGAGGAAGCTCAAGGGCACTAGAGCAAAATAAACTAGGTTTGCAGTGCAAAATACCAAACTGGACCAGAATGAAAACGAGGTTGGTTCACTCAAATTTTCCAAAGGACCTAAATGGGTTTTTGCATAAAGTTGGATAACACACTCTTATGAACATCCCATAATTTTGGTGGAAGCATTAAAGGAATATTTAAAGGGGTTGTAGTGCAATTTTGCCCACTGGACCAGATTGGAAATCATGGCGTGGAGCTCAAAATATTAAATGAAATAAATATATCCTTGCATAAAAGTGATCTAACAACATCACATGACATCTCCAATATTTGGTTGGAATTTTAAATAAGTTTATCAAGTGGTTGCAGTTCAAATGAGGCCCTAAAACTAAGGGAAACCATTTATAGAGAGAAGAAAAATTAGGGAGACAATTATATAATTAATTCTACTGATATAAGAAAAGTTTTAATAAGTGAATATGAGAGTCTAACATAAATTGGAAAGTTTTCACTAGTGGTAAAAATTCCAACATACAAGGAAAAAAGGGTCCTGGAATCTAAAGGAACATCCAACAAATGACAATTTTTTAATTCCATGGCAAAATTTAAATTAATAAAACATGGTTAAATTTTTGGGGTGTTACACATACTACCGCCACTTGCTCCAGTCCAACTTCAGACAAACAGTTGACTTGAGTGGTTTGAGCAGAAGAGGAGTTAGAGGCAAGCTTAACCTCGACTCCTTGGTCATTGGTCACAGTGACAGTTTGATTGGCACAGTCTAATAAGCCTTGGTGCTTGCTAAGCCAATTCATGCCTAGGATCACATCCAAGCCTTGTGATCTCAGGATGATAAGGTCTGCTAGGAAATCTACACCATTAATGATGATACTGACTCCCTTACAGCCTATCTTGGCTCTCATCTCTGCTCCGAGGGTTTGTACCACCATGGGGTTATTCAGGGGTGTAGGGGTCATGCCACTTTTTAATGCAAATCTGTGACAAATGAATGCGTGGCTCCAGAATCAAACAAGACAGTTGCAGGTAATGAGTTGACAAGGAACATACCCAGCACGACGTCCGCGGTCATCCTGAGCTTCTTCAGCAGTGACGTGATTCACACGCCCCTTCCCATGGTTGGGAGGGTTGCGAGTAGCTTGGTGCCTTGGTGGCATCCCGCGACCTTGTACTGGGTTCTGCGCATTGGGGCGCGGGGCATCGGGCTTCTTGTTGGGGCACACCCTTGAGATGTGTCCTGACTGTCCACATCCAAAGCATGTGACTTGGTTTGGGTTATTGATCTTGTTGCCACCACTGTTATTGGGGTTGAAAGCCGGCCTTGGGTTGGCATACTGCTGAGGCTGATTGTTGGTGCGAGGTGCAGGAGCTCTTGGTTACTGATAGGTTGGCTTGACCGGGGCTGGCTGCCACGGGCGAGGCTTCTGGTTGCTGGAACTTCCCTTGCTGATCATCTTGCGCTTGCGAGTGTCTTCCAGAGCACGCTGCTTGTCTTCAAGCATGAGTGCTTTCTCGGTGGTGCAGGGAAAAGCTTGCGATATTCCCTTGCCATCATACGGCGTCGCTGGGGTGGCTCTTCATCCTTGGAAGATACATCTCCTGAGGGCCTTCCGCCTCGATACGCGATAGCGGGTTGCCCAGGAGGCGCACCTTCCTTCTTGATCCTATCCATCTTCTCTTGTGCTCGACGAAGAAGTGGCTTGGTCTTGTGGAGTTCTTCTCGGAGCTTCATCGATTCCGAGGCCAGAACGTGACCAGCGTCGTGTCGCGGATGCAGGGGTGGTGGTGCGGCACGGCGGGGAGGTCCGGTTCACCGGCGGCGAGGTGGGACGGCGGAGGCTCGTCGGAGGGTCGTGGTTCTGGTCGTTTCCGACTGCCACAGAGAGGGAAAACAGGGGGGAAAGGAACAGTGAGGCGAGGGGGTTCCGAATCGGGTGGAAGGAAGGGCAGGGGAGGCCTGTACCACGAGATCGCCGGCGGCCCGACGCAGCGGAGCTCCGGTCGATCCCGAGTACCGGGACGTCCTGGGGAGGAGTGGATGATGCTGGGGGACTCAGTGGAGTGGAGTGAGGCTTGTGGTGCTGCTGGAGAGGCTCGGGAGGGGCTTATATAGCCGCGCCCATGGTCCACCGTGGACCCGTGCGCCGGCGAGGTTGCACGCGAGGCTAGGAGGGGTTCTGGAGCCTGGGATCAAGCCGGGGAGGACCGTGGACTTGCTCCACGTCCAGCTGAGGGAGAAAGAGGAGCGGGGGAGCGTCAGGAGCATGCGCGCGTGCGAGGCAGGGGAGTGGCCGCCGCGGGCGGCCAGCGCGCGTGCGACGACGCCCACTGGAGGGCGCAGGAGGAGGGGGGACAGCGCCGGGGAGGTCCCGGACGTCGAGGGGCCTCGACTGGCGCGAGGGGGAGGCCCGAGGCTGTCGGGGGAGGCCGATTGGCCGAAGCTACAGTGCTTGTCTGCACTGTTGCGTGCTCCAGAGCGCGTGTTTGGCTGGCATCGCCGCGCTCTCGCCGTCCTGGTCAAACCCAACGTTTCCAGCAGCGTCTAGAAGGTCAGGGGGGAAGTAAAGAATTGGCTTGAGGCCTTGGATGCCCTGGAGATGCTGAGAGAGAGTGAGAGTGCTGGTGAATTGGTGAAAGCTTGCTCTCCAGCAAGGTAAAATAGGGCTTTCACCCCTCAATCATGGAGCTGGGGTGCTGGGGAAGTTACTGGAGGTAGCTAGTAACTCAATGATCATGTGGTAAGAAGTTGAGGCCATGGAGAAAAGTAAAAGTGATCAAGTTGGAGGTTTTAGCAATTCTGCAGAAGGTGTTTGATCAGTGTTTGGTCAAGTAAATGACCTCCACTTGATATGGCACTTAACAGGGTTGAAAGACATGAGGAAATAGGGTGCTTCATCAAATTTGGGCTCATTTGAAGAAACTAGCCAATGTAACTTTGGTGAACCCCTAGAAATCAACAGAAACAGTTTCATCTTGATTGATTCAAGCTAATTATCTCCCCTTGATGCACCACTTGGTGTAGCATCATCATTTGGGGTATTGATCATGCCCACAAAGTTTGAAGCTCCAGATAAAAAGTTGGTAATGTAAAGTTGTTCAAATTTGCATTTGAACAGAAAGGGTTTTGAGGTGATCAGATCAAGTTTCTCTATTCAAATTCTTGTGCCATTTGGTCTAGATGCCTTATTAGGTCATTCTAGCATGTGCACCAAATTTGAGAGCATTTGGACAAGTTTGGCAATGTAAAGTTGCTCAAACTTCAAATATGGACAAAATGGTTATGAAGGGGTTTGAGGATGTTGTCTTGCTTCCCAAGGCATGGGACTTGGCAAGATCATCAAATATGTCATATATGACATGATAGAATTTCCCTGGAAGTTTTGGAGAAAGTTTCCTTTGTAAATATTTCAAAAGCTTGAAATATCCAGAAAGGGTTTTAGAGGGTTTAGCCCATTATTTTGAACATGACCAAGTGTTGAAACTCTTATATATGGACAATATATGTCCTCTGAGTCTCTCTGAATTTTGGCAAATATTTTTGAAATACTTAAATAATTTTCCCCTATTAAAGACCATTTCTGGCCTTAAGAAAAAGCTTTTAAATAAAATAGGAAAATAACTTTTAAAATTATACCTTTGTGGTTTCTGGGAGTCCTATGTCTACTAGGTCTCAAATAAACTTTTTGAAATAATTTTCTCACCCTAAATCAAGTACTTGCAGTGCAAATCTCAATTAAGGGGTTTTTGGAAAACTAAATTTATAAAATACTTTTTGGCCAAATTAATTTTGTAAGAAAATACTATACTGTTATATAACACTTGGCATGATCATTGGGCAGAAGTTTTGGGTATGGAGATGAAATCTACAAGAGATCATAGTTGACTTTAATGAGCACATGAAAAAGCACATGAAGAAAACTCAATTCCAAATAAAAGCCAAATGATGCTAAAAAATTTTGCTGGTCCAAATTTTTCATGCTTCAAAGATACAAATAACATGTTACAAAATGCAGGGTGTGACAGACCTACCCCCCTTACAAGAATCTCGTCCCCGAGATTCCTAAACTAGGGCTTAAAAGAGATCGGGAAACTCGGATCTAAGATAGTCTTCTCGTTCCCAGGTTGCTTCTGCTTCGGTGTGGTTGCTCCACTGGACCTTGAAGTACTTGATGGTACGGCTTCGCGTACGTCATTCTGCTTCGTCCAGAATACGAATGGGCTTCTCGCGGTAGGTCAAATCAGGCTGCAGATCAATGGCTTGGTGATCCACATCCTTGTAGAGATTGGGCTTGTCTGGAACTTGGAGACATTTCCGGAGTTGTGACACATGGAATACATTGTGCACATCGGATAGCTCAGGTGGTAGTTCCAACTGATAAGCCACTTCTCCTCGTCGTGCAGTGACCTCAAAGGGTCCAATGAACCTTGGTGCGAGCTTCCCCTTGACATGGAAACGCTTGGTTCCCTTCAGAGGAGTTACCCGCAGGTACACATGGTCCCCGACATGGAAACTCATGTCTCGGCGTCGAGTGTCAGCATAACTCTTCTGCCTTGACTTGGCTGCCTTTAATCGCTCTCTGACTAGTTGGACTTGCTCTTCTGCTGCGCGGAGATTATCCGGTCCAAAGCCTAGTCCTTCTCCAGTCTCTGACCAGTTGAGGGGTGTGCGACACCTGCGTCCGTACAACACCTCAAATGGTGCCATCTGAAGGCTTGACTGGTAACTGTTGTTATAGGAGAACTCGGCAAAAGGGAGACAGTCTTCCCACTTGGCTCCATATGCCAGGACACTGGCTCGGAGCATATCATCGAGAATCTGATTGACTCGCTCTGTTTGACCTCCGGTCTGTGGGTGGAAAGATGTGCTGAAAGACAACTTGGCTCCCAGGGCTTCTTGGAACTTCTTCCAGAACCTTGAGGTGAACTGGGTTCCTCGATCTGACACAATCTCCTTGGGAACGCCGTGAAGACTTACGATTCGGTCGATGTAGAGAGCTGCCAGCCGGTTGCCATCATAAGTGGTCTTGACAGGAATGAAGTGGGCCACCTTGGTCAAATGATCGACTATGACCCAGATGGAGCCATGTCCTCTATTCGACCTTGGTAATCCAGTGATGAAGTCCATTCCGACTTTATCCCACTTCCACTCAGGAACCTTGAGTGGTTGAAGCAATCCAGCGGGTCGCTGATATTCAGCCTTGACCCTTTGGCACACATCACACTTTGCAACATAGGTCGCAATCTCTCTTTTCATCCCGTGCCACCAGAATCGTGCCTTCAAGTCTTGGTACATCTTGGTTCCTCCGGGGTGGATGGAATACGGAGTGTCGTGGGCTTCTAGCAGAATCAGCGTCTTCAGCTCGGTGTTGTTTGGTACGCAGAGGCAACCCTTGTACCAAACAATCCCGTGCTCGTCTTCGGAGAATCCTAGGGCCTTGCCCAGCTTCATCTTCTTCTTGATACCTTCAATGCTTGCATGTCCATCTTGTGCCTTCTTGACGTCGTCCATTAGGGTTGGTCTGACTTCCAAATGATCCAGAAATCCAGGGGTGACCAATTCCAGACTGAATTGTTCGAATTCCTTAAACAAGGCTGGCTGCCTTTCTTGAATAACGGCATTCAAAGAGCAAGACTTCCTGCTTAAGGCATCGGCCACCATGTTAGCCTTCCCAGGGTGATATTGAACACTAAGGTCATAGTCTTTGATGAGTTCCAACCATCTCCGCTGCCTCATGTTCAATTCCTTTTGGGTGAAAATATACTTCAGACTTTTGTGGTCTGTGTAAATCACACACCGTTTCCCTAGGAGGTAATGCCGCCATGTCTTCAAGGCATGAACTACTACCGCTAGCTCAAGATCGTGAGTAGTGTAGTTCTCCTCATGGGGTCGTAGCTGCCTGGAGAGGTATGCTATGACGCGGCCTTCTTGCATCAGAACGCTTCCCAATCCAGTTCTACGGTGGGTGAATGCATTACTGTCGAGCAATTGATACAAAAGCGAATAATTATGAGAATATCTAGGCATGATCATTATATATAGGCATCACGTCCGTGACAAGTAGACCGAAACGATTCTGCATCTACTACTATTACTCCACACATCGACCGCTATCCAGCATGAATCTAGAGTATTAAGTTCATAAGAACAGAGTAATGCTTTAAGCAAGATGACATGAGGTAGAGGGATAAACTCAAGCAATATGATATAAACCCCATCGTTTTAACCTCGATGGCAACAATACAATACGTGCTTTGCTGCCCCTGCTGTCACTGGGAAAGGATACCGCAAGATTGAGCCCAAAGCCAAGCACTTCTTCCATTGCAAGAACTATAGATCTAGTAGGCCAAACCAAACCGATAATTCGAAGAGACTTGCAAGGATATTATAATCATACATAAAAGAATTCAGAAAAGAACCAAATATTTCTCATAGATAATCTTGATCATAAACCCACATTTCATCGGATCTCGACAAATACTCCGCAAAAAGATTACATCAAATAGATCTCCTCGAAGAACGAGGAGAACTTGGTATTGAGATCCAAAAAGAGAGAAGAAGCCATCTAGGTACTAACTATGGACCCGAAGATCTATGGTAAACTACTCACAACTCATGGTAAGGCGATGGTGTTGATGTAGAAGCACTCCGTGGAATATCCCCCCTCCGGTGGAGCTCCGAAACAGGCCACAAGATGGGATCTCACAGGAACAGAAGGTTGCGGTAGTGGAATTAGGGTTTTCTCTGTTGCTTCGATGTTTTCAGGGTACATGGGCATATATAGGAGGAAGGAGTACGCCGGTGGAGCAACGTGGGGCCCGCAAGGGTGGGGGCACGCCCAGGGGGAGGGGGCGTGCCCTGGACCCTCGTGGGCACCCCGTATCTCCTCTGCC
>LR738713.1:218809256-218826420 GCA_902687465.1 Secale cereale
GCATTACTGTCGAGCAATTGATACAAAAGCGAATAATTATGAGAATATCTAGGCATGATCATTATATATAGGCATCACGTCCGTGACAAGTAGACCGAAACGATTCTGCATCTACTACTATTACTCCACACATCGACCGCTATCCAGCATGAATCTAGAGTATTAAGTTCATAAGAACAGAGTAATGCTTTAAGCAAGATGACATGAGGTAGAGGGATAAACTCAAGCAATATGATATAAACCCCATCGTTTTAACCTCGATGGCAACAATACAATACGTGCTTTGCTGCCCCTGCTGTCACTGGGAAAGGATACCGCAAGATTGAGCCCAAAGCCAAGCACTTCTTCCATTGCAAGAACTATAGATCTAGTAGGCCAAACCAAACCGATAATTCGAAGAGACTTGCAAGGATATTATAATCATACATAAAAGAATTCAGAAAAGAACCAAATATTTCTCATAGATAATCTTGATCATAAACCCACATTTCATCGGATCTCGACAAATACACCGCAAAAAGATTACATCAAATAGATCTCCTCGAAGAACGAGGAGAACTTGGTATTGAGATCCAAAAAGAGAGAAGAAGCCATCTAGGTACTAACTATGGACCCGAAGATCTATGGTAAACTACTCACAACTCATGGTAAGGCGATGGTGTTGATGTAGAAGCACTCCGTGGAATATCCCCCCTCCGGTGGAGCTCCGAAACAGGCCACAAGATGGGATCTCACAGGAACAGAAGGTTGCGGTAGTGGAATTAGGGTTTTCTCTGTTGCTTCGATGTTTTCAGGGTACATGGGCATATATAGGAGGAAGGAGTACGCCGGTGGAGCAACGTGGGGCCCGCAAGGGTGGGGGCACGCCCAGGGGGAGGGGGCGTGCCCTGGACCCTCGTGGGCACCCCGTATCTCCTCTGCCTTGGTGCTCAAGTCTCTCGTGAAGATATCGTTCCAAAAATAACTCTCCCAAAGGTTTCATTCCGTTTGGACTCCGTTTGATATTCCTTTTCTGCGAAAGCCTGAAAGAGGCAAAAAACAACAATCTGTACTCGGCCTTTGGGTTAATAGGTTAGTCCCAAAAATAATATAAAAGTGTATAAGAAAGCCCATTAAACAATCAAAACATCATATATAATAGCATGGAACAATAAAAAATTATAGATACATTGGAGACGTATCAACCCACCAGCTATATCTTCGCACGCAAGGAAGTGCCTCCTTATTACGCACAACAAAAATGAGTACTCCCCCTGTTAGCTGGGACCCAATATAGTGGCAGCCTGACTTGTGGGCCTACTAAGTTGACAGGGACGGAGGGCTTTGTCAACTTAGTCAATATGCATGATTCTAGCTCTAGTGACCGTACGATGTCCATCCAACAGCCATAGTGCTTCTTCAACCTCTGGTCTTCTTGCTCCAGCCGCCCAAACCAGCTAGCAAACCAGCGCCGGTCGTGCCTCGTGCTCCTGCCTCCCGTGTCCGGCTGTGCTACTGTGGAGGTCTCACCGCCCCCAACTACTCCCACTGCTGGCCAGGCCATCCCTCCACTCACCCACACCCCCTGTTATTCTACGGCAACGGCAGCCTCACACCGCAGCCGAACCAGTGAACCCTCGTACTCCTCTCCGCGTGGGCTTCCACCGCCGCATCTTCCCCAGCTCCACGTCGTCCCCTTCCTAGGCTTCTCCGTCGTCCATCGCCCTGGTGCTCTCGGTGTGGTGTGGTCAACATGGTCAAGGAACGACTTTGCATGGGACGTGGACTGTATGTGGAGAGGCTGACAGCTGGGTCCATGCTGCATCAAGGAAGTGCCTCCTTATTACGCGCAAAATAATTATTCCTCCACCTCACAGTGGGGACCCACCGGACAGGCCACTATATTTTGCGAAAAAACATTCCCCCCAATAGCTGGGACCCACCAGCTACATCTTCGCATGCAAGGAAGTGCGTCCAGGCAAAAAAAATGATTTGCCCCTCCTGACTGCTGGGACCCACCAGCTACATCTTCGCAGGCAAGGAAGTGCATGACAGTCCGGACCCACCTGGTCGAAGCGTACGTAGAGTTGTCATTCTTGTCCCGAACGTGTACGTACATACTGCTCGATGTAGAGGTGCGCACGTGTCATAGTAGAGGCGTGCACGTAGCATGTACACGTACCTACAGCGGCCAGTGTGCAAGAAAGAAAATACGGCCACGTATGTACATACGGGTAGGGTCCCAAATGCCTACTCGCGCATATGTACGGCCAGTGCTCTTGTACATGGCTGGGTCAGACCGGAGAAACATCATCGTCGTCGTGTTCATGGGGAGCCAACCGGCTGGGTGAGAATGGAATGCGTCGTCGTGTTCATCGGGAGAGCTTGGACGGAACAGCCGATGGATACGAGGCCTTGCGTACAGCCGAACGGAGGAAACAGCCTTGTGTTCGACTGCCCGAGTTCTAAACGGGATCATGTTCATCAGGAGGGGTCTGCCGTACCACAAAAAGGAGGAAATGGACCTCCTACGGTCGAAACGGGGGTCCTGTTCATCGGGAGGGGTGTGGCGTACCGCAAAACGGAGGAAACAGACTTGTGTTGGAGTGCTACTGTGGGGACCCCGACTTAGAAGTCGAGATCACCGAATGCACGTGTACAGTGATCCCAGAGATCAATGCTCACTGAACACACAGAAGCTGAAATAACAAGAGTCTTACATCCATACAAATAGTCTTACACGAATTAAGGCCATTATGGCCAAGTCTTACATAGGTAGAGCCTCACGGGATAAATAGCAAATAACTCAAGTAGCGGAAGTCTTCGATAAACGGGTAGAACCCATGCCATCTGCCTTAACCCTACAGGCATTCTGACTGGGATAGCGTCCTAGTTCGCATGTTCGTCTCCAAAGAACTCTTCCTCATATTCCTGTTCTTCCATGCCTGGCCAATTAAATAACCAGTGGCAAGCCAATGAGTACTTTGAATGTACTCGCAAGCAACCCATGATGTGGTTCAAAGTAATAATGCAATTGAATGACAACGAACAATTTAGCAAGGGCTAGAATAAACATTCTACTATCAAGTTTATGCATCAATAACCTCGCGTAACCTCGAAGACAGGTTACCGATATCAACATGAATATGATTCAATTCATCGAGTCAAGTCACCATCCTTGACTTGTCACACACATAACATCACCAATGAAGTAAAATTCTGGACATAGTTTAAGTAGCACCACCCAACTGTCCATGACCGTGGACACGGCTATTCTAAGAGTTTTACGCTCTGCAGAGGTTGCGCACTTTACCCACAAGATCCGGGGAACTTCCGTGTCATCCACGACCCGCGGTACCTCAAGTACCCGGGGTAAGCACCCGGTCATTACCTTTCCTTAGACGACACTCACATAGAGTCCACTCGTTGTTACACGGCCCTCGGGTACAAACAATAGATCACGGGACTTGCCCTAATTTCAATGTCACGCGTACCCGAAGGGACCAACGGTGTGTCCGGTGCCCTGTGAAAACAGTCATGGTCGTCTATCCAAGCACGACCCCGTCCCGGGAAAGACCTCAAGTCTTCCCGTCACTAGTAATGCGGGCACCATGCTAGTATCGACCTAAGTAATCAATAAAGCCCCGTCCCATAAGGGGTAGTGTGGTTGCACATGTTTGTTTGGGACGGTAGTCACACATAAATCTAATCCATCATTCCACCATGCACATGATATTACCGGCACATCACTTCTTTCTCAAGTGATGACCTAACACATCATCACCCTCGAGCATTAGGGGCACCCGATGGGTTCATGCAAAGATTTCAACTATGAGGGTTCAAATCACACATGCATCATATAAGCATCATGACCAACTATTTGCATGTCATCTAGCACATAGTGAGATCATCAATAAAGCATGCATCATGTGGTGGTTCATCTAGGTTACCATCGTAACCCTATCATCATGCATCGGAAACAAACGGGTTCCGAGAACAAGTGTATCATGGTCAAAGGGCTGCTTGCCTGGATTGGCTTGGTCTTCAAAGTCTTCAAATCCTTCTCCTTCTTCTTCCACAACAACTTCGTCAAATACGGGGTCTATACGTCGCATAATAACCACGGGAAAATAAGAATACAAACAAAACAGAAAAATCAAAGTGCTCAGAAAAATGTCAACTCATTTTTATAAAATACTAGAGGAATTTCTAAGGTGGGAAAAAAATCTTAGTTAGAGTTTTGGAGTAACCGAATGGAGTATATTGATTTTAGAACAGGAGTTATACTACTCAAATTTGAATTTAAATTTGAACAGTACAGAAAAGTTTCATGGATTTGAGTGAAAGTAGTACCATTAAATAGGTTGGAATATTACAAGATTTTAGGAGTTGGAATTATTTAATTTGGATCATTATTCTTTTCTGTAGAAATGTTTAAAACATTTACAGAAAAGAAAAAGAAAAATGTGCCCTGTGCACTGGGCCAGAGAAGGCCACAGTGCACGGCCCAGACGGACCGGCCCAGCCGCACGGGAGCCTGCGCGCGCACGTCAGGTTTTTAAACCTGACGGGCAGGGCCCTTGGGTCAGTGGCACAGAGGAGGGGGAGATAGGTGAGGGGATGACAGGCGGGGCCCGCCTGTCATCTCTAACCCCACGGCCACGGCGACGGCGAGCTCACCGGCGAAGTTCCCGGCCACGGCGACGGCAACGGAGGGCAGGAACGTGACCAGCGTCGTGTCGCGGATGCAGGGGTGGTGGTGCGGCACGGCGGGGAGGTCCGGTTCACCGGCGGCGAGGTGGCACGGCGGAGGCTCGTCGGAGGGTCGTGGTTCTGGTCGTTTCCGACTGCCACAGAGAGGGAAAACAGGGGGGAAAGGAACAGTGAGGCGAGGGGGTTCCGAATCGGGTGGAAGGAAGGGCAGGGGAGGCCCGTACCACGAGATCGCCGGTGGCCCGACGCAGCGGAGCTCCGGTCGATCCCGAGTACCGGGACGTCCTGGGGAGGAGTGGATGATGCCGGGGGACTCAGTGGAGTGGAGTGAGGCTTGTGGTGCTGCTGGAGAGGCTCGGGAGGGGCTTATATAGCCGCGCCCATGGTCCACCGTGGACCCGTGCGCCGGCGAGGTTGCACGCGAGGCTAGGAGGGGTTCTGGAGCCTGGGATCAAGCCGGGGAGGACCGTGGACTCGCTCCACGTCCAGCTGAGGGAGAAAGAGGAGCGGGGGAGCGTCAGGAGCATGCGCGCGTGCGAGGCAGGGGAGTGGCCGCCGCGGGCGGCCAGCGCGCGTGCGACGACGCCCACTGGAGGGCGCAGGAGGAGGGGGGACAGCGCCGGGGAGGTCGCGGACGTCGAGGGGCCTCGACTGGCGCGAGGGGGAGGCCCGAGGCTGTCGGGGGAGGCCGATTGGCCGAAGCTGCAGTGCTTGTCTGCACTGTTGCGTGCTCCAGAGCGCGTGTTTGGCTGGCATCGCCGCGCTCTCGCCGTCCTGGTCAAACCCAACGTGTCCAACAGCGTCTAGAAGGTCAGGGGGGAAGTAAAGAATTGGCTTGAGGCCTTGGATGCCCTGGAGATGCTGAGAGAGAGTGAGAGTGCTGGTGAATTGGTGAAAGCTTGCTCTCCAGCAAGGTAAAATAGGGCTTTCACCCCTCAATCATGGAGCTGGGGTGCTGGGGAAGTTACTGGAGGTAGCTAGTAACTCAATGATCATGTGGTAAGAAGTTGAGGCCATGGAGAAAAGTAAAAGTGATCAAGTTGGAGGTTTTAGCAATTCTGCAGAAGGTGTTTGATCAGTGTTTGGTCAAGTAAATGACCTCCACTTGATATGGCACTTAACAGGGTTGAAAGACATGAGGAAATAGGGTGCTTCACCAAATTTGGGCTCATTTGAAGAAACTAGCCAATGTAACTTTGGTGAACCCTAGAAATCAACAGAAACAGTTTCATCTTGATTGAGTCAAGCTAATCATCTCCCCTTGATGCACCACTTGGTGTAGCATCATCATTTGGGGTATTGATCATGCCCACAAAGTTTTAAGCTCCAGATAAAAAGTTGGTAATGTAAAGTTGTTCAAATTTGCATTTGAACAGAAAGGGTTTTGAGGTGATCAGATCAAGTTTCTCTATTCAAATTCTTGTGCCATTTGGTCTAGATGCCTTATTAGGTCATTCTAGCATGTGCACCAAATTTGAGAGCATTTGGACAAGTTTGGCAATGTAAAGTTGCTCAAACTTCAAATATGGACAGAATGGTTATGAAGGGGTTTGAGGATGTTGTCTTGCTTCCCAAGGCATGGGACTTGGCAAGATCTTCAAATATGTCATATATGACATGATAGAATTTCCCTGGAAGTTTTGGAGAAAGTTTCCTTTGTAAATATTTCAAAAGCTTGAAATATCCAGAAAGGGTTTTAGAGGGTTTAGCCCATTATTTTGAACATGACCAAGTGTTGAAACTCTTATATATGGACAATATATGTCCTCTGAGTCTCTCTGAATTTTGGCAAATATTTTTGAAATACTTAAATAATTTTCCCCTATTAAAGACCATTTCTGGCCTTAAGAAAAAGCTTTTAAATAAAATAGGAAAATAACTTTTAAAATTATACCTTTGTGGTTTCTGGGAGTCCTATGTCTACTAGGTCTCAAATAAACTTTTTGAAATAATTTTCTCACCCTAAATCAAGTACTTGCAGTGCAAATCTCAATTAAGGGGTTTTTGGAAAACTAAATTTATAAAATACTTTTTGGCCAAATTAATTTTGTAAGAAAATACTATACTGTTATATAACACTTGGCATGATCATTGGGCAGAAGTTTTGGGTATGGAGATGAAATCTACAAGAGATCATAGTTGACTTTAATGAGCACATGAAAAAGCACATGAAGAAAACTCAATTCCAAATAAAAGCCAAATGATGCTAAAAAATTTTGCTGGTCCAAATTTTTCATGCTTCAAAGATACAAATAACATGTTACAAAATGCAGGGTGTGACAGACCTACCCCCCTTACAAGAATCTCGTCCCCGAGATTCCTAAACTAGGGCTTAAAAGAGATCGGGAAACTCGGATCTAAGATAGTCTTCTCGTTCCCAGGTTGCTTCTGCTTCGGTGTGGTTGCTCCACTGGACCTTGAAGTACTTGATGGTACGGCTTCGCGTACGTCATTCTGCTTCGTCCAGAATACGAATGGGCTTCTCGCGGTAGGTCAAATCAGGCTGCAGATCAATGGCTTGGTGATCCACATCCTTGTAGAGATTGGGCTTGTCTGGAACTTGGAGACATTTCCGGAGTTGTGACACATGGAATACATTGTGCACATCGGATAGCTCAGGTGGTAGTTCCAACTGATAAGCCACTTCTCCTCGTCGTGCAGTGACCTCAAAGGGTCCAATGAACCTTGGTGCGAGCTTCCCCTTGACATGGAAACGCTTGGTTCCCTTCAGAGGAGTTACCCGCAGGTACACATGGTCCCCGACATGGAAACTCATGTCTCGGCGTCGAGTGTCAGCATAACTCTTCTGCCTTGACTTGGCTGCCTTTAATCGCTCTCTGACTAGTTGGACTTGCTCTTCTGCTGCGCGGAGATTATCCGGTCCAAAGCCTAGTCCTTCTCCAGTCTCTGACCAGTTGAGGGGTGTGCGACACCTGCGTCCGTACAACACCTCAAATGGTGCCATCTGAAGGCTTGACTGGTAACTGTTGTTATAGGAGAACTCGGCAAAAGGGAGACAGTCTTCCCACTTGGCTCCATATGCCAGGACACTGGCTCGGAGCATATCATCGAGAATCTGATTGACTCGCTCTGTTTGACCTCCGGTCTGTGGGTGGAAAGCTGTGCTGAAAGACAACTTGGCTCCCAGGGCTTCTTGGAACTTCTTCCAGAACCTTGAGGTGAACTGGGTTCCTCGATCTGACACAATCTCCTTGGGAACGCCGTGAAGACTTACGATTCGGTCGATGTAGAGAGCTGCCAGCCGGTTGCCATCATAAGTGGTCTTGACAGGAATGAAGTGGGCCACCTTGGTCAAATGATCGACTATGACCCAGATGGAGCCATGTCCTCTATTCGACCTTGGTAATCCAGTGATGAAGTCCATTCCGACTTTATCCCACTTCCACTCAGGAACCTTGAGTGGTTGAAGCAATCCAGCGGGTCGCTGATATTCAGCCTTGACCCTTTGGCACACATCACACTTTGCAACATAGGTCGCAATCTCTCTTTTCATCCCGTGCCACCAGAATCGTGCCTTCAAGTCTTGGTACATCTTGGTTCCTCCGGGGTGGATGGAATACAGAGTGTCGTGGGCTTCTAGCAGAATCAGCGTCTTCAGCTCGGTGTTGTTTGGTACGCAGAGGCGACCCTTGTACCAAACAATCCCGTGCTCGTCTTCGGAGAATCCTAGGGCCTTGCCCAGCTTCATCTTCTTCTTGATACCTTCAATGCTTGCATGTCCATCTTGTGCCTTCTTGACGTCGTCCATTAGGGTTGGTCTGACTTCCAAATGATCCAGAAATCCAGGGGTGACCAATTCCAGACTGAATTGTTCGAACTCCTTAAACAAGGCTGGCTGCCTTTCTTGAATAACGGCATTCAAAGAGCAAGACTTCCTGCTTAAGGCATCGGCCACCATGTTAGCCTTCCCAGGGTGATATTGAACACTGAGGTCATAGTCTTTGATGAGTTCCAACCATCTCCGCTGCCTCATGTTCAATTCCTTTTGGGTGAAAATATACTTCAGACTTTTGTGGTCTGTGTAAATCACACACCGTTTCCCTAGGAGGTAATGCCGCCATGTCTTCAAGGCATGAACTACTGCCGCTAGCTCAAGATCGTGAGTAGCGTAGTTCTCCTCATGGGGTCGTAGCTGCCTGGAGAGGTATGCTATGACGCGGCCTTCTTGCATCAGAACGCTTCCCAATCTAGTTCGAGAGGCATCACAATATATCACGAACTCCTTGTGAATATCCGGTGTTGCCAGAACTGGGGCGGTGGTCAATCTCTTCTTGAGCTCTTGGAAGCTCTCTTCGCATTTTGGCGTCCACTCGAACTTCTTGTCCTTTTTGAGGAGCTGAGTCATTGGTCGTGCAATGCTAGAGAATCCTTCCACGAACTTGCGGTAGTAGCCCGCTAGTCCGAGGAAGCTTCTGACTTCCTTGACGGTCGTTGGAGATTGCCATTGGGTCACAGCTTCGATTTTTGCAGGATCAACAGATAATCCTTCCTCGGTCAAGACATGACCTAAGAATCCAACTTTATGCAGCCAGAACTCACACTTGCTGAATTTGGCATACAGTTGGTGCTCACGAAGCTTGTCTAGGACCATCCTCAGATGCTGCTCGTGCTCTTCCTTCGACTTCGAGAACACAAGAATGTCATCAATGAAGACAACAACAAACTTGTCCAAATATTCCATGAAGACTTTATTCATGAGATACATGAAGTAAGCTGGGGCATTGGTTAACCCAAAAGACATGACCGTGCACTCGTACAGGCCATATCTGGTTACGAATGCCGTCTTCGGAATATCTTGGGGTCTGATCTTCAGCTGGTAATACCCAGATCTGAGGTCGATCTTGGAGAATACCTTAGCTCCGCTGAGCTGATCAAACAGATCTTCGATCTTGGGAAGTGGGTACTTGTTCTTGATTGTAACTTCATTGAGGGAATGATAGTCAATGCATAAGCGGATGGTACCGTCCCTCTTGGCCACAAACAGAACAAGAGATCCCCAAGGGGAGGCACTTGGGCGGATAAATCCCTTCCTTAGCTGCTCTTCTAGCTATTTCTTTAACTCGGCTAATTCTTCCGTCCCCATTCTATAAGGCTTCTTATAGATGGGTCCTGCTCCGGGCAAGAGCTCGATGATGAACTCAATGTCACGGTCAGGGGGCATTCCCGGTAGTTCATCCGGAAAGACATCAGGATACTCACATACCACCGGTACTTGATCTAGCCCAACTTCAGACAGACAGTTGACTTTAGCGGCTTGAGCGGAAGAGGAGTTGGGAGCAAACTTGACTTCGACTCCTTGGTCATTGGTCATAGTGATTGTCCGATTGGCACAGTCTAACAAGCCTTGGTGCTTGCTGAGACAATTCATGCCTAGGATCACATCCAAGCCTTGCGATCTCAGGACGATAAGGTCTGCTAGGAAGTCTACACCGTTAATGGTAATACTGACTCCTTTACAACCTATCTTGGCTCTCATCTCGGCTCCGGGGGTTTGTACCACCATAGGGTTATTCAGGGGTGTAGGGGTCATGCCACTTTTTAATGCAAATCTTTGAGTGACAAATTAGTGCGTTGCTCCAGAATCAAAGAAAACAGTTGCAGGTGCTGAGTTGACAAGGAACGTACCCAGCACGACGTCCGGGTCTTCCTGGGCTTCTTCAGCAGTGACGTGATTCACACGCCCCTTCCCATAGTTCGGTGGATTGCGAGGAGCTGGGTTCCTTGGTGGCATTCCACGGCCTTGTCCCTAGTTCTGCGCATTGGGGCGCGGGGCATCAGGCTTCTTGTTAGGGCACACCCTTGAGATGTGTCCGGGCTGACCACATCCAAAGCAAGTGACTTGGTTTGGAGCGTTGATCTTGTTGCCACCACTGGTATTGGGATTGAAAGCTGGCCTGGGGTTGGCATACTGCTGAGGCTGAGGGTTGGCACGAGGTGCAGGAGCTCTTGGCTGCTGATAGGTTGGCTTGGCCGAGGCTGACTACCACGGACGAGGCTTCTGGTTGCTGGAAGTTCCCTTACTGACCAACTTGCGCTTGCGAGTGTCTTCCAAAGCACGCCGCTTGTCTTCAAGCATGAGTGCCTTGTTCACCAGGTCAGGGAAAGACAGGCAGTCGCACACGACAAGCGAGTATTGCAGAGTCTGATTAAGGCCTTCCATGAAGCGCTCCCTTTTGGCAGCATCAGTGCTGACATCTTCAGGGGCATACCTTGACAGAATGCTAAACTTCTGCATGTACTCCTTGACAGTGCCACTTCCTTGCTTCAGTGCTCGGAACTCACGCTTTTTGATAGCCATGATTCCGGAAGGAATGTGGGCCTTGCGGAATTCTGCCTTGAAGTTCACCCAAGTGATGTCTTGTTCAGCATGCATGACCTTGAATCCATCCCACCAAGCTCTAGCAGTTCCCCCGAGGCAGTGGGCAGCATAAGCCACCTTCTCGCGATCTTCGGTGCATCCGACTAGTTCTAGGATCTCCTCAATGGAACGGACCCAGTCGTCTGCATCCAGGGGTTCAGCAGTCTCGATGAAGGTTGGCGGTGCATGCTTCTTGAACTCTGCCAACGTGGAACGTCCATTGCCATTCCCCGCCGGCTGGCGGTTGTTGGTGACAGCTTGAGCAATCAGCTGAAGAGCTGCAGTGTTGGCTTGGCGTTCCTCTCGGATAGCTTGGAGAAGCTGAGCCATGTCCATGCTTGGAGGAGGTGGTGGTAGAGCTTGGTCGTTGGTTTGGTCGTGGCCTGCCTCTGGCTGAGAGGATGCTCCGGCTTCGGGCTGCTGGGTAGAGGTACCAGTACGAGTTACAACAGGCATCCTGTTGGAGCGGTAAAAGGTCTCATGACTCGGAAGAGGGAAAGCAAGATAGATGGGTGCCTAGTAAGGGGGTGGGTGTGACACTAAATCAAATCATGCAAGGGCCATAAGGCCAAAACACATTCATTAAAATCCAAATGGGTGATGTAGTCGTTTACACATTCCTGAAGGAAGAATACGACTTACATCCAGACACAACAAAAGCAAACACTAGATGGTTTCATATGAACCATACAAGGACTCGACTGCGCATAGGGGTTACACGACCTATCCTACCGTAGAGGTTACAACTGGCATATCTGAGTAGCGAATAATGCCTAAGCGGTGGAATGCTCGGTCGCGTATTCCAGCTCTTCTGGGTCTTCCTCCTTGTCTTCATCTGTCTGGGCTCCCTTGTCGCTTGAGGGTGTAGGGGAGTGGAGGAGTTGGATTCGACGGTGCTTCGTCGGTGGTTGAGGGAAAAGCTTGCGATATTCCCTTGCTGTCATCCGGCGTCGCCGAGGTAGTTCTTCACCCTTGGAAGATACATCCTCGGAGGGCCTTCCGCCTCGATATGCGATAGCGGATTGTCCTGAAGGTGCTCCTTCCTTCTTGATCCTATTTGCCTTCTCTTGAGCTCGACGAAGAAGTGCCTTGGTCTTGTGAAGTTCTTCTCGAAGCTTCATTGATTCCGAGGCCAAGTCTTGAGCCAAACTGTCGGCACATAGACTGAAGTAGGTCAGGAACCGAAGCGAGAGTCCTTCCTTCAGCGGAGGGGCTAGTGCGCTGCTTTCTTCGTCACCTTCCTTTCGGTAAGGTAAGAAGCGAGTTGTCATCTTGGCTGCCATCTCCGGAAGAAGCTCGTGGAGACGGGTTAATGCCTTGAGTGCAGCAGCCTCGACAGCGAGTGCTAGTGTTGCCATTTGGGGTCCCTCGAAGAACCAACTTGTGGGAGGATCGTTTGCCTTCACGATCACTTCCACATGGTACTCCACCTCAGTATCGCTCACCCAATGCTCAAGGTAGGTGAGGATGGGTGCTCGGTGGAACTGACACTCTTGGAGGCTATCCTCGAGAAGTAAGGGAAACCCAGTGGTCAGGTGCTCTTCGGGTACAGCGGCCATCTACAAAGGTGGAATAGGAGGGGTTAATAAGCTGATGAAATCTCAGGTTTAGAAAAGAAGAGAGGTTCAGAAGGTTTTTGAAAAGGGGTCTCAACTAACTAACGCCCATGCTAACTAAGGCTTCCTACAGTCAGGATGGCTCTGATACCAGCTCTGTGGGGACCCCGACTTAGAAGTCGAGATCACCGAATGCACGTGTACAGTGATCCCAGAGATCAATGCTCACTGAACACACAGAAGCTGAAATAACAAGAGTCTTACATCCCTACAAATAGTCTTACACGAATTAAGGCTATTATGGCCAAGTCTTACATAGGTAGAGCCTCACGGGCTAAATAGCAAATAACTCAAGTAGAGGAAGTCTTCGATAAACGGGTAGAACCCATGCCATCTGCCTTAACCCTACAGGCATTCTGACTGGGATAGCGTCCTAGTTCGCATGTTCGTCTCCAAAGAACTCTTCCTCATATTCCTGTTCTTCCATGCCTGGCCAATTAAATAACCAGTGGCAAGCCAACGAGTACTTTGAATGTGCTCGCAAGCAACCCATGATGTGGTTCAAAGTAATAATGCAATTGAATGACAACGAACAATCTAGCAAGGGCTAGAATAAACATTCTACTATCAAGTTTATGCATCAATAACCTCGCGTAACCTCGAAGACAGGTTACCGATATCAACATGAATATGATTCAATTCATCGAGTCAAGTCACCATCCTTGACTTGTCACACACATAACATCACCAATGAAGTAAAATTCTGGACATAGTTTAAGTAGCACCACCCAACTGTCCATGACAGTGGACACGGCTATTCGAATAGTTTTACACTCTGCAGAGGTTGCGCACTTTACCCACAAGATCCGGGGAACTTCCGTGTCATCCACGACCCGCGGTACCTCAAGTACCCGGGGTAAGCACCTGGTCATTACCTTTCCTTAGACGACACTAACATAGAGTCCACTCGTTGGTACACGGCCCTCGGGTACAAACAATAGATCACGGGACTTGCCCTAATTTCAATGTCACGCGTACCCGAAGGGACCAACGGTGTGTCCGGTGCCCTGTGAAAACAGTCATGGTCGTCTATCCAAGCACGACCCCGTCCCGGGAAAGACCTCAAGTCTTCCCGTCACTAGTAATGCGGGCACCATGCTAGTATCGACCTAAGTAATCAATAAAGCCCCGTCCCATAAGGGGTAGTGTGGTTGCACATGTTTGGTTGGGACGGTAGTCACACATAAATCTAATCCATCATTCCACCATGCACATGATATTACCGGCACATCACTTCTTTCTCAAGTGATGACCTAAAACATCATCACCCTCGGGCATTAGGGGCACCCGATGGGTTCATGCAAAGATTTCAACTACGAGGGTTCAAATCACACATGCATCATATAAGCATCATGACCAACTATTTGCATGTCATCTAGCACATAGTGAGATCATCAATAAAGCATGCATCATGTGGTGGTTTATCTAGGTTACCATCGTAACCCTATCATCATGCATCGGAAACAAACGGGTTCCGAGAACAAGTGTATCATGGTCAAAGGGCTGCTTGCCTGGATTGGCTTGGTCTTCAAAGTCTTCAAATCCTTCTCCTTCTTCTTCCACAGCAACTTCGTCAAATACGGGATCTATACGTCGCATAATAACCACGGGAAAATAAGAATACAAACAAAACAGAAAAATCAAAGTGCTCAGAAAAATGTCAACTCATTTTTATAAAATACTAGAGGAATTTCTAAGGTGGGGAAAAATCTTAGTTGGAGTTTTGGAGTAACAGAATGGAGTATATTGATTTTAGAACAGGAGTTATACTGCTCAAATTTGAATTTAAATTTGAACAGTACAGAAAAGTTTCATGGATTTGAGTGAAAGTAGTACCATTAAATAGGTTGGAATATTACAAGATTTTAGGAGTTGGAATTATTTAATTTGGATCATTATTCTTTTCTGTAGAAATGTTTAAAAGATTTACAGAAAAGAAAAAGAAAAATGTGCCCTGTGCACTGGGCCAGAGAAGGCCACAGTGCACGGCCCAGACGGACCGGCCCAGCCGCACGGGAGCCTGCGCGCGCACGTCAGGTTTTTAAACCTGACGGGCGGGGCCCGTGGGTCAGTGGCACAAAGGAGGGGGAGAGAGGTGAGGGGATGACAGGCGGGGCCCGCCTATCATCTCTAACCCCACGGCCACGGCCACGGCGAGCTCACCGGCGAGGTTCCCGGCCACGGCGACGGCAACGGAGGGCAGGAACGTGACCAGCGTCGTGTCGCGGATGCAGGGTTGGTGGTGCGGCACGACGGGGAGGTCCGGTTCACCGGCGGCGAGGTGGGACGGCGGAGGCTCGTCGGAGGGTCGTCGTTCTGGTCGTTTCCGACTGCCACAGAGAGGGAAAACAGGGGGGAAAGGATCAGTGAGGCGAGGGGGTTCCGAATTGGGTGGAAGGAAGGGCAGGGGAGGCCCGTACCACGAGATCGCCGGCGGCCCGACGCGGCGGAGCTCCGGTCGATCCCGAGCACCGGGACGTCCTGGGGAGGAGTGGATGATGCTGGGGGACTCAGTGGAGTGGAGTGAGGCTTGTGGTGCTGCTGGAGAGGCTCGGGAGGGGCTTATATAGCCGCGCCCATGGTCCACCGTGGACCCGTGCGCCGGCGAGGTTGCAGGCGAGGCTAGGAGGGGTTCTGGAGCCTGGGATCAAGCCGGGGAGGACCGTGGACTTGCTCCACGTCCAGCTGAGGGAGAAAGAGGAGCGGTGGAGCGTCAGGAGCGTGCGCGCGTGCGAGGCAGAGGAGTGGCCGCCGCGGGCGGCCAGCGCGCGTGCGACGACGGCCACTGGAGGGCGCAGGAGGAGGGGGACAGCACCGGGGAGGGCACGGACGTCGAGGGGCCTCGACTGGCGCGAGGGGGAGGCCCGAGGCTGTCGGGGGAGGCCGATTGGCCGAAGCTACAGTGCTTGTCTGCACTGTTGCGTGCTCTAGAGCGCGCGTTTGGCTAGCATCGCCGCGCTCTCGCCGTCCTGGTCAAACCCAACGTGTCCAGCAGCGTCTAGAAGGTCAGGGGGAAGTAAAGAATTGGCCTGAGGCCTTGGATGCCCTGGAGATGCTGAGAGAGAGTGAGAGTGCTGGTGAATTGGTGAAAGCTTGCTGTCCAGCAAGGTAAAATAGGGCTTTCACCCCTCAATCATGGAGCTGGGGTGCTGGGGAAGTTACTGGAGGTAGCTAGTAACTCAATGATCATGTGGTAAGAAGTTGAGGCCATGGAGAAAAGTAAAAGTGATCAAGTTGGAGGTTTTAGCAATTCTGCAGAAGGTGTTTGATCAGTGTTTGGTCAAGTAAATGACCTCCACTTGATATGGCACTTAACAGGGTTGAAAGACATGAGGAAATAGGGTGCTTCGCCAAATTTGGGCTCATTTGAAGAAACTAGCCAATGTAACTTTGGTGAACCCTAGAAATCAACAGAAACAGTTTCATCTTGATTGAGTCAAGCTAATCATCTCCTCTTGATGCACCACTTGGTGTAGCATCATCATTTGGGGTATTGATCATGCCCACAAAGTTTGAAGCTCCAGATAAAAAGTTGGTAATGTAAAGTTGTTCAAATTTGCATTTGAACAGAAAGGGTTTTGAGGTGATTAGATCAAGTTGCTCTATTCAAATTCTTGTGCCATTTGGTCTAGATGCCTTATTAGGTCATTCTAGCATGTGCACCAAATTTGAGAGCATTTGGACAAGTTTGGCAATGTAAAGTTGCTCAATCTTCAAATATGGACAGAATGGTTACGAAGGGGTTTGAGGATGTTGTCTTGCTTCCCAAGGCATGGGACTTGGCAAGATCATCAAATATGTCATATATGACATGATAGAATTTCCCTGGAATTTTTGGAGAAAGTTTCCTTTGTAAATATTTCAAAAGCTTGAAATATCCAGAAAGGGTTTTAGAGGGTTTAGCCCATTATTTTGAACATGACCAAGTGTTGAAACTCTTATATATGGACAATATATGTCCTCTGAGTCTCTCTGAATTTTGGCAAATATTTTTGAAATACTTAAATAATTTTCCCCTATTAAAGACCATTTCTGGCCTTAAGAAAAAGCTTTTACATAAAATAGGAAAATAACTTTTAAAATTATACCTTTGTGGTTTCTGGGAGTCCTATGACTACTAGGTCTCAAATAAACTTTTTGAAATAATTTGCTCACCCTAAATCAAGTACTTGAAGTGCAAATCTCAATTCAGGGGTTTTTGGAAAACTAAATTTATAAAATACTTTTTGGCCAAATTAATTTTGTAAGAAAATACTATACTGTTATATAACACTTGGCATGATCATTGGGCAGAAGTTTTGGGTATGGAGATGAAATCTACAAGAGATCATAGTTGACTTTAATGAGCACATGAAAAAGCACATGAAGAAAACTCAATTCCAAATAAAAGCCAAATGATGCTAAAAAATTTTGCTGGTCCAAATTTTTCATGCTTCAAAGATA
The DNA here is from genome assembly GCA_902687465.1 of Secale cereale. Taxonomy (NCBI): domain Eukaryota; kingdom Viridiplantae; phylum Streptophyta; class Magnoliopsida; order Poales; family Poaceae; genus Secale; species Secale cereale. Next base: position 218,826,387 of record LR738713.1, read on the forward strand.
CAAATAACATGTTACAAAATGCAGGGTGTGACAG
>LR738713.1:218826430-218919685 GCA_902687465.1 Secale cereale
GAAGGGGTTTGAGGATGTTGTCTTGCTTCCCAAGGCATGGGACTTGGCAAGATCATCAAATATGTCATATATGACATGATAGAATTTCCCTGGAATTTTTGGAGAAAGTTTCCTTTGTAAATATTTCAAAAGCTTGAAATATCCAGAAAGGGTTTTAGAGGGTTTAGCCCATTATTTTGAACATGACCAAGTGTTGAAACTCTTATATATGGACAATATATGTCCTCTGAGTCTCTCTGAATTTTGGCAAATATTTTTGAAATACTTAAATAATTTTCCCCTATTAAAGACCATTTCTGGCCTTAAGAAAAAGCTTTTAAATAAAATAGGAAAATAACTTTTAAAATTATACCTTTGTGGTTTCTGGGAGTCCTATGACTACTAGGTCTCAAATAAACTTTTTGAAATAATTTGCTCACCCTAAATCAAGTACTTGAAGTGCAAATCTCAATTCAGGGGTTTTTGGAAAACTAAATTTATAAAATACTTTTTGGCCAAATTAATTTTGTAAGAAAATACTATACTGTTATATAACACTTGGCATGATCATTGGGCAGAAGTTTTGGGTATGGAGATGAAATCTACAAGAGATCATAGTTGACTTTAATGAGCACATGAAAAAGCACATGAAGAAAACTCAATTCCAAATAAAAGCCAAATGATGCTAAAAAATTTTGCTGGTCCAAATTTTTCATGCTTCAAAGATACAAATAACATGTTACAAAATGCAGGGTGTGACAGCTACGATCGAAACGTGGGTCCTGTTTATCGGGAGGGGTGTGGCGTACCGCAAAACGGGACTCCATGGGATACTGTTCATCTCCACCGTCGACCCCCTCCAGCCTCCACGGGCTACTGTTCATACACCGTCGACCTCCTCCAGCCTCCACCTGCGAATGTTCATCCACGGGCTCCTGTTCATCCAGCCTCCACCGCGCGCTACTCCACCGGCTACTGTTCAACCAGCCCTCTCCACGGGCTCCTGTTCAACCACCCCTCCACCGGCTACTGTTCATCCAACCCTCCACCGTCTACTGTTCATCCAGCCCTCCACGGGGTGGTCCTGTTCATCCAGCCCTCCACAGGGTCCTGTTCAGCCAGCCCCAACCGACTCGATCGATGAGGGTCATGTTCATCCAGAGGCAACACCACGGGGTCCTATTCATCCACCCCCACTAGGAACTGTTCATCCAACCCCCCCAGCAACGCTCACTGTTCATCCAGAGGCAGCATCGATCGGCTTCAGTTAGCAGCAGTAGCGAAGAAATCGCTCGATTGGGATCAGTTAACAGCCATCGATCGATCGCTCAGGTTCAGTAACGCGTAGCCTGCAGTGCAATCGCTCGGGTTCAGTTACAGCCTAACGCCTCGCTCGGATTCAGTTAGAGCACAACGCATTGCACCCACGCGCGTGCGTGTACGAGAGAAACGCGCATCGCTCGTCCCCGACCACTCACCGTAACCGGGAACACCCTGATTTTTTCCTCGCCCTCGCTTCTACAATGGTTTTTTCCGTCATGGACGACCCAAAGAATGCCATGCAGCTACGTCTCCGGCCCGCCCAGGACGAAATGACAATTTTCTGTCATGATTTTTTGTCATGGAAGTAGGACCCCACCACATCTATGATGATACCATGTTTTGTCATAATTATTGTCATAGAAGTGTCATAAGTATGACCAAAAAAAATTTCGTTCGGCCCAAAATGTCACAGATGTGTCTTTTTTTGTAGTGCTACTTATGGATTGAGTAAGATCCTTGAAGCAAGTTTTCATTCGTACAAGCAATAAAAATTGCTCTCTAAATATGTACGATCTATTAATGTGAAGAAAATAAGCTTTATACGAGCTTGTGATTTGGAAGAAATAAAGGCGACAGACTGCATAATAAAGGTCCATTATCACAAGTGGCAATATAAAGTGACGTTCTTTTGCATTAAGATTTTGTGCATCCAACCATAAAAGCGCATGGAAACCTCTGCTTCCCTCTATGAAGGGCCTATCTTTTATTTTTATCTCCTATCCTCATAAAAGAGTCATGGTGATCATCACCTTTCCCTTTTACTTTTATCCTTTGGCAAGCACAATATGTTGGAGCTAGATCTAGATATATATATATATATATATCCATGCGAATGTAGAGAGCCATGAACCATTATTTTTGACATTACCCTTGAGGTAAATCATTGTGAGGCGAAACTATAAGCCACTATCTTTCTGTGTGTCCGGTTGAAACTTTGAACTCATTAGTATTGCGTGAGTATCAGCAATTGTGAAAGACTAAATGATAGTTGAGTACGTGAACTTGCTGAAAAGCTCTTATATTTGACTCTTTCCGATGTATGATAAATTGCAATTGCTTCAGTGACTAAGATTATAGTTTGTTAGCTATCAATGAAATTTCTGATTCATACTTTACCTTGTGAATGAATTGTTTCTTTATCATAAGAACTTATATGACAAGTTATGTTGCTGTCCTAAAGATGATCATGATGCCCTCATGTCCGTATTTTATTTTTATCGACACCTCTATCTCTAAACATGTGGACATATTTTTCGATATCGGCTTTTCACTTGAGGACAAGCGAGGTCTAAGCTTGGGGCAGTTGATACATCCATTTTGCATCATGCTTGTATATTGATATTTATTGCATTATGGGTTGTTATTACACATTATGTCACAATACTTATGCCTTTTCTCTCTTATTTTACAAGGTTTACATAAAGAGGGAGAATGCCGGCAGCTGGAATTCTGGACTGGAAAAGGAGCAAATATGAGATACCTATTCTGCACAACTCCAAAAGTCTTGAGACTTCACGGAGAATATTTTTGGAATATATAAAAAATATTGGGCGAAAGAAGCACCGGAGGGGGACCACCTGCCATCCACAAGGGTGGAGGGCGTGCCCTACCCCCCTGGGCGCGCCCCCAATCTTGTGGCCCCCCTGGTAGTCCCATGATGTCCATCTTCTGCTATATGAACGTGTATTGACCTAGAAAAAAAATAAGAAGGAGGTTTTCGGGACGAAGCGCCGCCGTCTCGAGGCAGAGCCTAGGCGAAACCAATCTAGAGCTCCAGCAGGGCTTTTCTGCCGGGGATACTTCCCTCCAGGAGGGGGAAATCAGATCTATCGTCAGGACCAAAGATCCTCTCATCGAGAGGTGGTCAATCTTCATCAACATATTCACTAGCACCATCTCCTCTCAAACCCTAGTTCATCTCTTGTATCCGATCTTTGTCCCAAAACCTCAGATTGGTACCTGTGGGTTGCTAGTAGTGTTGATTACTGCTTGTAATTGATGCTAGTTGGTTTATTTGGTGGAAGATCATATGTTCAGATCCTTAATGCTATTCAATACCCCTCTGATCATGACCGTGAGCATGCTTCGTGAGTAGTTACGTTTGTTCCTGAGTACATGGGAGAAGTCTTGCTATAAGTAATCATGTGAATTTTGATGAGTTTTATGTTGTCTTTCCTCTAGTGGCGTTATGTGAACGTCGACTACATGAGACTTCACCATTATTTGGGCCTAGGGGAAGGCATTGGGAAGTAGTAAGTAGATGATGGGTTGCTAGAGTGACAGAAGCTTAAACCCTACTTTATGCATTGCTTCGTAAGGGGCTGATTTGGATCCCTATGTTTCATGCTATGGTTAGATTTATCTTAATACTTCTTTCATAGTTGCGGATTCTTGCGAGAGTGGTGAATCATAAGTGGGAGGCTTGTCTAATGAAAGACAAAACCCAAGCACCGGTCAACCCACATATCAAATTATCAAAGTACCGAACACGAATCATATGAGCATGATGAAAACTAGCTTGACAATAATTCCCATGTATCCTCGGGAGCGCTTTGCTTTATGTAAGAATATGTCTAGGCCTGTCCTTTGCTACAAAAAGAATTGGGCCACCTTGCTGCACCTTGTATACTTTTGTTACTTGTTATCCATTACGAATTATACTATCACACAACTATCTGTTACCGATAATTTCAGTGCTTGCAGAGAAAACCTTGCTGAAAACCGCTTGTCATTTCCTTCTACTCCTCTTTGGGTTCGACACTCTCACTTATTGAAAGGACTATGATAGACCCCCTACACTTGTGGGTCATCACTCACCTGACATAGGCCATCTCCAGGTTAGCACAGGGAACCCCTGTAACGACCACGATTTCAATGAATTGAAGTCTCTGTGCTCAGTGTCATCCCTTGATCGATATGCTGACACACACAGTACTCGAGGCTTTATAACAGAGATTCAATCACACTTTATTACATTGAAAGTCCTCGAAGAGGCAATGTCCTTTACACGAATATGGCTGAAGGCCATCTAAAATAATAAATTGCAGAAGCTATGAAGAGTAGTTGAGTCCATCCAACTCCACAACAAACAATGAGTGCATGATAACGACCTATCGCACCTTAATCTTCCTCTAAAAACTCTGCAACATGATATGTTGCAGCCATGTAGGTCAGCACATTGAATATGCTGGCATGAACGTGCTGTAACAAGAATGATGAACAATGTCTACAACTATATGCATATTTAGCTGGTGGAGGCTGTAAGGTTTAGTTTTGCATAAAGCTAATTTTTCCCTAGAACAAAGGAATAAAATTTATTTACTACTCAGTTTAATTAAGCAATATTGAGAGTGGGACCTCCATCTCAATTCCCAAAATTACCAAAGTCATTAATAACCCAACAAGTTAATTAAATAGAGTGTTGAGATCATATCATAATTCACATACCAGGATACTCAAGATGTCCATAATCGGGGACACGGGTACTCATGAATAGTTTGTACACTCTACAGAGGTTTGTGCACTTTTCCCCACAAGACTCGATCGCCTCTGTTTAACTTCTCTCACTGCATGGTGTTTTGAAAACCGGATGACCGAGAAACAATATTTTAGAAGCATTTACTCTTTACCCCGGATGGACCGGTACACCTACATTCCCCCTACATCTGCTAGTCCATCACTGAAAGAGCTCACACAACATACTCAACTATGCCAGAGCCCATAATGGCTTGTGGCTGCACATGGAAGTTTCTAAGCATGAAACTATCATATGATCCCTTTGAGCATGGGTGGCATTCCAATAGGGTGATCATACGGGTCCTCCGGGATCCCCTAGGACAACACTGGATTCTCCAGGTGCCCGGGCAAGCCACTGGTTTCTCCAGGGTGCCCCAACCATTCCACGCAGATGTGTATTAAAGTTGCCACCTTAAAGTTTCCCTCAATTAAATATCTCTCTCACAACTTTCATGAATCTCACATACCAATCCACGTCTACAAGCATGATTAAGTAGATAGTATCAAATCTTATATTCCCTTGGGTTGATCTCATGTCTTTGGGTTCCTACCTCATGAACTACTAGCAATACCTCATGTGATCAAGTCCTACTCATGCAAACTTTGAGGATAGAACTAATGCAATAAAAACAGGGTATTAGAAACTATGATCAAAGTATGAAATTGCCTTGCTGACGATCGTTGAAATCTAGTGACTCTTAGTAGCACGCTTCGCACTCCGTAAATTCTATCGCAATCAAACAATGGCATACATAAGCAATCATGCAACAGAATCAAAGAACATATCTCGAAAGACTTCGAAAACAAACGAATACGCTTGCAACAGCAAACAATTTCTAACAGTACCAAAATAAAATGAATTTTAGGCCTTATCAGAAAGTTTAGGTCAAGAGCTTCGATTTGTAAAAAGAATCAACTCAAACGGAGTTACGAAACTCAAGTTATGATCAAAAGAAGTTCAAACATAAATCCATTTGAAAACAAATTTTAAAACTTTCAAAATCAAATTTGAGTTGTGCTACTGGAAAGATAAGATCAAAACGAAGAAATTGGTGTTCGTTTCACCTAATTTCGACTAACGAGTAAAAAGTAACGATCGTTTGAAAACCAGGGGTGATCTGTAAAAACTTTAATCGTGGATAAGTCCTTGACGAGAAATAATAGAAAAAGAAAACTCTAAATAGCGAACGTTCATTTTCTGAATTTAAACAGGGGACGTTCTCTGTTTAATAAAACCTAATAAATGAAAATAGGGTTATAAAAAATCGATCCCGGGTTTAAAAAACCGAAAGAAAATCGGCGGGTTTTTACCTCGCGGGTCGGATCAGGTCTGGCCCGCGGATCAGGCGGCGGGTCGGCGGTATGGGCGACGGGCGGCGGCTCGGGCCACGACGGAGGGTCGGTGGGTGGCGGCGGCAGCAGCGGCGGCGGCGCGGTGGGGGTGTGCGGCAGGCGGCGGCGTCGGCGGTGTGCGGCAGGCGGGGCATCGGCGGCGATGGCGGGGTGGCGTTGTTGCGTCGGGGCGGGGCGGCTTATAAAGAGGCCGGGGGTGGCGGCTTGGAGGAGTAGGCTAGCCGAGGGGAGTCCCCCTCGGTCACCGCGGGGGCGGCGGAGCAGTGGTCTGGCCGGACTCCGGCTTGGGGCCGGTGCGGGCCCGCGACGAAGGCGGTGGCCGCTGGGCCTTCGTCCCACTCGGGCGGGATTTTTTTATAAATTCGTCCGAACAGAAAAAAATAAAAAAAATCCTAAAATATTTCACAAACAATTTTCCTCGTTCCCACCTTATATTTGGGACAAACTAAACATTTTTCTGAAATAAAATAACTTCTTGATGCAATTTTAAAATAATAAACTGAAATTAAAAATCCAACAAAAAATAAGTTCACTCCAAAATGATATTCCAATATTTTTATTCTGTTTTTGAAAAAGTCATATTATCTTCTCTCATTTATTTTGAATATTGAAAAATGAAAATTGGCAAAAATAATAATTGATCCAATCCCACTTGGAAAAATATTAAAATAGTGGGTTCTCTTTGGAAAACTTCCAACTCTCTCACTTGGGTCAGTGAGTTGCTTAAAGTTTTTGGACCAATTTTGAAATAAACTCGTGCTAAAAAATTCTCAAATGATGAATGTATATGAATGATCTATGATAACATCCAATTGAAAATTGGGATGTTACAACCCCTCATGACTGAAAATATACTGCAATAAGTACGGCTTACCGGCAACTATGCTAGTAGCTTGTCGAAGCTCCTCCTTGGTTGCTCGATCCTGAGTCTTGGCCTCTTTGTAGTACACCTTCAGTTGTTTCATCTCGGTGGCATCCTCGATGAGCGAAGCTTTCACAACATCATTAGCACATGCTGCGCTCTTCAGTTCTTCCTCGATCTCGACAATCCGCTTCTCATACGCCACCCGGTTCCTCTGCTCCTCGGTAAGCTCCCCAACAATTTTTAGCACCGCGACCTTCTCTTGATCGGCTTCTCACCGAACTGTCTCGAGCTCGGCCCGCAAGATAACAAGATCTCTTTCAAATGTTGTAGAAACATACGACTGCATTCAAATTAAAATTAAAGGTGTTTTAGATAGACGAATTAATGAACATACGATAAACAATTACCTTGTGCCTTGACAGCTTGTTGCCGCATCACCCCAAGATCCTCTGCGGACCACGCCAGCTTTCCTTTAATTTCTTCCACTTCCACCAACGTAACAGGGATGCAAAAGGGAAAGCCTGCATCAAAAAACACACAACATGCGCCCATCAAGACCGAGCATCATGATTCGATCCTCTAGTTGGATTTCATCATCCAACTAAAGGCTCGGAGGATACTTCATTCACGCCTCTAAAACATTCAAATACAATGAATAATCCCTTACAACCCTCATGTTAGTTTTTCAAACTATCTCAAGGTTTGGGGCTACTGGTTTATTTTCCTTTTAAAAACAAAAAATGTGAAATTATCGCAGGTTCAGGTCAAATACTCCTCGGATGATATATTGATATCTTCCTCCAGGGATACTGACAATAATTAGATATATCAGTAAAAGCTATTCAGCAAAAGACATAAGCTATGATTGTTTATCTCAAAACCTTTTGCAAGGTCAAGTAAGGTTTCCATAATCCTAGCTTTAGCTACCTGGAATTTAGAGAGAGAAAGCACACCAGGTGTGGTGCGGTGCTCGGGCCGAAGTGAAGAACTTCTTGTGGAAGCCTCCATGACATGTTGGCATCCCAGAAGCTCAAGCATGTCCAACTCGAGTTCCAGCGAGGGCGCTGTCCTCGTATCACCCCTCAGTATATGGGCATGATAACCCACAAGTATAGGGGGGCGCAACAGTTTTCAAGGGAAGAGTATTCAACCCAAATTTATAGATTCGACACAAGGGGAGCCAAAGAATATTTGCAAGTATTAGTAGTTGAGTTGTCAATTCAACCACACCTAGAGATTAAATATCTGTAGCAAAGTGATCAGTAGCACAGTAATATATTAGTTTTGATAGCAGCGGTGATGGTAGCAATAACGGTAACAGTGATAGCAATGATTTTGTAGAAGTTGTGACAGTAGCAATAGCAATAGTAACTTAACATGAACAATATGTGGGAAACTCGTAGGCATTGGATCGGTGAACTCGTTGGATGATATTCATCATATAACAATCATAATCTAGGGAGGTACAGAACTAGCTCCAGTTCATAAATACAATATAGGAAAGTATTCCGTAAATAATCATACGTGCCTATATAAAAGAACTTGCATGACATCTTTTGTCCTACCCTCCCGTGGCAGCGGGATCCATAAAGAAACTAAGAAATATTAAGGCCTACTTTTAATAGAGAACCGAAACAAAGCATTAACACATAGTGAATACATGAACTCCTCAAACTATGGTAATCACCGAAAAGTATCCCGATTACTGTCACCACAGGGTTTACAGATCATAACATGTATCAGGTGCATATGACTTGCAAGATCAGATCTAGAACATAGATATAATGGTGAAACCTTAAATGCTTCAGATCTCAAATCATGGCACTTGGGCCGTAATGACAAGCATTAAGAATAGCAAAGTCATAGCAACATCAATCTCAAAACATAGTGGATACTCGGGATCAAGCCCTAAAAACTAACTTGATTACATGATGAATCTCATCCAACTCCTCACTGACTGGCGAGTGTACAAAAGAATTACTCACAACAGGTGGGGAGCATCATGGAATTGGTGATGAAGGAGGGTCGGTGATGACGAATATTGAAGATTCCCCTCTCCGGAGCCCCAAGCAGACTCCGGATCTGGCCTCCCGATGAAGAACATGAGGTGGCGGTGGCTTCGTATCGTAAAACGCGATGAAACTTCCTCTCTTATTTTTTCTCCAAAAATAGGTATTTATGGAGTTGGAATTAGTGTCGGTGGGGTCATGAGGGGGCCACACCACCAGGGAGCGCTGGGAGGGGGTGGCGTGCCCTAGTATCTTGGGCCCAGCCAAGGGCCCCCTCTGGTGGTTCTTGGTTCCAGAATTTTTTTATTCTGAAATAAATCTCCAAAAAGTTTCGTCCAATTTCGAGAACTTTTATTTCTGCACAAAAAACAACACCAAGGTAGTTCTGCTGAAAACCACGTAAGTCCAGGTTAGTTTCATCCAAATCATGCAAATAAGAGTCCAAAACAAGAGCAAAAGCATTAGGAAAAGTAGATATGATGGAGACGTATCAACTCCCCAAAGCTTAAACATTTTCTTATCCTCAAGAAATTCATATGACAAACTGAAAGTGATAAGGAAAAACTTTTATGAACTCTTTTGCCCTTGTTTACATAAAGTGATAAGCAAAGATCATGATTAACCATGTCAACAATAACTCTTAGAAATTATATTAACTCATATCAATAACATAAACAACTAGCGAGCAATAGTAAGATATCTGAAATGCCATCTCTTTGTCAAAACAATCATAATATAATATGACAATAGTGGCATCTCGCTAGCCCTTTCCGAGATTGTAAAACAGAAATGCAGAGCACCTCAAAAGTTCAAGCAGCGACTAGACATTGTAATTCATGGTACAAGAGAATCATTCATGCTAACACCCAACATTAACTATACTCAAAGCATAAGGATGATAATAGTGCTCTCGGTTTTGGTGCTTATTTGAGAAGGTGATGAATCAACATAAAAATAAATGGATAGTCCCTTCGCAGAGGGCAACCGTGATTCGCAGAGGTGCCAGCTCTCAAAGCTTAAATCAGAGATAAATTTAACTTGGGAGGTGCACCCTTCCTGTCAACGTTACGACCAAGAGTTATCAATATCTTCCATGCTAAGCAAATTAGGGGTGGTTCCCAAGCAAAAAAAGTAAAGGTTTACTCCCCCTCCACCAACAAACAGACTCCACGGCTAGCCGAATCCTCGGGTACCGTCCATACCAACAACAGTCATGGGGAGTTTTGTTTAATTATTTGCAAAAAAAAATCGGGACTGGGCATCGCTATTACCGCCCCTCTCGTTCAAGGACAAGTGAATAAACACTAATCATGAGAATAACCCTCTTAGCATGGAAGATACTGACCGCACCCTATCTATCCATGAGTAGTCGAAGCACACAAAACAAATGTTCATTTGAAATTTTAGAGGTGGCACATGCAAATTTACTTGGAACGGCAGGGTAATACCACATATAGGTAGATATGGTGGACTTATCTGGGATAACTTTGGTTTAAGGATTTTGATGCACAAGCATAATTTCCGCTTAGTATAGGTGAAGGCTAGAAATTAGATTGAGAAGCGACCAGCTAGAGAGCGAAAAAGGTCATAATCATGCATTGAGAATAATTACCATTGAGCACTAGCATGAGTAGGATATAAACACCTTGAACATAAACATCGTTGAGGCAATGTTTGTTTTTATTCAACTACATGTGTGAACATGTGCCAAGTCAAGCCACTTGAAACATTTAGAGGAGGATACCATATCATCATACTAAATCACAATCATTTTAATGCATCTTGACATCCAAGATAAATCATTATCCATTACTAGCTACTTAAGCATGGCATGAGCAACTGTAATCTCTAATTGTCATTGCAAACATGTTTGATTATAATTAGTTGAATCATGGATACTAGGTTAAACATATTTACAAAAACAAAACAAGTTGAGTTCATACCCGCTTCTCTCTGCCACGGTGACTTCACCAAATATTGTCATTATTGCCTTTCACTTGCACTATCGAATTATTATGAAAACAATAATAGTGCAAGAGTGTCGTGGACTAAGCTGGAATCTGCAAACATTTTATTCAAAAGGAGAAGACAAAGTAATATGAGCTCTTTGTTATATCACAGTAATTCATATGAGAGTCACTCAACATTTTCATCATGGTCTTCTCCTTTGTACAACTCAAATAAAAAGAAAAGGATTTCAGATAAACACACTGAAATGTTTGTCGAGTTTTTAGTTTTTCTTGAAGAAAGAAAATTAAAGAAGGAAAAAAAACGAGAAAACTATTTACACGGGAAAGCTCCCAACAAGCAAAAGAAGAATCTAGAAATCTTTTTGGGTTTTCTTTCAGTACTACCATAAATAGAAAGAAAAACCGAAAAGAAGCAAGAAATATTTTTGCATTTTCTCAAAGTTTTTCGAACACACAAGAAGAAAGCGAAAAAATAAATCTAACATGGATAATACAATGAAAAAGCGTGAACACCTACATGTGGAATGTAAATGTGTGAGCATCAATATAATGTCGGTGGAAATACGTACTCCCCCAAGCTTAGGCTTTTGGCCTAGCTTGGTAATCACCATCTATAGCGTGGATAATAATCTGAGTGGTAGCCCATGGAGGCTCTGTGCATAGTATCCCCAGCCCGTCTGGCAGCCTCGACCTCCGCATTGTACGCGCGGGCCTCGCTCTCAAGAACATAATATTCCTCAAATTATTCCTTGATACATGCACTAACCATGAACTGCTTGCGGCCATAAGCATGATTTGATAGTGGCATCCCGCATGGAGCTTGCACTTGGCTGAACGTAAGATCATTGTATTGAGCTGTTGCTCGATGGTGCCTCCGAGGACCTCCTCCTTGAGGAACTCCTTCCAAAAAGTTACATTTATTCGTGTATAATTTTCTGAAATTTTTGGGTTACCAATTTTTTGTCAACAAAACTTCACAAGATTGATAGCATCTACTCATAGGGATGCCTAGAGGCCTTATCAACCATTCAAACTACTTAGAACTATAAGAATTCAACATGCAAGTCCATTTACAGCAACACCAAGAGTAGCTAATTATTGAAAATATAAAACACTAAAGAAAAAACTAATGGGAGCAATGGGGGAGTCACATACTAATTAGCAATCCTCCAAAACAGTTTCGGAAACGGAGCTTCGTGCAAAGATATCGAAATCCGCAGGTTTGAGAGCAAGAACACGAGAAGAGAGAGCTATGGTGAATTTTTTATGAAGGTAGGAGAAGGCATGGGCTAAATGGATAAGTGAGGGGACACACGTGGGGACCACAACCCACTACGGTGCGCCCTGGTGTCTTGTGGACATCAAGTGCACCCTACCCCTCTGATGCTATTTTCACCAGAAATTCAGAAATATTTAGAAAAAGACATGTTAAAATTTCAGGGCATTCTGGGAACTTTTATTTTTAACCTTTTTTATTGCATGGAAAACCCGGAAAACAGGATAAAGATGACATTTTATTTTATTTAACTAAGAAAACATAAAACAAAAGGTAGTGCTTATCGGATTCGGGGCTTCGCGGACCCTTGAAAGTTTCGAACACTGGGGCGTGTACGAAGAACTCAACTTCCCCTATCTGCCTACTCGTTGTTGTCATGTCCTAGCTTGAAGAACATGAAGGAAATGGGGCAAGGCAGTTTACCCAGGTTCGGGCCACCTCGCGGTATAATACCCTACTCCTGTTTGTGGTGGATTGCCTCGAGGTGGGCTGAGGATGAACTAGTATAGTGGTGAAACAACCTCAGGAGGTGTGTTCTTGCTTGTATGGTGGTGAGGATGATCTGAATGATCCGTCCCTGCTATGGTGGTCGCTAGGCTATATTTATAGTGGCCTTGGTCCTCTTCCCAAAATGAAGGCGGGAAGGGATCCCACAACGGCCAAATTTAAAGGGAGACAACTAGTACATCTTATCCTGACAAAAGGTGGTCTTCACCTGCAAATCTTCTGGTCCTGACGCCATGGTGGGCTCCGTGATCACCTACAACATGTCATCCTGGCAATCTTGGTCTTGTTGCATGGAAATGGAAACCTTTGCATGATTCATCGGGACACCGCGCCTACGCTTGCCTCTTTAGCACAAAACAGGAAACCTCGCGAGGGTCTTGTGTGTTGATGTTGAAGATGGGCCGTCCAGGCAGATGAAGGAACGATGCCATGGGCCGCGGGGCAGGCAAGTCTGGGTACCATGGTTCCTAGGACGCCGATAGTAGCCCCCGGACCCAAGGCGAGCTCGGACTTGGCTTCGCGTGGAAGAAAAAGGGCAAGGGCGAAGCGCCGCGGGCCCCAAATGCCAGCGGACCTGGTTGACGCATGGAGCCTAATGGGACATGGGCGTCACCGCTTCCCCACACTGTTGGCGTCCTAGGAATGGGGGTACCAGACTTGCCTGCATGCGGCCCGTGACGTGGCTCCATCGGCGGCCTGGTACGGCCCAGCTTCAGCAACCACAGCTCTAGACCCTCGCGAGGGGCCAAGCCTCGCAAGGCGGACGATGACAAGACCTCCCTAGGGGCAGCCTCTCCATGCTGGCTCCCGAGGGTGGATATATCTATGCAAGGTGCACCTCGCGAGGTTCACGTGACTTGAGCCATGACGACCAAGGCCAGGCGGGCGCCAGTGGGTGTAGTGTACCAGTTTCCCCTTTGGTGCTAAGGGGGCAAGCGCAGGCGCAGAGTCCAGAGGAATCAAGCAAAGGTTTCTATACCGGTGCAACAAGACCAAGGACTGCCAGGACGGGATGATGGAGGTCACTTTGGATCCCGGCGCGGCGTCACCGCCAGAGCCTTTGGTAGGCGAAGACCGCTTTTGTCAGGATAGCTTGTACTAGTTGTTCCCCTTCAAATTTGGCCGTTGTGGGATCCCTTCCCGCCTACATTTGGGAAGAGGACCAAGGCCACTATAATACGACCTAGCCACCACCATAGAAAGGATTAGATACATTCCACCCTCACCATACCACAAGCTCATCCAAGCCCAAGAACACCTCTCCTCCTGAGGTTGTTCATCAATTGTACTAGTTCATCCTCAGCCGCACGAGGCAATCCACCACAGACACTAGAGTAGGGTATTACACTGCAAGGTGGCCCGAACCAGTATAAACCTCTGTGTCTCTTGTTATTTGAGTTTGTCGAGCTAGGCCGTGGAATCATAGGGCGAGCATGCTGGGGAGAGAGTGTTCTTCGTGCGCACCCAGAGTTCAAACCTCTCTAGGGTATGCGGAACCAGGTAGGGGTGCGCTCAAGCCTCTCTTCCATCTCAGCTCGCCGCTGCCCTACGACCCCGATGGATGATGGTGAAAGGATTCATGACGACCACTGTGCTACCTGGCCCGCCCGGGCGGCTCCGTCCTCTGAAGACCTCAACTCTACGCTCCAAGTGGCCTGCACGCTGTCCAATGCCGCCAAGCACGGACGGCGAGGACCGGCGACCTTCGCCCTCCCACAATGGTGCACACGCTCCGCCACGCGGTCCTCAAGCTACACAGCTGCAGCGGCACCACGCACCCAGCGGGAGCAGGCGACCATGCGGGCCGCGGTCATCGTGGCGCGAGAGCTTCTATGATGCAGGCTTGCCGAGAGCGGCTGCGATGTGCTGCTGGAGCGCGTCGCCGAACTACTGGACGCAACCTGCAGAGGTATGCCACCTTTTTGCTCCATGCCCATTCCTCAGGTTGTGGTAGAAGCGTGCGCGAGGCCCCGGCGAGCTCGCGCGTCCCTTGGAGCCATAGGGGGGCCAAACAACGCCAACATGGACCCCGGCGCGGCCGGCCCTGCCTTTGCAGCACCATCACCAGCGCAGGCGACCCGACGCAAGGACGCGCGGGGGTGCCACCCAGCGGCCACCAGGGCCAGGTGGCGTGGTTAGTGGCGCAAGGTGCGAGGCACCCAGGAGATGGCTATGGCAGGGCGACCATGGACGCCTACGCGCCCCGCATGGTGAACCTAAGGTACGCACCGGGGGAAGGCCTTGACTCGTTTCCCGGGCCAGGATGGGACGGCGGAATACTCGAAGCGGAGGCCTTCCGCAATTCACCCGAAGGCTTCGCCGACCCCTTCAGCAACGACGACGGCGGGGGTATAGCCAGTACCTCGGGAGCAGGCGTACACTAACCATGGGTTGCAGGTGAACTAACCCACGACGGAAGTCGGAGACCTCAGCGCAGCAGCTCTGCCACAAGCGGGGGTAGCGCTCTGGGGGCTGCGTGGGAGGAGCCTGGAGCCAGGGCCTCCCCTGCGCCGCACGGTGCAATGCGCTGCACGGACGTAGGTCCTCTACCGGCGGAGGCGCCGGTGGGCCCTTTCCCCCGGGCAGAGGTCCCGTGGTTGTCGAGGGTGCTACTAGTGTCCCACTTGTCCCTTGGCCTCGTCCTGGTTTCTGGACGCCCCAACGATGGTCGGGGGTGGCGCGGGGCGGGGTCCTTGCCTGGAGATATGAAGCAAGGCTCACGCCTGTGAAGGTCTCCGCCCGTGACACTCTCACGTAATAATGAGTGGGGCTGTACACGCCCCGGAGTCTCCGGAGAGCTGCCCTCGGGCCTCAGGGGCTCCCGCTCATGTCCTAGTGGAAGCACCATGCTCCGCGCTGGCCGTCGACACTATCCCCCAATGACTATGCTCATAGCCAGTGAAAACACTTAGCTCCGCGCTGGTGGGAAGACAAGAAGACTAGCTCGATGCCGGACGCGGCAATTTGCTTTCATCCCCTATTCTATAACTCGATTCGCCGCACTTTTTCAATTGATCTTGGAGTCTTTTTTCTGCCAATCTTGGGGGGATCTTCTCTTGTTTGCGTTGATTTCTTGCGTTTTGGTCGTGTGCTTTATTTTGAGGCTCGTGTCTGCCACCCCTCCCCTAGCGAGCGCCTCGTTGGCGAGACTGGGTGTGGTATGAGCACGACCACGCTGGGGCAAGCCCGGGCGGTGGGGAACCCCGCATGATCAAGAGTACCCTTGTTGCAGGGGCACCATGCGAACACACTGCCATGGCCTGGCATTCGCTCCTCGCGAGGCTCCCTCAGGCGAATCAGCATGCCCCTCAAAGGGCCTAAAACCTAGTGGGCCACCAAGGGACTACCTCGCGAGGTAGGCACACCAGCCACCTCAGAACATGCTCAAGGCTTGCTAGGATCAAGATGAGTCACAGCCACGGCCCTGCTAAGGGGCTCACGAGTCCGCAAGGCAAGTTGCAAGTCTGGAGGTAGAACATTAAATTACATGCGCGAGGGGCCTCCCCTCCAAAATGCTCTCACGCCCTGCGGGGCTGTATCCAAGTCTTTGCATACAGGTTCAAGCGAAGGAATACGGGCTCACCTAGACATGCTGCTCGCGGCGACGCCCTAGTCGCTCTCGTACGCACTACTAGCGCTATCTCAAGCGTCGTCTTCACCATCGTCGACCACGCCATCTTTGTCCACTACAACCATCACCTCGTCGTCTTTGGTGGTGAACGCCCTGACCAAAGCGTCCATGTGGTTGTCCACCCAATGCGACAGGTTGTCCCGGATAACCACAGGCATTGGGGCTATGGCGGCGTCAAAATCGAAGTGGGGGTCGAGGTTCTGAAGATGACTAAAGATGCACGAGAACGCACGCCCAAGGAGGCCCCGACTCCTCTCCTCTACGAGCTCGCGAGCCCTCGTTGTCGGGCCCTCTAGGAGCGTCACGACTTCAGTAAAGAAGCAGAGGTGGCTGATGTCATCTTCCGCGTGGGGATGAGGGACACTCTCCACGCAGATGGCTCCCAGTGCTCGATTAGCCCTCACCCTGAGAGCCTAGAGCATGGGGGTGTGCTCGCTGCAGTATCTGCCGACGACAAGCCTTCTCCTTGTTCTGCTCCACGAGGGACGCGATGTTGTCAATTTGCTGTCGGAGCAAGACCAGGTCAGCCCGCACGAAGGCTAGGTCTGCCTGAGAAGAGGTTTGGGTGGCCGTGGCGGCCCTCTCGCACTGGTCCGCCTCGTCCAGTCTTGTCTTGAGGGCAGCGGTCCTACCCTCAGCTTCTGCCTTCCGTAGCTTCAACTTTAGGTCATACTCATTGGCAAGATCTGCAAGACCCCCCGCCGCCCTCCGGTTGACCTCCTTCTGAATCTTGGCCTCGCGACGGCGTCCTCGGCCATGGTCACATGGCGCTCTCTCGTCTCCAGCCGCTCAAGCTCAAGGCTACGCTCCAAGGCCTCCTGCATCAGCGCCTCCTGACGCTTCTGGATCTCTTTCTCTTTGGAAGGCGCCCCCTCATCGATGCCATGACTGTCCTGCGCCTCGACCTGCTGCCCGAGGGAGGCGTTCAAGGCCTGAAGATCCCGTCGGTGCTCCTCGGTGACCTCATGGCGGTGATCCGCCTTTCTAGCCTCCTCTGAAGCCCGGGCACTAGCTTCACGTGAGGTCACCACACTACAAAAAAAATACACTTCCGTGATGATACGTGTTTTTCACAGTAGGTCATGTTTTCTGTCATGCATGTACATCCATGACAAATTTATGACAGAATGAAGATAGTCATACATGTGCTCGTAGAAGTGTTCCATGACATTACCAAAATTATCATCACGGAAGTGTCCACTTGCATGACGATAAATCGCGCGTCACATAAGTGCTTTCGTCAAGGGTGACCGACACATGGCATCCACCGTAACGGAACGCCGTTAAGCTATCGGGTCCGGTTTTGAATCTGATAACCCGTTAACAACCCGGACCAATGGGGATTTTCCACGTGTAAAATTCTGATTGGCTGACAGAAACACGTGTCAGCTCCGCGTTGGCACAGGTGTCACTCATCCAATGGGCGAGATGCGCCTATGATATGTTAACACGTGGACTAGCCCAAAAGTGGCACATAAAGTATAAATGGGCCGGCCCAACTAAATGTCCACAAGATTTTGCGGTCCATAATGAGCCAGCCCAGCAAAAGGCCCACGCGATTTTGCAGTCCATAATAGGCCGGCCCAGCAAAAGGCCCACGAGATTTTGCATATCATAATGGGCCGGCCCAGCTAAAGGCCCACGAGATTTTGCGGGCCATGATGGGCCGGCCCAGCTAAAGGCCCGTGAGATTTTGCGGACCATAATGGGCTAGCCCAGCTAAAGGCCCAACATTCTCAGTTAAGGCCCGTACGGCTAGTGTCAAATTGGCCCGTCAACGGCCTGTCCTAAACTTGTCATCATCGCGACCCATGGTCACTTCTGGCTCGTTAACAGTCCGCCAAGTATATGGCCCGGTGTATTTCTGGACTGTTAAAGGTCCTGATTCATTTGGGCCCATTTACAGGCCATTGAAACTTTCAGCCCATAAACGACCGTGAAGGATTTGGGTCATATTCGGCCATGTATGGCATTCGGCCTGTTAGAAGCCCACTATAGATTTGGGCCACTTTCGGCCTATTGTGCTTTTCGGCCCGTTAACGTCGGACGAAATCCATGGGCCATATGTGGCCCAACATCACATCAGGCCCATTAACGGCCCATATAAAAATGACGATAATCTAGCCCGGCCGAACTTCCGTCCTGTTAAAGGGCCGTGTATTAGGTCGGCGCATTTACGGCCCGTCCGAATTTCGGCCTGTGAAAGATCTGTATCATAAATGCGCCCAATCTCACTTTCGGTCATTTAAAGGCCCATGTTTTTTTGGGCCCGAGATATTTACACCTGTAAACTGCCTATTTTTAGTGAGGGCCCAAATTATGTTTAGGCCTGTTAAAGGCCCACTATGGGCACAGGCCTACCAGAAAAATATGAAATCTTATGCTGATTTAGGCCTAGATATTTTTGGTGGGCTACATGCAAATTTCGGCCCATAAGCATTTTTAGCCCAATTGGAATGGGCTCATCGAATGTTGGCATGTTGGACTCCTATGAAGCTTTCGGTCGAATACATTACTAACATAAACCTACATATACAAAAATAGCGTCATAAGTATTGCAGCCTTTGGCAGCATCATAAATGTTATATCACAACAAAAGGCCTGTTGGCATAAAGATTACAGTCCTTGCAGATAAAAGCACCATCAGATGTATAGAAGCACAGATCATTTGGCCTGAGTGCTAATGTTTCAGGCTGTAGAATCTGATAGAGCAGCACGATCTTCACCTTTTTTCCGCCATTGCTCTTGGACAATGAAGCAAATGTCCGTTAGTCTGGTTTCAAAACCATTCATATCTTGACCACATTTTTCAACCTCTATTCTTGTTTCCAAAACGACGTCCATTAGGGATTGGACTTGTGTCTGGAGCACGGATATATCACTTTGTATAGCAAGAAGATTTTGTTCAGTAGGCGATTTGGACGGGGTTACCTTGAAAACCAACCCAGAATTATGCAGGAAGGTGCTTTTTTGCACTGTTAGTGGAGAGATACTGACGCATTGCAGCAAGTGGTGACATTGTGCTAGTGGTAGCCTCGTCACCTTCAGGTGATTATGGCTGTTCAATCATTTTTTCCATAGCTTCCTGAAAGTTTGAACTTGTAGATTAGTGTACTAGATAAGTTAGTAATGAGACAAAACAAACAACGTTGGTTACACGTTTATACATAACTTATTTTGGTGAACTACTGTAATACATTAGCATGTATTGTAGTGCCAACTACATAATAAAATCACTTTCGGAACATATGTCCATGTAGCATGCCTACTGTATTGTCTATTTCCTCACATTCGTTGACATCTAAGGATAAAAAGACATTGTTTAAAGTAGGATGAACATAGTATGACATCATTCATATCATGGGCAAACAGATATAATACAAACATACTATTTTATCACAGTGTGCGCACGTGAACATAACAACTAGAATACATATCAAGACCAAAAGAATATCCTTCATCTCTTTTAAACCATGTAAGGTGAAATGATACGTTAAGACAACTGTGTATAAAAGTGAACAGAGTAACTGACATTGGCTACAAACCAAGTAGTTAAATGAACACATCACAGTACCAATCAGTTCAAAGGCAGGGGGAGTAAGGACTTACAACAGTGGCTTGAATTGGTGTGCTCATGCCCTTCATCTTGCTGGTGTGGCAATCCTTGAAGATTTCCACTACATTCGGTTCAGGTTATTTTTGGTCCGCACAAGCTTTCCTCTGTATTTGTAAGAAGTCAATATAGATACGATAATATGGCAAAGAAAAAAGAAGGAAGTAGCAGCTATTTACAAGAGCCTCGCAGTGTGCAATATAGCTACGAGATCCTGTTGTCTGTTGTAATTTCACTTTAGAACGGTTGGTATTTTTCTTCAAACAGTTAGCCCAGAAGAAGATACACTTGTAAGGCACATACATAAATACAAGTTCAATATGTGGTCTGATCAAATACATATAGCCTACATGATACTTTGGATCAGACCAGTGTTTAACGAGGGCTGTCCAGTCTTCATCTGTAATATATTCCACTTGAGATGTTTGTGCGATTTCATTGTTAGCCTTGCCTTGAAAGTGAGATTTTCTAAGGTGGTACCGATACTGTCGTAGAGCAGACTGAAAAACATGAGTTCATGCTTGTTTAGTTGCATCATCTTTCGGATCCAACTTGAACCTCATCTAACTAAAAAAGAATGTGAGTCTTATTCGGAGGAAGCTAGAAAGTATGGGACAGAGCAAGACAATATTACTAATTGCGATGAATAACATTACTTACGGATAAATGGTCAAGGAAGGTGTTCAACTAGATATTGTCTTTCTCATTCCTGTACTGGATCCACATTGGGAGGATACGTGGATGACACCTAACGGCAACGGCTGCCTCTGATACTAACTTGGCTGACTATGTAGCATCACGTGGCCTTTTTAAACCTGTGTCAAAATGGATCTCCATTCTTCCTCCTTTAGATTTTGTTAATCTGTCAAGCATTATCCCCGATGTCTGTTTCCGCTTGCGTTGTGGTGCTAGTTCAACAACGAATATGGAAAGTGTTAGTGTACATCAAACTATTAGGGTACATATAAAGGAGCATGCAACTACAACTTGACTCGGTCAGGTACCGTCTTGGTGTTGATGCTCATGAGGTTCATCTGATCTTGCCAAGTCCTATTGTGTCAGGAGTGCTCCGGAAGTAGTGTTAGGGGTGAAGACAGCTTGGGAACTGGCCAGTTCTGGAGCAAACGAACAAGTAACTCATTGAGATGCTGGTACAGTTGAAGCGGATGCTGCAGCTGGTGGAGCAGGTGATACTGTGTTTGTAGATTTAGCCGGTGGACTTGGACCTTCTACTGCACTATAAGTACCAGTAGAATCTGGATGACAGATCCTGTTCCATTTCACCTGACGAGTAACACCACTCCCTACTATATTATTTTCCTTGCTCTTTTTTGACTTTTCCATGTCAAGCCATACCCACAACACAAAAGAATAAAGTTGCTCTTCAGAACTCATTGATGCATGATACAGACAAGCAATACTTTGATGTAAGACAACCGTATGAGGATGGAATATGTATGAAAAACAGGATGTCATGACATACTCAAAGCTACGGTGTGTAGACTAAGCAGAAGGATTTTCAAGGAAATAGAAGTAATGCAAGCTAGACACCGTATGAAAGATGCAACCAATATTACCCTTCCAAGATAAAAGTGTCTTGTCATAAGTGGCAATTCGAAAAATTAGAAGCAGTATAACGTAGAAATAAATGCAAGATGCAACCACTATCAAACTGCCATGTTAAAAGTGTCCAATCATGAGTGACTGACGCGGGATACACAACATCAGTACTTTGATGTAAGAACATGGTATGATAGATAGATGTAGTGTATTCTAGACACATAACGCCATGTCATATGCACATGTATAACGTATGAACTCAGCAGGTGCAATTTAATCAAAATAGAAGAAATAAATGCTAGACAACATATGCAACATGAAACCAATTATCACACTGTGAACTTAGAGCAAGCACCTGCGATGGTGGAGTACGGGAGATGAACTCATCATGTAGACTTGGGACTTCAACTTTATTAGCAGTAGAAGTGGCTAATCTAGAGAGTCTCTGTTTGCGTCGGTGCGGAGGACCACCAACATCCCCTAACTTACTCTTTTCCATCCTATTTTTTGATATTGCCTTATGAAGTGAAAACCACAAGAAGATGAATAAAATTAGCTCTGCGTAACTAGTTGATGCATGATACAGACGAACACTACTTTGATGTAAGGCAAGCGCATGATAGGAGGATGGAATATATACAAAAAAAAAGACAGTGTTTCATATTCACACATACGATAGGACGATGTAATATGTATGAAAAATAGTAAGAGCAAGGCATTTCAACAAAATTAGAAGAAATGAAAGCTAGGCACCATATGAACATGCAACCAATATCACTCTATCAGGTAAAATGAGTCTCGTCGTAAGTGCCATTTAAAGAAATATAAGCAGTACAAGCTAGAAGACAATGCAAGATGCAACCTACATCACAATCCCAAGTTAAATGTGTCTTATGGGTAAGTGATCGTTGTAGGTATAAGTTGTAAGCTAGGCAGATGCAATTCAACATAATCAGAAGCAATACAAACTAGACATCATACGGAAAATGCAACCACATATAATAGTTCCAAGTTAGAGCAAGCACCTGTGATGGCGGAGTAGGGGAGATGTGCTCATCATGTACACGTATGTTCTAGAAACAGGAACACGTGTCATATTCACAGGCATTATGTGTAAAGTAAGCAGATGCAATTCAACAAAATTAGAAGCAATACAAGCTAGACATCATATGCAACATGCAACCACATATAATAGTGCCAAGTTAGAGCAAGCACCTGTGATGATGGAGTAGGGGAGATGTGCTCATCATGTACACGTATGTTCTAGAAACAGGAACACATGTCATATTCACAGGCATTATGTGTAAAGTAAGAAGATGCAATTCAACAAAGTTAGAAGCAATACAAGCTAGACATCATACGCAACATGCAACCACATATAATAGTGCCAAGTTGGAGCAAGCACCTGTGATGGTGGAGTAGGGGAGATGTGCTCATCATCTACATAGCTACGTTGACTGTCTAGCCTTGCGTTGTCTTGCGAATTTTGTTGGGAGGATGGCGGAGTAGAATCTGTAGAGAACCTTCGTTTCAGTTGCTCGGAAGGACCACCATCATCCAATTCCATGCCAATTTCCTTTAGCTTTATTGATTTTGCGTTGTGAGGTCAAACGAACAAGAAAAAGGAATATAATTCGCTCTTCAGAACTCATTCATGCATGATACTGACGAACACTACTCTGATGAAAGGCAAAGTCATGATATGAGGATGGAATATGTACGAACATATGGATGGCTTGACATATTCACACCTATGATGTGGTAACTAAGCAGAAGGCACTTCAACAAATTAGAAGCACTTCAAACTAGACACCATATGAAAGGTGCAATCAAACCACTCTGCCAAGTTAAAGCTGTCTCATCATAGGTGGCGTTCATCAAACTAGTAGCAATCATATTCAAGACGCAAACCAATATCACAATGCCAACTTAAAGGTGTTCCATCATAAGTGACTGATGTAGGATACACAAGAAGAGTAGTTTCATGTAAGAACAGATATAGTATGTACCAAAAACAGGAAAGCGTGTCATATTCACACGTACCATGTGTAAGCTAAGGAGATGCAGTTTACACTTATTAGGAGCAATACAAGCTAGACACCATATGCAACATGCAACCAGATATCACACTGCCAAGTTAGAGCAAGCACCTTGGATGGTGGAGTAGGGGAGCGGAGACTTGGACCTTGTAATGCACTATTAGTACAAGGAGAATCGGTATAGATCCTCCATTTATGTTGTTGCAGAGGACCACCATCATCGCCTTCCTTACTATTTTCCTTCCTCTTTCTTAATTTTGCCTTGTCAAGTCAAACCCACAAGAAAAAGGAATAAAATTTGCACCTCAGAACTCATTGATGCATGATACTAACGAACACTACTTTCATGTAAGGCAGCCGCATGATAGGAGGATGGAATATGTATGAAAAACAGGACGGCGTGACATATTGACATGTATGATGTATAAAGTGTAAACTAAGCACAAGGTGCTTGAACTTGTTAGAATCAATGCAAGCTAGAAACCATATGAAAGATGAAACCAATATCACTCTGCCAAATTAAAAGGGTGCCCTAACAAAAGTATTTGACCAAATTAGAAGCAATACATGGCAGCAGGCTAGAAATAATATGCAATATGCAACGAATAAAGGTGACTCATCGTAAGTGATTGATGCAGGATACATAAGAGAGGTAGTTTCATGTAAGAACAAGGTTAACACATAGATGTAGTGTGTACCAAAAATAAGAAGGCATGTCATATTCACAGGTATAATGTGTAAACTAAGCAGATGCAATGTACCCTAATTAGAGGCATTACAAGCTAGACACCGTATACAACATGCAACCACATATCACACTGTGAAGTTAGAGCAAGCACCTGTGATGGTGGTGTGGGGGAATTGCGGTCATCAACTAGAGAGCTATGTTGACTATCTTCATTTAGCCTTCCTGTTTTTGAGAATCATGTGGGGAGGATGACACTGTGCTCTTTAAACGAGTATGGCGTCTCACAAGAACCCACCCAGGTGACTGTCTCATCATAAGTGATTGAAGATGGATACAAAAGAGCATTAGTTTGATGTACGAACATGGTTAATAGACATATGTAGTATGTATCAAAAACACGAAGGCATGTCATTATCAAAGGTATAATGTGTAAAGTAAGAAGATGCAATTTACCCAAATTGGAAGTAATACAAGCTAGACACCATATGCAACATGCAACCACATTTGACAGCGCGAAGTTAAAGCAAGCACCTGGGATGATTGTGTGTGGCAATTGAGATCATCAACTGCAGAGCTACGTTTACTATCTCGAACTGCTGACATTGCATCCTTAAGAGCGCTGAAACGCTTAGTGCTTATCTTTCAATTACACTGGAGCGACTTCTGTCTTTTTCTTTTCAGCATTTATTAACACTGTGTGAGAGTCTGAAATACCCATGCATAAAAACACAATAGTGTGAGTATGGGTGAAGTGTGTGCAGAATTAGTACAGTGTAAAGGCAGCAGATAGCAGGTCGGTGAGAAATAAATGACGGGAGACATATCATAGCTCTACAACATGCATGTCACACTAAATTACTATAGGATTCTATGAAAATAACATTTGACTGAAAATAAATAGGCCAGTCCATTTTTTCTACACCGACCGATGTACAAAGAATGGGCAGATCACCTTCATCTACCTCCAGCCAGTCAGTGTTGACGATCTTCCTTGAATCGGCAGCGACCACCAGCCCAGTCCCCTGCCTGCGCCCTCCCCTCGAACTCACCGTACCACCGTGCTTGGCACCGCCCCCCGACAATCCATTCAAGCCCCGCCGACCTCCAGATCGGGCGCAAGTAGCTCCTGCACCCCACACCCCTATGATAGACACCGATATGCCGCTTCCCCGACGAACAGGTGGACTAGGTGCTCCATGCGACTAAGAGGGTGCTGCATCTTTTCATTGCAGTTCGACTGACCCTAAATTGAAATCCATGCAGGCTACTGACCTCTAGCAAAGGTGAAATAGTAAAGGGAGGAAACCTTGTGCATTTAGTATCACGAAGAAGATGCAGTAAGAAGCGCTCAATTAGTTTCTTTCGTGGGATGAATACTCTGTGAGCAGAGACATAAGGTTTGGACGAATAAGGGAAGAGGAGTACCTCTTTCTGCTGGCAGTGTTGTGTCCTCCTTCTATTTTTCCAATGATCTTCTTGTGGTTCGCTGGAAATGAGAAGTTGTGGAGGACGGTGCCGCCTTGGACGAACCCATGGCCAAGTTGTTGAGTGTGGTGCGGTGGTCATCTGTCGGCGGCGGGAAGCAGATCCCAGGCGGCGAACGACAGCGTAGCGGAAACAGCTCCGGTGCGGTGGACGGTTGCGACAGTGGAGCAGCAGCAGTGAGGCACAGGATGGCGTGGTCAGAGTGGTTCTGGTACGGTGCACGTCGGCGTCGGCGTCATGGAGGCAGCTCTACCTCGGCTTCAGTTGCTAAGTCCTTGAGGGCGTTGAGGTTGCGGTTGCGTTGGACGACGACGTTGGGGTACCGGCTCTGGCGTGATGGAGTTGGGCGGCGGTGGATTGGGCGCTATGGGGTGGAGGACGGAGGAGGCTGGGGTTTTGCGGCTGGTGGAGAGGGCGTTTTGGTGCCCATGGAGTATGGATGGGAAACGGTGGGAGGCGGGGAACTGAGTGGGAACAACGTTTCGGCTTGGGACGCGCTTGTTTAAAATTTGGGGATAGTTACAAACATTGCCCCCATCTAAAATTTCGGACGTATTGCGGGTTGGGGGTAGGACAGTAATCTCAGGTGTCCCAAATGTGGGCGGGATAGTGTCACATCCCCAGCTTCACCTTGCTTTAGGATAGCACCTGTCTGTTGCATCATGTTTATCTTCAAAGGAAAACCTGAAATGGGGATGCTCAAACCCTAGCACTAAATGAATTTAACTAGGGTCAAATTAAAATCCTTTTCAATGAACCCAAAATGCCCCTTGGAAAAGTTCATCATTTTTGGATTGATTAAAAACCCCTGCCAAAAATGTTGCACTTATTTCTAAGACCATTCTGGATTTTTGAATTAAATCATATCTTATTTGCATTTGGGCATTTAAATTTTATATATTATTTTAAATGCTCAAATAATCATAAACTAAAATGTTTACTGTTGGATTTATTCCAAACAGTAGCCATGCATGGTTTCATGATTTATGAAAATGTTCTGGCATTTTTATTAAATCAAAACAAAAGTAAAAAAAATAGAAATCGGAAACTAAATAGAAAACAGAGAAAGAGGAAGCCCGCCTGAGCCACTTACCTGTGCGGCCAGCCCTGTAGCGGCCCAGCCCACCACCGCCGTCGTCCTCCTGGCGCCAGTTGGCCAGGCGTGTGGCCGGCGTGCGCGCACGGCCGTGCCTCCACGCCACCTGCCTGCCTGGCCCTCCCCTCACCAGCGCGACGCCGCGGATGACCACCCCACTGCCGTCCGGATCGATCTGACCCCTCACTCGCCCCCTTCCCCTCCTCTGTCTCTCTCCCCCGCGAGCGCCCGAACGCTGTCGTCGCCGCCGTCCTGAATCACCGCGGCCACCGTCCACCTCTCGCCCCTCCGATGAGCCCCAGAGCTCCGCCTCGTCGCCCTATACCCCTCCGCCGAGCCACGCAGCACCACACGTCTCCGAACGCCGTCTGCGCAGCCGTTCCCCTCGTCGGCCGCCGACGACCTCACCGTCGAATTCGCGGTGGCTGGTGCCTCCCCGAGCCCACTTCGACGACCTTTGCAACCGCCGTGAGCCCCTCTTGCTCCTCCCCCTATTCCTCTACTCATGCGCGTGCTGTAGCTCCAACCCCCACCGTGCCCGAGAACCCCTCGCCGCCGGCAATGTCGCCGCCGTGGCTATAGCCACTGGAGCATCCACCTGAGTGCACCACCGAGCTCCTAATGACCTCACGAACACATAGCAGCCATCAGCTCACCTTCCCGTGTCCTGCAGCGCCTAACTCGACGGAGCCCGAACTCCGGCGCCGCCGCGAGCTCATTTCCGACGAGCTCCGGCCAACCCAGCTCCTCCCAGTTGCGGGGATGGATGTGGGAGAGCACGGGCTCCCTCCTGGTGCCCTCAGCGTGCTCAGCCACAGCCTGCAGCGCCGCGCCCGCGCAAGCCCGACCGCTGCCGCCGCTGGACCTCGTCGCCGGCCACTTTTCCGGCCACCCTAGGGCCAACTACCGCCACCACTCGACGCGGAAGAGTGCCCGCGTCACGTTGATGCCTTCCGCCGGCCGTTTGGTCGTCGGAGGAGGATTTCCGAGCACTGCCGCCGCGTTTGCCCTCGCCGGCGTCGAGCTGCCGGTAGGTTTGACCCCTTGACCACGGCTGGACCCCCCCCTGTGTCCATGACATGTGGGGCCGGCCGTTGTTTAGTTTTAGTTTAGGTTTTAATTAAGTACTAATCACTGTGCTTAGCTCTATGAGTCACTGACACGTGGGGCCAACCCCTATTAAATTAGTTTAGTTAAAACTAAACTTAATTAGGCCCTAAGAGACTAACATGTGGGCCCAGGCCCCACCAGCAGTTTAGTTAGTGTTAGTTTAAAAACTAACTAACTCTGTTAGCAAGTGGGTCACTGACCAGTGGGCCCCACTGGTCAGGTTTGACCCGAACAGCCCTTGTTGACTTGCTGACGTCACACAGACGTCATGCTGATGCAATAAAGCCTTTCTGGAATTTTATATAAATCTAAACGATTTATTTATTTCAGAAAATAGCCAAAACTTCTAAAATCATATAAAATCAACCGTAGCTCAGATGAAAATAATTTATATATGAAAAATGATCAGAAAAATATGAGGAATCTGTTTATGGCATTTTCATGCATGTTTGAACAAGTTAAACCTGCTATTCAGGTCAAATCAATTAAATGACAATTAAATAATCACATATGGGGTTTGATTTTGAATCTTGGGTTCAAACCAACTTCATTTAATTGTGTTGCTAGTTGCATTAGCTCAATCCACAACATGTTGCCATGTCATGTTCATGCATCATATTGTTGCATTGCATTGATTGTGTTCTTTCTCTGTTTGTCAGTTTTGTCCCCTCTCAGTAGACGACGTTCCTACGATGAGTTCGATGACACCGATGAAGAGCTATTAATATCTTCAGAAGTGCCAGGCAAGCAAAACCCCATTGAGCATTCTGATACAATCCCACTCTCTCGCTCTTGCTCTCTTTTACTGCATTAGGACAACAACGCTTCAATTGTTACCTGCTGCGGTAGTTGAACCCCTTTCCACTGCATGACCCGTCATTGCCACAGTAAATAGTTGAAACCCACTTGTATGAGTAGGAGTTGTTTGAGCCATGTTGTGCCTACTCATTGATGCTTTCTGGTTATGCCTGCTATTGCTTAGAGTTGTGTCAGGTCTGATTCATCGTGGATGAATTGGAATGTGATGAACATGTCCTACTGTGTGTGAGCTAAGTGTGTGAACACGATTTGGTAAACGTAGCGATGAGAGGCCATGTAGGAGTACATGGTGGGTTGTCTCATTGCAGCCGTCCTCAGGAACTGAGTTCTGTGTTGGTTGGTCCATGAAATAGCTACTACCACACATTGGGATCCTTAATTGACTCTCTCGACTTATTAATCAGCATGATCTCTGTCCAGGAGTTGCAACTAGTTTCTGGTGTTTGTAGTTTACTGGAGGTCGTGCGCAGCGCTGACCCTCGGGGTGGGCTGTGACGCGGCAGGTACGTGGCACGGTGTACCGATTGCCCGTTTGGTGATGCGGGAACCCTGTACACATCGTTTGGGGCCGTGAGCGACACCCCGGCCGGATCTCCCCACGGATGGAACCCAAATAGGCGATAAACCTGGACGAGAGACTTGTGTGGTTAGTCAGGTCGTGGCCGACACCCTCGCTGGGCCTCCGCTTGAAGGTTGCCGAGTACATGTCGTGTAGACGGCGGTAAGTGGTGAGAGCGTGTGTGAAGAAGTACAACCCTGCAGGGTTTTATATATAATCTATTCGAATAGCCGTGTCCGCGGAAATGGACTTCTGGGTTACCTCTACAGTTCATAGACAAGTGAAAGTGGATACTCTAAAAACACGCAAGATAAGCGTGAGTGCTATGGATGGCCTTCTCGTAGGGAGACGGGAGCGGATCCATAGTGGTGTATTGATTGGTGAATATGTGGACTCGTGTGCGCCACCTCAAAAGAGTTACTTACAGTCGTAGTTCAGGATAGCAACCGAGTCAAAGCTGGCTTGCTGCAGTCAAACTCCACCACCCCTTTGTTGATACCGATGCATATGTAGCTAGTTCTGATGTAAGTCTTGCTGAGTACCTTTGTACTCACGTTTGCTTAATTTATGTTTTGCAGAGAGACTTCAGTCTCGCTAGTGGTTCCGCGTGGACTTCTACGTTTAGCTTGTTACCTCAGCTACGGTCTTGTACCCTTGTAGGATCTTGTAGATAGTCAGGCTTCTCAGCCTTTTTCATTTGTAGTTGTCTGTACTCAGACATGTTATGCTTCCGTTGCTTGTATGCTCTGTATGTTGGGTCATGTGACCTCTGATTGTAATAAATGCTATGATGGCTCTTCTGGGCCTTTATCTATATGAGTTGTTGAGTTGTGTTGTGATGCCTTGTTGTACATCACATACTTGCATGTTATGCGTACGTGTAATGTGTATTGCTATGTGTGGGATCCGACACCTAGTTGTTTACCTTTGGTAGCCTACCTTACCGGGAAATGTCTCCTAGTGCTTCCACTGAGCCTTGGTAGCTTGCTACTGCTCTGGAGCACTTAGGCTGGCCGGCATGTGTCCTTCTTCGTTCCTGTGTCTGTCCCTTAGGGGAAATGTCACGCGTTGTTCCTTTAAGTCCTTGTAGCTTGCTACGACTTGGGTTCATACGTTGATGACCGACACGTTTGTTGCTGGGTCATGTATGCCTGTCCCTGTAATTTAGTGCCACTTTTGGTTTATAACTAGTCATGTCGGCCCGGGTTCTCTGTCATATGGATGCTAGCGACACTATCATATACGTGTGCCAAAATGCGCAAACTGTCCCGGGCCAGGTAAGGTGGCACCCGTGGGGATACCGTGCGTGAGGCCGCAAAGTGATATGATGTGTTACAGGCTAGAACTGTGTGACTTAGGATCGGGGTCTTGACAGCTTTGGTATCAGAGCCTGACTGCCTGTAGGATTAGCAAGCCAAACTGGTCAAAGTCGTGTCTAGAAACTCTTTAGTTATGTAAGGGAATTCTTTGTGGAAGGGAACGTAAGGCTCTTTTTACTCCTTTGCCCTATGACCTTCTGATCTGAGTCACCTTCTTCTTTCTACGGGGATTAAGAATTAGGATACTCATTCTAATTATCACGATCACGTTATTGTGGATTCAACCCTCAGCTCAGTTTCTACTACTTCTGTTTGTTCAACTGTTGGTCTCAGAACCCTGACATTATGATGTTAAGTGGATATGCTACCCTTTTTGCTTGGATCTCAAAAGTATTTTCGAGCATTTGCAGCCGTTATGCTGTCCGAGTCATCCCAGGTCTCTAAACAATCTGATGCATTTGCAAATCATTCCTACCTGTTCTTAATGTCCTTTTAGGCCAGATTAACCACACTAGACGGTGAGTTGTGGTACTTTGTTACCTCGACACATATGTTGGAGTTATTATTATGAACCTAAGTATCTTAGAAGATCACCCAGTAATCCAGCAATGTTTTATATTCCAGTGTGATGATTGTGGCCATCATTCTCGAAAGCATCCCGTGATGCTATTTAGTTGGTAGGTAATCTATTCCTGGGTTCTTGAACCCGAGCTTCACCCTACTTACTTCATGCTGATAGTATTTGCTCGTTCCTTTAGGATATTAGTACCCTTGTGATAGTCCTCGAGGTCTGTGGTTATCGTTCTTCCAATACCATGAACCATCTTGGCAGAAGTTCTTTCGAACCAAAAGATCACAACCAGAGTGCTCTTGAGTAGTACTCCATTCATATTGTGACTCTGCCAATTCTACTTTCTGCATGGGTTATCCGGAAGAAATATGTTGAACTCGTTCGACATGTTAATCTATGCATCCACAACTCAGAAGATATATGTTCCCTGAGTTGTCTCCTTTGAGTTGTATTATGACCCTCGTCTATCAGTTGATAGTCAGGAGTAGTTGTGCACCGTGTTCATCGATGCCTTTTACTCTTGTGGTCTGTCAAGCCATTCTATTCTGAAATGACTAGGAGAAATAAACTCCAGTACCTTATCCATATCCAGGATTGGGTCAAAGAAGTTGTACTCCGCAGATGAAGAATGTTGGTCCAGCTTGTAATCTGTTCTATCGTGGAATATTACCATCTTTATGTCAAGAATGTCATGGGAATTGCACATCATCCTATGAACTCTTGATACAGTAATACTTCTCACCATCGTTGTTCATTCCTCGGTCTCCGCGTTGTTATAACCGGAATACTGACAAGTGAATTGTGATGTGTGAAATCAATACTCCAGCAACTCTGTTGCTTGGTAGTTAAATGGATGATAATCTCATTCTTAGCATGATGGTTATTGAATCATCATCCTAAGATTGATCGTGCTACCTAGTCCACTTTCTTGGTGCACTCCTTGAATGATGAGTTTGGATTTTGTTAAGTCCTCGCTCATTCGATCATATCATCTCGCCCTGAAAAGCAAGATGGTTTGCGAGCTTAATAACATATCGGTGGTTCATGATTTTCCGAATATCTTCTCGGAAGTATTACCAGGTTGTTTCCTGGCCGTTATGTTGAGCTCGTGATCAAGTTGGTTCCTTATAAACCACCACTTCTCCAAGAATATGTGTTGTATACCCTGAACTGGTTGGCTAAGCTAAACAACAACTTGGAGAGTTGGAAGATAAAAGCTTAACCCACATAGCTCACTGCAAAGGGATATCTTGTGTGTGTATTGAAGATAGATGATGTCTTCTCCAATTGATCCCCATGATCATTTGTGGATCTATTGTCTTGTTCAAACCTTAATTTGAGTATGGGTTATCGTCAAGTCAAATCAGAACCAACGATATTCGTAATGTTGTCTTACTCATGGTCGTTCCCTTGAGCATACACCATTATATCTTTTGGGTCTGACCAATGCTATCACTTGTTCACATTGTCATGGAATTCCATCTATATGGAAACCTGGATGAATTGTTGTTGAGCCCATAAGCAACATTGTTATCTTCTCCATGATCTATGTTGAACATCCAGCTAGTATTGGAAACTTTTAATAAGCATTATCTTCATGACCCGTTCGTGAAGTATATGTACGGAAGAAAGAAGTGACTTCCTCTAATTCATGTGCATTTGATGCAAGTTGCCACCGTGAATTCGAGAAAGCATGTTTTTACCTCCTCTGGAGTCATCCCAAGTCAGTCATGCATACGTGCGAAGTATTCTATGGTCTGATAGACTGATCATCTTCATTCTGTATGTATCCCTAGCACACCAAGCCACTGGTTGATTTGTTCAAAGAAAAGAAGTTCAAATGCTATTCCCGAAGGGCCCGGACGGACATGCACAAGACTTCGTTATCTCCAATGATGATTCCTAACCTGAAACTCGGTAGTATTTTATCATAAGACTACTATGTGGTCATGCTTGTCTGGGACAACGTGTTCACATGTTTTGTAGCAGAACCCGCTCATGTTTTGGAGCTGCTATCGTAGTTCATTCCTGAGAATCTCGCAACGCCGTCTCGTCGATTGTGTTGTAAAATTTCTTTTTCTTCCTAGACTCGATGAGTCTGGAATATCCTGACACCAACCAGAACTGAATCTCAGGCAGATATGTTGGTTGGAGCATTTTCCCAAGATCTATGATATTGGTCTCTCGATAACCGGTAAAGTGGATGTCGTGGCCAACACACCCAGCCGGAAGGCCTATTATTGTAGTTTCTTGGTTGAAGAAGTTGACCACCTCCCCATAAGGACTTCGTAGGAATTACTCCCTAGTTGTTCCTTATGGATTTTTGTGCTCCTGAAGTCCGACCTTTTACTTGATGTTCTAAGTACCAAACCATTTTAATAAATGGGTTGCTCTAGCACATCAAGGAGAACATTAGAAGCGGAGTGCTAAATGTCTCTCGGTTGATCATCCAGATTTTGTCCCCTTGGCCTCGCCAAGGTGAAATCTGAGAAAGTGTTATCTTCCTTTGCATCTGCATCGTCCACCACTATTCATCATGGTAGTATGTTGTGTTGCCAGGATCCTTGACACGGATATTGGTAAAACCTTGATGAATATGGGAATGCTGAAGTTCTTGACATCATGCACAAGCACTAGGTGTTATCCTCGACACTAACCGGGATTGCTCCCAGTGTTCTTGGTTATGTTGTAACCTCTCAAAGAGCAATTTACTCTCTACTGTTGGGTTTCTTCCCAGTTACTAGAATCATTCCCCGCATTTGCATTTTGTTCCCAACTTGCACCGCCAATGTGCCATTTTACCATGGATCACATCCATTTCCGGTGATAAGAAAAATCAACCTTGGCTTTGTCCTTTACAAGGTAGTCCACATCATCCATTCTGGCCGAGAATGTCATTCCTTCGGACTCCGTCAAACGATTGATTGTGTTTGCCTTAGGCTGGTATAGAGAGTTCCAATGATCTCTATATCAAAAGTAATTCTTTTTGCCACTTAAAGGAATAACTCTACGAGTCACCTTCCCTAAGGTGCCCCGTCTGGTGGTATCGATCACCCTCTTCTTAGGTGTGGAATTATCGCCATTAGGTGAACCTTCATCATTGGTTTCACTCCATCCCCCTGGAGGTGTACTCCGTGTCTCAGCTCAAGAGATGTTTCAACGTCTTACTCCATAAGTTGATCTGAGTTGCTCGATCTTCGGCAAGATAGATTACCGTAGAATTTCTTCTGTTATCTCTGTATTGGACAAAGATATGGCAATCAAGGATGTCAGAATCAACATGATGCAATGAATCAGCAACTTCGAGGAGGACAGTTGAATCGAGAATATTGTGTTAGTTAGTGTCCCCTCTGATTTCTTATCTCACGTCCTGAATCTCGGGGCGAGATTCTTGTTTAGTGGGGGTGAGTTGTCACATCCCCAGCTTCACCTTGCTTTAGGATAGCACCTGTCTGTTGCATCATGTTTATCTTCAAAGGAAAACCTGAAATGGGGATGCTCAAACCCTAGCACTAAATGAATTTAACTAGGGTCAAATTAAAATCCTTTTCAATGAACCCAAAATGCCCCTTGGAAAAGTTCATCATTTTTGGATTGATTAAAAACCCCTGCTAAAAATGTTGCACTTATTTCTAAGACCATTCTGGATTTTTGAATTAAATCATATCTTATTTGCATTTGGGCATTTAAATTTTATATATTATTTTAAATGCTCAAATAATCATAAACTAAAATGTTTACTGTTGGATTTATTCCAAACGATAGCCGTGCTTGGTTTCATGATTTATGAAAATGTTCTGGCATTTTTATTAAATCAAAACAAAAGTAAAAAAAATAGAAAACAGAAACTATATAGAAAACAGAGAAAGAGGAAGCCCACCTGAGCCACTTACCTGTGCGACCAGCCCTGTAGCGGCCCAGCCCACCACCGCCGTCGTTCTCCTGGCGCCAGTCGGCCAGGCGTGTGGCCGGCGCGCGCGCACGGCCGTGCCTCCATGCCACCTGCCTGCCTGGCCCTCCCCTCGCCAGCGCGACGCCGCGGATGACCACCCCACTGCCGTCCGGATCGATCTGACCCCTCACTCGCCCCCTTCCCCTCCTATGTCTCTCTCCCCCGCGAGCGCCCGAACGCTGTCGTCGTCGCCGTCCTGAATCACCGCGGCCACCGTCCACCTCTCGCCCCTCCGATGAGCCCCAGAGCTCCGCCTCGTCGCCCTATACCCCTCTGCCGAGCCACGCAGCACCACACGTCCGTCTACGCAGCCGTTCCCCTCGTCGGCCGCCGACGACCTCACCGTCGAATTCGTGGTGGCTGGTGCCTCCCCGAGCCCACTTCGACGACCTTTGCAACCGCCGTGAGCCCCTCTTGCTCCTCCCCCTATTCCTCTACTCATGCGCGTGCTGTAGCTCCAACCCCCACCGTGCCCGAGAACCCCTCGCCGCCGGCAATGTCGCCGCCGTGGCTATAGCCACTGGAGCATCCACCTGAGTGCACCACCGAGCTCCTAATGACCTCACGAACACGTAGCAGCCATCAGCTCACCTCCCCGTGCCCCGCAGCGCCTAACTCGACGGAGCCCGAACTCCGGCGCCGCCGCGAGCTCGTTTCCGACGAGCTCCGGCCACCCCAGCTCCTCCCACTTGCGGGGATGGATGCGGGAGAGCACGGGCTCCCTCCTGGTTCCCTCAGCGTGCTCAGCCGCAGCCTGCAGCGCCGCGCCCGCGTAAGCCCGACCGCTGGACCTCGTCGCCGGCCACTTTTCCGGCCACCCCAGGGCCAACTACCGCCACCACTCGACGCGGAAGAGTGCCCGCGTCACGTTGATGCCTTCCGCCGGCTGTTTGGTCGTCGTCGGAGGATTTCCGAGCACTGCCGCCGCGTTTGCCCTCGCCGGCGTCGAGCCGCCGGTAGGTTTGACCCCTTGACCACGGCTGGACCCCCCCTGTGTCCATGACATGTGGGGCCGGCCGTTGTTTAGTTTTAGTTTAGGTTTTAATTAAGTACTAATCACTGTGCTTAGCTCTATGAGTCACTGACACGTGGGGCCAACCCCTGTTAAATTAGTTTAGTTAAAACTAAACTTAATTAGGCCCTGAGAGACTAACATGTGGGCCCAGGC
Organism: Secale cereale; assembly: GCA_902687465.1. Taxonomy (NCBI): domain Eukaryota; kingdom Viridiplantae; phylum Streptophyta; class Magnoliopsida; order Poales; family Poaceae; genus Secale; species Secale cereale. The sequence continues at coordinate 218,862,839 of LR738713.1, forward strand.
CCCACCAGCAGTTTAGTTAGTGTTAGTTTAAAAACTAACTAACTCTGTTAGCTAGTGGGTCACTGACCAGTGGGCCCCACTGGTCAGGTTTGACCCGAACAACCCTTGTTGACTTGATGACGTCACACAGACGTCATGCTGATGCAATAAAGCCTTTCTGGAATTTTATATAAATCTAAATGATTTATTTATTTCAGAAAATAGCCAAAACTTCTAAAAATCATATAAAATCAACCGTAGCTCAGATGAAAATAATTTATATATGAAAAATGATCAGAAAAATATGAGGAATCTGTTTATGGCATTTTCATGCATGTTTGAACAAGTTAAACCTGCTGTTCAGGTCAAATCAATTAAATGACAATTAAATAATCACATATGGAGTTTGAATTTGAATCTTGGGTTCAAACCAACTTCATTTAATTGTGTTGCTAGTTGCATTAGCTCAATCCACAGCATGTTGCCATGTCATGTTCATGCATCATATTGTTGCATTGCATTGATTGTGTTCTTTCTCTGTTTGTCGGTTTTGTCCCCTCTCAGTAGACGACGTTCCGACGATGAGTTCGATGACACCGATGAAGAGCTATTAATATCTTCAGAAGTGCCAGGCAAGCAAAACCCCATTGAGCATTCCGATACAATCCCACTCTCTTGCTCTTGCTCTCTTTTACTGCATTAGGACAACAACGCTTCAATTGTTACCTGCTGTGGTAGTTGAACCCCTTTCCACTGCATGACCCGTCATTGCCACAGTAAATAGTTGAAACCCACTAGTATGAGTAGGAGTTGTTTGAGCCATGTTGTGCCTACTCATTGATGCTTTATGGTTATGCCGGCTATTGCTTAGAGTTGTGTCAAGTCTGATTCATCGGGGATGAATTGGAATGTGATGAACATGTCCTACTATGTGTGAGCTAAGTGTGTGAACACGATTTGGTAAAGGTAGCGATGAGAGGCCATGTAGGAGTACATGGTGGGTTGTCTCATTGCAGCCGTCCTCGGGAACTGAGTTCTGTGTTGGTTGGTCCATGAAATAGCTACTACCACACATTGGGATCCTTAATTGACTCTCTCGACTTATTAATCAGCATGATCTCTGTCCAGGAGTTGCAACTAGTTTCTGGTGTTTGTAGTTTACTGGAGGTCATGCGCAGCGCTGACCCTCGGGGTGGGCTGTGACGCGGCAGGTATGTGGCACGGTGTACCGATTGCCCGTTTGGTGATGCAGGAACCCTGTACACATCATTTGGGGCCGTGAGCGACACCCCGGCCGGATCTCCCCACGGATGGAACCCAAATAGGCGATAAACCTGGACGAGAGACTTGTGTGGTTAGTCAGGTCGTGGCCGACACCCTCGCTGGGCCTCTGCTTGAAGGTTGCCGAGTACATGTCGTGTAGACGACGGTAAGTGGTGAGACCGTGTGTGTAGAAGTACACCCCTGGAGGGTTTTATATATAATCTATTCGAATAGCCGTGTCCGCGGAAATGGACTTCTGGGTTACCTCTACAGTTCATAGATAAGTGAAAGTGGATACTCTAAAAACACGCAAGATAAGCGTGAGTGCTATGGATGGCCTTCTCGTAGGGAGACGGGAGCGGATCCATAGTGGTGTATTGATTGGTGAATATGTGGACTCATGTGCGCCACCTCAAAAGAGTTACTTGCAGTCGTAGTTCAGGATAGCCACCGAGTCAAAGCTGGCTTGTTGCAGTCAAAGTCCACCACCCCTTTGTTGATACCGATGCATATGTAGCTAGTTCTGATGTAAGTCTTGCTGAGTACCTTTGTACTCACGTTTGCTTAATTTATGTTTTGCAGAGAGACTTCAGTCTCGCTAGTGGTTCCGCGTGGACTTCGACGTTTAGCTTGTTACCTCAGCTACGGTCTTGTACTCTTGTAGGATCTTGTAGATAGTCAGGCTTCTCAACCTTTTTCATTTGTAGTTCTCTGTACTCAGACATGTTATGCTTCCGTTGTCTGTATGCTCTGTATGTTGGGTCATGTGACCTCTTATTGTAATAAATGCTATGATGGCTCTTCTGGGCCTTTATCTATATGAGTTGTTGAGTTATGTTGTGATTCCTTGTTGTACAGCACATACTTGCATGTTATGCGTACGTGTAATGTGTATTGCTATGTGTGGGATCCGACACCTAGTTGTTTACCTTTGGTAGCCTACCTTACCGGGAAATGTCTCCTAGTGCTTCCACTGAGCCTTGGTAGCTTGCTAATGCTCTGGAACACTTAGGCTGGCCGGCATGTGTCCTTCTTTGTTCCTGTGTCTGTCCCTTAGGGGAAATGTCACGCGTTGTTCCTTTAAGTCCTTGTAGCTTGCTACGACTTGGGTTCATACGTTGATGACCGACACGTTCGTTGCTGGGTCATGTATGCCTGTCCCTGTAATTTAGTGCCACTTTTGGTTTATAACTAGTCATGTCGGCCCGGGTTCTCTGTCATATGGATGCTAGCGACACTATCATATACGTGTGCCAAAATGCGCAAACGGTCCCGGGCCAGGTAAGGTGGCACCCGTGGGGATACCGTGCGTGAGGCCGCAAAGTGATATGATGTGTTACAGGCTAGACCTGTGTGACTTATGATCGGGGTCTTGACAGATAGATTTCGTCCGAGCGCATGGGTGTTTAGGCGCCCACGGCGTATGAATGCTTCTCGGAGGCGGTTGAGACTGGCGTCTTGGTGAAGTTACAAACCTACCCCGGTTTAGACCTTTGGACATGGGGCCGATAGGCTACACGGGCCAGAGTCAGGACAGTAATTTCCTACCACCAAACATTACTCTCGCGCGTTTCGAGTGACCAGAGGCCTATTTGGCGCTTCGTTCAATATTTGGGAGCAGAAGCATTAACGTTTTCGGTTCTCTTGAATTGAACATTCAGGATTTGTCAAACTTCACAAATCTTTATTCTTGAAAATCCTAAAGCTACGATTATTTTGGAATGGAGGTGGTACATTTGAATATACATTGTACACGAGTATATATTAAAAAATATGCAACTTACCTCAGTTCATGCATGGTTCCAGATATAATCTCCTTGGTTGCAAAAAAAAAGTTAGACATGCGTATGAATATATATATAGCATGTTCAAACGCACAACAAAGATTGATGCCCCCTTTTACATCTGATTTACAAATGCCATTATCTCGGGTTCAAATAGATGAATGCACTTCCTATGAATTCGAATCTTCGAAACCCCCTTTATGTTGAATTGGACATGTATTCTATTTCATAGCTAGCAATTTAGAATGTATCCATGCAAGTGACAAATGTATAAAGTGATTCACACTAACAACATGAAGTGCACTAATTAATGTTTATATATGAATTGCAAAAGCATCCATTTCCTGTTTTTCAAACCGCTCTCACTCTATGGATCAATAATATGAAATAAACACATGCACATGCTAGAATTCAATAGAGTATGGGTGTCTGATAGACTGATTTTCGACCATACGCAATTTGCAAAATTCATGATCTCATCCAAAAATAATAATGCCATTTATATTTTAATTTAATGCGTAGAATCACCTTTTACATGTAGATGCACTATGCCTCGGCCCGTTCTCACAAACGTGCTATATATCTCTCTATCTACCGCATATGTGCACACACTTTATATGCATCGGCATTTCTCTTTCACACATGCTCACAATCTCTCTCGGGGTGTCGAGGAGTCTCACGCACATGCTCTCTCTGTATCTCTCTCTCTTTCTGACTACTATGTACCACCCTTTTCACTAATCTCAGTTGGAAAACACTATTTATCTCACATGCATATATACACACGCACGGTCTCTACTAGCCCTCTATACACACATATATGTGCCTACGTGTCTCCCGCACGCACTTTATCTTCGGGACTCTCTCGCACACATCCCCCCCCAGACACACCTCTCTCTTAGAAGTTGGCAGATATGATTCCATCATATCATTCGGCAGGATATACCTGACTATTAGGCTGGATGGTAATGCGAGGCAAAGTTTTACCCTAGTTCGGACCCTTGCAGTTGAGGAAAAAGCGTACTCCTGGTACTGTATATTAGTGATAGGGGTGTGTACAAAGTACAAGTGAATACCAAGCATTGTGCGTGTGTGTATACTATCGACGAACTAGCCCCCAAGCTTCTATAACATACTGGGGGCCTAGGGTTACAAATCATATATAGTCGGCTTGTCACCAGTGGGGACAGAGTCCTCCGCGACTCTGGTAGCTAGCTTCGTGTTGTACGCCAAGTCCTCCACATGGGTCTTCGTATAATGCGTCCCGATCCAACCTATGTGGCGCAGGATGGAACCGACCCATGAGTTCTCATGTTGACCCACCACAACTAGAAATTAGGTGACCACCACACCACACACGCAATCGGCCACTAAGAAAATAAGCATATACAATAGTACAATGTTATACATGAAAGTTAATTGCATGGTGCATCCAAAAATATTTGTTATGTATTGTGAATGTTTATATATTCTCCTAAAATATTAGTCACGGGAAAGAGAAAGGAAGGGAATATCTCTCATTGTCTCCACCGGACATCCCGTCTTTCTACACCACTTTCACGTACGCACACAAACTATCTCTCGGACCTGTAAAAGTATGCATGCCCACAACACATTCACACATGACGGCCATGGTATTTCAAGCTAAAGCACTATACGATCACTGGAGTTCAGAATATGCTCATTACGGTCACCGTATACATTCTCGTGGTGATCATACGGTATCTAGCTCACGATACGTCTCCGTATTTTATTGATGACACTGACGGACTTTGCATTTGATGCGTGCTCCGTATTTTGTTGATGACACTTACGGTCATTGTATTTGAAACGAAAGCACGATATGGTCACTGTACTTCAGAATAAGCTCATCACGGTCACCACATACATTTTGTCGTGCTAACCAACATGTGGTTGGATGGTTAGGAGGACAGTGGTTTATCGAGCCCACCAGGGTTAAAGTCCCTATGCTCGCATTTATCCTGGGTTAATTTCAGTATTTTCCGGTGATGTGCATTCAGTGGGAGGAGACGTTCCACTCGACTACGAGGCACCAATGGTGACTTCATAAAATCTCAAGATCATATGCTGGCCCGCTCTCTCGAAGGTGCTCATAGGGGTAGGGTCTGTGTGTGTGCGCTTATAGCGGTGAGTGCTTGCGCGTATATATGAGCCCTTGCGTCTGTACCGTGTTAAAAAAATGCATGTCATGATTATACGGTCACTGAATCACCCGTACAACTCCGTATTTTGTTGATATCACAATCAATTGACAAGTCAAACGTTCCACGTGGCACAACTAGTATTGCACCATCGGGGGCCGTAACCGTGGGGGCCACCTGTCAGCCCATATATGAAAGAAAGAAATGGTAGTTTGAGTCTGTAATGTGTTAATAAAATACATTTTAGGGTGATCATACGGTCACTGGCTCACCATACAGCTCCATAATTTGTTGATGACACGATCAATTGACCAGTCAAACGGTCCACATTCAGCAGTGCACATTACCATAGGGCCCACCCGTGAGCACATATATGAAGGACAAAAATGGTAATAAATTAGTGGTCGGTGGGTATTCGAAGTCGTGAGACCTCTGGTTGGCAGTCGCCAGTGGGGGGGGTGCCCGTTGATTGGGCGGTGGGGTGGGGATCGCTGGAGAAAAAGCTGGGCGTGGGGGGTCCTAGAGGGATGGCCGGTGCGGCGGCGGACCAGCGGTGAGGAGTGGTTTCGGGGCGGGCGGGGCGGCGGGGCGGCGTGGCGGCGCGGGCAGGCCGCGGGCGGCCGGGGCCGGCGGTTCAGACGGTGGTGGCTGGCGGCTCAAGGGGGTGGAGTTTGATGATAAACTGTAGGCCCTTGATTTCGTATGGAACGGCTGGAAAATCTAATGACCAGAGATGAAAAATTCAGTCGACTAACGTGTAGCCTCACACCGCACGTACACATGCACGCACGCAAGACACGCACGCATGCATGCGTGCAACACTGACACGTACACATAACGAACACACGCACGCATGTAGGCGTGCAACACTGACACGTACACATAACGAACACACACACGCATGTAGGCGTGCAACACTGACGCGTACGCATGGACTCACGAACACACACACGTATGCACACATGCATGCAACGCTGAAACGCACCCTTGCACACACGCAACACTCGCACGCCTACATGCACACAACACATGATGCAAGACACACGCTCAACCTATACGTGCATGCACTCTTTGTTAAGGACATGGATTGTTACGAGTATTAATCAATCTTATCTGTGATAAGCAGAACATTGATGTTTGTAGAGATCTTTATGAATCACAATGTATTGAACGGGCTATCAACATGAAAAGGATGACATCACACACAATGGACAATCATCGGTTTATGAAATGCCCACTTCTGACTGCCTTGGCTCACCAAAGGTTCCTCTGCTGTGCGCTGCCTGCGTTGGGTCACTGACATGCAGGCCATGTACCCGAAGAGCCCACACATCAGTGGAAGAACGGCGCGCAATCCTACGTCAGAGTCGAGGTCGCCACTTGATGCATGCCCGGCTGAACACGCCTCCTTGCCGCATTCAAACGCCTCCATGAAACCCGCCCATGTGGAAGTAGAGAAACCCACTCTGGACACACGTCCATTCATGAACGGGCCAGCATTAAACGCAACGCCGGCCGAGCTCCTCCCGTCTGCCGTCTATTTAATCTCCTATTTAAACGAGCCCAAACGCCGGCCATGAATCGCACACCTCCACCACTCCCCTATCTCCTCCTTCACAATTTTTTCCACTCTTACAATGGCTTACGAAGAGTAGTTATTCTACATCCAAGCCGACTGGGTGGCCCGCCGAGCCTGCCGGATACCAGCCATGCAGCTCGCTGATCCACCTCCCTCCCCTCGCCGGACGGAGCCAGTTGCCGCCCCAAGCCGGCGCGTGGTTCATCAACTCGCCGCTCCAGGCCAGCTCGACGAGGAGCGACTTACGGGCGACGTTGCTGCCGTCCACGCCGCCGCCTCGTACCGCGTCTCCCGTTTTTGTGGCCAAGAATCCCATGCCGGCGGCTGCGCCATGCAAGCAGCGACAGAAGCCGGGTGCACGGAGCGCTACGAGTCGATGGCCAGCGCCTCCGTGTCCGCCACCATCATCTAGGAGAAGTAGAACACGGGAGGCCACCGCTGCTTGGGTCTCATGAAGGCCACCACGGAGGCGACGCCGGCATAAACAACAGGTGTCTTGCCGGATCCTTTTGTTGCGAGGACCTTCGTCGACCCTGCATATATCTCTGGGGCTCTCGGCAGTACGGTGATCGTGCTGCCGGACATGAGGAACACAAATCGGTCGGCGGGCGATCATTTAGGCCACGTATTATATACTTGTGCTGTCTAGAACTAGCACTGCGTAGTTCATTTGAATGTAATGAAATCCATCATGTTTGTATGAAAATCCGATATCTTATATGATTTCCATCGTTGTTTATATGAAATACCGCCGTGTTTGCGTGAATTTCGTCTGGTTGGTTGACTTGCTGTCATAATGTGTGCGGCTACGGTTGAATGGCGTAATTTACGGGTCACCGGTCGGTCTACGGGCGGCTCGGGCGGCGTGGTGGGACAAAAAGAACACAGCTCGTGCGAGCTCGTCTCCGACGTGCGCATTGGAGGGTGCATGAGAACCCGAGCCATTCCTCGTTCATCGATGGCAAAGGCACCGGTGGACAAAAGGGTCGCCAATATTTTGGCTACCCCGGGCAAGATCCAAATAGCCCCTCCCAACAGGTTCACCGTGGAATTTTACCATGTGTTGTTTTCATGGACTAGCAAGATGCCCATGCATTGCACGGAACATCAAGATGCATTTAAAAAAGAACACCTGTTGTGATTGAACCATGCAGGAGTAATCCCATTTTGTAAAAACTAATGATTGCTCGAGAATTCTATCGGATAAATGGTATCTCGAGAATTTTATCAGACTCCATTTTTTATACAAGGCCACAAACCCATATTACAGGTATCAATGCAAAAACTAATGTCTTCTAACTCAATGTTGCAAGCCACCTTGTTTCCTTGTTTGCCGTGTAAATTAATGTGTATTCTTCTCTATCATGCACATCAAGCCAATGCTCACACTCTCGCATACATGCAAATGATAATTAATTTCCTCCTTTGCTAGTAGTACTACGAGCCAAACACCATTAATATTGCATCGATTAGTGTTAGTGGCCTTGTATATCTGCAAATTGTAATTTTGATAGTGGCCTTGTATATAAAAATGGAGGGAGAAAGATGAGAGATAGTGGTGAGGAGGAGATGGGCGTGGTGGTGACTGGTGGTCGAACTGGGCGGAGGCATGGGGATGGATGGCGCATTATGTCTAGGTTTATATCTCTATAGTCCCTCTCAAACACACACACGTAGGTGGGGGACGTGCACAAAGAGAAGAGGTGCACGCACGGCGCACGTACTCCCGTCTCTTTCCCAACCACACCCGCTCGGGTACACGGTGGAGCTCATTTCTGTACTAAAAGGCAGCCCACGTGGTAACTTGACACGTGTACTGGCTGTCCACTAGATGGAGGGAGGATCGTCTACCACGGGTGAACAAACAAATTGCGACTTGACGAGTTATGTTAAGAAAAGAGGCAAACCACATGGGGCCTACCTTAGAGGCAAGGCTCTATACACTGGAGTACTTTTGATGTGTCCCGTCAACTCGCAGAACGAGGAGAAACTTGCTTAGTACACCATCTCCCCCGCCTATGGGCGCGGTGGCTCGCAGGATGAGGTGAAGCTTGCTTACTATGCCTTACGCCCACTCCATCGCCTACGCGCGCGGTGGCTCGCAGGACGAGAAGAAAATTTTACTACTCCCTCCGTTTACTCCTCGTCCCTACTACCTTTGTTAGAGAGATTATCATATTGTTTGGAATATATATGTCCTTTAGTACTCCCTCAATTTACTTATACAAGTCCACTATAAAAAATACATGTCAGTCTACCTTGGTTAGAGAGAAAATTTTACTACTCCCTTCGTTTACTTCTCGTCCCTACTACCTTGGTTAGAGAGTTTTCTCTTGACACTGCATGCATCAGGTGATCTAACGCACCTCAAAATCCAACATGTGATGGTACTACTACTTGTAATAGAACTGAGACTTTTAAAACGGAAAAACGAATGTTTTTTAGATGAGCCCTATAAACCCTGGTGGCTACGTACTCCGTAAAATAAGGTTTTCCCTAAACTAAGTCGCTCAACCTTTATTTGCTTGTTTCCCTTCCTGCCACCTCGAACAGACTATGCCAAACTCCCCTGCCTGCCGCGCGGGAAAAGACCCGCCCTCGCCTTTTTTTAATCCAGGTTTGTATCGATGGATCACGTAAAGCAGCCAAAACCCAAGTCGTGTCTTGTACTCCTTCGTCGACGCTCGCTTTCATGAATTATGTACTTCCTGTCGTCGACATGTGGGACATATAGCAACCGGATCGACGTGTCAAGCACCAAATAACAGTGCAGAACAGCAGAGGGACGCACCCTAGTCGTACCGCCCCAGTAGTAGTAGTAATGAGCAATGAGACGTCAAATCACATTGCCGCACCTTCCCAGACGGACGAAGCAACCATTATTTCACACTTCGGTTCTCCATCTTCTCAAACCACGTAGTATTGCTTCTGCCTCAAGAGGGACACGCGCATCGCCTTGGTACGTCATGACGCGTGGGACCGCATGACAGACCATGCTCCCCCACCGATCGATCGGTAAAATAACCTCATTTTTACTACTATACTTCCTCCGTATCAGTTTACATGGCATGCACGTCGTTCTAGGTTGAGAATTTAACTGGTGATACGTCCAAAACGTATCTATAATTTCTGCTTGCTCCATGCCCTTTTTGTGTGATATTGCTATGATATTTATGCACTTCCATACACTTTTTGATCATATTTGGACTAACCTACTAATGGTTGCAAAAGTGCACAATGTTCTTGTTTTACACTTTATTGTGTAGGAATTACTTGGAAATTGACAAAAACGCAAAAGGAGTCGTATTGGAGTAGGACTCTGACTTTCCTGAAATATGTCTGAGAACGTTTTTTAAAGATGGTCACTTTTCGGCCCGAAGACGACGTCAAACGGAAAAAGTCTAGTTGCGAAAGTTGTGTGGAATTTCGAGGCGATGCTTCTGGACATAAAATTCGTCCAAATCGGAGTTCGGACGGCCGAGTAAAGCCCGTTTTACTGAGGCCCAAAATCTGATGACGGGAATCCGAGAGTCTATATAAAGAGAGGAAACCTAGGTCACCAAGGGCCACGAATTTTCCTCCTCCCGAGCCGCCGTCTTGGAGGGGAGGACCAGCACCATTGCAGCACCATCTACAAGGAAGAAGGGGGGCCAAGGAGCCGCTGCCCCCTAGGGCCGCCGCCGCCCCGAGGGCCGCCGCTGCCGCCGCGCCCCCAAGGGCCGCCGCCGCCGCCTCCGTGGTTGCCGCCGGCCATCTCCTCCTCGCGGGGCTGCACCTCTCCATCAACACCATCATCAACCTCCTCCTCACCATGTCCATGTGTGAGTAGTCTTCTCCGGGGCCGAGGGCTCGTACGTGTAGCTATGTGGTTATCTCTCTCTCCCATGATGTGATCTTCGTTGTGATCATAGGCTATGTAAATCTAGGGTGATCCCATGATATTTCCCCTTCCTCTATGTATTGGATTGATGTACTCACTTGTCTTTATCTAGTACAATCTCCGAGACCAAGGTGACAGCGGTCTATTGGACATGGATTAGAAAAATATTTTCATGAGTGATTTCCTCTCTTGTGTGTTGATTGAAGATTGAGAGTCTCTTGGTGCTTGTCTTTGACTATCCTTTAGATATGTTGTGGTGATTGTGGGACTCTCTTTGGATGGCCGCGGTGACATTGGGAAATCCATAGATTGAGAACTACGAACTTTGAGGTGTGCTTTTGTAGCCCTACATAATTCTCGTCCTCTCTTGACCACGAAGGAATGACCTCCGGGTGCGTCTCCATTGCATGTTTTATGGGAAATATCATGTGATTCGATTATGTTAATGTTGTTGGGAGTTGCCACTAGTGAAAGTATGATCCCTAGGCCTTGTTTCCACCATTGCAATACCATTTGTGCTCACGTTTACCACTTGTTTGCTTGCTGCACTTTTTATTACAGATTTATATTACTTTGTTTTGCCATCCATATCACTTGCCATTTAACATCTCTTCGCCGAACTAGTGCACCTATACATCTGACAAGTGTATTAGGTGTGTTGGGGACACAAGAGACTTCTTGTATCTTAGTTGCAGGGTTGCTTGAGAGAGACCATCTTCAACCTCTACTTCCCTGAGTTCGATAAACCTTAGGTCATCCACTTGAGGGAAATTGCTGCTGTCCTACAAACCTCTACGCTTGGAGGCCCAACATAGTCTACAAGAGTAGAAGCGTGTGTAGACATCAAGCTATTTTTGGCGCAGTTGCCGGGGAAGTGAGTGCTTGAAGGTATATCTTTAGATCTTGCAATTAAATCTTTTTGTTTTCTTGTTTTTATTTCACTAGTTAGGTTTATGGAATACCGCATTCTTAGTTCGTTGCTTGTGGAAAGACGCCCCACACCTGTGGTGGTTGCTCCTCCTTCTACTGAAATTGTGCCCTATAAAATACCGGCTGGTATTATCGATTATATTTTGGCTAATTGTTATGCAGGAGACAGACATCCCGGTGAACACTTGCTATATCTGTCACAATTATGTTCATTATTTAAGCTTGCAGGTGTATCAAGGGAGTTTGTCATGAGGAAATTGTTCGCCGTATCACTTATAGATAAAGCTTCAGATTGGTATAAGCTTCTCGATAACCCGCACTTGCTTGATTGGCAAGAGCTTATGTCTCTCTTTTATACTAAGTTTTATCCTCTTCATGAAATTCATCGAGACAGGAACTATATCTATAACTTTAGGTCTCGTGACGGAGAAAGCATTGCTCAAGCTTGGGGGAGACTGAAAACGTTAATGCTAAAAAGTCCTAACCATGGGCTCCCCAAAGATGCTTATGTGGAGAGTAAGAGTACCTTTTTGCATGTGGATCATGGTAACAATGCTTTATGTGATGCTTATATTGTTGAGTTTATTCGTGATCCCACTGAAAATTATTATGAGAAGGGAACATATGCTTATAGATATTTCAATAATATTAAGTTCCCTCTCTTTATGTTGAAGGTTTTGAAGCTGCACTTGTTTTGTCTTCATATGCTTATTGCTTTGTGCTTCAATGAATTATTCTATTGCAATATTCCTATGCATAGGAAGCATGTTAGGCTTAAATGTTTTTGGTATTTGCTTCTTGATGCTCTCTTTTGTTCTTCAACTCTTATTCCTATGAGAGCATCATTAAAGTCTTAAGCTTATCTTTATGGCTATAAAGAAAGAGCTCTAGGGAGACAACCCTTGTTATCTTTGCTTTCAGTTTGTTCTTTCAGTTTTTAGTGGTCTTGATGTTTGTTACTACTGTAGCAACATCATTGTATCTTTACTTTTCAGCTTTGTGCCAAGTGTAGCCTCTGATTGCAAGAAAGTTCAAAAGTTGTGACGTGCTGTCCAGAAAACATATTCTGTCCTTGGACAAAACAAATCGTATAAAATCACCAGATCATCTTTTTTGTTTGAATTTTTTCGACAGCGTGCTCTATACAATTGGCTTTCGGGCGTCTGTTCTGAGTTTTTTGATTTGAGTTGCAGAAGTGCCCCGAAAAAATTATTTACTACCTGCTGGTCTGTTTTTCACAGATTATGTCCTGTTTTGCCTTTCCTTCATTTTGCAAACCTTGAGCTTGCTTTTTCTTTGCAAAAACCTTTTGGCAATCTTGAGAAACAGTAGACCTTCAAGAATATCCTTATTTCCAGCAAGGAAAAATTATTTTATTAAGGGTACTAACCTCGCTAATCAGATTATGATGAGTTATGTATGAAGGGAGTTTTCAAGTGTGCGAGGGAAGATGATAAAAAGATTCAGGAGTGTCAAACGCTCAAGCTTGGGGATGCCCCCATGCACCCCCAAGAAATATTCAAGAAGACTCAAGCGTCTAAGCTTGGGGATGCCCCCGTGCATCCCCTTCTCCATCAACATTATCAGTTCATCTTTCGTTCCATTATATTTTTATCACTTCATGTGTTATGTGCTATGCTTGGAGCGTCTTGCTTTTAGTTTCCTTTTAAGTTTTCTTTAGCTTTGCTTGCTGTTCATAACGAGTTGGAACTCAGCTTTCCTTGTGTGGGAGAGAAACACGCTCCACTTCAACCTAGAACACAACATAGAATTTTCATGTCTATCCTTGCTGTGTGTGTTCTTTGTCTTTCAATAGCTACTATCATGTTCAGCTCTTAGTTTTCATGCTTTACTTTTTGAAGAGCTTTTGTTTAGTTGGCCGCTGGAACTCTCTTTAGTTATAATGCTTATCTTGTTAAGAGATTTGGCTTCTGTTGCACTGGTTGATATGTCTATGATAAAAATGCTATGTGCATAATGGTGCTTACTAGTTCATGTTTTCTTATGGTTAGTCTCAAATAGCTGGGGGGTTCTCAATGTGTTATTGGAGTACCAACATGATTTGTTTGCCTATGATGTGGTATGGTTTAGTGATATCTTCCTCCAGGAATTTATTTTGATTGACTTGGCATATGCTCACGCATATTTAAGACTGTAAAGAAAGTCTATCAAGCCTTGATGATCTTTAACTTCTGAGTAGCGATATAACTTCCATGCCCGATTCAATGTTGCTTTGTCGCTCTGCATGATTATGACCGTCATTGCTCTTTTAGTTGGTCGCTCCTAGTCTTTTGCTAACCTTCGCCTGTACTAAGCGGACTGACTGCTTGTGCATCCAAAATCCTTTAAACCAGTTATGCCATATGAGTCCACCATACCTTCCTATACATGGTATTTACCTGCCATTCCTAACGAAGACTTTCATGTACCATCTCGAAATTATTCAAAAAAAGCATTTCTCTTTTGTGCCTCTATTTTAGCTCATGAGGAAGTAGTAGTTAATTCATGATCTTTTTAAGTTGGACAAGCTTCACCCCGGGATTGCATGTCTAATGTGCAAACCCATAATACGAGAAGGAACTGGCATAGAGTGCGCCCGACTCATTAAAAAAATATACAAACAAACAAACCCTCCTTCACGCTTTGTTCATGAGAAATCAGAAAACTTTGGCAGTGATAAACAAAGGAGATTAAGAGGATGTGATCGTCCTCATTCGGGAGCCGTTCCTCGAAACTTGTCCAGCTCAAGAAGTAATTGAGTTATCTGCTAGCATTCGTTGACGAAACATGCATATTCAAAATAATAATAATTATTAGCTCTGTTTTTAAAACCAAGAGCTCTGGTACATGTTTAGTTTTTGTTTTCGACCACGGGTTTTCAACCTTGCCATCACAAGCCATGGTTCTAGAGTCTCCACATTCTTTCTTTAAAGCACCAACTATTGAGAGCTTGATTGTCATTCTGAGTGTAATGTGCATTGTCCCAAAGTACGATTGTCTTTTGCATGATTATGATATCGTTTATTCTGAAATCATTGTATCTAGTCGTCACTTAAACTTTGGAGGTGCCCCTGCATTTATGTTTTGCTTCACTAAAGGGGGCAAGCGAGATATCACTTTGTCATATTTGCACACCATGCTCATTACAAATCTTTTGAGTATTTCAATATCATATTGTAAAACTTTCAGTTCTTGTGATTTTCTCATGAGGCAACTTAATTACTACAGACCCATTGTCTCAGTAAGCACTTGTCATGTGACTGTAAAAAAGTCCTTATATGGTTAATAGCATGTCACCACAGAAATTATGCTTGTTATCATTTACCTACTCGAGTACGAGCAGGAATTAAGCTTGGGGATGTTGATACGTCCAAAACATATCTATAATTTCTGCTTGCTCCATGCCCTTTTTGTGTGATATTGCTATGATATTTATGCACTTCCATACACTTTTTGATTATATTTGGACTAACCTACTAATGGTTGCAAAAGTGCACAATGTTCTTGTTTTACACTTTATTGTGTAGGAATTACTTGGAAATTGACAAAAACGCAAAAGGAGTCGTATTGGAGTAGGACTCTGACTTTCCTGAAATCTGTCTGAGAACGTTTTTTAAAGATGGTCACGTGCTGGCCCGAAGACGACGTCAAATGGAAAAAGTATAGTTGCAAAAGTTGTGGGGAATTTTGAGGCGATGCTTCTGGATATAAAATTCGTCCAAATCGGAGTCCAGACGGCCGAGTAAAGCCCGTTTTACTGAGGCCCAAAATCTGATGACGGGAATCCGAGAGTCTATATAAAGAAAGGAAACCTAGGTCACCAAGGGCCACGAATTTTCCTCCTCCCGAGCCGCCGTCTTGTAGGGAAGGACCAGCACCATTGCAGCACCATCTACAAGGAAGAAGGGGGGCCAAGGAGCCGCTGCCCCTAGGGCCGCCGCCGCCCCGAGGGCCGCCGCCACCCCCTAGGGCTGCCGCCGTCGCCGCGCCCCCAAGGGCCGCCGCCGCCGCCTCCGTGGCTGCCACCGGCCATCTCCTCCTCGCGGGGCTGCACCTCTCCATCAACACCATCATCATCCTCCTCCTCACCATGTCCATGTGTGAGTAGTCTTCTCCGGGGCCGAGGGCTCATACGTGTAGCTATGTGGTTATCTCTCTCTCCCATGATGTGATCTTCGTTGTGATCATAGGCTATGTAAATCTAGGGTGATCCCATGATATTTCCCCTTCCTCTATGTATTGGATTGATGTACTCACTTGTCTTTATCTAGTATAATCCCCGAGACCAAGGTGACAGCGGTCTATTGGACATGGATTAGAAAAATATTTTCATGAGTGATTTCCTCTCTTGTGTGTTGATTGAAGATTGAGAGTCTCTTGGTGCTTGTCTTTGACTATCCTTTAGATATGTTGTGGTGATTGTGGGACTCTCTTTGGATGGCCGCGGTGACATTGGGAAATCCATAGATTGAGAACTACGAACTTTGAGGTGTGCTTTTGTAGCCCTACATAATTCTCGTCCTCTCTTGACCACGAAGGAATGACCTTCGGTTGCGTCTCCATTGTATGTTTTATGGGAAATATCATGTGATTCGATTATGTTAATGTTGTTGGGAGTTGCCACTAGTGAAAGTATGATCCCTAGGCCTTGTTTCCACCATTGCAATACCATTTGTGCTCACGTTTACCACTTGTTTGCTTGCTGCACTTTTTATTACAGATTTATATTACTTTGTTTTGCCATCCATATCACTTGCCATTTAACATCTCTTCACCGAACTAGTGCACCTATACATCTGACAAGTGTATTAGGTGTGTTGGGGACACAAGAGACTTCTTGTATCTTAGTTGCAGGGTTGCTTGAGAGAGACCATCTTCAACCTCTACTTCCCTGAGTTCGATAAACCTTAGGTCATCCACTTGAGGGAAATTGCTGCTGTCCTACAAACCTCTGCGCTTGTAGGCCCAACATAGTCTACAAGAGTAGAAGCGTGTGTAGACATCAACTGGCTATATATGTGATGAACAGTATATGTTTAGAAACTACATCCGCTTAATAATCCAATGATATACTTTTTGTGACATAGTAACTCAGATTTAGTTAGTCAAATTGATGACCTAGAACTACGTGCACACTCTATAAACCGAGACGTCTAAAAAACAAGACGGAGAGGGTAGTTCAGTACGTATCTTTTTAGATCAATATAGTCAAGATTCACCAAGGAGCAAAACCAAGTGGTAGGCTACACCTGTCGTGTTGGCGTAGCGACTCAAGCAGGGTCAGTCCGCACACGAAATGGCGACACACTTAACAGGACCCCTTTGGTCGACATGTGGCTCATCCACCGTCTTGTTCCACGTACAGTTCGGAGCAGCGGTTGGAATTGGAGGCACCCCGGTCGTAGCGCCGCAGTAGTAGAAAATGAGCGATGAGGGTCAAATCACAACAAATTATAACAATTTTAGCAACTTAATAGCAACTAGCACCTTTGTAACAGGGATAACCATGTCATAATGCAACCTATCATGTATGCAAATGCATCCGTCATGAAGAGCATCATAAGACAAACATTTTGGCATAGCATACACTCCATTTGGACCAACATGCAGAAATATATGACCTGACAAACATGCTAACATGTTGTTGATAAACAACTAATGCTGAAACCGTAACATCACATAGCAGTTTGACAATGAAGATTAAGACATCTAGATTGACCCTAACATGCACAAAACTCATGCCAACACGTAGATCACTTCGAGACGAACATCTCCATATCTCATATACGCAAATCGGAGCTACGGGCACGGAGATATGACATGATGAAGGAGGCAACAAAATAACACAGTTCTGGGACTTAGGCGAAATTCACCTCACGTAAAAGTCAACACGGACAGGGATATCCAGGGACGGAGGAATCCGGAATGGACGCAGCGTTTGGGTCGAGGGAGTGGTTGATTTTATCCCGCCTAGATCAGATCCGGACGGAGTTGAGGAAGGTGGCCGGAGGAGCTCGCCGGAGAGGATGACGGGATGGCGGCGGGAGGCGGCGGCGGCATGCGTGCGTGGCCCGAGGCGGTGCCGGTCGACGGGCGTCGGGCGCGAGGCGGAGAAGGCCGGCGGCGGCGCGGCTGGTGGCGACGGACGTGCGCGAAGGCGCGGGGCGCGCGGGGCGGCGGCCTTGGGCCGGCCGGGCCCTGCCTGTGCCCGGCGGGCCGATGGAGCAAGGAGCGTCGGGAGGCGGCGCGCGAAACTTGGCAGCCCCTGGTTGGTCGGGGCGCGGCGGCAGACGCGTCCGGCGCGCGGAGTAGCTGTGGGAGGCGCGGAAGACGAGGAATGACTAGGGTTTTTCCTAGATTTGGACGGGGGAGGTGTTTATATAGGTAGAGGGAGCTAGGAGAGTCCAAATGAGGTGCGGTTTTTTCCCACACGATCGTGATCCAACGACCGAGAGAATGGAGATGGTTTAGATGGGCTAGTGGGCTGTTGTGGAGGGGTGATGGGCTAAGATAGAAAAGGCTTCCGGCGGTTAACGCGGTTAACCGTTGGGGCATCAAACGACCTCTAAATGGAACGAAATTTGACAGGCGGTGTACCGGTGATATACCAAGACCCCTCGACAAATCTCGGCCCATTTCGATGATGTTTTTATCCCGCTCACGAAACAAGGACTAGGGAGTTGCGACGGTGTCATGTGAGAGTGTCGGAAACCGAAACGGACAACGGAGAGGACGGAGACGATGCAACTACACACGGATGCAAGTAAGATTATGCCATTGCAATGCACATGATGGAAATAACATAACGATATGCAACACATGCTTAAAGCAAAAACACAGAAACCCGAAATGAAGGAGGAGCCCAGAATGGAATTGATTAAGTCAACGCTGAATATATTGCCATAAATTGAATTGTTACATCTGGGGCATTACAGAGGCACCTCACCATCAAGGGTAAATCTCAGCTCCTCGTCAACTTCTCCAACAAGGTCTACGAGCCAAGGGATGAGCACATGGAGGCATACCTAATAGAGGTACGCAAAATGGAAAAGTGATTCTTGGGCCTGGAGCTGCACCACGTACCTCGCGGTACGAACAAGGAGGCAGACTACATCGCCAAGAGGGCATCCAGGCGCCAGCCACAGGAGCCCGACGTCTTTGAGGAGCGGCTCTTCAAGCCCTCAGCAGCCCGTTAACAGGACCCCTTTGGTCGACATGTGGCTCATCCACCGTCTTGTTCCACGTACAGTTCGGAGCAACGGTTGGAATTGGAGGCACCCCGGTCGTAGCGCCGCAGTAGTAGAAAATGAGCGATGAGGGTCAAATCACAAAGCCCCACCTTTCCCGCATTAAGCTGGACGGACGAAGCAACCATCATTTCATTCTAGGGCGCAAGAGCATAAAGAAAAGAGAAAACCAATGATGCGTGCGGCACCTATCTAGTGCACCCTAGGGTAGGGGTCTCCACTATAGATCATTTTTTTGAAAGCGCCTCCACTACAACTCGGCTTCTCCCTCGTCCTCTTGAAGAAAATCGATGATGCGTGCGGTGATAGGGTTTGTAGGAGTACTACTAGGGTGTGCGGGGCCATGTCGTAGTAAACGGGAGAGGGATTGAGTTCGAGTCGATGCCTTAAATATGTGTGGGCCGCTTGGTTTTAGGGGAACGAGGCAACATTTTGGGTTCGGGGACCAGTGGAGATATAGTACGTACAAAAAATTGTGGACGTAGGTTCGACCAAAAGGCAATGATTCATGGGCCCTGCATTTTGATATACTCGGGTCCGCGTGAAATTTGCTACTCTACTAAAAAATAGTAAGGTACACATGCATTGAACGCATGAGATTTCGAAACCAAATTATGAATAAATACACACTATAGCATGTAAAGCTTTGAGTCATATATACATGATGTAGATGTTTGTTTAGTTATTATAGTTCATCTCATTCAAAACCAATTAGTTTTATAAAAATGTTAAGATTCATGGGGTTGTGCATTGTAAAGCATAAAGTAAAAAACAAATAATGGCAATTCATTTAGAAAAAAAATCAATTATGATACGGAAGATTCTATAACAAAGGAGAAGTGCTTGTGTTTTGAGGTTTGTGCATTATGCTTAAGTTCAACCATGGAGTCTCCTAAATTGTACATGTGGCAGATTTGGTGGAATGTTGATGATATCCAACAGCCAGTAGTGCTCGGATTTTCCATATCAGCACTATCGGATCAGCTTCATCCAGCGACCATCTATCAAGTTATTCGCACACTATATACTTCTTGTGCCGTAGTTGCATGTCTTGGAAAAAAGCTACTGGTGGGTTGTACTAGCTATTTAGGAATAGAAGATGTATACATGGAAGTTGTAGGGAAAGATATGACATGGAGTATCTCAATTCCTATGAGTAGGGATTGGAAAAGAGATGTCATTTGGTTGACATCATAAGAACTTTTCTATTGAATCTAGAGATGACATGCATCTCAATTCCTATTAGGAGGGATTAGAAGAGAGATGTAATTTGGTTCATATCATAGGAATATTTCTATTGAATATACGCTAATGTTTATTTTCCTTTGAAATAATGGAGTATAGGAATCCATTCATATGAACCAAGTGGCTCTAAAGCTATAGAAATGATATCATGTTTATTTCCTTTGAGATGTGGAGTATATGAATCTATTCCTATGAACCAATTGGCTCTAAAGGAAAAATCCCTATAAAAATCATATCATATAGAGTTCCTATGATATTCCTCCACACCAAAGGATGGTTGAAATTGCTGCAGGTGATACAATGGTCTTTCTTTGCAGACTCCTCCCCCATCTTTATAGTTACCTCTTGAAGATGAATGAAATGATATATACACGGTATTCTACATGTGCAATTTGGTACACGAAAACTCGGTAAAAGTTTGCCAGGTTCAAATTTTCAATAAAGCTATATGCACTGCATTTTGGAACGGAGGGAGCATACGGCAGTTGCTTACACTCACGTGGAAGATTTGTGTGTAGGAGGAGTGGCTGTTCTATTAAATGACATGGCAAAACTAACACTGTCGGATGCCGATCTAACAATTCTTACGGTGTTCGTCGGGAAAAGGCTTCTGGCGAACGTTTGTCAGATAATGATTTACGGACACATGCATTGCGTTGATACGTGCCCCCTCTCTCTCACGTACACGCACCCTCCCGAGTCCTCTCGCACCCACCGTCTATCTGCAGGTAGACGTCACACATATATGTGCTCTTCACATCCTACCCTCAGAACTTCTGAAAAACAAAAGACGTCGCGCACATTTTATTTTAGCTCACACGTCACACACTACCATCTTCACACCCAGCTCTTCACATCCTACCCTCTTCACACCCACCGTCTCTTGTGGCGAAGGTTCTTTGGGCATAGTATATTGTACTCTCACGAAGAGAAGCGGTGCACGCACGCACTAGTTCTCTCACACCCACTCGCGGGTACACGTAGGAGCGCATTTTTTTGAAGCTGGTACAATAAAATCACTCCACTATATATATAAGCAGGAGCCTTAGCGCTTGCTTTACTAGGGTTCCTCTCGTTCACTCTCTCATGCTCTCCAGATCTAAGCAAGACATATGTGGCCACACTCTCTCTCAGCTCACGGCTGGTCACAAATCCGGCCGGACAACCTCGACCGGCGCAGGGGTGTAGGTGAATCGTTCACGCTGCCGTCAACGGCGAGGGAGGAGACCAACGGCTGCCCGCGCGTCCCCTTCTTCCTCCCTACGATATTGTGGCCAAGATGTGGCCTCCCGACATCGTCTTTGCCACATGCCGACGACCCTCAGGTATATATTCCTTCGAAACCTTCCTTGCTCTACTGCCCCAGCTCGCCACTTGGCTTCGTGTGGATCTTTTTGTACTTCCGTCCGATGTTCCAAAGCCACCAACACTTTTACTATTATTAGAGGTAAAGCTAGTTCATACAGTCGACTCTAAGAGTTGGTTCAAACAGGGAAGAAAGTGGGAAAGCTGTAGCATGAATCTAGGACTTGGTTCTAAGAGGAAACGGGGGAAAGTAGTAGATACTGGCTACCCAACCGGTCTCTTGGTTGAAAAGACGAAGAAAGCATGGTGGATGGCGAAGGGTGGGGGGAAGTGGACCTATCTCTTGGTTGAAAAAGGAAAGAAAGTGACGGGTGTTGGGGGACAACGCAAATGAGAATGAGCAGGTCTAGATTTCCTGTGCTCACATAGGAAAATGTCGCCGAGGAGATAAAAATGGGACAAATGCAGACATGCTGCCTGAGTGTTTGCCGCTCTCAGCAACCACATCTACCTCACCACTTTTTGCATCTGCTGTCCCTACGCCCATATCCCTAACGTTATTGTAAAATCACATGAAGCATTAAGCAATGCCACCTAATGTCACTATAAGTAATGGTCTAGTGCCGTCGATAACTTGAAGCAATGCCACCACCATTTTATGAAGTGCTTCCGTCTTCCTTTATTTCCCATGAATTGTGTTTTGGCAGTTACACTTAAATCTCACACCACTAACATTGCTTCATCCTAGTGGAACTGTACAAATTTGATTGCACATTTACTGACCATGTGCTAGTCTCATGACAGTAATACTAATGCTATTGTTCTGGATCTTAATCTAGTGGCAGTGTTGATGTGATGTGATGCTACTTACTTGAGGACACTTTCGTACTGTCAATCTAGTGCCAATTATAACACAATAGATGCTGATGTTAATCATACGCCACTACAAATATCTGTCACTGTTTAAATAACCGTATTTCGTATTTGTGCAAACAGGGATGTCTATCTCCATATCATTTCGGGATATCTGTCTCCGTATCGTTTCTATCCGCGCAATCAAAAGCACACACCACAGTTTTAGTAGAACTGCACGAAATGAGATGGCTATCCCTCGTTGCCGTCCTCTAACCACCCGTCTTCGAGGTATTCCTATATTGGTAGTTACTAGGTAGAATGACCAACGCAATATAAAAGAAGTTGATTCGTAATTCTTACTTCCTGATTGCAGTGTAGGGACGAGCGAAAACAACTGCATCCTAGTGCGGAATGCACTTTCTATCAGTACATCCATGGACCGAGGACTAGCTGGCACGGCTGCACATCGGTTTTTTGGACAGGTGCGAAGACAAGAGGCATTGTGGTCTGCTTATTTTGGAAAATAGCGGTGCTTAAATTTAGTGGAATGCACAAGAATTTCAGCTGGTCAGTACACTACATTGTTCAGTTCAGCATTCCAGCTGAGAACATAATTATAATTGGTTATTCTGGAATGAGAGAACCTAACCCTAGATGGCGGCAACAAGAAAAAACCAGAGTGAACTCTAGGAAATTTAAGCTTGCCGAGAGGCCCTTTGCTCAGAGAAGCCTTGCTTGTTTTTTCCTGATTTGTAAACCTTCTCACAACTTTGTCTTTTGTTGTGAACTAGTATATGTTTGTTATGTTCTATGAATCATTGAGATGTATAAAATTTCTTAACTTATGTTTTTCATGTTTTTTATGAAGCCGAGTTTAATGTGAGTGTTCCACATGAATGTCGGACTAGCGTGTGAACGTTTGGAATTTACATTGTGGCCTCAGTTAACTGCATGAACCACTGTGAAAAGATAAATAGTTGCTTATATGTCAGACATCATATTGTTGATTGTTAGTTGGTCGATAGACTAGTGTTGAAGCGAGCTGAGCCAATGTGCCATGTTTTGCACAACTGCTTACAAGTGGGGTAGCACCAACAGTGTTTACAAGTACTTATGTATATGTCGACGCACAGTTCTCAAACGAGTACTCTATTTCATCAAAACACACACTGCTCGTATGATAAAACTAGTGAGGATGCATATGTTTCGGCAACTATTACGATGATTCACGGGCACACAAAAGTATCAGCAGTTCCCATAGACGGATTCAAACAGAGTACTAGCCCCAGAGGGCTCGATAACAGGCAAGCTTCGGATAATTAGACAGAACCCAAACTACTATTAAACAATAGCTGGGGCAAGTATTTCATGCCTCGATCTAATTTGGGCTGGACACAAGATGGACCTTGCCATGAACATCATCGAGGACGTCCGACAGCAGCTCAATCCTGTGAACCTTCATGAAGACAACCTTGTGGCCTTGCCACTCATAAACTTGTTTGTGGAGGCATGCCACGCCATCTTCCTGCGTAAGCTTGACAAGAACAGTATGCCTCACAAACGAAGGAGTAGCTTTGAACTTCTTGTGCTTCAGTACACCCTAGACAACACGCCTGGCAACAGTGAGGCTGGAATACAACTCTTCATTGGTATAAGCGCAATGGCTTCCAGGATCCAACAGCCTAAAAATCTGTTTTCCAAGTGCGTATATTAAGGTCATCCGCCTCATAGCGAGTGACATGTACAACCACACAATCCTTGTCTGCATCAGGGCTCTAATTGAAACAAAAACAAATTCTGAATTAATTTCCAGTATAAGAAACACAAGTTATTAAAACCACTATGTATAGCATGGCATCGAAGCTAATAAAATTTTGCATTATTCATCACCACATACTTAGATGAAAAACCACAATCGAGATCGGCAAAGAAGAAAATCACCTTGGGCGGCTCAGCGGAGGGGGGGGGACACATCCTCGAAGGGGGAAAACTGCTCCTGCAGTGCCAGGTGGGATGTAACCTCAAACGGGGCGTTGACCATCTCAGTAGTGGCCGTGAGCGTATCTGGGGTCGGCTCGGTGGCTGCTTCCATCTTCTTGGAGCTCTCTGTCTCGTGGGGATTAGCCTCCCGCGTCTACTCCTATATCGGCAGATATTTTCCTGGTTCTCCTTGGTCCATCATGAAACTGACGAATATTAGGAGACCACTGAAAGGAAAACACAATCGCAATGACAATGAAACAAAAAAGAGAGTGAGGATCGGTTACTTCTTTGCAAAAGTTTTTTTTCTCTGAACGAAAATATACCAACATCACGGATCCGCTTACCTTCCCTTCGTTGGGAGAGAAGAACAGTGGCAGATGCGAGTGTTGCCTTTCTTGAAGAAGGTGAGGGAGAAGGGGATTCGGCGAAGAGTGAAATGATGGTTGCTTCGTCCGTCAAACTTAGACTGCGGGGAGGTGGGGTTTCGTGATACGACGGCTCGTTATTGCCGCGCTACGACGGGGTGACTCTCCGCCTGGATACTGCCTTCTAATTCGGTGGATGTCATTTGGGCCCGCGCGCTGCATGGCCCGCATGTCGGTGAACAAAAGTATAACGGCATTCAGTAGAGGGAGACGTTTCGATGACCTAGGAGGAGCCAGAAGCGGTATTGTATCCACTGTACTAGTAGTAATTGTTTTTCTGGGTAGCTATAGAGTGTCTCCATTGTACTAGTAGTATTTGTTTCTCTGTGCCCAAGACAAAACAGCCCAACCACCCTAGTAAATAGTAACAACAGGGCTGTGGGGGGGGGGGGTTGTGGCCCGTCTAACCAGGGTTTTATTTATGTTTACCACATCATGAGCCCAGTTGTGTTTTTTTTCTTGCTAAAAATGGCTAGCCCAGTTCTATTTTTTTTAAGAAATACCCAAACGAGGCCTACTTGCTTTATCAGCCCTACTGGGCTCCAAATCTTTCAAGATGAGGAGAGTTGCATTCGGTTTGCCCAGAAATGAGCTGTACATTTCTAAAACACATCAAACCGGGAATTAGTTTCAATTTTTTTTCATTACAAGATTTTAAATTCCATTGATTTTTATGCGTGGACAATTATTTTTATTTCATATTTATATAAATTATTTTTCCAAATAGTTGACCGCACCGAAATATGCAAAAAAATCGTATACGTTTTAACCGTGGCCACAATATGGGCTGTAATGCTAACAAAAAGAAGATGGGCTCCAAAAAAATTCTTAAGAATTAGCAAATGGGTTGTACATTATTAGAAATAATGCACATGAGAGCAGGGACTGTTGGATGTCCATCCAACGGTCGTCATGCTTCTTCAATCTCTGATTTTCCTGCTCCAGCCGCTCAAACAAGCACCGGTGGGACTGCCTGCTCCCTCCTCCCGCGGCCGGCTATGCTGCCGCGCAGGCCTCACCGCCCCACCATACTCCCATCGCTTGCCTAGCCATCCCTCTACTCACCCACACTTGTTGTTATTCTCCGGGGACGGCAAACGAACCTGTAAACCCTCGTACTCCTCCCCATGGGAAACAATTGCCATGTCTTCCCTCGCTTTGTGTTGTTCCCTTCCTAGGCCTCGCCGTCGTCCACCGCTCTGGTGCTCTCGGCGTGGCCTGGTCAACGTGGTCAATGAACGACATCCATTGGAAGTGGACTATATGTGGAGAGGCTGACAGCTGGGTCCACGGCCGCACGCAAGGAAATGCCTCCTCATTACGCGCAAAGTAATGATTCCTCCACCTGACAGCTAGGACCCACAGGAAGGGCTTCTGTATTTCGCAAAAAAAGTTCCCCCCGCTGACAGGTCGGACCCACCAGCTATATCTTCGCACGCAAGGAAGTGCCTCCTTATAACGCACAAAAAAATGAATACCCCCTGCTAGCTGGGACCCACCATAGTGGGTGGTTGACTTGTGGGCCTACTAAGTTGACGGGGATAGAGGGCTTTGTCAAGTTAGTCAATATGAACGATTCTAGCTCTAGTGCCATAGTGCTTCTTCAACCTCTGGTCTTCTTGCTCCAGCCGCCCAAAGCAGCGCCGGTCGTGCCACCTGCTCCTGCCTCTCGTGGCCGGCTGTGCTACCGCGGAGGCCTCACCGCCCCCATACTACTCCCACCGCTGGCTACGCCATCCCTGAACTCACCCACACCCCCAGTTATTCTGCGGCGACAGCAGCCTCACACCGCAGCCGAACCGGTAAACCCTTGTACTCCTTTCCGCATGGGCATCCACTGCCGCATCTTCCCCGGCTCCACGTCGTCCCCTTCCTAGGCCTCACCATCGTCCACTGCCTTGGTGCTGTCGGCGCGGCATGGTCAATGTGGTCAACGACCAACTTCCATCGGAAGAGTACTGTACGTGGAGAGGCTGACAGCTGGGTCCACGGCCGCAGCTGGGTCCATGGCCACAGCCCATTTTTTATTGTGATTTGCCAAGTAAGTCGCTTTGTCAGGCCTATTGGGCTGCAAATCTTTCAAGACGAGGAGAGCTTCATTCGGTTGGCCAAGAAAATGGCCAATCGGTAATGAGAAATGGGTTGTACATTTTTATAGCACATCAAACCGGCAATTAGTTTCAAATTTATTTTTTTCATTTCG
This sequence comes from Secale cereale, assembly GCA_902687465.1. NCBI lineage: Eukaryota > Viridiplantae > Streptophyta > Magnoliopsida > Poales > Poaceae > Secale > Secale cereale. The sequence goes on from LR738713.1 coordinate 218,889,679, forward strand.
AGATTTTAAATTGCATTGATTTTTATGTGTGGAAAATTTGTTGGATTTTATATTGATATACATTTATTTTTAAAATAAGTTCGAATGTGACTCAAAATTTCGGTATTAAAAATTTTCGGACCGCACCGAAATATGCAAAATTTCATATAATTTTTCAACTGTGGCCACAATACGGGCTGTAATGCTAACAAACACAACATGGGCTCCAAAAAAACCTTAAGAATTAGCAAACGGGCTGTAAATTATTAGAAATAATGGCAAATGGGTTGTATGATGTTTTCCACAGATTTGAGGCTTTCCTAAAAAAAAGGTTGACGCACAAGCAATGACTGTTGGATGTCCATCCAACGACCGTCGTGCTTCTTCAATCTCTGCTCTTCCTGCTCTAGCCGCTCAAACGAGCGTCGGCGGCACTGCCTGCTCTCTCCTCCCCGCGGCCGACTGTGCTGCCCCGCAGGCCTCACCGCCCCACCGTACTCCCATCGCTGGCCTAGCCATTCCTCTACTCACCCACACATGTTGTTATTCTCCGGCGATGGCAGACGAACCAGTAAACCATTGTACAATCGTACTCCCCTTCGCGTGGGAAACAACTGCCGAGTCTCCTGCCTCTGTGTCGTTCCGTTTCTAGGCCTCACCGTCGTCCACCGCCCTGGTGCTCTCGGCGTGGCCTGGTCAACGTGGTCAACAACCGACATGCATCTGAAGTGGACTGTACGTGGAGAGGCTGACAGCTGGGTCCACGGCCGCACGCAAGGAAATGCCTCCTTATTACGCACAAAATAATGATTCCTCCACCTAACATCTGGGACCCACCGAAAGAGCCTCTGTTATTCGCAAAAAAAAATTACCACCGCTGACAGCTCGGACCCACCATCTATATCTTTGCACACAGGGAAGTGCCTCCTTATTACGCACAAAAAATGAATACTCCCCTCTATTAGCTGGGACCCAGTATAGTGGCAGGCTGACTTTTGGGCCTACTAAGTTGACATGGATGGAGGGCTTTGTCAACTTAGTCAATATGCACGATTCTAGCTCCAGTGACCATACGATGTCCATCCAACGGCCGTAGTGCTTCTTCAACATCTGGTTTACTTGCTCTAGCCGCCCAAACCAGCTAGCAAACCAGCGCCGGTGGTGCCTGGCGCTCCTGCCTCCCATGGCCGGTTGTGCTGGTGCGGAGGCCTCACCGCTCCCTACTACTCCCACCGCTGGCCAGGCCATCCCTCCACTCACCCACACCCCTTGTTATTCTGCGGCGACGGCAGCCTCACACAGCAGCCGAACTAGCGAACCCTCGTACTCCTCTCCATGCGGGCTTCTACCGCCACGTCTTCTCCGGCTATGCGTCGTCCCCTTAATAGGCCTCGCCTTCGTCCATCGCCTTGGTGCTCCCGATGCGGCGTGGTCAATGTGGTCAACGACCAACTTCCATCGGAAGAGTACTATTCGTGGAGAGGTTGACAGCTGGGTCCACGGCCACAGCCCAGTTTTTTTGTGATTTGCCAAGCAAGTCGCTTTGTCAGGCATGTTGGGCTGCAAATCTTTCAAGACGAGGAGAGCTTCATTCGGCTGGCCGAGAAAATGGCCTATCAGTAATGAGAAATGGGTTGTACATTTTTAAAACACGTCAAACTGGCAATTAGTTTCAAATTTCTTTTTTTCATTTGGTGATTTTAAATTGCATTGATTTTTATGCGTGGACAATTTGTTGGATTTTATATTGATATACATTTATTTTTAAAATCAATTTGAATGTGACTCAAAATTTCAGGATTAAAAACAGTTCGGACCGCACCGAAATATGCAAAATTTCTTATTATTTTTTAACCGTGGCCACAATATGGGCTGTAATGCTAACAAAAAGAATATGGGCTCCAGAAAAACATTAAGAATTAACAAATGGGTTGTAAATTATTATAAATAATGGCAGATGAGCTCTATGATGTTTTCCACAGATTTGAGGCTTGCCTAAAAAAATGTTGAAGCACAAGCAATGTCTGTTGGATGTCCATCCAACGGCCATCGTGCTTCTTCAATCTCTGCTCTTCCTGCTCCGGCCGCTCAAACAAGCGCCGGCAGGACTGTCTGCTCTCTACTCCCCGCTACCGGCAGTGCTGCTGCGGCGGCCTCATCGCCACATCGTACTCCCATCGCTAGCCTAGCCATCCCTCTACTCACCCACACATGTTGTTATTCTCCGGCGACGGCAGACGAACCAGTAAACCCTCGTACAGTCATACTCCCCTCCGTGTGGGAAACAAATCCCGAGTCTTCCCTACCTCCGTGTTGTTCCCTTCCTAGGCCTCGCCGTCGTCCACCGCCCTGGTGCTCTCGGCACGGCCTGGTCAACATGGTCAACGGCCGACATGCATCTGAAGTGGACTGTATGTGGAGAGGCTGACACCTGGGTCCACGGCCGCACACAAGGAAATGACTCCTTATTACGCGCAATATAATGATTCCTCCACCTGACATCTGGGACCCACCGAAAGGGCCTCTGTATTTTGCAAAAAAAATGTTACCGCCGCTGACAGCTCGGACCCACCAGCTATATATTCGCACGGAAGGAAGTGCCTCCTTATTACGCACAAAAAAATGAATACCCCCCTGTTAGCTGGGACCCAGTATAGTGGCAGGCTGACTTGTGGGCCTACTAAGTTGACGGGGATGGAGGGCTTTGTCAACTTAGTCAATATGCACGATTCTAGCTCGATTGACCGTATAATGTGCATCCAACGGCCGTAGTGCTTCTTCAACCTCTGGTCTTCTTGCTCCAGCCACCCAAACCAGCTAGCAAATCAGCACCGGTCGTTCCTTGTGCTCCTGCCTCCCGTGGCCGGCTGTGCTGCCGCGGAGGCCTCACCTCCCCCTACTACTCTCACCGCTGGCCAGGCCATCCCTCCACTCACCAACACCCCCTGTTATTATGCGGTGACGGCAGCCTCACACCGCAGCCGAACCAATGAACCCTCGTACTCCTCTCCGTGCGGGCTTCCCCTGCCATGTCTTCCTCGGCTCCGCGTTGTCCCCTTCCTAGGCCTCGCCGTTGTCCACAGCCTTGTTGCTCTCGGTACGGCGTGGTCAATGTGGTCAATGACCGACTTCCATCAGAAAAGTACTGTATGTGGACAGGCTGATAGCTGGGTCCACGGCCGCAGCTGGGTCCACGGCCACAGCCCAGTTTTTTTTGTGATTTGCCAAGTAAGTCGCTTTGTCAGGCCTATTGGGCTGTAAATCTTTCAAGACGAGGAGAGTTTCATTCGGCTGGCCGAGAAAATGGCCTATCAGTAATGAGAAATGGGATGTACATTTTTAAAACACATCAAACCGGCAATTAGTTTCAAAATTTTTTAATTCCGAGATTTTAAATTGCATTGATTTTTATGCGTGGACAATTTGTTGGATTTTATATTGATATACATTTATTTTTAAAATCAGTTTGAATGTGACTCAAATTTTCGGGATTAAAAATAGTTCGGACCGCACCGAAATATGCAAAATTTCGTATAATTTTTTAACCGTGGCCACAATATGGGCTGTAATGCTAACAAAAAGAATATGGGCTAAAAAAACTTAAGAATTAACAAATGGGCTGTAAATTATTAGAATTAATGGCATATGAGCTGTATGATGGTTTCCATAGATTTGAGGATTTCCTAAAAAAAGGTTGACACACAAGCAGTGACTGTTGGATGTCCATCCAACGGCCATCGTGCTTCTTCAATCTCTACTCTTCCTGCTCCGGCCGCTCTTACAAGCGCCAACGGGACTGCCTGCCCTTTCCTGCCTGCGTCCGGCTGTGCTTCCGTGCACGCCTCATCGCCCCACCGTACTCCCATCGCTGGCCTAGCCATCCCTCTACTCACCCACACCTGTTGTTATTCTCCGGCGACTGCAGACGAACCACTAAAACCCTCGTACAGTCGTACTCACCTCCGTGTGGGCAACAACTACCGAGTCTTCCCTGCCTCCATGTCATTCCCTTCCTAGGCATCGCCGTCGTCCATCGCCCTGGTGCTCTGGACGCAGCCTGGTCAACGTGGTCAACGACCGACATGCATCTGAAGTGGACTGTACGTGGAGAGGCTGACAGCTGGGTCCACGGCCGCACGCAAGGAAATGCCTCCTTATTACGGGCAAAATAATGATTCCTCCACTGGACATCCGGGACCCACCAAAAGGGCCTCTGTATTTCTCAAAAAAAAAAAACGTTACCGCCGCTGACAGCTCGAACCCACCAGCTAAATCTTCGAACGCAAGGAAGTGCCTCCTTAATACGCACAGAAAAATGAATACTCCCCCTGTCAGCTGGGACCCAGTATAGTGGTAGGCTGACTTGTGCGCCTACTAAGTTGACGGGGATGGAGGGCTTTGTCAACATAGTCAATATGCACGACTCTAGCTCCAGTGACCGTACGATGTCCATCCAAATGCCGTAGTGCTTCTTCAACCTCTGGTCTTCTTGCTCCAGCCGCCCTAACCAGCTAAAAAACCAGCGCTGATCGTGCCTCATGCTCCTGCCTCCCGTGGCCGGCTGTGCTGCCGCGGAGCTCTCTCCTTCCCCTACTGCTCCCACCGTTGGCCAGGCCATCCCTCCACTCACCCACACCCCCTGTTATTCTGCGGCGGCGGCATCCTCACACCGCAGCCGAACTAGTGAACCCTTGTATTCCTCTCCGCGCGGGCTTCCACTGTCGCGTCTTCCCTGGCTCTGTGTCGTCCCCTTCCTAGGCCTCGCCGTCGTCCACCGCCCTGGTGCTCTTGGCGTGGCGTGGTCAACGTGGTCAAGGAACGGCTTTGCGTTGGACGTGGACTGTACGTGGAGAGGCTGACAGCTCGGTCCATGGCCGCAGCAAGGAAGTGTCTCCTTATTATGGCAAAATAATTATTCCTCCACCTGATAGTGGGGACCCACCGGATGGGCCACCTGAAAGTGCAACTAATCCCCGGGTGGTTTTGGCAATTGATAACAACATATATATCATTGAACTAATAGTTACTTGAGAATCATTTCAGAGAAGTTCAGTGATATGGTTATGGCAATGTCTGAAGAAGTGGACCCCTCAAAATGCTAAGGCAAGCATTGGCAAAAGCTCAAGACTCCATTTTTGGTTTAGTGATCAAAGATCACATTGAGTCCATAGGAAAAGCCAATACTATTAAAAGGGGATGAGGTTGTGTTGATGATCTGGTTTCTCAAGTGCTTAGTGATATATCTCCTTCAACTATCAGCAACTTTCACTACTATACACACTCATAAGTAATCTCGGACAAACCGATTTTCCAAACTCAGTCCCACCGAGATGAACCACCTCAGCCATAAGCCAAACCCTAGAAAAATCGGTCAATCCGAGTTTGAGTTCGGTCTCACCGAAATACGGGCTGCCAAGCTTCTGTAACCGTTTGACATCATTTCGGAATATCCGAGTTGATAATTTCGGTCTCACCGAAACTGGCAAGTTCCTATCTTTACTCAAATCGGACAAACCGAGATGGTATTTTCGGTCCCACCGAAAACCCCAACGTTCACTATATTTGAACTTTCGGTCTGACCGAATTTCCACTTCGGTCTCACCGAGATTGCTCAATTATGTGTGTAACGGTTGGATTTTGTGTGGAGGCTATATATACCCCTCCACCCCCTCTTCATTCGTGGAGAGAGCCATCAGAAAGAACTACCACTCCTACCTTACACTTTCTGAGAAGAGAACTACCTACCCTTGTGTTGAGATCTAGTACCTCCATTCCTACCATATGAAACTTGATTTCTAACCTTCCCAAGTTGCTTTCCACTCAATCCTTTCTTCCACCACAGCCATATCCGTGAGGAGAGTTGAGTGTTGGGGAGATTATCATTTGAAGCACAAGAGCAAGGAGTTCATCATCATCTACAACATCTATTACCTTTTGGAGGGTGGTGCCTCCTAGATTGGTTAGGTGTCGCTTGGGAGCCTCCGTCATCGAGATGTGGAGTTGAACCAAGAAGTTTGTAAGGGCAAGGAGATCGCCTACTTCGTGAAGATCTACCCCGAGTAAGGCTAGCCCTCCGTGGGCGTAGGCCATGATGGAATAGACAAGGTTGCTTCTTCGTGGACCCTTCGTGGGTGGAGCCCTCCGTGGACTCGCGCAGCCGTTACCCTCCGTGGGTTGAAGTCTCCATCAACGTGGATGTACGATAGCACCACCTATCGGAACCACGGGAAAAATCACCGCGTCTCCAAATTGCGTTTGCTCTTCTCCACCTCTCTTTACTACATGTGCAATTTACTTTCCGCTGCTTATACTCTAGAATTGCATGTGTAGGGTGATACTTGTCTTGATCATAATTGTAAATCTGCCAAAAACTGTTCATGATCAAAAGGCAGAATTTTTATATTTACAAGTAGTCTAATCACCCCCCCTCTAGACATACTTTCGATCCTACAAGTGGTATCAGAGCTTTGGTCTCCATTGTTTTGGTTTCCATTGCATTGGACTCCATAAGCTTGGTTTCACAACCTAGGAGAGTATGGTGTCTAGTGAGGGTAATTATCGTAGAGGTCCTTACTTTGATGGTACAAATTTTGCTAGTTGGAAGCATAAAATGAAAATGTATATTCTTGGTCATAACCCAGCCACAAGGGGCATTGTTTGTGTTGGTATGCAAGGTGAATTTTTCGAGGAAGGAAAAGTTCCGGATCGCGAAGCTACACCGGAAGAGTTGCGGATGTTGCAAAACAATGCTCAAGCTTGTGACATTCTCTTCAATGCTTTGTGTCCCGAGGAGTTCAACAAAATCAGCCTTCTTGAGAATGCTAAAGAGATTTGGGATACTTTGGTTGAAATGCACGAAGGTACCGAGTCTGTGAAGGAATCAAAGCTAGATATTCTTCAAGGTCAACTTGACAAGTTCAAGATGAAGGATGGTGAAGGAGTCGCTGAAATGTACTCTAGGCTTGCTCTCATCACAAATGAGATTGCCGGCTTAGGAAGCGAATAAATGACCGACCGATTCATCATTAAGAAGATTCTCAGAGCTTTGGATGGAAAGTATGACACCGTGTGCACTTTGATCCAAATGATGCCAAACTACAAGACTCTCAAGCCAACTGAAGTCGTTGGAAGAATTGTTGCTCATGAGATGACACTTAAGGATAAGGAAGAGCTTCACAACAAGTCAAGTGGTGCTTACAAAGCTACAAGTGATGCTCCCACAACCTCAAGTGACAAGCTAATTTCCAATGAAGAGATAAGCCTAATGGTTAAGAACTTCAACAAATTCTACAAGAATAGAGGCAAAGAAAGAAGCTCAAAGTCTAGATCATATGGTGAAAAGAGATCTTCTAGTCGTGATCGAAACTGCTACAATTGTGGAAGACCCAGACACTTCTCAAATGAGTGTACGGCTCCCCACAAGAGAAGAGAAGAATCTCCAAGAGGAAGAGCAAGAGATGAGTCACCTCGGAGAGAGAGAAGGAGTAGAGATGATCGTTATGAACGAAGACCCTCTCGGAGAAGCAAGGATTCGGAGAGGAAAGACAAGTCATCAAGGAGCTACACAAGAAGAAGACATCAAGCTCATGTAGGTGAATGGGTCTCCGGCTCCGACTCCGACAATCAATCTGATGGAAGCTATCACTCCGACTCCGACTACAGTCAAGATGAAGGTGTTGCCGGTCTTGCACTCGTATCCTCCAATTCCAACTCCTACGACTTATTTGATTCACCCAATGAGGGAATTGGAAGATGCTTCATGGCTAAAGGCCCCAAGGTAACACACCCCGAATTCATTGACTTTGATAGTGATGAGGATGACTTGCTTGGTGAAGATGAGCTCTTGCATGATAAATTTAGTGAGCTTAGTAACGATGAAAATGCTAGTAGTCTTTATAGTCGAGAAGAGTCGAATGACAATGCTATGAAGGAGATTGAGCGTCTAACTAAAGAACTAAACACTCTTAAGTTAGCTCATGAAACAACTCAAGAAGAACATAGAGAGCTCCTAAGATCTCATGAGAAGCTACGCTTCGAGAAGCTCACTCTAGAGCAAGAACATGAGTTTCTAAAAGCGATCAATGACGATCTTCGAAAGAAGAGTTCTTCATGTCTTGCCAAACGACTTCTCTTGTCTAATTTCTTGCCACCTATTAATACTAAGCATGACAAGCATAAGAAAAATTCTTCCTCTAGTAGTAACAATAACCACGTTAAATCCAATATTGTTGCTTCTAGTAGTTCTCTTGATTCCACTAACAATGTTTCAAGCCAAGTTACACTTGAGCAAGAAAATAGCTTATTGAAGGAAATCATAGAGAAAGGTGTCTACAAGAGTCTTGCCGGAAGCAAGAACTTTGAGGAAATTGTTCGCAAACAAGGAAGGCACCGGAAGAATCAAGGGATTGGTTTTGAGCGAAAGTTCAACGCCGAAGGTGTTGAGTGGGAAGAAGGTCAATACCCTACTCCACAGTTTGTTTCTCAAAAGGAGAAGTATGATCCTACTTCTTCCAATGTGGAACAAGCTCAAGATGACCTTCTACCACAAGACCACAAGCTAAAAGCCAAGGACAAGCTTCAAGAGGAGATTGATGCATTCATTGAAGCACCTCAAGACATGGTCAAGTGGGTTCCCAAGGACACGTCAAGTTCTACTTCGTCAAGCTCAACTACAACCCCAAGGATTCCCATCAAGATGATGTGGATCCCGAAGAAGAAGAACTGGAAGGTTCTTGAGGGTGACTCCGCCAACATACTTCACTCACATTCATTTTGGCAACTTGTCCAAACAACTTCCACATCATGCACTAGTTCATGGAGTCACAAACCCTCTTGTTGGTAAGTCAAGGGACAAGGTAATCATTGCTTTCATGGACATCATCTTTTGTGAACTTCAATCTGTGTCTATGGATATCCTTGTTTGTTCCTTGTGGGACTAACCCATGTAGGTATTGAAAGTGCCCTAATCCGAAGGATAGCTCCAAACTCTTGATGATCTACATCAACATTGAGCATCCACATCTTCAACATCTACATGAAGTCTTCTACGACAACCCAAGGTTAGTTTGACCCTTTAAAAGGGGTTCTCACTTCTAGGGGGAGCTTTGCTCTAAAAATTGAGCTAAAGCATCTTCAAATGATGTGAACACATCAATGCTTTATGTAAAAGTGGTAACCCCACTTGTGCTTAAACGATGAGTATGACCTATGATCAAATGTTCTCATTTGGCTCCTAAGTCAAAATACTCATATATAGATGACCTAGTCATCGACAAATTGTGTGCTAGTAGCTAGAGTTTTGGTTGTGCATGTTTGACACATATTTCATTTGCTATCTTATTGTGTGAGCATGTTGAATGCATGATTTTATCCATTCGAGGACATCCATTTGTTGTTTTGGTTGTTTTGATCTTTCTGGCCAAATGGATGGACAAGAATGCCTAAGCACCTTCCCTAGCTATCTATGCTTTCTTGTCTCAAATTCTATTCATGCTTATATCACAACTTTGAACAAGTCATTTTCGGACCCTCCGAGTGAGGAGCACTCGGAGCCACCGATCCGTCTAAGGCTGACTTCCAAAACCTTCTAAGTCAATTTCGGTCAGACCAACTTCTCCCACTCGGTCCAACCGAAACGCTTAGACTGATCTAGGTTTCATCTTGGTGAAACCGAGTTCTAAATCTCGGCGTGACCGATATGTGCAACTGCACTGCAGTTATCCATTTCGGTGTCACCGAGTTTTTCAACTCGGTCCCACCGACAGCAAGGGGATATAAATACTGAGGGCAGCGCGCGATTATTCCTTCAAACCGTTTCGCCCCCAAGTCCCCTGCTGCCGTCGCCCTGATCTCCGGATCATCGCCGTCGTCGCCTGTGTGCCCTCGCCGCAGGTCTCCGCCGCCGTCAACGGTTTTCTTCTCCGTGCCGTTGCCGCCGTAGAGGGACTCTACCAAGTTAGGGTGAGTCTCGATCCCTCTCGTGCTCCCCATCTGACTAATTGCACGATTGGTTTGCCCTGCATCTAGCCATGATTGAAAAACTTCCGTTCCATCAGATCGTTCTAGTTTCGAGCAAAATTCTTAGGTTTAGGTTTCCACGGAACACATCTCGGTGAAACCGAATTTAAATTTTCGGTGTGACCGATTTGGCCTCTGGCCATTGCACTGCACCTTTCAGTCTAACCGAGTCGTGCAAATCGGTGTGACCGAACTTCAGCTTTAGTGAAACCCTAGTTTATCGGCAGGACCGAAACCCATTTCGGTCTGACCGAAAGTGGTGTGTAAGTTTCTGTTATACACTTCGGATTCACCGAAACTGAAAATCGGTTTGACCGAAATGCATTCTGTGAAAACTCAAAACTAAGATTTGAACTCATTTTTTTGCAAAAACCTCTGCTGTTTGTGATAACTCTTCTACTCTGCCTATACCTTATCTATTCACAGGTTGTCAGCCATGTCAGATGCCAGTGAAAGCCAGAACAGGTCAGAATCACCTTTTGCAGAGATTCCTGAGGCAGATACTAGTCCTGAGGCTAGTAGTCCTAGTGATGATGGTGAGAGGAGTACCCCTAGTGGTTTGCCTCCTGCAGCCACCAGAACCAGAAAGCAGAGAAATTCTGATGATGAGGACTCTGACTTCATTGCTGAGGAAGTAACCTCCAAGCCCAAGAGAAAAGTTGTTGCCAAAGAGCACCAAGGGCATCAGTCGAAGAAAGGCACCAACAAGGTCAAGCAGTCAGCTGTTGCCAAGAAGCTGAACTTGAAAGAGCCAGCTCCAAGTAAAGTGAAGAAAACTTCCAAGAGGAAGAGGGTAGTGTATGCTGAACCTCATGTTGATGCAGCAGTTGAGGAAGAAGAAGAAGAAGCACCCCAGCCAGCTCCTCAGAAGCAGAAACTCATGGGTGATGCAATTAGGGCTCAAGCCACTTCTAAGCCCAAGAAGCCTCCTCAAGCCAAGGCAGCTCCAGCAAAGCCTACTGCCAAGCCCAAGAGGACTACCAAGAACATCCCAGCCTCTGAGAAGAACAAAGGTGATATGCCACCGTCTGAGTCTGAAGAAGAACATGTGTTGCTGAAGCTCCGTCCAAAACTGCCGCTCCACAACGATGCTCATCCTCAAGCCGAGGATATGAAGGCAAGGAAGGATCGAGGTCTCAGGCTATGGAGACAGTCTGATCCATATGCCGTGAGGAGAAGGACTGCTGTGGACCCCAGATTTCACACCAGAGAGCAGCAGGACTTCTATGAGACTGTGTTGATGGACAAGAAGCCTATTGTTGCAGATACCAGATACGTTGACTGGGAGTACATTGACAGTGAAGAGCACCGAGACTTCTTTCCCCATGTGCATGAGAGCTTCACTCCATGTGGAGTTGATGAGTTCGTGGGTCAGAAACTGACAGACTGGAACGACGAGATGATTATGCAGTTCTACGCCACAGCCCACTTTTATCCTGATGGGAAGATCACCTGGATGACTGAAGGTCAAAGGTTTTCTTCGTCTGTTGAAGAATGGGCAGAACTTCTGAATGCTCCAGTGCAAAGAGAGGACGACATTGATGTCTATGGGATTCCTAAGAAGAACCATGATTCCATGAAGAACATGTACAAGGAGATCCCCGCAGCAGATTTGGAAGGGTGGAAGCTTGGCTCAGTGTACTATCTCCAGGCAGGTCTACCTACCACAAACACTATTCTGAGGCATACTTTGATGCCCAAGTCTGGAGACCATCGCATGATCTGAGGCTATTCTATCAACATGCTGCACATACTTGATGAGAAGGCACCTTTCAAGGTGATGGACTTAATGGTAGAGACCATTAAGAGGACTGCAGCTGACCAGAAGAGGTCTTGTGGATTTGCCCCGCAGATTCAGATGCTTATCAATGCCAAGTTTGGCACGGGCAAATTCATGTTGGATAGGAAGCACTTACCACTGCAGCCAGAGCATGAAGATAATGTTGTTGTGATGGATGAGGAGGATCCAACTTCAGTTGAAGGTCAAGCCAAGATTGAAGCTGCCAAGAAAGCCAAAGCTGATAAAGAGGCAGCAGCAGCAGCAGCTAAACCAAAGAGCTTCGGAGAGCAGATTCTTGAAGCTACCCAGAGGATTGAACAACGCCTGGCCAGCATTGAACAATCTCAGGAAAGCCTAGAGAGGATTGTTGACGACAAGATCCACGCTCTGGACGTGAAGCTGACTGAACTTCAGGTGACTGTCAACAAGCTTGAGGCAGACATGGAGGAAGCTAGGCAGGACAGGGCAGAGCTCATGCAGGATGACCTAGTCCAGGACTCTCATCGCCAGACTGCTCAGGTTCCCAGAGGATCCCGATCAGCTGCTATTCCTGTGACTGACTCCAGGGCTACCACTTCAGCACCTCCTACAGCTCCAGCAGTTACTCCAGCCACAGCTCCAGTATCCACTCCTCCCGTGCAGACATCAGCTGAAGTCTTCGCCGATGCCGTCATATCTACTCCGACATCTACCCAGACGGGAGCCGCCAGCAGAGCCCACTGTGATGCTTAGCTCTATGCTTTTTCAAACTTTTTGGTAACTTGTTGCCAAAGGGGGAGAAATGGTATAGATCATAGGGCTTCGAGAGAGAGAGTGCTCTTTCGTTCTTTTGCCGGTTTTCTTTGAGATACATTTGGTTCTTTTGGTTCTTGAAACTTTCAGTGTGCTTGATACTACGTTTGATGCTACCTTAATGAGTGCTTAGTCATACTATGCTTTAATGTGGGCTTAATGCTTATCATATGCTATTCCTTTTTGTATGGCTATTTACTCATGTCTTGGTGATTGGGTGCATGTTATTCATTCTTATCATTTTGTGCGCTCCACCAAGATGTATGTGACATGGAAGAGTGACTCATGATCCTAATTGATTGTGCATTTGCATTCAAACGCAAATTTTAAATAATGCACAAATTTAGGGGGAGCTCTTGCTTATCACATACTTCTCAAAGCGACGATATTATTCATTGATTATATCCCTTGTCGAAGCTTTGATCTATATGTTGTCATCAATTACCAAAAAGGGGGAGATTGAAAGTGCAACTAATCCCCGGGTGGTTTTGGCAATTGATAACAACATATATATCATTGAACTAATAGTTACTTGAGAATCATTTCAGAGAAGTTCAGTGATATGGGTATGGCAATGTCTGAAGAAGTGGACCCCTCAAAATGCTAAGGCAAGCATTGGCAAAAGCTCAAGACTCCATTTTTGGTTTAGTGATCAAAGATCACATTGAGTCCATAGGAAAAGCCAATACTATTAAAAGGGGATGAGGTTGTGTTGATGATCTGGTTGCTCAAGTGCTTAGTGATATATCTCCTTCAACTATCAGCAACTTTCACTACTATACACACTCATAAGTAATCTCGGACAAACCGATTTTCCAAACTCAGTCCCACCGAGATGAACCACCTCAGCCATAAGCCAAACCCTAGAAAAATCGGTCAATCCGAGTTTGAGTTCGGTCTCACCGAAATACGGGCTGCCAAGCTTCTGTAACCGTTTGACATCATTTCGGAATATCCGAGTTGATAATTTCGGTCTCACCGAAACTGGCAAGTTCCTATCTTTACTCAAATCGGACAAACCGAGATGGTATTTTCGGTCCCACCGAAAACCCCAACGTTCACTATATTTGAACTTTCGGTCTGACCGAGTTTCCACTTCGGTCTCACCGAGATTGCTCAATTATGTGTGTAACGGTTGGATTTTGTGTGGAGGCTATATATACCCCTCCACCCCCTCTTCATTCGTGGAGAGAGCCATTAGAAAGAACTACCACTCCTACCTTACACTTTCTGAGAAGAGAACTACCTACCCTTGTGTTGAGATCAAGTTTCTCCATTCCTAACATATGAAACTTGATTTCTAACCTTCCCAAGTTGCTTTCCACTCAATCCTTTCTTCCACCACAGCCATATCAGTGAGGAGAGTTGAGTGCTGGGGAGATTATCATTTGAAGCACAAGAGCAAGGAGTTCATCATCATCTACAACATCTATTACCTTTTGGAGGTTGGTGCCTCCTAGATTGGTTAGGTGTCGCTTGGGAGCCTCCGTCATCGAGATGTGGAGTTGAACCAAGAAGTTTGTAAGGGCAAGGAGATCGCCTACTTCGTGAAGATCTACCCCGAGTAAGGCTAGCCCTCCGTGGGCGTAGGCCATGATGGAATAGACAAGGTTGCTTCTTCGTGGACCCTTCGTGGGTGGAGCCCTCCATGGACTCGCGCAGCCGTTACCCTCCGTGGGTTGAAGTCTCCATCAACGTGGATGTACGATAGCACCACCTATCGGAACCACGGGAAAAATCACCGCGTCTCCAAATTGCGTTTGCTCTTGTCCACCTCTCTTTACTACATGTGCAATTTACTTTCCGCTGCTTATACTCTAGAATTGCATGTGTAGGGTGATACTTGTCTTGATCATAATTGTAAATCTGCCAAAAACTGTTCATGATCAAAAGGCAGAATTTTTATATTTACAAGTAGTCTAATCACCCCCCCTCTAGACATACTTTCGATCCTACACCACCGTATTTCGTGAAAAACTTTTGCCCCTGACTGCTCGGACCCACTAGCTACATCTTCACACGCAAGGAAGTGCGTCCGGGCAAAAAACGATTCGTCCGCTGACTGCTGGGACCCACCAGCTACATCTTCGCAGGCAAGGAAGTGCCTGACAGTCGGGACCCACCTGGTCGAAGCGTACGTAGAGTTGTCATTCTCGTTGCGAATGTGTACGTACATACTGGTCGATGTAGAGGCACGCACGTAGCATGTACACGTACGTATAGTGGCGAGTGTGCAAGAAAGAAAATACGGCCACGTACGTACATACGGGCAGGGTCTCGAATGCCTACTCACGCATACATACGGCCAGGGCTCGTGTACATGGTTGGGTCGGAACGGAGAAACTTCGTCGTCGTCGTGTTCATGGGGAGGCAACGGAATGCGTCGTGTTCATCGGGAGGCATCGGAACACGTGGGAGCCAACCGGCTTGGACGGAACAGCCGATGGAACGAGGCCTGGCATACCGCAGAACGGAGGAAACGGCCTTGTGTTCGAACAGCCACGGTCGAAACGGGATCCTGTTCATCGGGAGGGGTCTAGCGTACCACAAAACGGAGAAAACGGACCTCCTATGGTCGAAACGGGTGTCCTATTGACCGGGAGGGGTGTGGCGTACTGCAAAACGGAGAAAACGGACATGTGTTGGAGCGCTACGGTCGAAACGGGGGTCCTGTTCATCGGGAGGGGTGTGGCGTACCGCAAAACGGGACTCCATGGGATATTGTTCATCTCCACCGTTGACCCCCTCCAGCCTCCACGGGCTACTGTTCATCCACCATGGACCTCCTCCAGCCTCCACCTGTGACTGTTCATCCACGGGCTAATGTTCATCCAACCTCCACAGCGCGCTACTCCACCGGCTACTGTTCAATCAGCCCTCTCAACGGGCTCCTGTTCAACCATCCCTCCACGAGCTATGGTTCATCCGGCCCTCCACCATCTACTATTAGTCCAGCCCTCCACGGGGTGGTCCTATTCATCCTGCCCTCCATGGGGTCCTGTTCATCCAGCCCCAACCGGCTCAATCGATGGGGGTCCTGTTCATCCAGCCCCAACCAGCTCGATCGATCGGGGTCCTGTTCATCCAGAGGCAACACCACGGGGTCCTGTTCATCCACCCCAACCGGGAATTGTTCATCCAAAACCTCCAGCAACGCTCACTGTTCATCCAGAGGCACCATCTATCGGCTTCAGTTAGCAGCAGTAGTGAAGGAATCACTCGATCGGGTTCATTTAAAAGCCATCGATCGATCGCTCGATTTCTGTAACGCGTAGCCTGCAGTGCAATCGCTCGGGTTCAGTTAGAGCCCAACGCCTCGCTCGGGTTCAGTTAGAGCCCAACACCTCGTACCCACGCGTGTGCGTGTATAAGAGAAATGCACATCGCTCGGCCCCGACCACCCACCGTAACCGGGAACACCCCGATATTTTCCTTGCCCTCGCTTCTACCACAGTTTGTCCCATCATGGACGGCCCAAAGAATGTCATGCAGCTGCGTCTCCGGCCCGCCCAGGACGAAAAGTCCATTTTCTGTCATGATTTTTTGTCATAGAAGTAGGACCCCCACCACATCTACGATGATACCGTGTTTTGTCACAATTATTGTCATAGAAGTGCCATAAGTATGACATAATTTTTTTTCTTTCAGCCCAAAATGTCATGGATGTGTCTTTTTTTTGTAGTACGAGGGACACCTCAACCTTCGCACTAGCGTGCTCGTGATGAAGATGCCCGATGTTGATGGCCACCTTCAATCGACGCCATTCGTCCGCTAGTCGAAGCCCCTCCATCTCTAGGCGGGCGTCAACATCAACGAGATCTTCCCCGAGCCGGCTTAGCGCACCCATCGCCTCCTGGAAGAGCCCATGGCGGACAGCCCTGCGACCACATGCAAATTCGAGCGTGCGGCCGGTCTCGTCCTCTACGCCGTCAATCGTCGGGAAGGCTCGAGGTTGCATGCCCTTTTCTGGTAAGGGGTTGGCGGCCGGCGCCTCCCCGCAGCCGTCTGGGCCTCGGCGGAGGAGCTGCAGGAAGGGGCCTTGCAGCTTGAAGATGGAGCCAAGGCTGGGTCGCCCAGCTACGGGCGACGATCAATGGAGGAGCCGTCGGCACGCCTCCAACACTCCAGCAGGGCCGCGAAGGAGGGACGACAGGAAACCAGGGTTCCGGAACCCAGACAACGCGTCCACCTCTCCCACAAGCCTCGCGCCACTCACAGCGGCCCGGTAATGGGCACTCAAGGCCAGTGATGAGCCCCGAAGGGGAGGGGTCGCTCCTCAGGAGATTTTGTTGTGCCAGCCGAAGGGGACGTGAAGAGTTGTGGTTAGGAGGGGATGCGGCACTTACAAAATCACACAGATAAGATACTCACTCATCTTTGGCTATGTACTTCCTCTACTTCAACGGTCGGTAGGCGTCACCATTGCAGCTTGGAGGCTGTAAGTGCATCTAGTGCCACCCCTAGTTGGTTTTGGAGTATTGACGACAAACCTGGTTGAGGGACTAATGTGTTTGTGAGAATTGTAGGATAACACGGGTAGTAGTCCCTCATTGATTCGGTTTACCTACCGGAGATGACCCCTAAAAATGTATGAAGACATTGATATCAGTGGTGGTATATGAAAATCATATTGAAGACTATGACATGAGAAGACAATGTGTGAAGACTATGGAGAGCGAAGACGTAGAAGTTTCGTTGTTTCCTTTTCTTTTTTGTTGAGTCATAGTGTCACACCCTGCATTTTGTAACATGTCTTTTGCATCAATGAAGCATGAAAATTTGGACCAGCAATTTTTTTTGGCATCATTTGGCTTTTATTTGAATTAAGCTTTTTGCCTCATGTGTTTTTCTTGTGCTCATTAAAGTCAACTATTACCTCTTGTAGAATTCATCTCCATACCCAAAACATCTGCCCAATGATCATGCCAAGTGTTATATAGCAGCATAGTATTTTCTTATAAAATTATTTTGGCCAAAATGTATTTTAAAAATTTAGTATTCCAAAAACCCCTGAATTGAGGTTTGCACTCCAAGTGCTTGATTTAGGGTGAGAAAATTATTTCAAAAAATGTATTTGAGACCTAGTAGTCATAGGACTCCCAGAAACCACAAAAGTATAATTTTAAAAGTTATTTTCCTATTTTATTTAAAAGCTTTTTCTTAAGGGAAGAAATGGTCTTTAATAGGGAAAAATTATTTAAGTATTTCAAAAATATTTGCCAAAATTCAGGGAGGTTCATAGGACATATATTGTCCATATATAAGAGTTTCAACACTTGGTCATGTTCAAAATTATGGGCTAATCCCTCTAAAACCCTTTCTGGATATTTCAAGCTTTTGAAATATTTACAAAGGAAATATTCTCCAAAAATTCCAGGGAAATTATATCATGTCATATATGACATATTTGATGATCTTGCCAAGCCCCATGCCCTGGGAAGCAAGATAACATCCTCAAAACCCTTCAAAACCATTCTGTCCATATCTGAAGTTTGAGCAACTCTACATTGCCAAACTTGTCCAAATGCTCTCAAACTTGGTGCACATGCTAGAATGGCCTAATAAGGCATCTAGACCAAATGGCACAAGATTTGGAGTAGGGTAACTTGATCAGAATACCCCAAAACCATTTTTGTTAAAATTCAAATTTGAACAACTTTACATTAACAACTTTTTATCTGGAGCTTCAAACTGTGTGAGCATGATCAATACCCCAAATGATGAAACTACACCAAGTGGTGCATCAAGGGGAGATGATTAGCTTGACTTAAACAAGATGAAGCCATTTCTGTTGTTTTCTAGGGTTCACCAAAGTTACATTGGCTAGTTTCTTCAAATGACCCCAAATTTGGTGAAACACCCTATTTCCTTATGACATTCAATCCTGTTAAGTGCCATGACTAGTGGAAATCATTTGCTTGACCAAAACTTGATCAAACACCTTCTGCCATTTTACCAAACCATCATCTTGGCCTCTTTTACTATTTACTTTTGCCTCAACTTTCTACCACAGCTTCATCTAGTAACATTCTACCTCCAGTAACTCCCCCATGTCCACAGCTCCATGATTGAGGGGTGAAAACCCCAATTCACCTTGCTGGACAGCCCATTTCTACTCATTTACCAGCTTCACTCCTCCCTCATTGATCATCCAGAGCATCCAAGGCCTCACCCGAGTTGATTACTTCGTGCTGGACCCCCCACACACGGCGGACACGCCCAGAGAGCCAATGGCATGCCATGGCATGCGATAAGCGCGCTCCAGAGCACGGTACAGTGCGCACCCGCATTGTAGCTTCGCCCAATCGCTTGCCCCCGACCACCTCGTGCTCCCCCTCGCACCTACCGATGCGCCTCGACGTCTGCGACCTCCCCCAGCGCTGTCCCCCTCCTCCTCCTCCCTCTAGTGGCCGCCCTCGCACGCGCGCAGGCCGCCCGCAACCTCCACTCGTCGGCCTCACACGCGCACACTCTCTCGAGCCTTCCCCATTCCTCCTCTCCCCTCTACTAGGCGTAGACCTCACCCATGAACCTTCTCGACTCGAACACGAGCGCCTGCACGGCCTCTGGCCTCGCCCGTGACCTCGCCGGCGCACGAGTCCACGGTGACCGGGGCTCGGCTATATAAGCTCGCCCCGAGCCTCCCCAAGGGCACCCATCTCCTCCCCACACTCCCAGTAGCACACAGCACCACCCACTCGCCCCTAGGAAGCCTCTGTGCTCGGGATCGACCGGAGCTCCCCCGCGTCGGGCGACCGGAGATCTCGCAGTACAACCCCTCTCCGCCCCGATTCTTGCTCGATCTGGAGCCGCCGTACCCCACTGACTCGTTCCCCTCCTTCTCCCACTCCTATTGCAGCCCGGAGCAAGCCAGCCAGCAACCTCCCGACGCTCCTCCGCCGTTCCACCTCGCCGCCGACGAACCAGGCCTCTTCGGCGAGCCGCACCACCACCATTGGAACGACGACTCACTGCTGAGCCCGTTCCTGCCCTCTGTTTGCCCCGCCGTGCCCGAAATCGCCGCCGGTGAGCTCGCCGTCGCTTTGGCCGTGAGGTTGAAGATGACAGGTGGGCCCCTCTTGTCATCCTCACCGCTCTCTCTCTCCCCTCGCAGCCACTGACCGTCGGGCCCCGCCCGTCAGGTTTAAAAACCCTGACGCACGCGCGCTCGCGCCCGAGCGGTGGGCTATTTGCCCTAGGCCGTGCACGGTGGCCGTTCTGGCCCAGTGACACAGTGCCTTTTCTCTTTTTCTTTTCTGTGATTATTTCTAATAATTTCACAGAAATAAATAATTGTCCAAATGAATTAATTCCAACTCCTAAAATCTTGTAAAATTCCAACCTATTTAATGGTGTCACTTACACACATATCCATGAACCTTTTCTGTTCTGTTCAAATTTAAATTCAAATTTGAACATTAAAACTCCTGTTCAAAAAACCTTAGATTCCATTCTGCCACTCCAAAACTCCAACTAAGAATTTTTGCCATCTTAGTTTTCCCTCTAGTATTTAACAAAATAAGTTGACATTTTTCTGAGCACTTTGATTTTTCTGTTTTTATTATGGTCTTATTTTCCCGTTGTTATTTTGCGACGATTAGATACCGTATTTGACGAGGTTGCTGAGGAAGAAGGAGGAGAAGGATTTGAAGACTTTGAAGACCAAGCCAATCCAGGCAAGCAGCCCTTTGACCATGATACACTTGTGTTTTCCGGAACCCGTTTGTTTCCGAATGCATGATGATAAGAATGACGGTGGTGACTTAGTTTGAAACCACCATATGATGCATGCTTTACTCATGATCTTGCTATGTGCTAGATGTCATGCAAATGGTTAGAAGTGATGTTTAGTGATGCATGCGTGTCATGAAACCTTCGTGGTTGACATCTTTTCATAAACCCCATCGGGTGACCCTAATGCCCGAGGGTGATATTGAGTTAGGTCATCACTTGAGGAAGAAGTGATGTGCCGGTAAAGATCTTGTGCATGGGTGAAATGATGGATTAGATTTATGTGTGACAACCGTCCCAACCAAACATGTGCAACAACTCTACCCCTTATGGGACGGGGCTTTATTGATTACTTAGGCCGATACTAGCATGGTGCCCGCATTACTAGTGACGTGAAGACTTGAGGTCTTTCCCGGGACGGGGTCGTGCTTGGATAGACAACCATGGCTGTTTTCACAGGGCACCGGACACACCGTTGGTCCCTTCGGGTACGCGCGACATTGAAATTAGGGCAAGTCCCATGATCTATTGTTTGTACTCGAGGGCTGTGCACCAACGAGTGGATTCTATGTTAGTGTCGTCTAAGGAAAGATAATGACCGGGTGCTTCCCCCGAGTACTTGAGGTACTACGGGATCATGGGTGACACGAAAGCTTCCCAGATCTTGTGGGTAAAGTGCGCAACCTCTGCAGAGTGTAAAACTATTCGAATAGTCGTGTCCACGGTCATGGACAGTTGGGTGGTGCTACTTAAACTATGTCCATAGTTTTACTACATCGGTGAAAGTATGTGTATGATGAGTCAAGGTGGTGACTTGACTAGTTGAGCTGAATCATATTCATGTTCATATCGGTAACCTGTCCTCGAGGTTACGTGAAAATTATTGATGCATATACTTGATGATAGTATATTTATTCTAGCTCGTTGCTAGATTGATCATTGTTGTACAATTGCATTGTTACTTTGAACCAAATCATGGGTTGCTTGCGAGTACATTCAAAGTACTCATTGGCTTGCCACTGGTTATTTAATTGGCCAGGCATGGAGGAACATGAATATGAAGAAGAGTTTTATGGAGACGAACATGCGAACTAGGACGCTATCCCAGTCAGAATGCCTGTAGGGTTAAGGCAGATGGCATGGGTTCAACTTATCATCGAAGACTTCCGCTATTTGAGTTATTTGCTATTCAGCCCGTGAGGCTTTATCTATGTAAGACTTGGCCATAATTTGTGTAAGACGGTATGTATGGATGTAATACTCTTGTTATTCAGCTTATGTGTGTTCAGTGAGCATTGATCTCTAGGATCACTATACACGTGCATTCGGTGATCTCGACTTCTAAGTCGGGGTCCCCACACATAGGAACCACCGTACTGTTAAGTGGGGTCCAAGTGAACTAAGTCAAAGTGACTGAAGTGATGCTCAACCAAATCCTATGTCTTCGAGCGAAGACTATGAGAGCAAATCTTATCCAGAGTCGGATGAGTCAGCTTTACTTGTAGCTCAAGTAAGGCTATCGTGTGTGTTTGAAATCTGACCGTTGGAACACGTGTCAGTTCCTTAGTGACCCAGGGTCACTTCGGAAAAATCAGGTCGGGTTGCCCAGTGGCTATAAATAGACCACCCCCTACACCATAAATTGGTGGCTGCTCAGAGTTATTGCACGGCTTTTGTCATTTGAGGGCAACCCACCTCCAAAGCATTTGAGAGAGAAATCCTTGCGAGGACAAAGCCCAAACACCCAGAGCCAAAGAGTGTTAGGCATCACTGAAGTCTTTCTGCCTGTTTGACCTGAAGACTTATTACACTTGAGGACTGTGTTTCCTCCACCCGGTTAGGCGTCGCGTTCTGAGCATCCAAGAGTCATTGTGTATCGCCGGTGAACGAAGTCTGTGAAGGTTTGGAAGTCTACCTTGAAGACTTACCAGAGTGATTGGGCGAGGACTAGGTGTCCTTAGCTCAAGGGGAACAAGGTGAAGACGCGGTCTTCTGAGCTAAATCTCAGCCTCCCTAACCAGACGTACAGTTGTCAAAGCAACTGGAACTGGTCTAACAAATCACTGTCTTCCCCGAGCTACTGGTTCTATCCTTCCCTTCCTTTTACTTACTGCTATACGTTGTGAAGTCATTGCATGCTTGACCTATCTGATTGACTTCACTGAGTATCTACTAGTTGTGATTGTCTTCATTCCTTCTTCCATCATGATCCCTACTGCCTAGCTGCTATTAGTCTTCGTACTTTCACTTCATTGAATACATGACTATGGCTTATCTAGTGTAGTCCACTTTCTGCTGCATACTAATAGGATTGAGTTTATCGTTTGTCTTCGAAACTTCCATGTTTTGAAGCATTTCATAAAAATCGCCTATTCACCCCCCCTCTAGTCGATATACTGCACTTTCAATTGCTATCAGAGCAAGGTACTTCCTTGTTCTGTGTGATTCGGTTTAACAACCTGGAGTTTTAGTTATGTCGACCGCAGGAATGAAGACAATGTCTTGCCCTATGTTTGACGGTCACGAGTATCCCAAGTGGAAAGACATGATGAAGAAACGTCTCATGGCGATTAACAGTGAGCTGTGGACCGTCACTGAGATTGATCTTACCGATCTATGCAAGAGGGCAGAAGCTGATGACATTCGCAAGTTCACCCTTCTCAATCTCATAGCAAAGGACGTCATTTGCTCCTGTCTGTCTCAAGATCAGTTCAGGAATATCATGCATCATGATCATGCGAAGCTTATCTGGGACCGTCTCTCTGAAGTCTATGAAGTTCATCGAACTTGTGATGATTCTAGGTTTGAGAAATTCAAGGAATCTCTCAAGACGATGACTTTCGATCCAGAACCATCATCTTCTGCACCATGTCTTATGGAAAAAGGTGCCAAGGTAACCGAATGCTATTCATCTGAATCTAGTGATGATGAATCTGGTGATGAATTTGGACCCAGCTATGTCAAGCTTGCTTCCCTTGCCACTAAACAACAAATTTCTCTTGAAAAGGCTCCAAAAATGCTTAATAAGAGCAACGATATGTTGGGTAAAGAAACGGATCAGTCAAAAAACTTAGTTGAAAGTCTTTAGAGGATTCAGGGTAAGTTAACTACGCTTCAAAGTATTCGTAACACTGTCTTATCCGATCATGAAAAGCTAAGAGGATGTTATGAAGATCTTCAGAAGGAGCATGATTCATTACTTGCTCACATGTTAGTGCGTCTCATGAAGAGTTTGAACCAACATGTCTAAAATGCATTGAGCGTGATAACGCTACATCTGTTGCTGAATGTTCTACTGCTGCCACTGTTGCAATATCTTCAACTGCTGATGTGGTAACTAACCCCTCTGCTGGGGAAACCACTACTATTGCTGATGAAAATGCTAGGTTGAAGACTTTGCTTGAAACAGGGATGTACAAAAGCCTCAAAGGGCATCAAACTCTATGTGATGTCCTAAAAAAGAAGACACTGAACCGAAACCCTAGGAAAGAGGGTGTTGGGCTCGACAGGAAAATGAATGTTGATGGTTCATACTGGAAGCCTGAGCACTATCCCAAAACCACATGGGTTGCTGCAAAGGAACCTTTAGTGGATCCATCTACCTTATCTGGCTTCACTTGTGCTAATCCTGTTATCATTTATGAATCTTTTGATGCAAACTATAAATTGTTTAAGAATCAAAATGGTGAAGTGTTTGCCAGGTATATTGGTACTAACTGCAGAAACGGGCCACCTATGAAGAAGATCTGGGTACCCAAAGGTTGTCTTGAGAAGCTTCCAGCAAATATTATCATGACACCTCCTGGGATGAAGACAACCCAGACCAAAGGCTTCATATGGTCCTAAGGCTTCATACAGACAAAGGACTCACCTGAGTCACCCTAACGCAGATGTTTTGCAGGGAAACCATACTCAGACCCATGAATATGAGCGTGTTTCTTCAAACCGCTATGTTCATAAATCCAAGAATTTTTCTGCCTATTCTTATGAGTATTATTCCCCTCCTCCAAGACTATTTGCTAGGGCACCAAAGCCAAAATTCTCATATGCTGCTCTTAGACTCATTGCTTCTAAGCCACCCCTGAAAATGTGGGTTGTTAAGAAGAACTAACTTTCTCTTGCAGGGAAAGGTCTCCAGCCGATAATCAAAGGCTTCTGATGCTATTGCTGGGGACCTAAAACACTTGTAGGGCACAAGATCAAATGCCCAAAATGACTTACTGCTCATACTATTCATAAATCACTTACTGAACATCTTATCGGTCCTAAATTTCATCTAAGCTTCCATAATCCACTTATGCATCAAAAGTTTATCCTTCATAATGGCTTTTGGAGAAACCTATCCTCCTAACTGCATTGTAGGGAGTAACACCAAAGTCATCAGAATGGATTATGGATAGCGGATGCACAAATCATATGACTGGTAATCGAAAACTTCTCATGGACTCAACCTTACATCCATCTAACAAGAGTCACATCACATTTGCTGATACTGGTAAAAGCAAAGTGTTGGGTCTAGGTAGAGTTGCAATCTCAAGAGATCAGCACATGGATAAAGTCATGCTTGTTGAATCTCTTGGCTTCAACTTAATGTCTGTCTCAATGCTTTGTGACTTAAACATGATTGTGATCTTTGGTAAATTTCGTTGCCTTGTACTAATGGAATCTGACAAGTCTTTAGTATTTGAAGGATACAGAAAAGGTGATCTGTATATGGTAGATTTCTCAGCCGGACCGCGGATGGCCGTATGTCTTCTAGCAAAAGCTTCACAGTGCTGGCTCTGGCATCGGAGGCTAGGACATGCTGGCATGAGGAACTTGCACACTCTCGCAAAAAAGAAGCATGTCATAGGCATAGAGGAAGTCAAGTTCAAGAAAGATCATCTATGCGGTGCCTGTGAAGCTAGGAAGATGACTAGAGCCAAGCACCCCTCGAAGACTATCATGACGACGTCCAAACCCTTCGAGCTGCTTCACATGGACTTATTTGGCCCTACTCACTACTCCACATTCTCTACCACAACCTATCTCTATGGCTTCGTCATTGTTGATGATTATTCAAGATACACATGGGTGCACATAATAATCTACAAAACTGAAGTGCAAGATGTCTTGAGACGCTTCGCCAATCGTGCCATGAACAACTATGGCATCAAGATCAAGCATATCAGAAGTGACAATGGCACTGAATTCAAGAACACTGGCCTCGATCTTTATCTGGATGAAATGGGAATCACCCATGAATTCTCATCCCCATATACACCTCAGCAAAATGGGATCGTTGAGCGCAAGAACAGAACTTTAATTGAGATGGCTCGAACGATGCTCGATGAATACAAAACACCAAGAAGGTTCTGGCCCGAAGCTATTCATACTGCATGCCATATCATCAATCGTGTTTATCTTCACAAGCTTCTGAAGAAAACATCCTATGAACTCCTCACTGGAAAGAAGCCTAACGTAAGTTACTTCAGAGTATTTGGAGCTAAGTGCTGGATCAAGGATCTTCATCACAAGTCAAAATTTGCACCCAAAGCACATGAAGGCTTCATGCTCGGATATGGAAAGGATTCACACTCCTACATAGTCTTCAACATCTTTCACTATAAAACTGTTGAAACTGTGGATGTGTGATTTGATGAGACAAATGGTTCACAAAGAGAGTCCCTACCAAATGTGCTAGATGAGGCTTCACCAAATGAATCTATCAAGCTAATGGGAACTAGTGAGATCATGCCTTATGAAGCACAACCTGACGAGGATCTCATCATCTCTGCTCCAAATCAACCTGAGGACAATGCTCAGCCTGAAGACAACACTCCTGATGATGACAATGTACAGCAAGAGCAAAATCTTCGTCTAGCTCATCCTCGTGTTGGAAATGAAGTACAAGTTGAAAAGATAATTGATAGCACAAATGCTCCTGGTCCACTGACTCGCTCAAGAGCCACACAGCTTGCAAAATTCTGTGGGCACTTTGCTTTTGTCTCAATATCTGAACCCAAGAAAGTTGTTGAAGCTTTTATGGAACCTGAATGGATTCAAGCAATGCAAGAAGAGCTTCAACAGTTCGATATGAACAATGTGTGGGAACTTGTCAGGCGTCCCGATCCTCGCAAGCACAACATAATAGGCACAGAATGGATCTATCGCAACAAGCACAACATAATAGGCACAGAACTTGTCAAGTGGTCAGAAACAAAGCTTGTCTCGTTGCTCAAGGATACACTCAAGTCGAAGGGATTGACTTCGATGAAACATTTCCAACTGTGGCTAGACTTGAAGCTATTCGTATACTGCTAGCCCATGCAAATCATCACAACATACTTCTATATCAAATGGATGTAAAGAGTGCCTTTCTCAATGGAAGAATTGAAGAAGAAGTGTATGTTGCACAACCACCTGGCTTTGAAGATCCAAAATGTCCTGATATGCTATACAAGCTCAACAAGGCACTATATGGCCTCAAACAAGCGCCTCGTGCTTGGTATGACACACTCAAAGACTTCCTGAAGAGCAAAGGCTTCAAACCTGGATCACTAGACCCAACACTCTTCACGAAGACATATGATGATGAGCTATTTGTCTGCCAAATCTATGTGGACGACATTATCTTTGGCTGCACGGACAAGAAATACAGTGATGAGTTTGGTCACATGATGCAAGAGCAATATCAAATGTCCATGATGGGTGAGCTGAAGTTCTTCCTCGGTCTTCAAATTCGTCAGCAAAGCAACGGCATCTTCATATCTCAAGAAAAGTACCTTAAAGATTGCCTGAAAAAGTTTGGAATGCAAGACTGCAAAGGGTACTCGACGCCAATGCCTGCTAAACATCATCTGGATCCCGACGCCAATGGTAAAGAGTTTGATCAACAGGTATATCGCACCATGATTGGTTCTTTACTTTATTTATGTGCATCTAGGCCAGATATTATGCTTAGTGTTTGCATGTGTGCTCGATATCAAGCGGCACCAAAGGAGTCGCATCACTTAGCTGTGAAGCGAATACTTTGATATTTGGCTTACACCCCAAGACTAGGATTATGGTATCCAAAGGGCTCAGAGTTTGATCTAGTAGGATTTTCAGATGCTGATTATGCTGGTGACAAAGTTGATCGCAAGTCCACATCAGGCACATGTCTCTTTCTAGGACGATCACTTGTCTATTGGTCTTCAAAGAAGCAGAACTGTGTATCACTCTCCACTGCTGAATCTGAATACATTGCTGCTGGATCTTGCTGCGCTTAGCTTCTCTAGATGAAGCAAACACTCAAGGACTATGGAATCCATGTGAAGCATGTGCCACTCTACTGTGATAATGAAAGCGCCATTAAGATTGCCAACAACCCAGTTCAGTACTCGAAGGCAAAGCACATTGAAATTCGTCATCACTTTCTCAGAGATCATGTTATGAAGGAAGATATTGATATCATACACGTCAACACTAAAGAGCAACTGGTAAATATCTTCACAAAGCCCTTGGATGAGAAAAGGTTTTGCAAGTTGCGGTGTGAGCTAAATATCTTAGAATCCTCAAATGTCCTGTAATCAGGAACACATCCTAACACTTATGCATAGTGACGACTTAGATGTGCAACACACGAAGCAAAGTATATCTTCAATCAATGAAGACTTACATTCTAAGTGTGAATACATTAACATGGAATTTGACTCCGGAGCGCCACGATAATTGTGTGCCGTGTCTGGGTCTAATACTTCCTATACGGTGGGTAACGCCACCACCAAATTCTTGTTTCAAGTGTTTGTCGTGGCGTTACATTTACAAAGTCTTCGCACTTGGTTTATCTTCAAATAGGACATATATATATATATAGTTGTGTTCTGTACTCAACAGCATTCACTTATAGCTATGTCTTCATATTTGAATCTTTTGGACTAAGTGAATGTGATCGGACCCTAACCTCTCTATGCTTTCTCATCTCACATTATGTCTGTCCAAATCATATGCATTCTGTTGAAACTGTCGAATATCTTCTCTGCGTCCTTGTTAGCAGAAGATACAGAGACAAACTTTAAATCTGATTTTAATGCTCCATCCTTTATGCCTGAAACCCGTAGAAGCCGGAACGACCACTCCGACAGTCGTGGTGAACGTGGGATCGTGGGACAACTCCCAATGCGTTACATGACCGCCACGTGTCACTCGTACGTGAACCGTCAGGGGCACCTGCGTAATTGCGTTGTGCCGTCTCCCATGCCTATAAATGCACGTCCCATCACGGTCAAAAGTTCTTCTACCACCTCTCCACCTCGACCAACACTAGTGCCTCTGCTAGCTTTCGACGACGCCGGCAACGAAGCGCTTCGCTACCGCAACCTCGTCGACGCCGTCCTCACGCCGGCTGCGGACATCTTCTACTCTGTCGTCGCCGTAGCTGTCCTCCGTCGCCAAGTTAGGGCACAGAAGACCGAACTGCTGGGCATCCAACTCCTCTCCGTCTAAGCAGTTCATCGTGTGGTAACTAAAACTTGCTTTTTACCATCATCTAGATCCATAAAGATTCATCTATTTTACCACAAGAAGATTCTGCCTACTTAGATATATAGATCTATCATTTCTACATCTCATATTTGCCTAGTACATTCACATATGCTTCAACCATAGTTAGATTCCTCACATGTACCTATTCGTGGATTCGTACAAATCTGGAACCAACTCTCATGAGTGAATGTCTTCGCACTATGAGGTCAAAGTCTTCAAAACTGTTTTAATCTTCAAAACTTCTGAGAATGCATATGACCTCTTCCCCTTCCCTCGCATCTCTAATGCTGTCACAAGTACATGTCCGTGGGAGAATCCCTTGGTTCTCATAGTCTGCATTCGTTTGCAGAATTTTTGCAGCGTCACATTTACTCCCCTGAAGACAGTTCCTGCTGACCAGCAGACCGAAGCATTTGCCTGTTTTGAAGCCATTCAGTTTGAAGCCGTTCAGGTTGAAGCAAATGGCAACTGACAAGACAGTTAGAAAGGGTGGCAGACAGCGCCGTGGCAACACCTCCATTGATTTTCCTCCTGATCTCATTGAGATATACAAGACTGATCCAGAGGAGGATTACAATCAGAGAAAGACACGAATCCAATGGATTTGAAGATACTGGGCTGAACAGTGGTTCAAGTACAGGTTCGTGACCGAAGAGTATGCTGAGAAGAATGCCATCAAGCATCCATGGGGAGATATCACATATAAAAATCTCCCCCCCCCAAGACTCATGCTGAAGCCATTGCTCAAGGCTTCTATCCTTGCATGGTCAGAGGGCCTCAGCCTGCTGATGCTGATCCTAGCTCTCTGCTTTGGTGTCACGACGACAATCTGTTCAAGCAAAATCTTCAATACGCCAAGAACTCGACCAAAGAGAACAAGAAGCATTGGGGATTAGACTTCAATCCTGGCCCCTCCGCGCCCCGTTCTGATGGCACGCGCAAAGCTGAACCAAACCTGGTTGGGCCCTTCTACAACTTAGAAGGCCTCATCAGTCACATCAGGGATCAAGGGGCGGATGTGGATCAGCCTGCAGCAGATGCTGATTCTGAAGAAGCACCTGCAACACCGAAGCCCAAAAAGAAGAAATCAAAGGCTTCGAAGACCACTCCTCCAATTGCTTCTAGAGTGAAGCCTTTGGCCACTGCTCCACCTGCACCAAGTGTGCAATCTGAGGAACACTCTCGTATCTCCAAGAGCAGACA